>CM051350.1:41439768-42639768 GCA_028015215.1 Gynostemma pentaphyllum | reverse complement strand
GGGTATTATCATGTTTGAATTTGCTTAATACTTGCATAACTTTTTATCCCTAAAACCAGAAATTTATTGGTATTTGATATGAAGTGCTAGGTGGAGGCCACAACCCCTAAAAAGATATATATATATATTCTCTAATTTATTAAATTGATATATTTTGGGCCATGCTATCTGTGATGGAATCTAGTCTCATTTGTAAAAGGGTCAGGAGTATACAACCAAAAGCTTAGAGACAAGAAAATAAAGTAAAAAAAAAAAGGTAGGAGGGAAAATGGTGGAAAACAGGAAAGAATAATTGAATCATAAAGAAGTAGTTATGTTGGTCTAATTTAGCCATCTTGGTGGAGTCGCTCAATACTTTCGCAGGTTAATATTTAAATGCGGAAGCCATTGTTTTTTTCTAATGAAGAAAGTTGTTGATCTAATCATGAAGATTTTGAAAGGATATTCAGAACAAATTAAAGATTTTTTCTTTCAAAGATGATGAGAGAAACATACAAAAGTTTCTGTTGGAACTTCTTTAAAGTATAGCATACTGGTTATGAGTTACCTATTCTGCATATGCCTGCTGCTTCGGGCGAAAAATGGGATCGATGATATGCAAATTACACCGTGTAGTAAAAATAAATTCTCGTTTACATGTTCAGGTAAATTGACAGATAAGAGTGATGTTTATGCCTATGGCGTTGTGCTTCTGGAGCTTCTATTGGCAAGAAGGCCAGTTGAAAAGCTGGCACCAGCTCAGTGTCAATCTATTGTCACATGGGTATGGCCCTTGCTGAACTTAGGCTTCTTACAATATATGACCTATATCTTAACTGAAGATTTTATTGGCAAATTATGCAGGCAATGCCTCAGCTCACTGATCGATCAAAGTTGCCCGATATCGTTGACCCCACAATTAAAAATACCATGGATCCAAAGCACTTATTTCAGGTTACTAAATCAAATTCTTAGTACTGGTGCTGGTGACTAGTATACTATGATTGGAAAATTTATGCTATACATTCGTATGTGTAGGTTGCCGCTGTAGCTGTGCTGTGTGTGCAACCAGAACCGAGTTATCGCCCCTTAATAACAGATGTTCTGCACTCTCTTATTCCTCTTGTTCCCATAGAGCTGGGAGGGACACTAAGATCAATGCAACCTGCAGCTTCTGTGGCTCCATCTTAGCTATTGTTCGCGAAGTGGGAGATAGGAAAACGTTTCACAATACCAGCACTTGGTTTCAGGGTTCTTCAATGCTCAGATGGTTGATTCTTTCAATCATATTTGTTTTATTTTCTGCAAATATGATTGCTGGTTGGATGATATGAAAAGAAAACCAACTGCTTTTGGTGGAAAGTTAGCTCTGCTGCAGTCTGTGTGAGGACTGGTGGGATGTTTGTTATACATTTATCCTTATTAGAAACAATAAAAATGAAAATTTTGAGGCAAATTTACAAGTTTCTGTAACTTGGGTGTCAGGGAAGGATCAATGAAGTTTCTGTTTTCTTCAATGGGTTTGGACCAAATTTGCTAACACGGTGGAAATGATCCAAAGTTACTTTTACGGCAAATTCTTTATCCATATTTTTTATTTAAATTTTTCTATAAGATGATGTTATGAAGTACACACAATTCTCATTTGACGGTCGAGAAAAATCGAGACTCTAGGGCATAACCAAAAGACCCTAGACAATGCTGCTTCTTCTGAGAATCTAGCCAAATATAAATAAAAAGGTTGACATTCAAATTTCAAATTTACTGTCAATACCTTTTTAAATCTCATTAGTGTGTTCAAAGTATTGACTTTCTCAATTACTCAAACGTTAATAGATGCTCTCAGTTCTAACATTTTCAAGCGACCAATTTTATTTTATAGCTCAAGCTCTCACTGAACAATGAAGACATAAAAGGTTGCAATCAAAAGGTGAAACATAAAAGCTTGAAATAAATGGAATCGAAGAAGTTGTAAACTTGAACGTCATAACCTTTTCTCAAAAGGGTATATGGATAATAATACAAAAAAAAAACTTGAATGTATTATGGTTAGGAGTTTATGAACCTTCGTGATTGACAAAAATTCAAATATGCAAATACCATTAATTCAAGTAATAACAGATGTAACAGATTGCTTCAATTGATCTTCGTGAAAAATCTTTATTATCACTGAGCACGTTATTACAAAATTTAGATTCAATGTTTCAGCTAAAATTAGGCTCACTCACAAGCGAACTCGAAAACAACTTTTTCGAATATGATTGTTACATGTACCTCTCCACAATTCCTTTACCTTACGTTGTGGAATGAATCGATGATGGCATCTGCGAGATATTCACATTTAGCTAAAGATAATCCAGCCAAAGATATTCGTCCGTCCTTTGTCATGTACACACGCCACTTATTTGTCATATTATCGCTCTGCTTTGATATAAAGCAACAAGTTACGAAAAATGAGAAATAAAACTCAATCGATTGCATTTAGAACATTTAGATAAAATGATACACAGTTCAGTATGGTAGAATAATTCGTGGCCTAATGCTGTTTCCTAGATAAAAATCATCGCCTCAAAAAAGAAAAATACACCATTAACTAGATTGTGAACTATGAAGTGTGGAACAATAACAAACAATACATAAAAGATATTCGATAAGAAACTCACCTGAGCGTTGTTCAAGCCTGTGAATGAGAACATGCCAATCTGTTTGAGTATAAAAGACCAATCTTTCCCACTTTTATCTTTTGCACAGAGACTATCATATAGCTTCTGCCTCACATTCTTTATTCTTCCGGCCATCATATCCATTTCTGCTTTCCATTCATTAAATAGCGCTGGATCTCCCACAACATTAGCAACAATTTTAGCTCCATGAACTGGAGGATTTGAGTACATTGGTCGAGCAATCCTTTTTAGCTGGCTCTTTACTCTGAAAATATAAAGGTATTCACATTAGGATTTACTTCAATAAAACAAATCAGACCAGTTCTAAGCTATTTTTAGGAGGAGAAAAGGAACGATCAGCTCTGTACATTAATGGTCATGATTTAGGAATATGATTAATCAGAATTAAGTAATCAGAAATAATCCTATTAATAATGAAAATTTAGAGAAATGCACTTGGGTGAAGTGAAACAAATGCAAGAATTACATCTCTACACCATCTGTTCCCATTTCTTTGGTGTCTAACAGTTGCAAATATTAACCAGGTACAAGTACAAGTATATAAACATAGCATCCTTACATAATTATGCACTTGCAGACAACTCATTGGGCGGAAATGTTAACAAACAAAGGAGATTATGAAAACATTGAAAAGGATAGTGCATAAAATGTGATACACAGCACCTTGCTGCTGCATCTGCAGAAGAGCAGACAACATTGATTGCCCCAATCCTTTCAGCATAAAGACCAAGATTTTTACTGTATGATTGAGCAACCAGAAGCTCCAAGCCACGATCAGCAAATAGCCTAACAGAAGCTGCATCTTCATCAAGGCTTCCACTAGCAAATCCCTAGAAGTCAAAAGAAGAACTATCATCTCAAGAAGGTGCTTTTAATGTACCCTTTTTATGCAATATTATGGTTATAGAAAATCCAAACTCTTCAGGCATTTATCACCATTAATATTTTAAGGAGACGCAAGGATGAACATGAGCAAAATTACACAGACAAATCATGCATATAGATGCATCCAGCACCTACAATTTGCAATAACGTGTTACGGTATCCGTTATCTTTCCAAATTGCCAATACCTGATACGCAACATCAAAAAATGGAATATGGTTCTTTTCCTGAATGACATCGGCAATTTTTTCCCACTGGTCAAGTGTTGGATCAATGCCAGTTGGGTTGTGAGCACAACCATGAAGCAATATAAAAGATCCTTCAGGTGCAGCCTGGACAATGTAAACTATCAATAAATGAGCCAGAAAATTTTAGTGTAAAAACTAATGCCAGCACTAGAAGAAAAAGGTCATACAGAAAATTATGTACAGTCAGGTCATAACCTTAATATCAGATATCATCCCCTCGAAATCCAAACCCACTGTTGTAGGGTCATAATATCGATACTCAGACCATGGAACTCTTGCATCATTGAAAATATTTTTATGATTTCCTGCAAATAAAAAATCCTGACCATGAAAAATTAGTCTGCTTAGAACAATTTCAAATAAGTAGTAAAGCAAACAAGGTCAATACAAACCCCAAGTTGGAGAAGATATAAGGACTTTTGCACCAGGAAAGTATCGTTCTATAAGAGCTGCAGCTAGCCTAAGAGAACCAGTTCCTGACAGACCTTGAACAGTAGCAACCTAGGGAAAAAAGAAAAAAGAAAATCATAATACAAGATAGGGTCACATTTCTCAGAATTAAATAACTCAATGACTTTCCTTAAAGTGAAAACCTGTTGACATACAAAGAAAATGAGTTTCCAAGCTATAGTTTACATACTCGTTGTTGTTTGATGACTGAGTTATCCGCTCCAAATAATAATTCTGCAGTAACCTTATTGAATGCTGCCAGACCTTCGATTGGAAGATACTGAATGTTGGAAATAGATTAAATAACATCCTTCCGTTCGATAAAAAAACTTCAAAAGCTACTTTCATTTTAACTTTAAAGTAATGTTGATGTACCTCTTTGTTATCTCCTTTCTCCAACATAAGATTCTCAGCCTGTTTAATCAAAGAAGAAAAGTTTAATATAGAATAGAAGGTTCCAACTTCAAAGCCAATTATCAAATTGAATTTGGACGATTAATAAAAACCAACTACAGTTTGGATGTGTAATGAGTATAGATTTGGACCTTCTTAACGACATCAAGCACATAAGGATGTAGCTCTTCCGTCCGGTAAGCACCAACTCCGAGGTTGAGCTTGTTTTCATGCGTATCTGCTTTAAAAGCCTCCGAAACTCCAAGAATTGGATCAGGAGGAGCCATGGTTATCCCCTCAAACCGAGAGACATTGACAGAAGCAACCATAGATATCCTGCCCAAGGACTGAAAATAAAAAAATTGATACTCTATCAATCCCACCTTTCCTTTCTCTGTACTCTACTCCACGATACAACAACACTAAACTACCAATGAAAAGCAACAATTTTAGAGATAAGAACAATCAACACCTCAAAATATGTCCATGAATCATGATAGCTGTTGCATATATTTCCTTCAAGGAAGACACACGTAAACACTCGATCTAATGAATGAACAAGATTTGAAGATCAATACACACAGAATTAACTACACATATCAGCGACTGATTGAAGAGAATCTAACTAATCAATTTTTATATAGAAATCGATAGAAACGATGAAGCACACCTTCGTCTTCGCAAACGGATGATTTTTCTCGCGATCAAAACACGAACGGGAACTTCCAAGGTTCAGCTTCCCCTAGTACAAGAGCAGAATCGTCCAAAGATCCTCTAGTTAGTTATTTCGTCTCAATACTAAAATTCAATTTGTTCTATGATTTTCTCAGCCGGAAAAAAACAAAAAAACGATCAAAACGAAACGAAAAAATGATGAAACGGAAAGAAAAAAATCAACGATTGAGAACAAGAAGTATCAAACCTTGTTATTCTCAAGTAAGGACAGTGAAGCTGAAGGAGATGCGAAAGCTAGAGAGAGCATAGCCGACGCCATCTGAATCAAAGTTATAAGAAAGGAATTCAACAATTGATGTAGAAATGGCTGTGGAGCTTGAAAGAAATTGAAATGGTGTTCCGGATTAGAACGAGATTGAAGAATCGATGATGAAGGAAAACGGGAAAGGCGATGAAACCAAGGTGCAAACCGTGGGGCTATGGAGGAACTTCACTGCGTGAGCTACGAGAGAGTATCACTGGATGGATCTGCTGATTTAGTATAAAACGGTAATTATGGAAGTTTTAGAAGGATAGAATAGACTATTGATCTGTCGATTCCTGTCTAAAGATTAAGCCACGTGTAAAGACTTTCCCTTAGCAACTGAAAATGATTTTTTTTTTTGGGTATAAAAAATGGATTTGCTTGTCTGGACTCTATTACGTCCGTTCAATAAATTAGATCTGTAATTTATTTAATTAAAGAAAAATAAAACAATTGACATAGGGAAAAAAATACCAAATAAATCAATAATAATTTGGGGTAATCACATCAGTGATTACATGCACAAAATATCATTTAATATAGTGAATCAGTAAAATCATTGATTACCTATACGCGGAATCAGTGATTATTTATGCGGAAATCAGTAATTATTTGCATGAATTAGTTATAATTTTGTAATATTTTAAACGCAAATTTGAGTTTTTTGCTATTTTTATAAATAACTTTTGGGGTTGCTATTTTTGTAAACATTAGATTTTTTTCAAATATACGTGCAAGAAAGAACCTCTAAAAAAATAGCATTATGGCATGTTATCATCCAAGGTTATAAATAATTTTGTAATTATAGCATTAGATTTAATTAAAAAAAAAATAACAGCATTAGATATAGGGCGAGAGTTGGACCAGAATCAGAATCACAATGCCCATCTTGACATGTATTTTTCTTTTTTTGAACTATTTTAATTATTCGGGTTACAAAAATTATCCAGCTATGATCAAATAAAATCATCTTTATTATATGACGTACTCAATTGAATTTAAATCAATTGAATTTAGGTCAATTGTTCGAGTAGTCGATTTAAAAAAATTGTAGTACTTGTTGATAGCTTTTTTTAATCTATCTTCATGAAAAATAGTTCTCCTGAGACTTCGAAAATTATTTGTTTATTTCCAACCGTTATGAGATTGAATAATCTGAAAGAGTTATTGAGTGAATTGCAAAAAGAAATGTAACTTTGTTTTGACAGGGTAAAAAGTATATATATTCATATCGGCTCAATTTCAGTATACATCAATTCATTAAATATATAATTATAAGATAATTCTTGAATAAATTTATTTTAACTCTCCCAATAATTGTATAACATGATTACATTTAGAAGGATTTTTTCTTCTTCGAATAATCACAAATCACACTTATCTAATTTGTAAATTAGACCCTGTTAAAAATTTTAAAAACAGTTTTAATCGTCAAGATTTTGTAAGATTACAAATCACACTTTGAAATTAAAACATATACTTATTTGATGTCAATTAATTTTAACAAAATCGAAATACATAATTATACTACATTCATCAACTTATTCCATTGAAAGTAACCAAAAAGAATGCAGGATGAAAACAATTTTATAGATCAAACAACGGCGAAAAATCAACAATAATCTAACTTTGTTAAAATCTTGGATTAGTTAAATTTATAGGTAATTTTAATGAAATTGAACACATGATGTAACATAAACTATGTTGGAGGGATGTGTGATTTACAATTTAACAAATCATACACGTTGAAAACTGTTAACTACATATGCTATAAAAAAATCTTTCATTTCCTCGAGTTTTCTAGTAACCCCCAAGACTGAACAGTATAAAATCATACAGAGATGGAGCATGAGACTAAAAAACCTCGAGATATTTGCAGGATGAACCAAAATGAACATTAATACGTTCAGCACGGTGAAACAAGCTTATCACATTCTATGAAAAAGATGCTTTTCCAAGCAAATTCGTGATAGTAAATAGTTACAGAGATTAGAAATTTTCCTAAACAACCCTTTTCCAAATGAAGAAAATTAGTTAAGAAATGAACCCATAAAGATCTGAAGAAACTTGTTGAGGTTCCCCCAATTGAATTCTAAAAGAGAACATAATATATTATCCCAGAAACAGGAAGAAAAACTATGATGATTAATAGTTCAAAACGTATAGAATTATCGATGAATTAGCTGCATTCCAGTTACAGAGCTGAGGCAACTAGGAAAACCAATCAAACAGAAAATGAACTTTAATCGAAGAGAATATGACAAAACCATTTTGCAAAAATTCTTATCCGTCATAAATTATGCTCATCTCCAAGAAAAACCCAAACACTATATGAATGAAAACAATTAAAATATGAATACTCTTTCAAGATAGGAATTAAAAATACGCAAGAGCATTAGCACAAAAGTCAAAACTATCCGAAAATTAACTTATAAGCTGAAATTACTCAAGATTCAAAATTAACATAGAAACAAGCCTAAATACTAATTGAGTTGCTTTCAAAATAGTTCTAGCTTAATAATATCCTTTCTGTCTTCTGAAACAAATCAGATTGATAAAAAAAAAACAGCAAATAACAAAGCACAGACACCTCAAAATCCAAGCTTAGTACGACGCCAGTGCCTACGCTTCGCATTATACCTGATGAATACAACAAAATCAAAATTAGGTTAAAAAACAGAGAAATGCGAAAAAGAAATCAAGAACAGAATAGTACGGAACCTGATGGTATTATCGGTCCTGAGACGAATCCAGTGAGGAATAGGCCTGTTTTGCCTCATCTTCTTCGCCAACTTCTTCTTGATTCTGAAGGTCTTGTGAGACGGCTGAGCAAATTAAACCAAAAAAAAAAAAATCAGAACCTCTCAATTTCAATCGAGGATTATGAAAGAAAAATGAATTCAAGGAGTGATTACCATCTTCGAGCTTCTGGATCGGCCGCTAGGGGTTGGAACGATTGAGAATCCGAAGGAAAACCCTAATTTCAGATACGGTAAAATAGGAAATGCGAGTTTTATATGGTGTTGATTGAAACGGTATCGTTAAGGAAGGACCTCGTTGAGGACCAACTTTGAAGCCCAAGGAGTATGTCGTTGAAAGCCTGATCCATATGATGAAACCTCATAATGGGCTGGTCCATATTTTATCTATTGGGCTAGTTTTTAAAAAAAGCCTTGGAGTTCTCTAGATAATCATTAAAACTTTTATATGGGCCCGGAGAAAAAGGTTTCTTCTCTAACTGGTTTCAAGGGTGAAACTAGGTTTTTTTTTTTTTTTTTTTTTTTTTTTTTTTTTTTGTCTAAACCGACCTATCGGTTTTAAGAAAGTCGATTTTTTTTTCTGAATCCATACTTAATTAACAGAAGTTTTTTTTTATAGATATTATATCAATTAGAAGAAAGAGATTATAACATATATCTAATCACTTAAGTTATGCTTATGTTGGCTCAAATAAATTGATACCGAACCTTAATTGTTTGGTTCAATTAGGTAAATTTTATTTTCACCTGCAGTGGTCCAACTCCCTTTCGTTATGAATATTGTTCTCAACTTAAACTTAAAAGTTATAAGTGAAATAATTTATTGCTCCCTATCATATTGTATTTCAACTCTTAAAAACAAATATACTAATAATTTGGTAGACAAATTCATTTGGTGTTCATGTTTAGAAGTAGATATTACTTCGAAGTTATTCGGTACACCAACAATTTTTTCAGATTGTTTTGAAATAATTTAACAAAAAAAAATCAAGTTTAAGTGGGAATGTAATATAGTATCTACGGTTATGTAGCTAATCTAGAAATTGTAACTGTTGAAAATCCCACATATGAAAGTTGAAGGTAATTCACAGTATTTACAAGATATATGAGTTACTCCTCTTATGACCTATTAGTTTTGAAATGAAACCACATGATATCAATATGGTATCAAACCCCAATAAAACTCGCAATCAGTCCACAAACGGAATCCGACTTAGGAATGATGAGCTCAAAACAGACACTATTTTGAGTGGGTATATCACATAAAAAAGATGAAGAGAACTCTCAATCGTTATAAGATATATGACTAATTCTCTTATTCTCAATTAATTTTAAGATAGAATCCATAATCTCAAAAATAACCTATGTAAAATGAATTTCTCCCCTCCCATCCCAAGTGCACTTATCACATGGCTTGGAAACAACTTCCGTAATTCTTTGTTAATTTGTGATTTAATTTTTAATTAAATAACACGTCATGGCACGGTATAAAAAAATGAACTTAAGAACGAGTGAACACTAATATATGAACATTTGATTTTTTTTTAATTAATATTGAATAATAATTTATTTACCACAATGTCCCATCTCTCATGGTAAAACTGTTGACTCTCGAGCAGTCCAAAAGCATGTTATGAGCTTGACTATTTCGTCGAGCTTAACCAATTAACTACATTCTAATAATAAAAATCTTTAACTATTATGGGTGCATGTGGATAAGTTATTAAAAATATTGAAGCTTGGTCAAACTATTACGAGGCATATTTATTAAACATTATTATCAATTTTGCTTTGTATTCAATCCTTCTATAATTCAACATTCTTTTAATAAATCTTAAGAATTCATCTTTTGATTATAAATAATTTTTATTATATTGATGAATTTAGTTCTCGTTTGGGATGTTTATAAGTGTTTTTTAATGGTTAGTAAAAGCACATTTGTTATTGAAAAACACTTTTTCAATCGGACGCTTATCAGCTTGTCTAATAAACATAATAGATGATGCAGCTAATTAATTGGCCCATTAGTAAATTCATTGTGTTATCCCCCTCGATATTCAAATCTCCTCAATGCAAAGTATTATACAATAAATAAATAAATACAATTTTTAATATTAAGTTAAATTATATTAAAAGTTCCAATTTTACTAAATATATTGAAGATAATAGGTTTCAATATTATGCCTAAATGTTTTAAAAGTTCCAATTGCACTCATAGCATTTAATTTTCATGTTAAACTAAACAAAATACTAACAAAGAGTATTTTTGAAACAAATTAAAAATTGAATGTAGAATTGAAACTTTTAAACGTTAAGGACAAAATTGAATCAACTTCATAGATTAGGGATAGTTTGTATACTTTAGCATTAATCTTATATTACAAATTGAGGTTGAATGACTCAAACCTACAACCTAATAGGAGAGAATAGTAAAGTACGGTCATTTGAGTTATAAGGGATAGAACCATAAACTTTTGAAAAGGGCTAAAAATCATATTGAACTATTTTTAATAAATAAAAGATGTAAAATATTAAAATTTAGAAAGAAAAAAATATATATATTAAAAAAACATATTTTACACAGTATTTTTTTTTTTGTTATTTTTTGTCTAGATTAGTTATGCTCTAATCATGAAATTAAATAAAATTAATAAATGAAAAATCATATGATAGTGAAATTAATAACTGCAAAAAATGCAATTCATATGATTTTTCAAATAAATGAAATTAATATGATTTTTGCAATGCAAAAAATGCAATTTATATGATTTTTCAAATCATGAAATTAATGCTATGAAAATGTGCATATGAGGAATAGTTATGGGTAAGACTTAAATAAGAGAAGGGTCACATTCATTGTAGAGGTCTAGTTAGAGATGTAAAGTCGTCATTAAATTCGACCATAATTGGTAGTGAAACTCTCTATTCAAATCAAAAATAAAAAATCAAAACATGATTTAGAGATCTTTCTTTAAGTCGTTTATGCCAATTGGATTATAGCAACGATGAATCTTGAGAATTTGGTCGAGTCGAACTATTTATGCAATAATTGGTCACAATTATGATAGTAATTAGATTGAATTTCTTAAAATTATTGTTGATAAAAAAAGTTATAAATTACAAAGATATAAATTGGATTGGAAGATACTTATAGATCATAGTTGAATAATTTAAATAAAATAAATTTTATTATTAACATTTATATGTGTAATTTGTAAGGGTGTAATTAAAGTCCCACATCAATTAGAAGTTGGTAAGATCTTAAGTTTAATGAGAATAATATTTCTATGGTAAAACCAAGACAAAGTCATGTTGAGATAGATCCAAAGTCGAAGAAGAATTTATTTAAATTTATATGATATAATGAGTTTTTCTCGTTTACATATTCTATCTATATAACTGTTTTTCTCATTCCTATAAAAAAAAATATGCATTCAATGGATAATGAGGTCGTATTATGTCGGATACATTGAATAACTTCTTAAAAACGTGATGTATATATATTTTTTTATTTAGGAATTTTTTAGGTGGACTATATTTAGGATTAGGGTTGGATTTAGGGTGTTGAAAGAAAATATATAGAGGCGGCCATGGCCATGCACATGATGAGGGTAGGAATTAGTCCAATTTTGTATGGTCTTTCTGTGAAATGTTTGTTGAGATTCAATTCAAATTGAACAGGAATAGGAATAGGAATTGGATGGCTGCCAAACAAAATCCCTTAGACTGCGGGAAGTCTTTGGATGGATAGGCATTTCCCATCACATCAGGCTTAGATTTCAGTTGTTTTATTTTTTTCCCCATGTATTACTCTATCAGAAACCGCGTTCAAGAAAAAGAATTGGATTTGAATCAGAATCAACAAATAAATAGCAAGACTCCAAAATATATACGAAACCTTTTTCTTAAGAAATGAAGAGGTCATTTTTTTTTCTTGTTTTGTTGTTTTCTCCAGTATTGTCTTTCAAAAAAAAAAAAAAAAGTCATTTAGCCTATTTGCCTTTTGCAGGTAGTTTATTGAAGGCATCAACATCTAATCTGTTACATAATTTTAATAAATTTTAAACACGTGTATATTCCACATCATCATGAGTTCTAATTCTATTAAAAGTTATCGAAATTTTGTTACTTATGAAAGTGAGTAATTCAAAAGTTATCGAATTTTTTTAACTTTTCATAGAATGTCATTTTTAACTAACACAAGGTAGAATTTAAAATAAATTATAAAAATAAAAATAAAATAGTTACTAAATCAAATCTAAATTTCAGTGATGCTTCAATTAAACTCAACTTTAAAATAACTCTGAACCCTAAATAAATGCGAGAGAAAAAAAGAAAACAAATGTTAGAATCACAATCAGAAACGTACAAAAGCCCATGTTCTAAACCAGCAATAATTTTGACTTTTGTTCATTGTGCAGTGGATTGATCATGTGATTTCCTCAGTAAGAGGGCGAGCTTGATATGGACATAGTCGCAAACACAATATAATCGAGATATATATATAAAATTAGGTGAATTTTGAATGTTAAATTATAAACAGGTGATTTTATTACTTTAATAATGTTCATTATTTATTATTATTTTCATGTATAAATATGTGGAGCATTTAAAACTTTAATTCTTTAGAGGAAATAGAAATATTTCTACTATTAGGTTAAACTTTAATAACACTGTTTTAAGAATTAATATTTAAGGCCTGTTTGTTAAGTTTTTCAGTTTCCGTTTTGTTTTTATTTCTCAGTTTTAGAGAAGTGAAATTGTTTGGTAACAATTTTTAATAGCTTGTTTCTCATATTTTAGAAGCACTCTTTAAATTGTGTAGAAAATTTAGAAACAATAAATTATAGTATCTTGTTTCTCTTTCCTATGTCCAATTTTTTCAATAGATTAATATATTGTTATCTTATACCGTTTTAACCTTAAAATATAATATACATATCCAAAAATGAAATTGGTAATATTTTTGAAAAGTTTATTTAAAAATTATTTTTCACATAAAATTGATTTTTTTTTTAATGAGACACAAAAATAAGAAACAATTACTAAATATATTTCTCTTTTTTTTCGTCTAAAAACAGGAAACAAGAAAGAGTTACCAAACATGTTTCTTTTTTTAAAAAAAGATTTAAAGATGAGAAAGAAGAAACAGAACTAGGAAGGTTACCAAATGATAAAAATTATATCTAATAACATATTTTATATATATGTATTTTTATTTATGTTATTTTTTTTAATAATTTATTAAAATCATAAATGAGAGTTTTCGGTACTTAAAAACTTATATGGATGACAATTAACAAAAGTTAAAATAGGAAAAATTAAAAACTAAAACCATATATTAATTTGATAAGTTTTTAAAAGTCGTAGTATATAAAGTAATGATATATTTTTTTTTCAGCGTATGTTAATTTTATTTTAAACCATATTGTGAGAGGGATTCTTTTTTTCTTATATATAATTTGCAATATAAATATAACTCAAGAAAGGGACGTATTTGCTATCATCACCCATGTTAAGGAGTGGGACCCACATCACGCGTTTAGAAAGGAGTGGGGGTAATGTGGGGGATGATTAAAGACAAATTTTATGTGGGTCCAAATGATTTAGATGAAAGTAAGTTTGGGAATTTTAACATTCATTCTCATTTTAACCATTTTTAACTTTTAATTGATGAAATTTTACTATGAAATGTCGTAAAAAAAGTTTTTTTCTTATATTCTTCTATTAAACTCTTTTCTTATATTATTCCATGAAACTCTTTTCTTATTTTCTCAATACTATCTCTTCTATCTTTCTCACTCAGGACGACGGAGAGCGGCAGTTGGTGATGGAAAAACTTAAAAAACATATCTTCTCTCGATTTGAGTATGTATGATTTTGGATTTTTTAGATTTTTCATTTGTATTTTTTATTTTTCCCAAAACTTCAATACTCTCTCCACTCTCTTCACATAACCAATAATATTCAAGCTTTTGATTCTTATTATAAAGTAAAAAAATATATCTAAGTTGCCTCAAAATTTAAAATTTGCCCCAAAATATGCCCCGGAATTTGAAAATTATACCCTTAATTTGAAATTTGAATAAAAGTAGAGTCGAAGAAATTATTAATTAGACAAAACAAAATGCATAAAACAAGTTGTTTGGTCGCCTCCCCCACATGGACCAAATAAATTATGTCTATTAATTAATTTAAAATTATGTAAAATGATATTGGAGAATGGAGAGTGAAGACATATTGTGGAAAAACAAATCTTTGTCATTGGAGGCAACTCATGCTCCAATTAACCCCATTAGCTTCCGTAACAAACAAGTCTCAGAAACACCCACAATTGAATATGTTTTCTATATTCAAACGCGCCCTTTACTTTTTACTTTTTACTTTTTGTAAAAAATTATACGCACCACCCTGAATTGTATTAATAGTAGTAACTATACGGTTAAATTAGTTAATTGATTATTATAATAAAATCTTTATAGAGTTGAACCTAGAGGGTCCTCATCCCGCACCAATTCCATCTTTAATTTTGACCTCAAAATCTTTATATGAGTAGAGAAGAGACTTGTTGGATTGCGAAGAAAATCTCATATTTGTTAGGAGAGGGGATGATCATGAGTATAAAAGGGAAGAGACACACCGCCATTGGTATGAGCTCTTTTGGGTGAAACTAAAAGAAAAGTCATGTGGGTTTAGACCTAAATTTGATAATATCACATCAATGTAAAGAGTGTGGAGGCTCAATATCCCCTAATAAGTGGTATCAAAATCATCCTCTCATCCTTACCATATAGATAAAATCTTTAGGTGCCAAACAACGAAAGATTTTTTTTTTTAATGAAAAGAGAAATAAAACAATTGAGGAAAAACTCTCTCTCTATTGTCATCATATTATAAATTATTTAATTTATTTGGTAACACGCGCTTGATAGGAGCGTGGTATATAGAGCTTCATCCATGAAAGTATATGAGCTTTGGTAGCAAATTAGGCACATGGGCAAACAGAAAAATTGGTAATATTATGCATTAATCTCAGTTGGAGTTGGGTTCTGTTTGCATTTTGAGCAACATGGTGCAATTCATGTATATTCCCTACATATTCATTTTATACTTGACAATTCCCTAACCATTCATTGCATCATCTCAATATCCCTACCTCTCCAATCACCCCCCACCTAAAAAGAGACTTTGTTGTTTTGATTTCTAAACTTATCCCCATCGAGTGATATAGTCTATATAAAAATCGAGAACTATAGGTGTTTGTTTGGTGAAAAAAAATAATTTAGTTTTTTCGAGAGGTAAGTTTGTTTACAATTTTAAAAAATACGAAAAGGTAGATAAAATTATTGATAATAAATCAGCATCCAAACAAGACTTGAATGCTTCAAGATCTTCTCTAAGTAATTAAGAAATATATATCTATCTTCTACTCTATGATCATCTAAATCAAGGATACATATGATCTAGAGAAAATTGGATATTCTAATTCAAGAATTCTGGATCATATTTTTTAATGTATTTATAAAAAGAAGAGAAAGGGAAGAAGATAGTTGAATTTTCTCAAGTTTTCCATTTGTTTTTTAGTAAAAACAAAATCTATTAGAAAATCTAGATCATGTGAATCAATATTTGGTCAGTTTGAATTAACACTTGACCAATATATAAATTATTCAATCTCCCTCACATGCAACTATCTCGCCCAACTGTCAACTACTGTCTAGAGAGAAGGAAAATAAAATTAAAATAAAAAGATAGGACCCACAAAATTGCTTGCCAGTGCAAAATTTGGAAAAATAGCTCTTAATTTGTCAGCATTTCTTCAACAAAAACCCAACTACATAAACCTCCTCTTCACTCCCACAATTTTTACATTGTGAAATTAAAACCTCTCATTTTGAGCAAAAAAAAGAAATACAACCATGGCAAGAACACAACAAAGATTCCGTGGGGTTAGACAGAGGCATTGGGGCTCTTGGGTCTCCGAAATCCGTCACCCTTTATTGTAAGTTCGAATTTTTGTTTGTCTTCAATTTTACTTTTTAAGATAATCAATCAAATATTTAGAATTTTTTTTAACAATGTATAGGAAGACAAGAATTTGGCTAGGCACTTTCGAAACCGCGGAAAACGCAGCGCGAGCTTACGACGAAGCCGCACGCCTAATGTGCGGGACAAGGGCCAAAACCAACTTCCCTTATGACCCCAAATCTTCATTCTCCTCCTCTTCCAAACTTCTATCCGCTACTCTCACAGCCAAACTTCACCGTTGCTATATGGCCTCTCTCCATCTCACCCCCACAAACCGTCAACAACCCGAACCAACCCGTAATGTCACCGTAGCCTCCACCATTGTCGGCCGTAAGAAACCGGCTGCCGAGCAACGGGAAGTGATGCCGATGAACGAGCAGTTGATGAATAAGACACTTGAAGATGATCATATTGAGCAAATGATTGAGGAGCTACTCCATTATGGGTCCATTGAGCTCTGCTCTGTTGAGAGTTGAGACCAAATTGACATAGGACTGTTAAGTGTTATCTTTACTTAGCCATAATATAAATTATTATCTCTAATTATGTATAATATTGATAAATTTACCCATTAATTTTAGTTAATTTAACCATCCAAAAAAAAGATCTTTAGAGATCAATTCTTGGCCAGCCAGATTTGTTTCTCTCTGGTTTGCCAATTGGGCAATGATCCAATTTATTTCATGTATTATTGTTTAACGTATCACGTTATATGAAGTGATTACGTTTATATTATTACCTGCTTTCTGTTTTTACGTTATTTTTCTTATGGTCTCATTTTTTCTCAGAAAATAACAATCTTACCAATTTTATATATTAAAAAAAATAACATTGTTAAAAAAAGCATGAATATTTTAAAAAAAAAAAAAATTAGTTGCTACAGTGTTGTTTTTCCATTAATTAGTTAATAGAAATTTGATTAATATTCTTTTTATTCATTTCCTTTATGAATTAGATGTTAAAACTTAAATATATTTTTAGGCGTGGCAGAATTAGAAACTAAAAGAGAGAGGAGCAGATTTAGGCGGGGAAAGGATAAATCACTTTCATTGGGTAAAAAAAGTCAAAACCTACCAATACAATTCTAATTTCTATTGACTTTTTAAATGGTCATTATTTTATTTTATTTTTTTAAATGGTCATTCTAATCGTGATTTAAGATGAACACTTGAAGAAAAAATAAAATAATCTATCTTCATCCTTGTGTTGAAATTTATTCTACATTTTATTTTCACCAAAATCATTTAAGATTTGTTTTTCTACTTTTCTTTTTAAAAATAATTAATAAGGTTAGTTTTCAGATTTTTTTCAATCCAGAATAATTAGTATATAAGTTTTCTTCAAAGATAAAATAACTACAACTGTCTTAAAAATTAGTCATACGTGAAAACAAATATGATATTTAAAAACAATCAATCAGCTCAACTAGTTAGACATTTTTTTTCCTCTTGAAATTGAAGCTTCGAGTCCCCTTCTCCCTCCATTTGATGTAATATTTAAAAAAGATAACCTTTTAAATGGATTTTTCCTCTAAAATATAAACATACTAATCAAATATTATTTTAAAAATATTATTCAAACATAGTCTTTTTTTCATTAATATAATTTTCTGCAATTAAATTTAAGGCCCCACTTTATTTTATAAAAAATTCGGCAAACATACAAAAAGGTTGAGACACTACAATATTTCCTACCTTTATGTGTTTTTTTAATTTAAGCATTCTTACCTTTATGTGTTGATTTTTTTTTTTTTAACTTTTTACCCAAAGTACTAAACAATCTTTCCAAAAAAAAAAAAAGAAAAAGAAACAAACAAAGCACTCATAAAGGGTCGAGCCGTTATGGATGCTAGCTAGCTCCATGTATTTGATGTATCATCATTAGCCATTATCACCATCTTTATGGACTTTAATTTGGCCTAATGATGATTGATTTAGGGTTTAGATCCCTTTAATTTTTTTTCATTAATTTGATCTGATATGTACGAATTGTCACAAATGTTTCAAATTCCAAATCTCAATAATTACATTGTATAAATATTTTGTCATTATTGACATAAATCACCATGTTTTTTTTGTTGAGTTACACATAAATCACCATGTTAACCACTTAACAAGTAGATCATTTCTCTTCGAGAAACTTAATTGTCTTCATTTTTTTTACTATAAAATTAATTAAAAATAAATATAATTATTAGAGTTCATGATAGAGATCAGATATGATTCCAATTCATTAATATGTTGATTTAAATCAACTAATAATTAAAGAATTCAACTAAAAAATTCAAATTTTAATGAAAATTTCGGAGTCAGTAAATTACAATAAGAAACTTCTAATTATTAAGATTTTCTTTTCAGTGCTTGATTGTTGTAGCTACTTATTTCTAAGTTTAAACCCCATTCTCAATTATACTCCTGTTAAAGAAATCCTACCTATTAGTCATTCATTTTTTTTTATCTTTTCCTTGACAAACAATTAATAAAAAAAAGTGCCACATAATTTTTTTTCATACAGATATAAGAGGGAATGAGAATAAAACTAGATATGAAAACTTTAAACAAACTCAATTTTATTAAAAAGAAAAAACATCACAGTTAAATAATTTCTCTCTCTCTCTCTCTCTTTTAAAAAAAAAAACAGAAAACAGGTGAGAGTTTGAGATTTTGAATTCAAGATGGGAATGTAATTTTTATCAATTTAACCAAATGATTGAGTTAAGTATAAGGGGTGATTACAATCCTAGCAGATTTTTTTTTCTTATAATATTTATGAGTATAAAAAAAAAAATTAACATACAAATTAATCATTTTTTTTCTTTTGTAAATAAGTCATTTTATTAAACATGTTAACCAATGATATTTCATATATCACAACAATCGTTTATTATAGTCAAACAATGATTGACTTTTTTGAAATGACATGCTTTATATTTTTTGGTAGGAAAAATGACATACATTTTAAAGATGATAAATTTATAAATATTATATAAAACTTTGATACCTATAAAAATTTCTCAAATATAATTTGACACGTATTGGATGGGATCATGGAAAAAGGTTTGGTAATTTATCTTAACTCAATTGAAAATGATTGAGGTGGCAAGGAGTTGAACTCACTCTCCAAATTATTATCTCTAGGAGTAAAAACACTTCACTCAATTCAATAAATTATTATTTTTCTATAAATATATTTCACGTTTTGAAATTACTTTGTTTTTTGTTTTGGCTAAAATAAACCGTGAAAGAGTGGTTTAACTACGAGGATTTGTTAGGGCGGGGGTGGACGAATTAGAATTGGACAAGTGTGAGTTTTTCGGTCAAAGATCATAATCAACGGGCTTGCAGGATAAGAGCCGGCAATGGGCTTCACGGATAGCTAAAATGGAAAATTGGATTAGGTAAAAGGCCAATTCTAGTTGGGCCCAATTATAGTAGCTTCATGATGTTGATGCCCATTGGGGCCCATCGTCACAAACCACTTTTGAATAACACATGCAATTAATTGAAAAATAACCTTTTTTGGGGAAATTTTACTTGGTAGTGCAAATTAAGAGAATAATAGTTTTTATAAATATTTAAATAAAGAAAAATTATCACAAATACCTAAAAATCAAATAAGGTTTTCAAAACTACCCTAGTTACAATTTTAATTTCTTTTTTACCTTTATTTGACAGTTTTCTATTATAGTTGCACCAATTAATTAACCGTCAATAACCAAGTTTAGGATAGTGTTGAAACTTCTAATAATTTGAAGGTATTTTTACTCTCTTAAATTGTTAAAGGGGTAATTATGAAAATTACCCATAAATAAATTAACAATTTTTATCATTCATTGACTATACAAACAATTTTTTTTAAGTCAACCATTAGTATTAATTGATGACTGAGCTTTCTACTTTCTTGATTTAGGCCGGGAAAAATATTTATGTAACAAATTCTTTTTTTTAACGTGGATATTAATAATTATTATTTTTTATAATGTTAAAATTTATTTTAAGATTTGAAATGGTCCTCTTAATTCTTTTCTATTAAGGAACACAGTCAGATTTTTTTTTGAGTGAACAATTTTAAATCATATATATATATATATATATATTTTAAATTTTTTTTGAAAGGGTAGCCAACGTCTAGTATTTTGATAATAACAATTGAAGCTATACATTTAGAATGATTTTTTAATAAAATTTATTTAGTATTAGTATATTTTTAAACATTTAAGAGATAATTCCAATTTTTTAAGGGCGAAGTTCCAAAAATCTTAAACATGAAAAAAATATGATGTGTATTTTGTCAAAAAGAAAATACGAAGTAATAGAGAATTCTTATCTAATTCTCAGATTTTGAGAATAAATACGAATTCTTTATTTATTTTGATAATAAATAAATACAAAATATGTATTTTATTTTTCCAAAAAAATATGAATTCTTTATAAGATTTTGAGAATAAATAATTCAGAGTTAGTAACATAACACTATCATATTTATCTAATTAACTAATTAATTTTGACTATTTGACAATTGTATCATGATAAAATAATTTTACATTTAATGATAAACAAAACCAACTAATTTGTTAGGTGGGAGAAGTGGATAAAGAATACAACTCATTTTTTTATGATGAAATAATATTAAAAAGTATCAATAATTCATTCTAATTCATGTATGAGATATAATAGTAGTAGAATATGATGCGCTATATTAATATCACGGAAAGAAAATGATTTTTTTTTACTCATCCCAATAAAAAAGAAATAATATCTCAAAAAAATAACAAAGAAATAAAAAGGAGAGAATCTCAATCATTTTCCATGATATCTCTCTATTTGGTGATTACAAAGGAAGACATAACGCATGAGCCCACAATTTTTGAACATAAAAAGATGGGTAAAGAACCAAAACCAAGGAGGTTTTGTTTATGCACAACTCAAACCCAAAAGAAGATGTGCTTTTCTTTTCTAAACAGTGATACTTTTGGTTATATCAAAGATTTTCCATACTCCTTTCATTGATAATATTTCACGTGTATACATTATCAATAATATATAAATAGTGGAACCCTCATTTTTTATCACTTAAGCATAATTTATTATGAATAAGAGACATAGCGAATACGATTTTCTCGAACACATATTACTCCAAATCCGCACCTAAGGTTCCTAAATGAGAAGGACTATATAATTATAGGTCTTAATCATAGCTACTTACCTATGAATGAATTGAAGAGAGAGAAAGAGAGGTAGCGGGCCAATTTGAACTTATGAAACTACATAAATCAGCTTCCCTTCTTCTCATTCTCCCATCCCACCCCACATTTGGTATTTCGAACCACCAACAAAATTGTGTCACTCAAATATTTCTCTTTAAGACATTTTCACAAACATCTTTCTTTTAAAAAAAAACATAACCTTTTTTCCTTTGGGACACTAACAAAACCATACCATACCATATTATGGCCAGACCACAACAGCGATATCGAGGTGTTCGACAAAGGCATTGGGGCTCTTGGGTCTCTGAAATTCGCCATCCTTTATTGTAAGTTCCCCTTTTTTTCTCTTTACAATTCTCTCGAATACTTCCATTATGACTTAAAAAAAATTACCTCCTGCTCCTGATTGGTAAGATTGTAAAAAGAAATAAAAAAATTGTACTTTTATACGTGTCTTATCAAATACTAAATGTGTCTTTCCTATCAATGCAGGAAAACTAGAATTTGGCTAGGCACTTTCGAAACAGCGGACGATGCCGCCAGAGCCTACGACGAAGCTGCTCGGCTCATGTGCGGGCCGAGAGCCAAAACCAATTTCCCTTTCAACCCAAATGACTCCCACTCTTCTTCTTCTAAACTCCTATCTGCTAATTTGACAGCCAAACTCCATCGTTGCTACATGGCTTCTCTCCAGATGCCACAGAAACCAACACCCCATTGTTTCAATGCCGGCATTGTGGTGCCGGGTAGAACTCACGAATTCGACACAATGGGAGCGAAGAAGCGAATGGTCGACGAGCAAGAGGTAAAGGATAACTGGGTAGTTAAAAAGGTACAATTGGAAAGCCAGCATGAGCCATTTGAGCGGCTGGAAGAGGACCACATTGAGCAGATGATCGAGGAGCTGCTCCATTATGGGTCAATTGAGCTTTGCTCTGTTGCACAATCTCAGCAAGCATTTTGATATTGTTATTTACTAGGCAATCTCTTAGCTATATCTCATTTTTCTCAAACTTTGCATAATTAATTAGAGAGAAAATCTTGTATTAGTATTTAAAAATTAGCCTACTTATATAAAATGTTATTTGTATAATAATCCAATTATCTTAATGTATCAATAGCACTTCTTTATAAAGATAATTTATTTAATGTGACCATTATATTTGATGTCACCTAGTTAGAAGTAATGGTTAAGATAAATCTCTCTTATTTATATCTTCTTTTACTTCTCTTATCTTAATTATACTGTTTGGACAATCTTTCATTATGCACTTCCCCTTTATCATCTTCCATTCTTATACCTTTATAAACAAACAATGAATTTGACAAAATTTGGTATTTATGCCAGTTTCAATCAATCATATATGTGATTGATTCCCAATTATATTCACGTTTGGTCATCATAGAAATAGAAATACAATATGAAAAGAATGTCTTCAAGTATGAATGATAATATACACAAACAAAAAAATTACTACTTGTGTTGCGTCGATATCATCTATCAGGAGGAGTTGTATATTTCATAATATAAAAGTTATAAATAATATCAGGACGAATATAAATGAAATAATTTCTTATATTGAAAAATTATATTTTCCATGTTTGTGTGTTAAAACTAAAAGTAGTTAAAAATTCCACAATGGGCATTGGTTATTCAAAGTTTTATTCAATTGGGTTAATGTTTATAAAATATATATGGAAGCTTTTTAGGGTTTTGGTTCCATTGCTATCTATGTATAAACTCAATGATTGCTCACCTGTTTGGGAATTGATTTTGCTCCCCACAAATAACAATGACTAAAGGTTTTTTTTTTTTTTCCAAGTCCTTGACAATTATTTTGCTTCTCTTTTGGCTCACTTAAAGGTGTGATTTTATCATGACATGTTAGTGAGTTCATCATCATTAGTAGTTTGAAAAATGAAGGCAACTTTGTCACAATTGGACTCTCTTGAGATTTCTTCTTCCCCAACCCCACACCTTGACTTCAATTTCATAGATATTTGCTTACAGCATTTCAATTTCAAACAGATTAATAAGATTGAAATTTTGAAATTGAAAGCTTTTGGTCGGATGTATAAATATTTCAATAATTTATTTTTTAAAATGACTCTCTTGATAGTCATATTTTCTAAACCGTATGTAATTATGGGTTGTAACAATCTTTTTCCAGAAAAAGAGAGGAACTTCTTCTAGAGATTGAGACAATCTGAACATAACTCAATTGATAAATATTTGTGCTCTTTCAAAAGGTTGAACGTTCGACTATTCTCTCCTCCTATTTAATGTAATATCTAAAATAAATAGAGATTGTATAATTTAGTCCCATTTTTTTTCATAAATTTGAAATTGTAAAAGAAAAGAGAGTTAATTCTACATATATTATTACTTAAAATTGTAGTTTTTTGGGTAAAATACCATTTTGGTCCCTGAACTTTCACTTTAGTTTCGTTTTCGTCCATGAACTTTCAAAAATGACGTTTTTCGTCCCTAAACTTTCCAAATCATTTCATTTTCGTCCTTCCGTCCGTTTCTCCGTCTGGAACAGTAACGGAGGCTGATGTGGGGTTATGTATGTTGACAATTGTTATAAATGACATGGAAAAACCAAGTTGATGTGGCATTTATTAAATGATGTGGCATCATCTTCCCCAAAAACCAATGACTCTAATCCTTAACACTAAAATCCAAGGACTCTTTCTTTCTCTTCTCTATCTCTTTCTTCTCTAGTCAAACTTCATTTTTATGGTTCCAAACTTCCAACCCAGAAATTCGTTAACTTCAAACTAAAAAATTAAATCATTAATTTTTCTCTCTTATAAACTATAGAAAACATTAAGTAAACTTACAAAATTTATTTAAGTAAGAATTAATTTATTTTGAAATTAAAAAGCTTTCTTTCATCCTCATCCATGTCTTCCACTACACATATTCAACTTTTCCCTCCATCCTCATCCATGGTTTGAGATTTGGCACCTGGGATTTTGATGTAGAGTTAGAGATGAAAGAAGGATGAGATCGTTTTCTGGATTGGAACTTAGATCATTAAAAAAGATGTGAGAGAAAGAGGAGAAAACTAATTGATGAGAGAGGGGAGAAAACCCATATATGAGATTTTAGCTTGAGATCTGAGAAGTTTCCTTCCATTCGTGAGATTTTAGCTTCAGATCTGCGAAGTTCCCTTCCATTCGTGAGATTTTTACTTCAAATATGAGAGATTCCACCTTTTGTTTAATTTGATTTAGTTGGTAGGTTTCTATAGAGATTTGACATAAAACATGGAATAGAGAAAATAAACCAAATACTCTATGCTCTTCTTGAGACTTGAATCGAAGACAACAAATCATGTTTTTTTTGTGGTAATCAGATTAAAAATTTGAAACTTCAAAACCTAAGATTTTTACCAAAGTAATCATCCAATACTCTTCCAAATGCAATTTTAATGGAGCCTCTGTATTGACTGCGATTCCACCACCTCAATTGCTGGGATGAATAAATGGATCATTTCTAAAGATTCTCTTTAGTTTCATCGAAGAAGGGGTAAAGCTCCAACCCAGAAACTTAGATCATAAACCATTTTCATGGCTAGTTTTGCAACTCAGATTTAGTTTCATTTTCATGGCTAGGTTCGACGAAGAAGAAGGGGAGGGGAAGAGAAAGAAACAAAGTGGAGAGAGAAAGCTATGAGGGAGAGGAAAGTTTAGGATGCCACTCATTAAATTTTACCATATCAGCATTCCACTTCATTAGAAACGTTACATCAGAGAGTAACTAACAGTCAATTGACAGAAAACTTAACAGAATGACGACAACGAAATGATTTGGAAAGTTTAGGGACGAAAAACGTAATTTTTAAAAGTTTAGGGACGAAAACGAAGCTAGAGTGAAAGTTCAGGGACCAAAATGGTATTTTACCCTAGTTTTTTTTACCTATAAAGAAATAAGTGGAAAGGTTTGAATGTGATTGTCCCCTAAAACTCATATTTCAAAAATGGTAAATAAACGTGGTTGTGAATATATCACTTGTTATATATAAAATTAGCATTAATAAAAATCAAATTATGTAAAATTAAGCTACAAATGCAATTAAATTGGCTAGGCTTTCTTTCTCTCTTTTAACTTTTTATCTTAATTTTCAAGTCCTTAAAGCTTAACTTACCCACTTTCAACTCTTCTTTGCATTTTCTTTTATTCCATAAGAAACTAAATGATAAAATGCAATAAGAGACATCATGACGTAGGACTCAAAACAATTTATAGTGTATGCAAATAATCAAAGTTAAACTGATTACCTTACTTTTCTACATGTTTTATGACAAAAATTATATATATTTTTTAAGATGTAAAATTGTTCTATGAAAAGTTTATGTAATTGGATTATTTCAATTGATTGATGGTTTTTTTTTTAACAAAATTACGAGGGGGGTAGAAAAATGGACCCAAAAAAAAAAACATAGAATGAATAGATTTTACTAACAAAAAATCATCATTAACCTACTAATTAAATAGTTAATCATTGTCTTTGTGGGTAGTCATTTTATTTTATCTAATATAAAGTTGTAATCAGATTTGACCCAATAATGATTGGGATTTTAGTAACTTTTAAAAAGTTACCTTTTCAACGAGTAATAGTGATGTGGGATAATTAAGAGTAAGATACCATTTTGGTCCCTGCATTTTCACTCCGATTTCATTTTCCGTCCCTAAACTTTATAAAGTTATATTTTTCGTCCCTGAACTTTAAGATTCGTTCCGTTTTAATCTTTCCATATGTATATTTTCATCTACTACACCAACGAAGGGCTTATGTGACATGTAATTGATGATGGAGAATTATAGAAATATGTAGTGAGGTTAAACGACATGGAAAAACTAATATGCAGTTAGTTTAATCTCATCATTCTCTCCTTAATTTCAGTCGTAAATCTCACTATATATTCGTTTTTCCACATTATTTAAGTTCACTGTATACTTAATAATGTCACATCATCAATTACATGCTTCATAAGGTCTCCATTAATGTCCCAGGTGAAAACACACAAATGGAAGGACTAAAACAGAACGAATCGTAAAGTTTTGGGATGAATATCACTTTTGAAAGTTTAGAGACGAAAATGAAACATGAGTGAAGGCTCAGGGACTAAAATGGTATTTTATCAATAAAAATATGTTAGATTATTTTCTTAACAAACTTGAGAATAGATCAATTAGTTAGATATTAATGTTTTGTGTTATAAAATTGAAAGTTTAACCTCTCCTCAAATTGATATAATATGTATTTAAAGAAAACATTTTTTTTTTTGAGGTTACATCAAAGTGGGGGGATTCGAACCTTCGACCTCAAGGGTAGGGATTATATGCTTAACCAATTGAGCTATACTTATGTTGGCATATATAAAGAATGTTAGGAATGGTGTCCTAGAACTTGTAATTATTTAATAATAATAATTTATTAAGAATAAATTAAATAAATAAACATAAGTTCTTTATATTATCTAGATTGATTCAATTAATGATATTAGGAATATATGGAAATATATAAATATCAAACATTCAAATAGTAAACCCTAAGTTACTCTTATGAAATCACGACTTAGTATGTGAGTCATACGAGAGGATTAAAGTCGAGATGAGTAACTTAAACGTGTCTACAGTAAACGGATAACGTTTGAGAACCTTATCCTGGTAACACTGTTGATAGCTTCGCGTTTTGTTTATAGACAAATGATCTAATCCTGATCATTCATATGGGAGACATGAAATGGAAGTATCATATACAATGTTGATTGTATAAGACAGGACCACGATGTTCGATAAAATTTCTCCTTAGTACCGTTTACGAGAAATGATCGAATATCAAATTAAGTTTATCAACCGTGATAGATCTCAATCCTGAGTGAAATGCGGACTCCTATTTATGGAGTTATGTTCTTTGATTCACATAGTTGAGAGCGATCTGTAAGAACGCAATACACTCCTGTTTTGGGAACATGACTAGATAAGTAGCAGGAACTCATTTTCACAAGATGGAATTCATAACTTTCCTATAAATTAACCAGTATCGGTGCGATACCTAAACATTTTAGGAACTTTAGGAAACTCCCTGGATGTCCTGATTTGAGACATGAACAAGTGGCGCCACGACTTTATTGATCACGAAGTAACTTATCTCTAGTTCGACTAAAGATAAAGTTCATTGGAGAATCGCGGGAACACAAGGATAAAGCGGTAATTACAGGGGCAAACGGTAAATTTATCCTCTGTAATTATGAGGGTTCCACGTGAAGGATTATATCACAGATATAAATAAAGATAAACTAAATGGACATAACTCATCTATAGTGAGGGGAGTTCAACTATGAATCTATAGTGGAATTATTCATAGTTAGATAATAAGTAATTAACGATTATGAGTTAATCACTTAATTGACTAATTATTAAGCCCATGATCTATAGGTCCATCGGTCCCTATGCTTAGCCCAAATATCGTAGTCGCGAAATCAAGTAGAAAAAATGGAAATTTTAAGTAAAGTGAATTACTTAAAATAGGCAATATTAATTGTTTAAATATTGAGTATATTTAAACGGTAATTAATATAAATATTATTAATTGTTTAAATAATGAGTTTATTTAAACAGGAAATTAATAATGAAATATTATTAATTAGATATTATTAATTATTTGAATATTGAGTATATTTAAATGATAATTAATAATTTGAAATTAATTAACAATTATTAATTGTTTAAATAATTAATTTTATTTGAACGGAAATTAATAATTAAAATTAATTAATTAATAATAAAATATTGTCAATAAAATTATTAATTAAATAATGAGTTTATTTAATGAAAATTAATAATTATAATATTTATTATTAATTATTTAAATAATGAAAATTATTTAAATGGAAATTAATAATTAAATATAAATTTGATAATATTTAGTCCGGAGAAAATATTAATTGTTTAAATAAAATATTTTATTTAAATGGTAATTAATAAATAAATTAATTAAGTTGGACTTATTAATTTAAGAGAGAGTTTCAAGCCCAATTGGATTAATGAACCCAATTGAAATTGGCCCAAAATAATTAATTAAATAAATTTGATTTATTAATTATTTATTATTAATTTTGGCCTTCATAGATAATTTGTAGGAGATAATTATTTGAATTATATCCTATAATAATTATATAGATTTATTTACCCAAGATAAATAAAATAAAGAAAAGAAAATAATCTCCTATTTATCTATGGCATTTTCGAAATTGCAAGATAAAGGAAAGAGATAATCTTTTTTCTTTTTGTATTTATCTCTATAGATTAATCCTAATGGGATTAGGATTCATATTTTTCTATAAATAGGAGGGTTGGGTCATTCATAAATCACACAATTAAATTCCTTAGAAATTCGGAATTCTCTCTTCCTCCTCTCCCCCCTTGAGTGCCGATTTTCCCTATTCAAAATTGGGAAGAAAATATTTTTCTTCTTCCCAATTTCTTCTAAAGTTCGATCCCACAATCGGGTTTCGTTTGATTGATCGGGATATAGCGTAGAAGATCCGGTGTTGCTGAGGATTTGATGTTGTAAAGAAACCTCCAACCGATTCTCCATTTATTACTCAATGTAAGTTTTGATTTTAATTTTCGAAATTTAAAGCATGAATCTATATGTTTTTTCACAAATTGCATGATATTAATAGATCCATAATTAAATGTTAATTAGTTTACTAAATCAAATTCCGCTAGTTTAGTAAATCATCCCTTCAAAGAAAACATTTAATTGGCCTTATTTATTTTTTTATTTTAAAAATTGATATAAAAGACTCAAATCATACAAAACATTCAAAAATGAAAACAGAATTAATATGAAAATTTATAAACAAATATAGAATTCAAACATAATTTCTTTCTTTTTTTAAGAAATCAACATTAAACAAGTTTTAGCAGGCAGTAGAAAGTTCTAGTTGGAGACACGAGATAGTAGGGAAAGAGCTTTTAACTCTCTCATTCCTGAAATTGTCCATAGTTAAAGAGGAAAAAAACTGCAGAATCTGACTGAGAGTCAAAGTGAGGATCTTTCTTTCGTTTTTGTGATTTCAAAAAAAAAAAAAAAAAAAAAAAAAAGCCAGTCAAACACAATGATGTCTGTTGTATACAATCAATCATGGCGTGCCTATAGAATCTCATGCATCGCCACTCCCCCATATCACAATCATATTTTGCTCTTTTTTTAAGAATTTTTTAACCTAATTAAAATATTATTATTATTATTATTATTATTATTATTTTGCTTTTAAAAAAGGAGGTATATTTATCATTTGCTAGATGCCTTGGATCAAGTGATGAGTATAGTATAGCACAAAATCCAAAAGCCCAACTGCTTTGTCCTCATGTGAAAGAAATTCAAACCAACATTTGGTGGCCTACCCCCCTATAAAGCCAATTTTCTTTCAATTCATCAATTTATATAAATATATAATATCAATATTTTTTCTTTTGGATACCAACTAAAATTACTCCATTTTAAAAAACTTTCATTTAATTTTTTAGTTTATGCTAATTTAGGGTTTATTGTTTAAAGGGTTATATCTTATCATTGAATTTAAATCTGAAATGAATGAAAAGGTTGAGAAGATTTATATGATAAATCTGGGAGGTTCTGAGTTCCTCAAAACTCATTATGGGAGGTTTATATTCTCTCAATCGAATTTATATCAATTTTCTTTATTAAATTTTATGATATTTATGACCATTCGAAGGGTGATTTTCGATATATTCTTATAAAACACTATCATAATATATTTATATATATATGTTATCCGAATTTATCAATATTTTGAAAGATTCAAAAATCAAATCTCTTTAAATATTTTTTTTAGAGAGTAAGAGTTTGGTGAGAGACAAAAAAAAATCAATTCATTGCCTTATACATGCACATCGATCCATCCTTTCACATGGATGTGCATGTGAAGGGTTTTTGGTAAATAGAATTCACATGGTGCAAACCTGCATGTTTCTTCAAAGATTTGAGAAAGTGACAAAAAATAGAGATAGAGATGTTTCTTGGACTAAATTCTTGTTTGTTTGTTTCCATTGTTCCTTAGTGATTTTGGATTTATATCACCAATGGGAACCTTATTATAGTATTAGGACAAGATTGAGATGAGAATTACTTCTTTCTTAGCCCTTGTTTTTCATTTCTTGTTTTTAATTTTAAGTTAATCAAATAATGAGAACGAGGTTGGAGGTAGGATGAGGTTTGAGATAAATAGTTCTCATAAATGAAATTGGGGAATAAAAATCATTTTACGGTATTATGCTTTATTTTCATTTTCAATCCTCTTTACCAATTTAAAGGAAGATTGTTCGCCACAAAATGAAACATCAAAGATAGAAAAAATTAGTTGTGTTGTGAATCGTACATCGAAAAGATGAAGAGATGTAATAAAATTTATGAAATCATAGACTACTCTTTTTATCAATTAGTTTTGAGATGATATCAAAATCAGAATATCTAAAAAAAACAATCCAGCCCAAAAATGATTAGGAAAGAAAAACCATCCCAAATTGAAAAGATGAAATGAACCAAGATTAATAAAATTAGTTATTTTTCTCATTGTGAATTAAATCTTGAGGGGGTTGAAAGTATTTTTGGATTTTTTTTTCAACCGTGATGGAGAAAGGGGGGTAAGGATGGCTAATTAATATACCTTTTTTTTCCCAATTTGATTTGTTTTGTGATGTGGTATTGAAATTATGGTTGTGAGGGCCATTAAATTGGGCCTGATAATGGACATTTTCATGTCTCTGGAGGCTCATAATGAAGGGCCCAATAGTTTATAGTCCTGCTTCACCTCAATTCAATATTTCACTCTCAGATTTGGAATGAAGTTTAATTTCCAAAATTGATATTAAAAAAAAACACCATTCCATCTCAAAGTCATAACATGTAAAATAAGATGAAACAATGCAAACAAAATACTTGCTTATATTAAATTTTGTATCAATTATATCCACAAATCAATATTGTAAATTTTGAGGTGTACAAAACTAAACCAAACTAATGGTTCAAATCAACCGAAGTGGTTTAGTTCGATTAAATAAAATAAAAAATTAAGCAACCAAACCAAATTCAATCGGAAAAAATGTTATAGATTTAAATATTTGTAAATCTTAATATATTAACATAAATGACCGTGTCTTTATTTTCTTGATTAACTATCCATTTAATTCAATTAGAATAAATTGATTTGGATTTATTTCCATTCATAAAATCAATCGATTATAATTGATATATTCATATATTATTTATAAATAAATTTTCATATAATTCATTTCTTAGGTATGATGAAAAATAATTTTTTAAAATATTAAATGATTGTAAATATACAATGAACCAGAATCAAGTCAAAATTGCTATAGATTATTTTAGAGAATAATGATTCGCTTCAGTTAAGTTCTTATTATTTAAGAAATAAAATGAATCAATTTTATTATTTGAGATTTTTTTTTAATTAAACCAAACCCACGAGCAACTCTAATTGATTCATCTTTACTTAGACTCTTCTATTAATAGAACAAACCTCCAACACCACCATCCCCTAAGAATGCAAGGGTTGGGTGAGGATGTGAAAAGTTTGGTAGTTTGGTAGCTTCGTTGGCCCATTTTTAAAAACTTAAAAAAAAAAGTTTTTCTTTTACTTTTTGTTTTCACTTTGATGCTTTAAATAAATAATAATACTAAATTAGTTAATTAACTTGTTAGTCAAGTATATGGGAGGGAATCCAAGCACATGGGTGGGGGCTCTCTAGTATTTGTGCTTTGAACTGTATCCAGCTTGTATGGAGGATAAAACAAACCCATCACTCTTCCTTTTCTTCAACTTTTTTTTCTCTCTCTCCCTCCTCTAATTTGGTCCTTACATCTCTTTCACACTATATTTTTTTACTACTTGTTTTATAATGTTTTCAAATTTTTTTAAAAAAAATTAACAAAACTGAAAAGAAAACGATGATATAAAAATAAGAAACTAGAAATGGAAACGCTGAACAAATATCGTAACGAACAGAGGTGATTTGAGTTGTTAATGATAATTCAAATATATATGGTTTGTTGTATTTGAAACAAGGTCGTAAAATTGACCAATAAAAATTGTATAGAAAATTATGTTTTTTTCTTTATGTTTGAAATTTAAGTTTGGTGTGACTTAAATTGATTTAAAAAAGTGTCAATTTAGAGTTAATTATAAATTATATTCATGAGGTTTATTTGATTTGCAAATCACATATCTACGTGTTTCATATCTATTAAAATAATCATCAAAAAATTAAATCGATATATACGAATTTAAGATTTTACATTTTCTTAACCTATGTAATTTGTTGTACAAAGCAAAAGTATAGGACGCCAGTCGCCAAATAGTGAACAAAATTTGTTGCAAAATTAGGAAGACATTGGCATATTGAAGAAAAGACAATGAAAAAGGTGAAGTCTTAATGCCAAACAGAACATCAATGAGCCCAAGACAGCTTAGAATGGTTTCTTTGCCAAACAAAACAACCGTAAATTAAGCCTCTTTTTCCTCGAAATTACCTTTTTGGCCAAGAAATTATGGTTCTCTCTCAACAAGGTGACATCGCAGATTGCTCGTAGATTGAATTGTTTTCTTCATATGATTTTGTTCCCTACAATTTAGGAGGCATAATTAATATGGTCCAAATTGGCCATATTTTTTTTCAATGGGAAAATGAGAGATTCACAAAGGAAAATTTCAAAGCTATCTTAAAATAGGTAGGCTAAATAGTTCCTTAAGTTTGAGCTTTTAAATAAGTTTGGGATTTTATAAAAATTTATTTTTTCTAAAGAAAAACCATTTAAAAAAATCGTTACCAAAAATATGCTTACGAAAATTAAAAGGCACTTTAATTCCCTCTCAAGACTCGAAATTTTCAAATTGTACTTTTGTTTACCCATTTCATACCAAAAAAAGAGGTAGAATCATGTCTTTCTTAATTTAAGAGAGAAGTGCATAACTAACCTTAGAATTATAAGTATATTTTTATTTTTCCAAAATAAAAAATACCTTAGGATTATAAGAGTTGTTCTAATTATACCTTTAAATTTTTAATTGAAGTAAATTTACCCTCAAACTTATTTAAATGCTAAAATAAGGTCAGAAGTTATAGATTATATCATTTTCATCTCATGTGAAAGTAAACATATGTTACGAAGAGCTAAAAGATTATAATAAAGAAAATAAAAAATCTCACAATTAATTTTTAGTACTGCAAGCATTTGAAAAGGGAGAGAATAAGATAGTGAGAGAGAAAACGAGAAGCATAAAAAATATCCAATGATCATCCGACTTTAAACTTTACATATATTTACTCAGTAACGAGAGGAATATTATCTTATCCATCTATCTAATTAGATCTCTAATATTTCTTATAGAATAATCCAATTTTATTACTTTGCTAAGTTTGATGATATGATTACTCAAATTAAAATCTTAAAGGTATTAAATTGTATCAACCCTATAATTTATGATGATTTGTGTTTGAAGATTTGATTTTTATTTTCACCGTTTCACCGAGAGAGAAATTGGCTTTGATAAAAAAAAAATAATAACAAATAATTAAAACTAGCATGGATTATAAACGAATTGCTAGTTAACTTTTAAAAAAATAATAATAATTTACTCCGTTTTTACGAAGAAAAGAGAAATTCAAATTCAGTTAAAAAAAAAAAAGAGAATTCAGATAAGTTGAATGTAACAAATTGATCAAGATTGACCCATCAAAGGATTGAGACATAGCCTTTGTACACTGCTTTTATTAGCTAGCAACTTGCGAATTGTGACATGTTCTAGTGCTCATTATTTATATATACCCACGTTTGGCATTATTTTCAAAATTAGCCCCATTGTCTTCTCCATTCCAAAAGATAATATTAGGGCATGTTTACTTTTGAAGGAATGAGAATGATATTATTTCATTTTTTATTGTTCTTGTTTATCAAAAATTTGGAATGAGAATGAGAGTGTACAATATTTAGCAATCTCATTCCTAATTTTGAAACATTTTCATTCCATTCTTCAACCTCATCAATCCCATTTCTATTCCCAAATTTGCAAGTCCCACCAACTTTTTATTTTATTCATTTTATTTTCTTTCTACTTTTTTTTAGTCCCAAATGAATTAATACTTTATTCACAATCCAAAACTCTAGTAAACAACATCAATAATAACTTTTTCATTTTCATTTTGATTTTAATTTTTTTTAGACTGTACACAATATACGGAAGTGTCAGAATGTCAGTCAGACTAACTAAGTAAACAAGAAGGTCACTTTTGATATATTGAAAGTTTGAATAGTAAAATGTAGCTAGATAATTCACTTTTTCAAGATATGAATATTTGCTTAAAAACCCACTCCAAGTGGCTATAATAATTTATAACCCAGTGGAGTGGGCCGGATGCGCACACACCAAGCCCAACAGGGTAGGTGCCCATCCTGGAAGACCACTTCCAGAGATTTCTAAAGAGCCCGGCTTCCAGAAGAGGACTGAACACCGAGACGATCAACTTAGTGGAATGAGCACATGAGGCCTAGCAAGGAGCGTGCTCATCCCTAGAAGACCAACTCACCTGAGCTCGGTAGAGCAGGTGGCCATCCATATCGAGGATGGACAAAGATGGGGCACATAGGCCAGAATAGGCATGGGCCCACCTGGTGTGGAATCATTTCAACACTAAGGCAAAGAGTCTGGCTGCTCTTCCAAAGGAAGAGCACCAACCACCGAGGCTCTCTCTCAGACATGATAGGTGATCATCCAATCGAGAGCCGGCACGTGGCATAGGGCTTACGCCTGACACTTACACGGTAGGGTTATCATTACACCCCTCTTATAAATACCGGAGGAGATCCACTGTTGAGGTACACGACTTCTACTCCTACTCTGCTCGGCACCACCTCTGTTCTGACTTAGGCATCGGAGTGGATAGGCCTGCACCACACCGGTGCTCAGTTGTTTCCTTGTGCAGGTCACCTCTGTGCTAGGTTTTAAGCTGCTCTACTCACTTCTCACTCATTTTCTCATTCTTTAAAGTTAGTTTCACGGCCGAGGTCCGGGAGACACCCGACTCACAGGTTAGTTCTCGGTCCTCCCATTTTTATGCAACAACAACATAATTTTAGAGTTGTTTTCAAACAAGGGCAAATTTTAATTACATTAGAATGACGGCCCCAAAAGATAAAATTTTCCGTAATGAAGTCACGAGGAGGACCGGTTCAACTTCAACTTTAAAAATTCAAATATAAATAAAGACCGTACCCGAAGTTTTTTTTTTTTTTTTAATTCAAACATTCTATACCTTTTACTTTTATTTACATTTGACTTTTGTGATTTTTGAAATATAAATAAATAAAAATCTCCCATAAAAAAAACCCCTTTGGGCCGTCGGAGGCTTGACCCGGGCCCATTCCATACCGTTTCTAAGCCGTAAAGGCCAGTACCTTACGGAACACACGCTCTTTTTCGCTTTTAATTTAATTAATTTCTGTTCTTTTACGTTTTAATTGTCGGTCTTCGTGCCGACGGTCCTTCTTTTCCCTCTCCTTTCACAATTTCCTTTTCGACGAAGATTTTTTTGTTTTTGACAGTTTTCAATTCCCATTGAATCTTACGAAGTTTCCTTCAATTGTCTATTTTGGTACAATTTCCACAAAAATTAAAGCTTTGTATGGTTTAATCGTGATTTATTTCCATTGTTTTGATTTGTTAATCTTGATACGTTTTTAGAGTACATAGAATATCTAGAGAATGATTTCTTTTTCTAATCAAGAAATTATCATTTGAAATTTTAACAAGTTGTTTTCATATTCTTTTTCACTCTCATCAACCAATTTTGTTTATAGAAAATTTGAATGTCTACGATTACGAACTATAGTTAAGATATGCAATTTCATCCCAATAGAGTGGATTCATCATTCAACCTCCATCCCAATATTTTATATAAAAAAGAAACTATTTTACCCTCTTAAGATAGAAATAATTTCTCATTTATATAATTAACTTCCCACAGATGAAAATAAGCCCTAAGAAATTACTTAATACTTTACAGGTATTCAAATATCTTAAAATAAATTATAACTGTGTTTGTTTGGTTGCAATCTTACGAGAATTTCTAGGAATTATCAAATTGTTATATTTGTTTCATATGGTTTATTCATGATAATGTAATAAACTTACCTATTTCAATTCCCCTCTTGCTTACCAAAAAAAAACACTCTTACCATTAATTTAAGACCTTTACAATCGATTTAATTTTATTAATTTAATGCTTGAATATATAAATAAATAGATTGATTTTAAAAGAATATATTTACTGTACCATTTTTTATTTAAAATTAAATCAATATATGAAATTAATCTATTAAATGACGAGAGCAAGGAGAAGATCCCAAAAACATTATAAAATAAATTATAATTCTACATTAATTATCAATTACAGATCTTAATAATAATAGAATTCAATTATAATCATATTTTTTATAGGGAAAAATCTAAAATAAACACTTCTGTGATTTTGGTCAAATACAAACACAACCACTGTAGTTTGAAAATAAATATTTATAACTTTATAGTTTTAAAATTGTGCAAATTGACCCCCTCTACACTATTGATTTTCTTTTAGCCATAACTTTTTCGTTTGAACCCCGATTTGAATGATTTAAAATGTTATGGAATCCTTGTTTTGAGCTTTATATTGTATTCATAAAAAATTCTAAATCATCAGTATATAAAAGTGTTTACGACTTCAACCCGATTGAATATTTTGATAATGATAACTATTTTATATACTGATGATTTCTAAGCTTTTAAGTGACTATAATGTAAGTTCAAAACGAAAATTTCATAATATCTTAAATCATTCAAAATGGAGTTCAAACAAAAAAGTTATAACTAAAAGAAAATCAACGTCGTAGTAGGGAGGGGTCAATTTGCACAATTTTAAAACTATAAGAGTATAAATATTCATTTTCAATATACAGAAGGTATGTTTATATTTGATGAAAACTACAAGAATGCTATTTACATTTTTCCTTTTTTTCATATGGGTAATTATTTTGACCGGAATAATTAGTTACGAAATACGCATTTCTCAAAAGACGAGGATCTTCAAATGGATGCCTAGACCATCTCCGATTGGTATCTTCATGGTTCCTTTTAAGCAAGTTGGTCAAAGTCAAACAAATGGATCATTGATTAACAAGTCCTTTGATACTATATATTACAGCTTCTTCAATTTTAATTCTATCTCATTCTACAACTTGGGCTTATCAAATTCCATTTTCTTCATGCCTTTATCCTCCTTAGAATATTAATCCAACAATATGAGTTCAAAAATTAAAGCCTAATTTGTTAAATAAATTTTATGAAAAATAAATGCTTTCACAATTAATGACTTTTGTCTTTGTATGATTACACTTTTCTAAATATGCATTATGTGACAACTTTGCAATTGAAATAATTCGTTAGCAATTTATTTTAATATAAATTTTTATTTTTGAGTGATTTATATATAAATTATAATGTTTATCTTATATTAATAAGCAAAAATCCCGATATGGTTTTAGATACACGAGCATTAGAGGTTACATAGTACCATCTAATTATATACAAACATTTATTTCATCTTCAATAATATTCAAATTTAGAGATTTTATCCGAGTTTCTCATAAAACATGATAGAGTCATAATAAAAAATTGGAATACGAAATATGTATCGTCATTCCATTTCAATCCAAATTACCATTACGTTATGTAAGATAATAGAGATGTTAACTCTTTCAATATATTGAATTAATTAATCATTAATTAATTTCAAGGGTATTAATCGACAACTTATCCTTAATTCAACTAGTTAGGTATCATTACTTTCTTTTCGAAGATTAAAGGTTGGTCTCCCTTCTCAATTTAATATAATATCTATTAAAAAGGTATTAGTAAAGTATTAGTTTTTTTTTAAAGTATTAGTAAAATAATAGTTAATATTATTACATTCATAAGATAAGATATTATAATCTTTCATATTTAAGTAACGTAACCTAATTCTCATCGATAATTACTATAAAATGAAAACTATAAATTTACATTTACTATAATTCAGATACTCAGCTCATGGTATTAGAAATTAGTTAATTTCTAATTTTTTACGCATTGAGAAGTATAGGAAATATATTCGTTAATTTCCACCAGTAATTTTCATCAAAAACCTACAGCCTACCACCGCTAGTTTGAAAAAAAAATGTTATATTTGAAAATACTATATTTAAAAATATTTTTTTTCAAAATTATCATATTTACAATTATTAATTTAAAAAATTACAACGATCAATATTAATTATATATAAAATATTTTTATATGCTAATAATTATTGTAATACGCCATATGAGTAATATTGCCAAAGAAATAAAAGCACTAATATTATAGTTTCATATAGAACTTGGAGTTAAAAGTGATAGGAATTAACTTATATATTTCTCATACTTCTCAATGCGTACAAAATAAAGTAAATCAGTTTCTTTTACTCCGTATTTGCAAAGAACTTTCGTTAATACAGTGACACATGTCATTCATTGGAGGGACGACCACATTAAGGCCACCCCTTCTAATAATTTCTCTAGTGGTCGGCTGTTGCAGCAATTTAAAAAGTTTAAGGTTCAATTTGATACAATTGAAAGACCAGAGTTTAAATTGATACTACCCCAAAAGTCAAGGTTTTATTTGATTTTTTCCCTAGAAATTATCTACAAAAATACAAAATAATAATAACAAACAAACCATTAACCCTATTATTTATCTAAAAGGCACAAGAAAAAGAATGAAAAAAAGAAGCAATAAAGTATAGTCTTGTACAATTGACTATTTATTTAAGTGATTAAATTGGAAAACATTATTTTGGAAAAATATTATCAAGGAGGCATTTTTTTGAATAAATAAATAAAAATAAAACATCCCTTTAATTGTTTAAAAAGAAAAAGTCAGAAATTTAGCTCCTTTTAGGAGTAGTCATTTTTTTCGCTTAGTCTCCCTTCTCCCACTAGTTGTCAGACTTAAAACAATCAATCCCTTCTTTCCCATTTAATCCCCTTTTCTTCCCTTCTCTTCCCTCAAACATACAGACCAAATCTAATCCCCTCTCTCTCTCTCTCTCTCTCTTCTTTCTCCATGTCCTCTCCTTACGCTTCTTGCTTCCGTCCCTCCACCGTCAACGACGGCGCCGACCACCACCATCCACCATTACCGCCACCTCCTCCTTCCATGTCCGCCCACTCAAATCTCACCACGTGTCTCTACCATACCCATCTCTCCCTTTTCTCTCTCACTTTCTCTCGCTCTCTCTTCTCTCGCTCTTTCCATCTCCAGCTTCACCCCAACGATGATAATCCCTTCAACTGTTCCACCCCACCTAATCTCTATTCCTCTTCTTTCCTTCTTCATATGAAACCCTTTCTTTTCTGGAACAAATACGGCTCTAAAAAACTCTCCCCCACTTTCATTATCTTCTGGGATTTTACCCGGGCTAGATTCGGGTCGTCTGGAGGACCCGAACCACGATCTGGGTTTTACATAGCTGTTGTTGTTGATAATGAAATGACTCTTCTTGTTGGTGATTTAGTTAAAGAAGCTTATGGAAGAACTAAAGCGATTAATCCATCGAAACCTCAATCTCTCGTTTTGAAGAAAGAGCAAGTTGTTGCTCCTAAGATTTATTCTACCAAAGCCAGAATTGGTGGTAAAGTTCGTGATATTCAGATTGATTGCGGGTACAACGATGATACTAGACTCTGTTTTAGTGTTGATGATAATAAGGTTTTGCAAGTTAAGCATTTGAAATGGAAGTTTAGGGGGAATGAGAAGATTGACGTTGATGGGGTTTCGGTTCAGATTTCTTGGGATGTTTATAATTGGGTTTTCGGGGACGAGAAAGACGACGACGGGCATGCGATTTTCATGTTCCGATTCGAAGAGGAAGACGATGGGATTGGGATTGAGAGGAAGAATAATGGAATGGAATTATGGTCGATGAATCAGTCGTGGAATGAGGGAACGAAAGGGTGGGTGAGGAAGAGTTCGTCGTCGTCTTCGGTGTCGATGTCGTCGGTAGGATCGTCGATCGGGAGCTCCTCGGTTATGGAGTGGGCTAGCGTCGAGGAGAGCGAGCTCGGTGGCGGTCCATCGGGGTTTTCTTTGTTGGTTTATGCTTACAAAAAGTGAAGAAGAAGTTTGGAATTTGATTTCTTCAGAAGTGGTAATGTGAATTTGGAATTTGTTTGCTTAATTAATTACTACTAACCCCATTTGTTGATTAGCTGAATAAAACTGTAACCAATATCAAGATCAAGATTTTAATTTTGTACCAATTTTATAGATAAAACAGATTAGATTAGATTAGATAGATCTAACACTGCAAAATTTCCATTACTTAGGAAGAAAGTGGCCATTCTTTTTGCTTTCTCTTTATGGGATATGCTCTATTGTATTGTATCATAATTTTTCAGATTTTTTTTCCTGTTTAATGAAAAAATCTACTACCAGATTGATACTGCAAACACTATGAAGCAATTATTGTTCCTTTTATGAATTTCAATTTTAGGGAAGAAAACGTAACGGGCATAGGATGCTTTCAAATAGTATCGAAATAGAATTCAAGTTACCTATTAAGAAATGTACTATTTTTTTTTCAATTTGGTGTTAAAGTATCGGATATTAATTAAATTATTCCTGTTTATAGAAATATCAACTTGAACAATCAATCTTATTTTTTGAAAATGACTTGCATAATAAGAAAATTTTGACAATTTGCTTGATATTTTTCCTGAACAAATAATATTGATATTGATATGTGAAGTGAAGGAATGAAATAACAATAAATAATATTTAAAAAAAAATAAAATTAATAATTGAAAGAAAACAGTGGTTCTGGAGTATGAGCTGTTAGATCTGTAAAGAATAATAGTTTCATTGAAAATTCTACTCTTTTAAAAATCAAGACACGTGGAAGCATAAGAGTGGTTTATTGGATTAACTCATCGGCCAATCAATCTCGACCGTAAAAAATGTTGACCACGTGTTTTGATTTGATAATGGAAAGGAATAGAATTTTATTGGTTTACTGTTTAGTGAGTGGAGGGAGCGTTCTGTAAAGAATAGGACAAGAAGCAGGTGATAAATTCACGTGGTCTAGTTGTGTTGTGTTATTTATACGTGAATATCGAGGTAAGACTATTTGACCAAATCAACCAAACCAATTTCAAACTTTTTATTATTTTGTTATTATATTTTTATAAATCTTAGTCAAATCAATGTGTCGGGTGGTCAAGGGTCTTGTCAATCTTGTGATTCGAAAATTTACTGTTAAACAACCAATATTTTCTTGACACTTGTTGTGATCTCATGCGCTCGGTTCTTGGATACTTTTTTTTAAGGTTCTTGGAAACTTTAGAGCTTATGTTGGAGAATGAGAATTGAATTCAATCCCACCGTTACAAGTAGGGGTGAAAGTCGGACTTTTTTTGTAACTTAGCCTCTTTTTTTAAAGTAAATAAGTATATGTCTAAACGTTTGAAGTATTTTGCAAAATGTCATTTTTTTTAAGTCCAGGGTTCAAAACCCATCTTTGGATATGTGGCAACTAAAAATACGGTGTAAACACAGCGTCAGGTGAAGTCTGGTCTTCAAGACCGGACTTTAGAGCAAAAAGATGAAGCCCAATCTTGAAGACCGGAGTTTAAGTCCTCAATTATTACCCAACAGTAAATTAAATTGAAGTCCGGTTTTAAAGACCAGACTTCAAGTCTTTTAAGCCAGCCCCCTCTTCTTCTTCCTCACGTAGCCAACTTTCTCTTATTCTTCCTCACGCAGACGTCTACAAAAACTAAGCTTGTGTGGTAGCTAGCTAGATCATGCTTGAATAATTATTTAATATCACGGATTAAAAAAACCATTATTGTATCAACATCAAAAGATGAAGAAAAAGGTTTTTATTTAGTTTGTTTTCTTGTATCAACATAACGTCTATATGAAGATTGAGAATCTATTATAATAAAATGAAAAGAAAAAACTAAATCAAACAAATTTAGGAAATTAGTTGGACGCCCGGTCTTCAAATTAGCTTTAATAAATTAAATCAAACATGCTTTAATTTTTTTAATTACTTAAAGTCCGGTGAAGACCGGACTTCATCCTTTTCGACTGGACTTCATCCTTTTCGCTAAAGTCCTGTCTTCAAAACCGGACTTCAGCTGACGTGTAAAGGCCAAGTTGCCACATATCCAAAGACGGGTCTTGAACCCCGGACTTCAAAAAAAGAGGACATTTTTCCAAATACTTCAAACGTTTTGTTACAGAATTAAAGAATTCAACTATCAAAATGCAAGAATCAAATTCACCAGAATCAAGAAAGAGATGGAGAAGAGTAGACACAAAGATTTTTATACTGGTTCAACCACTAAGGGTCTACGTCCAGTTGCTGGGATGATTTCCAGCCATACACTATTAAACTTTCAGTGTTCATCAATGGAGATCCACCACAAATAGCCCAATTACAAAGGAGAGAAAAAAGAACAGAGATTACAGGAAGAATACAGACACAGATCTTCAGCTTTTGAAGCAATTTTACAAGAATTGCTAACAATCTCTCAATTCCAAGAACTAACAACAAAACAAAGGAAGAAGAAAATTTGAAACCCCCCTTTCTGGAAAACTCCACTCGTAATGAATAAAAGAGTAAAGCAACCTTTTATTCAAGGTCATGACAGCTCAGAGCAAGTGGGGCCAAAGAACTGCAATCTGTTAGTTTGTTAGGATGCCAGCTGTCACCAACTTGGAGCTTCTTTAAACACTTCATTAATGGGCTAATGACAATTAAGCTAATATTTTAATTAATCTTCACACGTTTGGACATATACTTATTTACTTTAAAAAAATAGGCTAACTTGCAAAAAAGTCCGTGAAAGTCCATCGATTGGGGTTAGTTTCTTCTAGTATAACTACTCTAAATTATCAGTGGTTGAACATATTGGTCGAAGATTACGTTAATATAAGGATTAATCGGTTCCTAATAAAAGATACCTAATTTTAACCACTCTATTAACTGATATTGGGTTTGACTTTAACTCCTAGTTAGAAGACGTGAGTTTATGAACTGAATAATTAAAATCAAAAGAATCTAAGATCTTTAGGTATTTAATGATAAAATTAAGGACAAAACTAAGGTGCTCTCAACATTCCTCTAATGAGACGCTACCATATATATTGGGAAGAAAAAAAAAACTTTATATATGTGACAACATGCTCCCTTGAGAGCACCTAACTTTTCTCAAAAAATTAATCACATAACGAGTTGTAGTTATTAACAAATGTAGAAATGTATTTAATAGAGTGAAAACGGCGTGCTTCCAAAAACCTTAAAATCTGCCCACCTTTATCGATTGTCAAAGTTAAAATTAGAGATCATCAAAACCCGAGATGTTATAAGTTTACTTGATTAACATTTTTGTTTTTATATCAATCAAATTGTAATAAAAGATATAAACTACAATAAATGTAAAGTGCCACTGAAAGAATAGATAGCTTGATCCTATGGACGAGATATACGTTCACAATTCTTTAAATTGATTCTCATACAATTTTTATTGGTCCACTTTTAATACTTTTATCAAGTTTAGGGGCTTAATTATTCAAATTAAAGATTTAAGGGTGTTGTTACAATTTTCCGAAATAAATATTATAAATATGCGACCTATGAAATATCTCATTTTTGTAAAAGTGAGGCCCACATTGGTCAAGGGATTGCTGAACCAGCCCAGTCCACTAACTAATCCAATAGGCCTATTTCAGGAAAGCCCTTTTTATTTTATTTTTATATATGTTTTTCTTTCCAATTAACTACATTAAAAAAATGTACCAATATCGATTTAATTATAGAGACAATTACTGAAATAACATATTTTTTCATACTAATTATGGAAATATCATAACTTTTTAAAAATTATTCAAATAACATAAATTCAATAATTTATTAAACTAAAAAAAGTAAAAATCCAACAAATTCATTGAAAACGACAATGAAAAATAATCAAATAATTCGATAAATATTGAACTTGAATTAAAAAGAAAAAACAAACAAATTAATTGAAAATACCCATGAAAACAACAATTTATTGAACTATAATTATACTATTTGAGTAAGTTTTTAAAAGTTATGACATTTTAGTAATTAATATAAAGATTATACCACTCAAGACAGATTCTATTAATTATATAATTTATCCTTACATGTTACTTTTGTCTATTTTCCATATATATTTTTAAAAAATTAATCGTGTCTATTAAATTTTTATTTTTTAAAATTCCATATCGATTTAGATGATGTATACTTTTGATCCCTGAATTTTTAATATTTGATTATAATCTTCGTAACTTATTTAAATCTTATTCATAGTCTTTACCATAGAATAATTTCAATCGTTTACATTATTTGAAGGTTAACTAGAAGTTAATATATGTGAGGTAATTCTATAAATGGTAAAGATAGAAATGTTATCAAATTTAGATTGATTTTCTATTAAAATCAGTACAATTTACTCTTACCAAATATTATTGGTAAGATTGATGAAATTTTTAAAAGGATAGAAATAAAAAAATTATAAAGACTAAAAATAAAATAAAATAGAGCAATCAAATTTTGAGCAAACAAAACATATAATTTAAAAACATAATTACAATTACAACAAAAACGAAAACAAAATTAAAAGTAATGATTACTGTTTCCTAAGAGGGGAAATGGGGAATAGAAGGACAAATTCGATATTCCCGAGAAGCCCTTCCAAGTTTTTCAAAATACATTGGAATAATTGCAATAATAACATGTCGGATTGTGGCAGTATTCGCAATAATTTCTAAAGTCACGCTTACGCTATTTATTATGCTTTGTGATTGTGATACATTATACACATTTTATAAGTTTGTTCCGGTTAGAGTGCGAATAAATTCTCATATCAATTAGGGAACAGGATAATCACGGATATATAAGGGAAATAAAACATCTCTATTGGTATGAGGTCTTTTGTGTGAAATCAAAAGCAAAGTCATGCTGGTCTAGGCCCAAAGTGAACAATATCATACCAATGTGGAGTTGTGATGGCCCGGTTGTCCCCTTACAAGTGGTATCCCATCTTCACATTTTCTTCTAGTTTCAATTTTTTATTGAACCAGTTTATTGACTCTTAAAATATTCTCTCTTCTTAATATGAATGGTATCTTCTAGTTCTATCTAAATTCATGTATTTCCCCGGCAAACATATACATATTTGAAGCGAAAATGTCTCCTTTTGTTGAGACAATTTTTTCTTAAAACCATGATTATGAATTTATTCTATGAGTGTGTGGTAAATCAAAACATTTTAGGTCATAAATTCAAATCCTAATTAACTTGTTAAATATCCTATTAGTTTGATGTGTGTTTAAGCTAACTTTTTATTTTTACAAGGATAAACGAGGGTGAGATTTGAAATTATAGTCGATACGTCAAACTAAATGATTTTTATCATGTGGATTACACAACATATATGATAGAAAAACTCTGATATAAATGTAGTATCTTTATGTTATTGTGTCAAAAACTAAAAACATAAACCACTAAACCAACAAAGTAGTCAAACCATTTGCAAATCCAAACTGAATAAACTACATCATCTCCATCTCCAACAATACAACTAACAAACGTATAAATATGCCTATTTTTTGGATGTAAAAATTGGAAAAAGTAAAGAAAAGTTGGAAAATTCAAACAAATATTACAACTTTAGAGTAAAGGAAGGGGTTGGAGAGGAAAGTAAGATGGAAGAAGAGGGAGGGAGACAATGTCTTTGTTTACTTTGTTTAACTGTGGAATTAGACAATGGAGAAGGAGTTGCAGCTGCAGAATTAGAAGAAGCAGATGGGAATCTACTTGATTGGCTTCTCGGTTTCTTCTTCTCTCTGTTTTCCGGTCTCACTTGACGAACTTTTGCTTCATTTAAACCGACTGGCAAAACGCAGTTGCACAGAAAACCTATTACAAAAATGAAAGAACAAAAGAAAGTAGAATTAAAAGAGTGAAAGTGTTGCTAGCTAACATTAACAATTCTTCCAAAATCGCCACTGGATTGACACATCGAATTGGAATAAACTAAAAGCCGAATCAAAATGTTCGAATTGGGGCAAATACTAATGGATGAAACAGACATTTTTCGAGTTAGAATTACATCTCCATTCATAATATCCATTTCAAACGATTCATTCTCATGTTTGTTGTTTCCCCACTCAGAGCAATTTGTTTTACCAAAAAGGAAGCCAACTATCTTACCAAGTCGGGCGAGACGATTGACCCATCTGGGGATTGGTTTTCCTGTCAATCTTAGACAAGCATCATTGCAGAAATGGTTACAATTCTTAGTTATAAGATGATAAGTATTTCCAGAATACCCTTCAGCCATTTTCTCCATGAAAGACCTAATCTCTTTGGGACTTAAATTTGTTCTTCCTATCAAAATTGATTTCCTGTATGTGAATCCTGGACACTGCTTTGGTTCAACTTCGAATATCCCTGTCGTCGCCTGTTCATGTGCTCCAAATGCATATTCAACCCCATGAACTACATCCAAATTTCCACAAAATAAATCATTCATATAGAAAGAAATAAATACAGAATCAATACACAAACTAGGTCCTAATTTTTTCGACTGGAGTATAACGGTAAGACACTCGTATTCTTTCAAATTGACCCCATGTATTGTATAAAAAAAGTACTGATTTTAATTTCTCAGACCAAATTGTTTGGCAGCCAAACTAGTAATGATTCTGTTTGGCAGCTGAGAAAATGGAAGGAATCAGAAAAAAAAGTGGTTTACATCTCCACTTTTCCACCTTTTTCCTTGAACTAAAAACCAACCCAGTTCAGCTCAGTAAAGGCAAAGTTAAAAAAAACTGAGAATTTAAAACTTTCATAACCTTAGATCTATCTGAATATCCCTTAACTATATACTAAATATTTAATTTATGGTAACGAAAATTAACAAATTTTGCTCAGCAGAACAATAACCCAACTCTCGAATTTTCCATCACTTTCTCAGCAACCAAACACAAAACCAGCTCAGAAAAACAAAAACAAAAACAAAAAAAGGGTAAAAGAAAATTACTCACCTTGAACACCAGAATGATAAACGCCGAGGCCAACCCAATAAGCATACCCATTAATCGGCGTTAAATCATAGACATTCAAATAAACCGGCACCGCCCCAATTTTCTTTCTACTCGATACTGTAACAATTCTACACAACATTTTAAACAGCCCCTTTTGATTATTTGCAGAAGAGGAAAGAAACTAGAAATTAGAAACAGGGAAATATATGAAATTAGAGAAAAATATATGAAACAGAGAAACGACGGTGAGAAATCGCCATGACTGAAGATTGTAAAAAACAAACAAACGGAATGGAAAAGAAAAGAAAGAGAATTTTTTATTAGTTGGAATAAGGATGGAGACGAAAAGTGACGAAAATCATTCGAATCGAGGTGAGGTTTTTTTTGGCTCTCTTTTCACCTTTTCAGCTTAGAATTCTGCTCTCGCGTGGCTTTTTTTTCAGTTTACTGTTATCTACTTTTTTTTTTTTTTTTTTTTTGATCACAGTTATCTACTTTAATAATGCTTTATGTAATTATGTTTGGAAACACCATAATATTATTATTTTATTTACATTTGCTTTATGGTTAGGTGTCTAATTTATTAATATTCATGATTAATTATGTTATAGCGATTATATTCATAATAATGTATCAGAGGTCAACATGAGCATAACTCAACTTGTTAGACATCTGTTTCCTTCTTATGAGGTTGAAAGTTCAGTTCTCCCCTTTTATAATTTAATGTAATATCTCAAATAATAATAATGTATTGAAATCTCATTTAGACCTAATAGGGGAGTTTAGGGGTTTGGATTGTAGATTTATTCTATGAGTTTTTAAGTATGTATGTTATTACATTATTTAAGTATAATAATTTTTTTAACTTTTTTTTCTTCATAAATATACCATTCTATCGTATATACACATCAAATATACACTATATAAACTCATGCTTTTTAAGCTGGCAATCTCCGGACTCCAATCCTATTAGAAGAATACTAAAAACTAAATATGGTAAAAAAATAAGGACGACGAAGAAGAAAGGGACTACGTGAAAACCACGTTTGCTCCAGATTAACATACTACCACGATTTCCTTAATTGTTTCAAATATATCATGTTTTTCTAAATATTTTAAAGACTACAATTATTAAAAAATAGGAAAATTATGCGTGGAAGCCAACTTTTGAGTAGGGATGACAAAATTCCCCACGAGTTAAGGGCCCCGACCCTATAAGGGCGGGGAATCCCTGCTTTATAGGGTTAGGGTGAGAATTTTCCCCCCGATTTATTTTAGGGTACGGGTATGGGAATACATCCCCCGCCCTGTTCCCGACCCGAATCCGATTTTTTTTTTAAGAATATCTTATGTATTTTGTTTACTTTTATCTTTATTTATTGAAAAATATATGTAAAATATGATTATATTAACTAATAAAATATAAAATGTATAGTATTATGTTTTCTTTTTTTACTTAAAAATGTATATTTTAAATTTATATTTCATTTTTATATTTCTTTTTAAATAAGAATTAAAATGTAAAACAAGGAATTTTCCCCGCGGGGAACACGATCCCTGAGCGAGGAATCTCCGAACTGGACCCCGATTTTTTGATTAGGGGATAGGGTAAGGTATGAGGATTAAAAATCCCCGCGGGTTAGGGGATGAGAAGTGCATCCCCAACCCCGCCCCGCCCATTGTCATCCCTACTTTTGAATCTTATTTTCATATATGCCACATTTTTATGTTTATATCAGATTTACCCATTTCTATACATTTTATTAATTTAATGATGATGTAAATTTACAACAATAATTTATCAGTAATGTAAATTTACAACAATAATATTCCATTTACATCAATAATGTTTAAATTCTAGTATTAAGTTTATATTAATAATGTAAATTTACAACAATAATATATCCATTATAATCAAATTTTCATAAAAAATTATGGGTTAATTATGAAAGAAGAATATTATGGTAATAATTTATGTGTCCATACACACACATTTTCATGTGTTGAGTAATTTTGATATTTTTTAATATTTATGATTTCTTTTATAACTAAGTCTCAAAATTCGCTATGATAATAGCCCAAAAAAAATAACGCCATTTTGGGACTAAAAACGTATGGCTTGATTTTATGACGTGGTGCCACATAATTGAAGTATATGGCTTGGGCCCTACTTTCTTAATTAAAAATAGATAGGTTATTATTAATATATATTATCATTTATTCCAGACCACTCTTTTTTTTTTTTCCGAATCACCTTACCCATTAGTTTTTTTGTTTTTTTTTAAATTAAAAAAGCCGAATGAAAACTATTGTTTTCTTCTTCTTCTTCCGAATAATACATTAGCTTTTAGTTTTTAAGCTCACATATTTATTATGTAATCATAGTAATAAATTGATTTATGTGATAATTATATAAAAAAATCAATTTATTTCTGTTAAACACTATGCAACGAATTATTATGGAAAAAAATATCTTTAATTAATTAAAAATATTTTTTGGTTACTGAAAACTACGTTCAAAACCACTCTTAGTCTAAATATCCTATTATGCATAAAGAGTTGGGTAAATTATAAATTATACCTATGTGGTTTCGGTCAAATTCATAAATAGTCTCTATAATTTAAAAATGAAAAATCACAGCCTTAAAGTTACAAATTATGTCAATAAGATCTCTCCCTCTCCGACGTTGTAAACTTTCTTTTAGCCATAATTTCTTCGTTTAAACTCCGATTTAAATGATTCAAGATGTTTTTTAATCCTCATTTCGGACTTTATGTTATAATCTCTTGAAAACTTCTAAATCATCAGTAAACAAAGGGGTTAGTGGGTTCAATCATACATAATATTTTGATGATAGTAAACTCTTTTATATATTGACGATTTTGAAATTTTGAAGTAACCATAACGTAGAGCTCAAAATGAGGATTTCAAAACACGTTGAATCATTCAAATCAGAGTTCAAATGAAAAACTTATGGCTAAAAGAAAGTTGACAACGTTAGGAGGGGGCTTATTGGCATAATTTGGAACTACGGGGGTGTGATTTGTCATTTTTAAACTACATAAATTGTTCATGAATTTGTCCGAAACCATAAGAGTTTTATTTGTAATTTGCCCTAAAGATTTACAAAATAATTGAGGAATATTTGTGTATCGAGAATTTTTTTCCCATAAATATTACACAAGTCACATAGTAATAAAATAATTTTCAAATTTAAGTTAAAATAAAATAAAATCGATGAAATATTGATATAAAAAATTTATTTTTATGACAAGAGTATAAAATGACTAAACGGCATTCTAGTTGGACTTGGAGTGGACCATAAAAAAAGTAAAAAGAAAATTATGTTCAAATGTATATTTGTCTATATACTAGAATGGCGGCCACATGTGATTGCCTCTTCACAAAGTTTAATAGAGCTTTTTAATTAAACAAAAGCATTTAGAAATAAAAATAAACAAATAAATGTAAATCTGTAATGTTTCTAAAATAATTAAAAAAGGCCATTCGATCCAAAGGTTGGAAGATGCCCTTCTCTTTTTGAGTGAGTTGGAAAGTTTGGATGCTTCATTTGGCTTTAACTTTGATTCGGTTTGGTAGGTTTTGGTATGTATTAATTAAAATGATAATTATTATAATAATTAAAAGAGAACTCTTTGCGCCGAGAACCTTCTTATCTCCGGATTTAAGCATTGCCTCCGTGCTCAGAATACTGCGGCGCATCGCCTGGCCACACATGCAACAACCACCGGCTCCTTGTTTTCGTGGGAGAACACTCTCCCTCCATGGGAGGAGTTCTTTGATGCGGGTGTTCCTCGCTGAAGTTCTCTGTTTTGTTTTTTTTGCTTTTGTTGTGTTCTAGTTTGTCTCTGTTTTAAAAAAAAAAACAGAGAGAACTTTTTGCTTTTTGTTTATTTATTCTTAATACATCAATATTTATATTTTCTTTAAATTACATTGGTGCATTGAGATATTTTATAATGGTAAATACTTACTCATTTGATATTGAAAAAACAAAACAATCAAATGTATCTTATTAATTTTCTATCTAATAAAAAAAATTAAAATATAGCTTGGTCCTTAAATTTTTTCTTAGTATCTTTACTTTTAAATTTTTTATTTTAGGCTTTCAAATATTAAAAAGTTATAATTTAGTATTTAATGATAAAACTTGAGTTAATTTTTTTCTTGATAAAACTTGGCTGCACCTTAGCCAATTAGGTGCAGCCAAGTGGGAAAAAATTCCAAATTTTTTTTATATTTAATTTCGAGGCAAGCAATGATGGGTCTAAGATTCACAATCTTTAAATACTTGAATTGATATACATTTATAAATCATCAAAGTGACAGCTTGGAAATGGAAGATATGCATTATTTGTCCAAATTAAAAGCCAAAATAAAAGTCAAAATCATGGGACTTGTGGGTATGCTTTTAATTGAGTTAGCTATCCTATACATACCAAATGGGACTTCCATGTGATTGCAAAAGAACGATATTACGCGCCAGATATAATCTATCATGAGTTGATCTAATGATTAAAAAACTTTATATAAAATTTTAACATATATGGTTATTTATTTATGATATTATCTTGCGAGTTTTTTAAAATCAAATGTGATAGTCGTATTATTGTCTCAAGAGATTAGTCGAGATGCGTATATACTAATTAAGATATTCATAAATATAAATAATATATATTATCCCCAAATATATGAAGGAAAAAAAAAGTTTAAGTCCAGAAATGACACATTTTTTAGGCCGTTGATGGATGTGACAAGTTGTCCAAACTGGGAACTAAAAAGCCCTAATAATAGAGCAACGGAACCTCTTCCTCTATTATTATGGGAGAACCTAATTTGGGTACATGAAAACAATTGTTCGTGGGACACTCCCACAGTTTGACACATAAGTTTAGTCCCATCTATGTTTATAGTATAAATAAAATAATATAATATTGTAACCAAAACTATATCATGATCTCATGAAATACAAATCATTCAAACAATTAAAACAAATATTATGTAGGAGTTGCTATTTTTTTAAATGAATATATAACATTAATTAATTATATGAATCTAATTCAATATATTTTTTTATGAAATATTGCTCGAAAATTATTGAAATAGAACAAATGGATTATTAAATTAAATTTATAACGTTTTATTATTATTATTGACAAACCTATAATTGAAGGTGGGGGATTCAAAATCAAGATTATATATTAGACTGACTGAATTTTGTCAGTTGAGTTGAGTTGTCATGAAAAATTATATATAGATATTGTCAAAACAACAATAGAATTGTTGGATTAAAGACAAAGTTAATCATTTTAACTATCTGAACACATATTACTAATATTTTAGATATGATATTTAATTGGAGGGGAAACTTGAATATTCAACTTTATGGAATGGAGAACAAGTGTATAATCAATTGAGATATAATTGGATAACTAGATAAATTTTTACATTTAAAAATAGAAAAAATTCTAGTAAATAGCATAATTTTCTATAATATTTATAAATTTAAAAAAACTATTTATAGATATTGTATTTTTTTTTAATTCTCACTAATGTGAATCAATAAAATCAATGTTTACATATAAGGGGAATAAATGATTACATGCGTGAATTTATGGTTTATACTATATTTACAAATAAGTTGTGGGGTTGTTTATTGTTATTTGTTATAAGTATTTAACCTCAATTATGCTAGACCTTCCCAAGCCTTTAGAAATATATAAATAGTCAAATTGATGCAATGTGTTAATAATTGGACATTATTAACAATACTGTTGTGGGGTGAAATTATATCAGTACACGTGGAATTTCTCAACTTGTTCAAATAATGGACAATCGACACGTCTACGTCACCTGAGAGGCTACGTCTACGTCACCTGGGAGTCTACGTCTACGTCACCTAGGAGGATACATCTACGTCATCTAATAAGACTATGTATCTAAGACCAAGGAAACTACATTGTATTGATATCCAATCAAAAGATGACACGTGGCATGACCAACAAGCGACACGTCATTGGGAAGCAACATGTGGTCCAATCTCGACGCGACACGTGGCACAATGATGTCACTAACCTCCTCTCATATAAATAGGAGAAGAAATTCATTCATTAGGTAATTAATTTCTACTACAATTCTCTCTGGCACACTAGCTCTGCTTGCACTGACTTAAGCATCGGAGGGTGTTAGGCCGGCACCACACCGGTGCTCTCTTATTTTCCAGTGCAGGTACATACAGTGCTCGTCAACTACTCAGCATATCACCTACGCAGCACCTCCAGTGCAGCGCACTACATCCGACTCGTCCCATACTTTCAGTTCGTTGCTTACGTGGAAGCTATCCATTTTTAGGCAACAACATTTGGCGCCGTCTGTGGGAAAGAGTATATAACTAAGTGCTCTACCATTGAGGATGAGTCGAAGAAGTCAACACGGTGATGATGTGGATGACGGTGAGAACCGTAACCCTCGTAATACGAGATATCAAACTCGTAGCAATAGGGAACGACAACAACAAGCTGAAGAGACTCGAGAAGAGGTAAGAGTTGCGCCTGTGCCAGACAGAAGGGTAGATGACTTAGAAGAGCAAGTTCGAGGTGTGAACCGAGATCTTGCAAAAGTACTAGAGATACTCACGCGAAGGTCAGATCACCAAGCCCCCACTGACAATCATGATTTACGATCGAAGAAAGAAAAAGAAAAAGAACCTATAGAAGGTGTTGCAGAGTCGCGGAATCACGAGAAGGGTGGTTCGAAGGGGAAGTCGAGGCAACATACTCGGGACACTTCTCCTTCTTCCAATAAGTCTTCTCCCAAAAGGCATCCTAGCATGAAAGGAAGGTCTGACCTAAGAGAAGTGCTCAACGAAAAAAGAAAAGCACAAACTAGCATAGCAAAGTCTACTACTGAAAGTTCACAGCCTTGGGCACCGGAGTCAAGAAGCTCCCAAGACGAGCTTGGCCATATGAAGAAAGAGTATCGAGGAAAGGCTCCCTTGTGTTAGAAGATCTCCTCGAGCAAACTGAACCACCATTCACAGATGACATCATGGAGGTAGAACTTCCTACTAAGTTTAAAATGCCAACTATGGCAACTTATGATGGTTCAAAGGATCCAATTGAGCATGTTGATACATTTCGGACCTGGATGGAACTCCAGGGAGTCCGAGATGCTATCAAATGCAGGGCATTCCCTCTTACATTAGGAGGCTCTGCACGAGGGTGGTATAGACAACTCAAGCCAAGGTCTATCTCATCATTTAAAGACCTTACTAGATCTTTCGTAACTCAATTTCTGGGCGGAAGAGATCATAAAAAACCAGCTACGCACCTTTTGACTGTGCGTCAGAAATCAGGGGAAAGTCTCCGAGACTACATAGTAAGATTCAATAGTGAAGCATTGAAAGTTGAAGGTTACAGCGATGACATAGCTCTAACCGCAATGATGGCTGGCTTAAAAGATGAAAAAATCTTATGGTCACTTGGTAAGAAGACACCAGCTACGTACACCGAGCTTCTTGCTAGGGCACAAAAGTACATGAGTGCTGGAGAATTACTAAGTGCAAGAAAAGCTCCGGATGAGGGAGGTAGTAGCAAACAATCAGAGTACAAAAAGAGAGACAGAACAGAAGACCTTTCCCGGATTACTGAACGTCATGAGAACGACAAAAGAACAAGGTCGGGAGACCAACTTGATAAGCAGAGTCTTCCTCCTAGTAAATTTAAAAAATACACTCCCACCACGATCCCAATTGAACAATTACTCATGGAGATCCAAGACAAAAACATAGTGAGGTGGCCCGCTAGGATGATGACAGCGTCAAATAAGAGGAACAAAAACAAGTATTGTCTCTTCCACAAAGACCACGGCCATACCACCTCTGATTGCTTCGATCTAAAGGAAGAAATTGAAACCCTAATTCAAAGAGGGTATTTGAAGGAATTTGTGAGAAGTAAGAAAGACGAGGAAGATCAGGACCGTGATGATCAAATTTTTCAATTGGAGAAGTAAGAACCATATTCGGGGGCCCGACTATTGAAAAGGAGTCCAAGCTCTAGAAAGGACCATGCTGGGTCACTGAGGTATTGGCCTCATCTAAAAGACTCTACAATACCTATGAAGATGTCAAGCAACATAGATTTTATTTCAACAATTTAATTTATTGCAATTTTCATTTCCAATAAAGTCTTCTATTGTAAGAGTTCGAAAATAAAATGAATAAAATTATATTTTTTCTACTTATTGCATTCATGAGAGTTAGATCATTCGAGAAAAATTAGACTCGAGTTAGACTTCAAGACATAAAACTCTACTCGAGTGGGGGCCAACTATGCGATTCTACTGCAACAAAATTAAAAATGTTCTGAGTCCATCAAGGTGGAAGAACAAGAAGAAAATGTTCTGAGTCCATCAAAGTGGAAGAGCTAAATAAAAAAAATTCTAAATCTACCAGGGAGTGCAGGGCTCGCACGAGCCGCACCTGGTAGAAGAATTTAAAACAACTAAAAAGTTCTAAGTCCGCCACGGTGGAAGAGCTAAATAAAATGTTTTGAGTCCATCAAGGTGGAAGAGCAAAAAGTTCTAAGTCCGCCACGGTGGAAGAGCTAAATAAAAAAGTTCTAAATCTACCAGGAAGTGCAGGGCTCGCACGAGCCGCACTTGGTAGAAGAATTTAAAACAACAAAAAATTCTAAGTCTGTTTGAGGAGTGCAAGGGCTCGTAGAGCAAGACCTAGTAGAAGAGTTTGAAACGACTTAAAATTCCAAGTCTACTAGGGAGTGCAGGGCTCGTCACGAGCCGCACCTAGTAGAAGAATTTGAAACAACAAAAAATTCTAAGTCTGGCAGGAAGTGCGGGGCTCGCACGAGCCGCACTTGGTAGAAGAATTTAAAACAACAAAAAATTCTAAGTCTCACAGGGAGTGCGGGGCTCATGAAAAGAGCAAGACCCTAGTAGAAGAGTTTGAAACGACTTAAAATTCCAAGTCTACTAGGGAGTGCAGGGCTCGTCACGAGCCGCACCTAGTAGAAGAATTTGAAACAACAAAAAATTCTAAGTCTCAGGGAGTGCAAGGGCTCGCGAGAGCCGCACCTAAGAGAAGAGTTTGAAACGACTTAAAATTCCAAGTCTACTAGGGAGTGCAGGGCTCGTACGAGCCGCACCTAGTAGAAGAATTTAAAACGACTAAAAAATTCCAAGTCTACTAAGGAGTGCATGACTCGTAGAGGAATTAAAGAAAAATTCTATGTTTACTAAGGGTGTAAGGCTACTACTCTACAAAAGCGACACTTAGAAAATTCAAGATGAAGCAATCAAGCAAGCTTGTGTTAAGATTCAACGATAAGTCGACAAATGAAAAACCATATTGAAATTGGTTATATTATTTTTTATAAAAAAAAAAGTCAACGGTCAACACTCAAAAAGTCAACGGTCAAATGACATCGGGTCAAAGGTCAACTGGTCAATGGACGGGGTCAAACAATTTTTTACTAGTCTAAGACAAAGTACAAATGACAAGCGCATGATAACAGCCCTATTGACAATAGCGCGATGCATGCAAAGCTATTAACAAGCCCTGATGACAACGCCTGACGACAACGCCTGACGATAACGCCCGATGATAAAGCCCGACGATAACGCCCGATGGCAAAGCCCTATTGACATAAGCGCATGACAACGCCAGCGCGATGGCGGCAGCGCATTAGCGTAAGCGCGATGACAACGAGACATTTCAAGGCAAGGCAAAAAAAAAAAAAAAAAAAAAAAAAAAAAAAAAGTCAAAGTCAACCGTTGACCGGTCAACGGGTCAAATGCTGACCCGTGTCAGAAATGACAGACCCGCGTCAGCGGGTTTGCATTTTACCCGCGGGTCAATATGGGTGTGTCTTTTACCCATTGTTCAAAAAAAGAAGTGCAAAGCAAGAGAAAAAAGGAAGGAGAGAGAGAAAAAAAAAATTTTGATTTTTGATTTTTATTTATTATCTCTAATCCCTAATTCTTTTTCTCTCTCATAATTTTCTTTTATCAAGTTCAATTTTGTATCTTATGATTATAAGAATAAATTTTATTCTTAAAATCAAAAGGGACGAAGTACGTGATGATTAAGCATGACAACTTAGCCAATTCCAAAACGACCAGGACAGAAAATTCAAGCTACCAAGCTCCAATACTTAGTATTTTCTCAAAATTTTGACGACTGGAAAAGTAGAAAATTCACGCTACAAACTTCAATACTTGGAATATTTTCAGATATATCACCGAGGTAAAATTCCACTTTGAAAGAATACTCCCAAGTAGCATTGAACTCACATCTCAATTCAACTCGGGAGTAGGGGGCCTCTGTTGTGGGGTGAAATTATATCAGTACACGTGGAATTTCTCAACTTGTTCAAATAATGGACAATCGACACGTCTACGTCACCTGAGAGGCTACGTCTACGTCATCTAATAAGACTATGTATCTAAGACCAAGGAAACTACATTGTATTGATATCCAATCAAAAGATGACACGTGGCATGACCAACAAGCGACACGTCATTGGGAAGCAACATGTGGTCCAATCTCGACGCGACACGTGGCACAATGATGTCACTAACCTCCTCTCATATAAATAGGAGAAGAAATTCATTCATTAGGTAATTAATTTCTACTACAATTCTCTCCAGACACTAGCTCTTTTTGGCGACTTAAGCATCGGAGGTGTTAGGCCGGCCACCACACCGGTGCTCTCTTATTTTCCAGAGGCAGTACATACAGATCTTCGTCAACTACTCAAGATATCACCTACGCAAGACCTCCAAGGTCAGCCGCACTACATCCGACTCGTCCCATACTTTCAGTTCGTTGCTTACGTGGAAGCTATCCATTTTTAGGCAACAACAAATACATAGGGTTCATTAATCATTTTCTATTTTTATAGCCATGAAGAATTATTATGATAATAACACTAGCAATCAAGTTTTTTTCAAACATGAAATTAAGTTAAAACTAAACCAGAATTGATTCTTGTATATTATCCTCTTAAATCATAAATGAATATTTAAATAAGGTACAATTAATATTATCTTAGATTAGAGATTTAGCACGTGATAAGTTTGGTATAAACTATTTGATAGAAACTCAAAATGGGTTTTGTGCATTCAACCCCTTTTAGACTAAAACAACAGATCAGCAGAAGAAGAAAAATAGAGAGTCTTATCTTTAATAGGGTAGTGAGCTTTTCTTCCTTGAGCTTGTGTCGGCTTCCAACAACCGACATGTAGGAACTCTTGGGCCCCTTCGATGTTGACTCCATCTCTTAACTATGAGTTTGAATTCCTTTCAACCGAGGCCCACCAAACTGGCTTTGAGTTCATCTTTAATTTATCATATATATCAAAGAAACGACATGTCGCAATATTCTTGAGATGGAGAAGAAAAAATATTGTTAAAACATATCAATTTTCTTTTTATTAATCATTGGTGATAAAAACAGGTAGTTGTTCCGGGATATCCTGACTTGATGGACAAAATTTTAACCTCTTGAATCTATCGAGTGGAAGAACAGTTGAGAAGGTCTGAAAAGCGGTCAAATAATAGTCTCGACTGTCAGATAGTATAGCAGATTGGTGAAGTTGTCTAAACATATTAGGATATTTTTTATTAATTTTCGAGTCAAAGAGAGTGTAAGTATCAAAGACAAAATATATAATATGGCAATGAATTTGAATTCTAATGTCAAACATATGATGTGTAGACATAGTACTTTGTCAAGACTAAATTTATTGACATGAATAAAATTGAATTTTGATTTAATTTTAAAAGATAAAGACAATATTTTTTGGCTTTTAATTTTAAAGATAAAATGATGTTCAATTAGGAAAAAAAAGTTTAATTCAATTTGTAGAGATAAATAATTGATTTAAAGAGAAGTTTGAATTATCAAATATAGATATAAAGAGACTTAATCGATTTGATAGGAGATAATCATTTTAAAATTAATTTGAATTATCTAAAGAAATCATCTCCTATATTTTATTTCTCTTTATTTGGCTATAAATAGAGCCCTCATAAAATCAAAATCAAGAAATTATGAAATAAAGAGAAAAAAAAAGGAGGACAAATGTAGAGAATATCAAAGTTTGCGAAAGAAAACCAAACAAAATTTATCTATCTCATTCTCTCCCAAATAAATCCATATCATTCAATCTCTTCAAAAAGTCAAGGTAAATTCTTTTATTCTCTAAATAATTCCTAGTCCTATTGCAATTTTAATGTACTTGTTTTTGTTATTTGAATAATTTTATTTGAAAATAGATTGGTAGGCGAAGCTATAGGAAAAAGAATCAATCTTTGTTTGAAAGTTATGATTTTTTGAAGTTTAAGGTTTTAACAAGATTTACTGTATCGAGAAAAAATGCAGCATCTTCTATTACGCATATTTTCGGTGATATTTCTCTGATATTTATGTTTAAAATTTATTTAAACTTTTGGAATAAGAATCACCCCATTTGGATCAGTATAAAAAAACATATGATTTTTTAAAGTCGATACAAATGTTGCAGGATTTTTGTATTAAAAAAAACGTGATTGAGATCTCTTTTATATGAATTCTAATTTTAATTTATAAAAGCAATTCATTTTAATATTATAGGTCAATGATAGATTAATAAGGTGTATTTAGGAGAAAGAATCAAGTCAAAACACATTTTGATTAACGAGATATGATATTTTTTTTAAATTTAGACTTTGATTTAAAACAATTAGCACTTTTAATTGGCTTGTGATATTAGTACATTAAAATTCTTTTTTTATTATCATAAAATTATCCTAATGAAATTATTTTTATGGAAAAAGTAATATACTTATTAAGAGTTTTGATAAATATGTGGAAATCGTCACAATTGTGAAGGTTGGGTAACATGTTTATCAAAATTATCAATAAAGTATACAAAAACCCGTCAAAATTGGGAGCAATTGTAGACTCTCCATTGTTATCTCAATTGGTGTAATCTTTAATTTAATTAGTAAACTCTAAACCCTAAAATCACTTTACATAAATTTATTGAGTCAATAGATACAAGAAATAAAAAAAAGTATCATCTGTTTAAATTAAATCGATTGAGCCTGATATAAAATCAATAAAGCTTAAACTAATTTGCAACAATTTCTATTCTAAAAAATTATAAAAAAAATCGATCATCTAAATCTGATTAATCAAACTATAGTTTTTTTTTCTCCCCTTTTCAATTCTATTTTACACTCATGGAACCGATACATAGAAAAAGGTGAAAGAATCCATAATGATAAAATCATCCTAGTACGACATGTCGCTAACACATAAGTTACCATGTGTTAATATTTAAATATATAAAAATAAAAATAATAAATATAAATAGATTAAATTAAAGTAATAAAGTGGATCTTGTCCTAGATTTGAGATCACTTTACGAAAACGATATGATACACGCATCTCACAAAACGACAAAGCAACGGGCATCCTCATAATGAAAAATTAAATAGCAAGCAAAGATTGAAAACTTGTCCCAAAAAAAAAAAAAAAGTCTTGTTTTCTACAATTTTACCTAAAGCCACCGCCACCATATTAATAATTGAGATGTCATTAAGAGTCCATTTTTCCATTTGTGATCCTCAAATTTGATTAATTTAATTAATTAATAAACTTGAAATTACTTCAATTTTTTCCATAAGATATTAGGAGACTCGATCCTTTCATTTATAAAATAAAATATAGATACTTAACCAAATGAACTGTGTTTATATTAGCTATAGTGTTTAATAATTATGTTGAACATCATATATTTTAGAAGTTGAACAAATAATTAAATATAATATATGGATAGATATATGAATCATTTTTTATTTTTTTCCCTCACAAAACATAGATGTTACATCAATTTGGTATAATTTAATGCATTTAAAAGAAAGTGTTATCTCTAAAAAATATTTTTACGCTTTTTAGAATAAAAGATAAGTAAAAACATGTTTAGAACCGGTTTAAAAGCTGATTTTTTTTATACATGTCCTTTATTTTAGAATAAATAAAGTTATTTTTTCATTCAAAATCATAAATATACAAAAATAAGTGTTGCGTTACTAAAAAATCATAAATATGGAAAAACATTGATTTTATATATAAAAAATATTCTTAAATATAGTTTTGAAAGATAGATACTTCTAAAAAGAAAAAGAAAAACTGGTAGTAGATTTCGATGCAATATTTATAAATATATCACAGTACAAAACTATTTTCAAATATAACAAAAAAAAAATCGCTAATAAATGATTAGCAATGATTAATATATGAATCAGTTATTTGTTTACTGGAAAAATGTATTGTTCAATACTAATCATTGAACTCATTCAAAATTTATTATATATACAAATATTTTCAAATTACCCCCTCCCCTCCCCTAATTTTTTTTAAAATGAAAAAATATATATAAAATTTGAAATTTTAGTATAATTTATCTATTTTACCTCCTTTTATTTCAACAAATTAGCTCAAATGTAATTTATGCCCCCTAGTTTATTTATTTTGGCTCCGCTCCTACTTCCAATATTTTTTTTTAAAACAATATGTATATAGTCTTATTGTAAAAAAAAATAAAATAATAAGATGCCATTATGCTAATGTAATTTAAGAATTTGTTTGTGCAAATTGCGTTTAATTTTTTATTAATAAATTATAAACTCAAGACATCAAAATTTTAAATTTCATGTGACAAAAGAAAACTTGAGAAGATCAAAGTCTTGAACAAGAAAAAAAAGGTAAAACAAAAAAACAAGAGAATACAGACAAGAAAAAAAAAGCTCGAACTTCTTTTCAATGGGGAAAATTGTTTTCACAATTTATATTCCTAAAGTTAAGACATCAAAGAAAAGATTGAAGAGAAAATCAATTGTCTAATTACAACTTTAAAGACAAGTCCAACACTTTATTATTACTCTCCTCTTGTTTATTCTTCAAATTAACACCGGTCGCCGGAGCTCCGGCCAACGTTCTAACCATATCAAACCTACCCATGCTGCCGTTGGACATCGGAAGTTTCCCGATAGCCGGTTGTTGATTCATCGGGTTTTTCGATCCACCATAACCATGTCCGTACATAATTCCAAACCCGGGAGAAACCGGCGTCGGTGAGTGTTGAGAAAGTTTATGAACCATAGCATGGACTTGAATTCCAAGGGATCTATTCGAATTCGAACCCCCGCCCGGCTTGTGAAGCGGATAAGACGGTATCGTCGAGAAGAGGCGGTGGTGCCAGTAGGGATTGCGGTGTTGGTGGTGGTCATGGTGGCGGGAAAAGGCCGACATTCTTTGACCTCTCTTAGCTAGGGTTCTTTCTCTCTTATGAGCATTTTGATGCCCTCCTAGGGCTTGAGAACTATAAAATTTTCTTTGACAAAAATTGCATGAAAAAACCCTTACATTAGAATTATGAGTATTTTGAGAAGATCCCATTTCCAAACCATCAATAAGATTAAGCTCCTCCGCCGCCGCCACCGCCTTCTTATCGCCGCCATGGCTCGAAATTAACAGCTTTAGAAACTCATGATCTTCATCTTCTTTAGCTAAAGATTTTTGTGATTTGTTGTCTTCTGGATTTTGAGATGGTGTGTTTGGCCTTGGAGGAGTTTCATGTTTATTTGTTGTTGTTGTTTCCATTGAAATTTCCCTCTTTTTGGGTAGACAGAGAAATTTTTATTGATAGCTAAAGAAAAATTATGGATTAAAAAAAAAGAGGGTTTTTTTTTGTTTTGTTTTGAGTTTGATGAGAGTAAAATGAGGTTTGAAAAACTGTATAAAAGCTGCCACAAAAAAGTTGCCAAATGCCAAATAGTACTAATGAAAGGAGAGACAGACACTTTTAAATTTACTTGTAATAGCAAAAGATTGGACTTTGATTTGAACCCAACTTTTGGATTCATTCGTTTCCCATTATTATTATTATTATTATTATTATTATTATTATTTTACCAATTAAATTAATGTCAACTATATCGAATCTCACAAGTGAAGGAGGAATATATTTGTACCCATAATGGATAATTTTATTCCATATCTTATTCATGATTTTAATAACTCAAACATCCCATGTTGTAATTTTTATATAGTATAGTATGTGCATTATTAAAATTTAGAAGAATATATATACGTGTATTCTACATAGGACACATATTTTGTTAAGATATTTTTATTGAGAATATACTTAATTTAGAGGTAGCAATGTAAGAAATCTTTGAGTCATTTTGAAGCTTGTTTGAATTATTCCATGAAATCGATTGGCTACTCATGTGATTTAGTATTTATCGGGTTAATTGAGTAAACTTTACATATCTGGGATCACCCAATTTAATAAAATATGATTTTAAATAAGGTTCTCTTTTTTTATCTCTTGATTTCTCTAAAATTTTAAAATTCTTCTTCTCAATTAATAGTTGGTTTTATGAGTCTAAATAGTTTTCTAGGCAATAATGTTGATGTCAGGAGATTTAAATATGATGATTTGATTATCACAATAGATAAAAGATATGTATGAATTACCAGCCCATAGTATCATCATACACACAAATAATTACTGTCAAAAGTATCTGATGTTTCAATCAGAAGTTGAAGATCGATTTGAGGTGGTATTTAAGTATAAAAAAATATAAGTTTATATCTTAAGCCGATAATATCATATCAGTGTCATTATGTTTTATTATGTAGCCGACTAAAGTCTCTTTTTTTTAAGATATATATGAAAGCATTTTACACACGTTATTAAAAAAAGCATATTTTCATATTCATTAGGACAAATAATAGACTTTAAATAGTGTTGAATAAAAATGTTTGCCTAACCCACAAAATGCAAATGCAATGCATGGAATTAAGTGAGTGAGAGAAGGCATCAAAGAGTTTTAATCTGTAGAAAGTGTCTCACCCATTAGGAAACAAAGGGACCCTACTTTCAAACAACAGCTTCTCTCTTTTATCTCTTCTTCAAAACTTCCCATCTTTCAAGGGCGCTCTGTTCCCATAATGTTAAGTTGTGTCCTTGTTTGCTTTTTGTGGGGTATCCCTTACTAAGGGATTCTATTTCCTATCCCCTCCCTTATCTTAGACTCATGTTCTTGCCCTCAATTTTATCTAAAACTATTTATAACTACTTTATTTTATTGGTGAGACTCAAAATCAAAAGATTAAATGCATTATCGATTGAAAATGAATGGTTTTGTTAGTTTGACTGTCTGATGTTTGTCCTGTCAATGTTATGTTATTTTAAAATATATAAAATGTGAAATTTGAATGGATTGAATAATTTTATGTTATATTTATAAATATATCATTATTTTAATAGATAAAATAATTTTACATAAATTATTTTAAACTATTGATAAGTATGGTAAACTTTGAGTCTATTAATCTCAGTGATTAGTTTTAATTACTCTTAATACTGATTAACACATTAAATTAATTGTGGAAAGATATAAATCAATGGTTATAGTACAAAATGATTTTTCATATATAATATCGTTATTTTGAAATATGTAATTCAATGTTAATCACTCATTAACATATATAAATTTCGTTAGATTTTTAAATATTTTTTAAAAAAAAGTTATTAGATTTACAATTTATTTAAATGTTTTTTTTTATAAATTTTATAGAAAATTTTGTTCAATCTACCTTAAGAAAATCTCTCATTCTTTTATTAAAATTTAAATATATCAATTTTTAATGTTAATGGTTCGAGTCTCCCCTCCTATTCCTACGTAATATAAAAAGAATTAGGGGGAAAAGGGGTTTCCATTTTTCTGGTCGATATTTTGTTTCAATGTCAACCTACATATCTATCATATTTTGTAGAATAATATTTAGTATTGCTTTATTGGAAAATTGAATTAAAAATAAGTATGAGAGGACATTGATTTATACATATAATTACCGTATCTCCTAATGTATTATATTTATATTATATGAATGTAGATGTAAAATGGGACTTCTTTTCCTGCTATAAATGGCCGACAAGTAAAAGGGCAGACTGATGGGGAACCTCTCTTTCTGGTATTTATAATTATGACAGTCCATTAATTTAACCTAATCAAATCTAAACTATATCTAACCTCGGAGATAAATTCGATCTTTGGCTTTATTTATAAAATTTTATTATATTATCTTAAGCAATATTTAAACTTTAAAGTAATTTTGGCCTACTTTTTCAGTTAATTAAATTTAACACCTTCTCTAATTTGGACAACAAGAATTGGGGGGATTAATTGAGTAGACTTTTGGACATTTTTACTCTTATTGGTTGATTAAAATACAAAACATATTATAATGAGTCTTGATATGTGTCATTTACTTGTCTAATCATGTTTAACCAAATCTCTTTACGAGATTTCACTTTCTTTTTTGAAGCAAAAGTTAAGATATTATAATAATTCATTGTAGGATCTTAAAAATAATAGAGTTTATAATATAATGGTGTATTCGATTGATTCTCTCATTGAAAATAACTTCTAGAATTATAGGTGTGAGGAAAAAAATTCTCTAAAAACTTGTGTAAAACTATTCATGGTTGCAACAATGGGTAAAAGAATATTAAGACTGAGAAGTAAAATTAACTCATCATATATCGTGACAAATATTTTTATAGAAAGGATTTTGACTTATATAATTAAAAATTGAACAACCAAAGTTCAACAGGTGTCTCAAAATAAATGAAAAGACCTTAAAATAAATTTATTAAAAGACATAACTTTAACAGATTAAATGATGTCGTGTATGTCTGTTATGGCTATTCAATGATACTAGTTTTTCAGTTGAAGGATGCCGGGTTTAAGTTTTAGAGGCATGGCCTATGGTACTAACTAGTTTTTAAATTGGTTTGTTTATATCAACTAAAGATACGCAAATTGTTAAGGGATAAAGGGCTTCTACAATCTCTGAATTAATACGATATTGTTTATTTTTGGTTTGTATAGTTTTATTTTTTATTTCACCTAAAAGATCTCATACTAATGATGATATATTATTCTCCTTATACGCTCATAATCATCCTTTGATATAATAGATATGAGACTTTGTTTGCTTTCTACAATCCTCCCTTCAAACAAAAGACCACCTCCCCTCCCCTCCATTAGTCCACTCTATCGTGACAAACTTGTTAAAATATTTAATTATTTAATATGGGTAACATCTTTTATTTATGTAATTATATTAACATACTATTTAATTGGGTTATTAAGTGATCATTTAAATTAAAACCCATGGACTTTCCAATTGGTGTGGCCCGTTGAGTAGAAACCAGTCTGTTAATTCTAAGGGATAATGAGAACCCTAGATTAACATAATGTATAATAGGGTTATGGTCCTCAATACGTTAATCAACTCTACAGTTTTTTTGTTCCCCCATCAAGCAAAGAGAACTACCCATCAAAAGTCTGTGGTGATTAACTGAGGAAGATCGATCCCACTGTTTTTATTTCAGGTTGAGGATAAACAACAAGTATTCTATGGATCCAGGTAAATCTATTCTTGTAATTGATTTAGAGTTTCTTATTATGTATAGATCTTGGTGATATTTAAATCCCATAAAACTTCCTTGTTCAGAAGCGCACCGCCTATATGATAAAACCCACCACAGATCGGGTTTTCAAGCCTCCCCACTCTGTTTGGTACCCGAAAATTCCATCAACATGGTTAGGGTCGGGGCATAGCTCTGATACCACTTGTTAAGAGACAACGGACCTCCACAACTCCACATTGTAATGATATATATTGTCCACTTTAGGCCTAGGCTGACATGATTTTGCTTTTAGTTTCACTTAAAAGACCTCATACCAATGAAGATGTTCCTCTTCCCACTCTAATAATTTGTTAAGAGACAACGGGTCTCCACAATTTTCACATTAGTATGATATTATCCACTTTGGGTCTAGACCCGCATGACTTTACTTTTGATTCTACCTAAAAGGTCTCATAATCATACTAATAGAGATATATTCTTCCTCTTATACACACGATAATCGCTGGATATAATGGATGTGGAATTTTATTTGCTTTTCAACAGTAACATTTGAAGATTTTGAACATTAGACGACTTATTTTTAAGTTTTTAGCCTAGGCTTATCCTAAAAGCTCGTCCTTGTATCAAAGACTTCCACTAAAGAAAAAGTAGATAACTTTTTTTTTTTGCTTTTTAAGATTATTTATTATATCCACTCAATTATTTAAAAAAATATTACATATATTTCATAATTTCATGAATTTGTATGAGCAAGTGGATAAGAAACATGGAGAAAGGAAGTTTTGGATACATTATAACAATAATCATAACAATGAGAAAGAAAGGTCTTTGTCATTAACCTAAGCTTTTGTTTTCAGCTATCTCAAGATGACCCACTTCTCACATCATAGCAATGAACAAATGGAATTGAACCATGTAATATTTGCAGGGAGTTAAAAATCGATGTCAAGGGAACGTCGAGGTTCAAATTTACGAAAATATCAATGTCGATGGAAATTCCCGAAAAAATCACAGAAACAATAGAAAAGTAGGTGAATTTTTAGACTTTTTAAATGAAATTTTTATATTAGCTTAATCAAGTCATAATCTATGATATAATGAAATTTTATACTTATAAATTATACTAAACATAGTAAAATATAAAAATATAATAAAATTTGTCGAAATATGATATTAAAATATGTTTTTTTAACAATAATAAAAAATTGAAAATAATATTAAAAGATTTTTTAAAAAGAAAGAGGCACTATAATAACATGATCATATTTTTACTTAAATTTTTTAACACCTACAAATTGAAAGGAATGTTAAGTATATATAGAAAGAGAAAGAAATACAAAAGATGATATTAAGAATGTTTTAGGGCAAAATGCACCCTTTGTGGTTTTGGTAAAGACAAACACACGTCATATAGTTTGAAAAAAAATATTTATACCCCTATAGTTTTACAATTGGACAAATTGACCCATCCCCTCAACATCGTTGATTTTCTTTTAGTCATAACTTTTTCATTTGAACTCTGATTTGAATGATTCAAGATGTTATGGAGTCCTTGTTTCGAGCTCTACGTTGTAGTCACTTAAAAACTTAGAAATCATCAGTGTAAAAAATAGTTATCATCATCAAAATATTCGATCGGGTTGAAGTCGTAAACACTTTTATATATTGTTTTATTCATATAAAAACAAAACAAAAATATTTTATAAAATGAATTGGAAGGTAAGAGGAATGTAACTTATAAATTTATATTTATATAAAAATAAAAGCTTTATTTAAAATTTAAAAAAAAAAATCTAAAACTCAACCAATTCATATTTCCTTATTAAAATTTTAAGATTTTCTTTGGACATTATCATGCTCCGTTTACTAGTTAGGTAATTAAAATCTCTCACTCTCCTTTTCAAACGATTTACCAGGAATGAAATTAAAATCTCTTCTCTTTTTTCTTTTGATTTTATCATTTTCACGACTTTCAAAGAAGGCAATTAAAATCTTTTTCTCTTTTTTTTTTTTTTTTTATCCGTCAGAATTTCAAGAGTCTGTCATCCTTTTCTCTCTTTTTTTTAGAATTTTTATCATTCTTCTTAGAATGTTAAGAGTCTTCTCTCTCTCTCTCTGTTTTTTTTTTAATTTTTATTATCTCAATCATAATCTCAAATAAAAGAGTAATCTCTTTCTCTCTTTTTTAATATAGTATTTTTTATCTCCATCTCCTTATCACGCTCAACATTTCTCGTGACATTTCGGCGAAAGAGGAGAAGGAAACTGATGCACCTATGATATGTGGCCACGTCTCACTGAAACTTCCACCGAAATGTCCACCGTTTGACGGAAACCGACGACATCTTCGACGTGTCTGCTAAAGAGAAGAAGAAATTTGCTGCTTTTGATGTTGAGGTTCATTTTCGGCGATATTTCCAGTGTCGCGAAACTTGACTCCATAAATATTTATTTATTAAATAATTATATGAAAAGAACTATTTAAAACTCATATAATATGGTAACCTTGAATTCCTCCCATGATCTAATAAACATATTGTTTAAATTTTTTTTTATCAATTTAACAGAGAAATTTTGAAAAGAAAAAAAAAAGTTTAGATCAATTATGTCTGCATTCTGTACTTGTAATTTTTCTATCAAGTTAGAATAATATTATAAATATGTAAAAGATACATTCTTTAAAATTTCTTTATTATATCAACAAGAACCAAACTGGACTATATATATCACCTTTTATTAGAGTAATAGATAATTTGTTAATAAGTAGTTAGGAATGACACCTCATGTAAATCTTGTATATATACTAAACTCTATCTATTGTAATAAGATTGACAACTTCATTCATTACTTTTAGTTTCAATACCTTTGCAATGGCTAAAGCCCATAAATGTCATTTAGGTCGCCTGACTTTAACTTTGGGCTTCATGACAAGCTTAGATATCATGCGGATCCATATAACCTTGATTCTAATAAAAAATAGAAAAAAAAAATATTGATATAATCCTTGTAATTGACCATTTATTTCAACTTAATCCTTTTACTTTAAATTTTTCATTTTTATTCATTTATTTTAGTCACATATATCTCTATATCTTCTCTACTATATTAAAAGGAGCTAATTTGGAGAAATATTTTTGGACCATTATGTCCTTCACCAAATACCATTAGATATACCAATTACATATACTCAAATTATTAAACATGCCATTAAATATTTATTACTCACCTTCTATTAAATGAAAATTTACATTAATCTATTTTTAAATATTTAACTATTTTTGCTCAAAAATATTTATTTTCATTCACATTTAACCAATTTTTTAAATGGATAATTTTTTTTAATATTTGATTAGTGAAGTTACAATATATATTAGAGAAAGAAACTAAAAAAATATTTAAAATCTTACAAAAAAAAATTGAGGCAAAAAACACATACCTTTCGTTGGGTAAAAAAAACAATTGTTGAATTAACAAATAATTTTAATTATAAAAAATGAAATAAAACTTAAACTAAAACTAAAAATGAAATTAAAAGTGTCGTTTATATTAGAATTATAAAAAAAATATTATAATTTTTTAGGAAAAAATATTTTTCCCATCTAATATATAATTATTTAGAATTTAAAGCAAAGGTAAATAATTTTATAAAGAAATATGTATATGAAAATTTAAAAGGGAATTTGCCTAGAATGACACTTTTATTAGGGTTATTGTCTTAAATAGCTTAAGTTTTCCAAAATCCCTCAAATGACATTTTTTTTAAAACTGTCATATGAAATCAAAATACCCTCAGCTCGTTCAATCAAAATCCCTCAGCTCGTTCAATGAAAATTCCCCAAAATCCCTCTCGAATTCAATCAAGCCCCAGAATCTCTCCCTCGATTCGTTAATTTCTCTCTCCAATTCAATCAAGTTTGATTCGTTAATTTTCTCTCCCCCGATTCGCTCAGATCTGTTCCCGTTAATTCTCTTCTTCTTCTCGTAGCTGCGTTAATTCTCTTCCTGTTCTCAAATTCAATCAAGTTTAAGTTTGATCATCTTCTTTTCCGTTGCATTCTAGCTTTTAGGTAAGTATCTTCGCTTTCTGTTCTTTTTTTTTTGCTTTTTATTCTTTGTTTTCCTCTCTGTTTTCCTATGTTTTCTTTTTGTTTTCAAGCTTTTTTGTTATTAATTCACATCATCTCATAAATTCTGTTTTTCATTGATTTTGGAAGGATTTTCATCATCCAGCTGCTATTCGTTAATATCCTTCATCTATATCAGCTGCATTAATGGCGTTTTCCTTTATGTTTGGATTTTGTTATCTCCTTCATCTCTATCAATTGTTGTTTTGATTGTCTTGATTTGATTTTAGTATTTGCAATTAGATCTGAGTTATCTTCCTCACTTTGTATTGCTTCAATTGTTTTCTTTCGTGCTTTAGTTTGTATTTCCCTCACTCTGTTTTTTGCTTTCAATTGTTTGCTTTTGTGCTTTTTTTTTAATTTCTATCATCCATTCCTGGAAACAACCATGTTTTTGTTTTCTTTAAGTTTGCTTTGTTATATTTGTTTATAATTTATCATCTTATATTCACTAAGTTATTGATTTATCATTTTTTGCATTTGATGTATGTTTTGTTTTGTGCTTTTTTTTGTTATTTTTGTCTTTTTTTCCTTTGGATTTTGTTCATTTGTCTTTTTGCCTCTGTTGTATTAATTGATAAATTATACCCTAATAATCACTAAGTTATTGTTTTTTTTTTAATTTCAGTAAAGCATGGTTCATCTTGCTGTTGTTGTTTATCATCATGGAATGTGGGATGATCACAAAAATTATGTAGGATTTAAGATGGATGCTCTTACGGCTGACGATTCATTTGACTTTCTTAGTTTCCGTGAATGCCTTATTGGTCATCTTCATTTGTCTAGTACTTTTGGTCAAATTAACTTGTTTGCCAATCTAGAAACTTCTAGTGGTTTGTGCAAACTTGTTCCTTTGCTAGATGACAAAGATGTGACATGGTTTTTTGCAATTCTTAAGAGTGGGACTTTTGATAGGTGTCCTATTATTGTTGACCAACCTATTCCTTTGACATCATCCGATCAAACTGAGGCATCCTTGAGTAGTTCTGTTGGTTCCTTTTCTATGCCATGTCTTGATGTCTGCCTCCAGGTTTTGAGTATATAGATTATGTTGATATCAATAGTATGCCCGCTTCGTTTACCATTCGGGAGCGTATGGCATTTCCTAATAAAAATGAGGTTAAGAAAGGTTTACAGGTAGTTAGTATAAGAGGAAACTTTCATTTTCGTACCTTGCGATCCAATGCTGATCATATTGTTGTATCATGCTGTCAACCTAATTGTTCTTGGTTTGTTCGTGCTTCAATGTATAAGAATTCTAGTATTTGGGTTGTTAGGAAAGTTGTGAAAACACATTCCTGTCCAGTAAATGTTACACACAATAGTCATAGACAAGCCTCTTCTTTCCTTGTTGGTGAATGTGTAAAACACAACTTAACTTTATATGGTGATGAAACAATTGTTAGGAATGGTGTCCTAGAACTTGTAATTATTTAATTATAATAATTTATTTCGAATAAATTAAATAAATAAACATAAGTTCTTTATATAATCTAGATTGATTCAATTGACGATATTAGGAATATATGGAAATATATAAATATCAAAACATTCAAATAGTAAACCCTAAGTTACTCTTATGAAATCACGACTTAGTATGTGAGTCATACAAGAGGATCAAAGTCGAGATGAGTAACTTAAAAGTGTCTACAGTAAATGGATAACGTTTGGGAACCTTATCCTGGTAACACTGTTGATAGCTTCGCATTTTGTTTATAGACAAATGATCTAATCCTGATCATTCATGTGGGAGACATGAAATGGAAGTATCATATGCAATGTTGATTGTATAAGACAGGACCACGATGTTCGATCAAATTTCTCATTAGTACCAGGTTTACGAGAAATAATCGAATATCAAATTAAGTTTATCAACCGGTGATAGATCTCAATCTTGAGTGAAATGCGGACTCCTATTTGTGGAGTTATGTTCTTTGATTCACATAGTTGAGAGCGATCTGTAAGAACGCTCAATACACTCCTGTTTTGGGAACATGACTAGATAAGTAGCTGGGAACTCATTTTCACGAGATGGAATTCATAACTTTCCTATAAATTAACGGTATCGGTGCAGATACCTAAACATTTTAGGAACTTTAGGAAACTCCTCGATGTCCTGATTCGAGACATGAACAAGTGACGTCACGACTTCTATTGATCACGAGTATCTTATCTCTAGTTCGACTAAAGATAAAGTTCATTGGAGAATCAGCGGGAACACAAGGATAAAGCGGTAATTACAGGGGCAAAACGGTAAATTTATCCGCTGTAATTATGAGGGTTCCACGTGAAGGATAATATCACGAGATATAAATAAAAGATAAACTAAATGGACATAACTCATCTATAGTGAGGGGAGTTCAGCTATGAATCTATAGTGGAATTATTCATAGTTAGATAATAAGTAATTAATCGATTATGAGTTAATCACTTAATTGACTAATTATTAAGCCCATGATCTATAGGTCCATCGGGTCCCTATGCTAGCCCAAATATCGTAGTCGCGAAATCAAGTGGAAGAAATGGAAATTTTAAGTAAAGTGAATTACTTAAAATAGGCAATATTAATTGTTTAAATATTGAGTATATTTAAGCGGTAATTAATATAAACATTATTAATTGTTTAAATAATGAGTTTATTTAAATATGAAATTAATAATGAAATATTATTAATTAGATATTATTAATTATTTAAATATTGAGTATATTTAAATGGTAATTAATAATTTGAAATTAATTAACAATTATTAATTGTTTAAATAATTAATTTTATTTGAACGGAAATTAATAATTAAAATTAATTAATTAATAATAAAATATTGTCAATAAAATTATTAATTAAATAATGAGTTTATTTAATGAAAATTAATAATTATAATAATTATTATTAATTATTTAAATAATGAAAATTATTTAAATGGAAATTAATAATTAAATATAATTTGATAATATTTAGACGGGAGAAAATATTAATTATTTAAATAAAATATTTATTTAAATGGTAATTAATAAATAAATTAATTGAGTTGGACTTATTAATTTAAGAGAGAGTTTCTAGCCCAATTGGATTAATGAACCCAATTGGGATTGGCCCGAAATAATTAATTAAATAAATTAGAATTTTTTTTTAATTAATACATGTAAATTTCGGCCATATATGATTATTTGGAGGAGATAATTGTTTGAATTATATCCTAAAATAATTACATAGATTTATTTACCCAAGATAAATAAAATAAAAGAAAAGAAAATAATCTCTTATTTATCTATGCATTTTCGAAATTGCAAGATAAAAAGAAGAGATAATATTTTTTCTTTTTGTATTTATCTCTATAGATTAATCCTAATGTGATTAGGATTCCTATTTTCTTATAAATAGGAGGGTTGGGTCATTCATAAATCACACAATACAATTCCATAGAAAGTTGGAACTCTCTCTTCCTCCTCTCCCTCTCTCATTGCCGATTTTCTCATAGTGTTGGGAAGAAAAATATTTTTTTCTTCTTCCCAATTTCTTCTAAAGTTCGATCCCACAATCAAATTTCGTTTGATCGATCGGGATATAGCGTAGAAGATCTGGTGTTGCTGAGGATTTGAAGCTGTAAAGAAACCTCCAACCGATTCTCCATTATTCAGTCAATGTAAGTTCCGGTTTTAATTTTCGAATATATAAGCATGAATCTACATGTTTTATCACAAATTGCATGATGTTAATAGATCCGTTATTAAATGTTAATAAGTTTACTAAATAAAATTCCGCTAATTTAGTAAATCATCCCTTCAACAATTACTCCAAAAATGATTATCAAGTACATGCGTGATACATTTGGAGTGTGTATTAGTTACAAGACTGCTTGGCGTGGCAAGGAGTTAGCAAAGGATGGTATAATGGGTTCTCCAGCTGACTCTTATGCATTTATTCCTTTGTTTTCAGCTGGTCTTTGTTCTAGCAATCCAGGTACATTAGTAATATTTTAGTGATTTTTAGGGTTTATTTTAGTGATTTTCATTTTTTCCCCTGTTACATTTCAGTAACATTTTTTTCATTTTATTATGTATTTCAGGTTCAGAATGACTCTTGTTCTTGATGAAAACCAAAGATTCAAATACTTCTTCTTTGCGGTTCACGCCTCTATTTGTGGGTGGAAGTATTGTCGGCCGGTTATTTCGTTGATGGAACATTTTTAAATAATAAATTTCTTTGATGCACGCTTCTTACAATGCAACCTTGGATGGTAATAATCAGATTTTTCCTCTTGCATTTGGCATTGTTGATTCTGAAAATGATGCCTCTTGGGAATGGTTCTTTTTTAACCTTAGGCATTCATTTGGTTGTCGCGATGATTTGGTTATTGTATCTGATAGAAACATTAGCATAGCGAATGGTATTTCTAGTGTTTTTCCTGAAGTGGATCATGGTATTTGCATGCATCATTTACTCGGCAATCTGAAGTTGCGTTTTAAATACTTTCATTTTGATTGTTACTACTACCTTTGTGCCAAGGCATATACATTGGATGATTTTGAGAAGTTTATGTCAAAGATAGATTCCACGGTTCCTGGGTTTTCGCTCATATCTAGAGGAGGTTGGTTTTCATAGATGGGCTCAATCTTATTTTAAAAGAAGGAGGTATTTCATGTTGACAAATAATTGTTCTCGAGAGTTTAAATTCCCGATTGAAGAAACCTAGAGGATTGCCAGTTTCTAACATATGTGAGTCTATTCGGCAATTGCTTCAAGATTGGTTTTATGATCGGAGGATTGCTTCACAATCTTTTACTTCTAGTCTGACTGTTTTTGCTGAATCATTTGTTAATGAACAAATTGAGCTTGGGCGTTCAATGATTGTAAGTTCTTTGTTTAGGTTTACTGTATTACTTTTTTCAAATTTTTTGTTTTATGTTTACTGTATTAATTTTTGTTGAATTCATTGTAGGTCATTCCTTCCAACTCTGAAGAGTTTCAAGTATTTGATTCTTCTGTACAATATATTGTTAACCTTTCTACATGGAGCTGTTCATGTAAACTATGGGATATTGTGGCCATTCCATGTTCTCATGCATGTCTTGCTATTTCAAAGTCTTTGCAAACATGTCCATAACTTTACTTCTTTATACTATAGTACATCATTTCTTGTATCTTCTTATATCGAGGTAGTCCACCCCATACCTTCATCATCATATTCATCTCTTGAAGTTCCAATTGACCGTGTCTTACCACCTCCTGTTAGGCGTCCACCGGGTCGTCCAAAGAAAAACCGAATGCGTCATCTTCTGAATTGAAACATCATGTAAAGTGCGATTGCTGTGGAAAGTATGGTCATAATATTAGGACTTGCAAGGACCCGTTGCCTTGATGTAATTAACATTTTTTCATCAATACTTGTTATTTTTTGTTACTTCATTTCCATGTACTGCTTTTCCGATATTATATTCAATATAATCAAAAACCTTTGTTTGGATTGTGTCATCTTACTTTTTTTATTCACTTTTTTTTTTTCACGCTTTGGTTTTTTTACCTGAAACTAATGGGATAATATAGTGAATTATAGGGTATAATTTAGTGATTTTCATAAAATGAATAGAATTTAGAATGAATCATGAATTATTTTGGAGGAAAGCACTTCTCTATCATTTCTTAGGGAAGTTTATGAATATACATCATAGTTAGTTGAGATTGTTGTGTTCAAACTCATTTTTAAATCGGCTAGTAAACTCTCTTTTTTTTTCACCGAAACTAATGGGATAATATAGTGAATTATAGGGTATAATTTAGTGATTTTTATAAAATGAAGAGAATTTTAGGATGAATCATTAGTATGTCATGAATTATTTTGGAAGAAACCACTTCTCTATCATTTCTTAGGGAAATTTATGAATATACATCATAGTTAATTGAGATTGTTGTGTTCAAACTCATTTTTAACTTAGTTAGTAAGCTCTCTTTTTTTTCACCTGAAACTAATGGGATAATATAGTGATTTATAGGGTATAATTTAGTGATTTTCATAAAATGAAGAGAATTTTAGGATGAATCATCGAGTATGTCATGAATTATTTTGGAAGAAACCACTTCTTATCATTTCTTAGGGAAATTTATGAATATACATCATAGTTATTTGAGATTGTTGTGTTCAAACCGATTTTTAAATTAGTTAGTAAGCTCTCTTTCTTTTCTTTACTGAATCTAATGGGATAATATAGTGAATTATAGGGTATAATTTAGTGATTTTCATAAAATGAAGAGAATTTTAGGATGAATAAACCTTGTATATTCCGCTTTCCCTGTCTTCTCGTTCAAACAAATAACATCTCATAAAAAACACAGAGGTTAACATTCTCAAAAGTTAATAAATTAAAAGCTAAATTCATCAAACAAATCATGAAACTAAACCATTCATTTAAAAAACCAACATGAAAAACTTTTATAGTATCAACACTTAAAAAAATTCATGAAGAGACAAGGATGATTTCCCCTTTAATCACATATCCATTACACCTTTCACTGCAAAAGACCTTACTACCAAAACCATATAAACATGATTTGATGAACATAGCCAATCAAAATCAAAATCAAAATGCCCCAAAATTTCAGAATGTGTTAATGTTAAAACAAGATTCAAAATTAGTTCAAATTATTCAAAGTGAACACATTTCATTGTGTATTATCCAGGCGATTGATGATGATCTTGAAGCTTGGTGGTGTCCATTCATCATTCTTGCTTCCTTCAAAGTTCCTCTTAGTGACATTCACATTTTCTTCTGATCCAAAGTTGGTAGTGTATGGTGAACCATATACCTTTGAAGGTTTGTGTGTTCTTTTTTCCTTCATCCCCTCAAGCACTTCTGCTGCTTGTTCCATAACATGCCCCTTCTTCAATTGTTCCATAACATCTTTTTTAGGTCATTTTCCATCCTGTTTCACAATACAATTATATATTTAAATATATAAATTTTAATAGACAAGATACATTTAAAAATAAACTATCACCTTTGTCAGCAGCTCATCCATTTTCAAACTTCCAGCTTCTTCATTTCCTTCGATTTCTTGCCTCTGTATGTTTAATTCAACTACTTTAAAATTCAAGGAAACTAGAGAAGGGATTTTTATATGGAGACCGTTATTTTTCTTACCTCAAACACATGGTCATAATCATCTCTTTTGTTCATGTCTTTTTCTCCATCTTTGCTTGCTTGTCCTTCATTAGTATTTCCCTGTAATTCAATCATCATAACCTTTTTCAATTTGTGGTAAGTTACAATGAGACTTTTTCACATTCTAATTTTGGTTCTATACAGTCAGTCTTATCAAGAAACAATTAGCATACAACTAAACATTTAAACAATTGAAAATTAAACAAAGCCACTAAACATGTATTTTTACCTGATTTAGCTGATTGCAATTTTGTTCTTTTTCAAATTCTATTCCTTTCTCAATCTCAGATTCTTTTTCTATTTGAACATCATTTTCATTCATTGTATGCTTTACCAAAAATTAAACATTGAAGAAAACATAAAACATAATAAATTAGTGAATATTAGGAGATAACATAATAAATTAGTGAATAGTATGGGATAACTTAATGAATATTTTCAACATAAACTAAAGTGATTCAACATTAGCACAATGAAGTCATAAAATAAATCATGAAATTATTTTAGTTTTTATTACCTCAATAACAATCCCCTCGTCATTTTTTTTTGCTGCAATATCATCCTCTTTGTATCCACTTGTACCATCGGCATTCTTTGATTTACAAAAAAAACATATTAGAGTAATATTATTAGATTCTTCTTTACTTCATTGAATTCTATACTAAAGTGGCGGTGTGTGCTTACGTTTTTGTTTCTTAATTTATTCCTCACTACAAGAAATAACTCTACATACTTTTATTTATCATTTTTTAATAACGTATACCTTATAAACTTCATCAAAGTTAGTTTCTCTCCCTTCTCCATTGATGTTATTATTCGCTCTCCTTTTTTTTTAATGAATTCGTAGATGAAAAAAAGATACTTAACATGTTGTTTATTTTTATTAGGAATGTATAATTTAACTTAACAAGAGTAGAATTTTCACTTACTATATAATCAGCCAAAATGTTGTCACAATGGGTGATGAAGTCCTCATCAATCTCTTGACTGCTTAAAGCTTCAATCTCTTTTCCTTTTCCCCCTTCATCTGTCTTTTTTCCTTCCTCAATTGATTTATATATTTTTTCCAACAAGACAGTTTGTTCTCTTTGAGTTTTTTTCATTTCTCTCATCTCAGTTTTCACCTTCTTCATTTTCTTAAACAATTTTTCAATCAAGAATTGATTCATTTCTCCTCCTTCTTCCTTGTCATCAAACATGTTATGAAATTCTTCTTCATTTCTATCCATCTGCCTTTTTGTACTTCTTCTTATAAAGAACAGCATGTATTCTTCCTCCAACTCTTTTTCTGTTGGCTCAAGACTCCTCACTGGAACCTGCAAACAGTGATTTTTTTTTAAAAAAAATGGCTTGTAAATAACAGAATAGAAAAGAACTATTTAAATTTAATTTTCAGTGTTTTCAATACTTACTGATGGCTTGTTGAATATTTGTTGATCCATTGTATTCTTCTCTAACTTCTTGGCAAGAATGTCCCAATTTAGCATTCTTGGCAATTTGCCTCCAAGAGCCTTAGCAAGCATGCTTTTTTCATTTGACAAGTCAGGGAACGTCTCAAATGCCCATATAAGGATGGCATATGGAAATCCTTGGAGTCTAATGCCATCCCTACCAGGTTTATCTAAGGCGTGAAAGAACGAATCAATAGTTAGTTTGAAAGATGCTCTACCCCACGGGTACCAGTCAAACTCATCCTCATTATCAACTAACTTCACATTTAACAAATCCACCTTGTTGTTTTCTTGTTTCGACAATATGAATTGTTCTAAGAGGAAAAGTTTTGCCATTCTTACATTTGTTTTCATCCCCCTATCTCCCATGGCATTGAAAGAGGTTTCTACATCCCTCTTCAAAATCGTGGTCTTGCCATTGAAAATTGTCGACCAAATTTCGATTTTTCTAGGTCGTTCTCATCTATAAGGGGGTACTCATGACAAAGAAGGCCGGTAATCAAGGCGAAGTCCCTCATTCCAAATCTCGCTACCTTCCCCTTAACATTGAACCACAACTCATCACTTGTAGCTCTTTCACATTGCTTTCTAATGAAATAAAGCAGGATTTGTTGGGGTATGTTATGAATTTCTAGGTCAAAAAATTGTCCAAATTGAGACATTTTTAGATTTTGTAGTTCTTCACTACTCATCTTGGCTTTAATGTCATCAATGGTTTTAATCTTAAAAGGCGAATTAATCTTATGATTAAGGTTCCATCTTTTTTTTCAACCAAGATACGAGGAACCTGCACCATATACAAGATGTAAACAATTTAAAGAAACAGTCATATATATAGTCACACTATTCTTTTTTTTTCTTTTTTCTTTTAATTTTCTATTTAAATAAACAATTTAACTACTCACCCTTGATGCAGACATTTTGATTCTTTTTCCTGGAGATGATACATTCACCTAGGTTTTTAATATCAATAACAAATTAATTAAATTGAAAACTTAAAGGATAAGTTAAAAGTTTTGATAATATGGTAAATAATGTGAGTGTAGTTAAAATGTTATGTAGTAACAATCATTCTATTCCATTCTACAGTTTCAATCTAAACTATTCAATTTGTGAAATTCACTATTTTAGTGACTTATAGTTAATAACTTAGTGAATTCTATTCTATTCTACAGTTTCAATTCTACAGTTTCAATGTAAACTAAACTATTCAATTTGTGTAATTCACTATTTTAGTGACTTATAGTTAATAACTTAGTGAATTCTATTCCATTCTACAGTTTCAATTCTACAGTTTCAATGTAAACTAAATTATTCAATTTGTGTAATTCACTATTTTAGTGACTTATAGTTAATAACTTAGTGAATTCTATTCCATTCTACAGTTTCAATGTAATCTATTCAATTTGTGTAATTCACTATTTTAGTGATTTATAGTTAATAACTTAGTGAATTCTATTCCATTCTACAGTTTCAATGTAAACTAAATTATTCAATTTGTGTAATTCACTATTTTAGTGACTTATAGTTAATAACTTAGTGAATTCTATTCCTTTCTACAGTTTCAATTCTACAGTTCAATGTAAACTATTCAATTTGTGTAATTCACTATTTTAGTGACTTATAGTTAATAACTTAGTGAATAATAAACTAGATTCTCTCTAAAATTTGTTTGTTCACTAACCTTTTGACCGAGCCTTTTTCTTGACTTCCCTTCTCTTGTAGGCCTTTTTCTTTCTTGTTCGGAACCTATTAAATATGGATTGAAAATAAAATGCAAAATGAAATAAGTTAAAAGTATTGATAATATGAAATTTCTAATTACCTAATTTAGTGACTTACAGTTAATAATTTAGTGAATAATAAAAAATTTCTAAATATTGTTTTTGTTCACTAACCTTTTCACTTGAACCTTTTTCCTGGCCTCCCTTTTCTTGTGGAGCTTTTTCATTCTTGTTGAAAACCTATTAAATATGGGTTGAAAATTAAATGCAAAATGAAAATATTTGTGAATTGCAAATAAAATGTTATGTAGTAATTGCAAATAAGTTAACAGTCATTCTATTCCATTATACATTTTGAATTTAACTTATTCAATAATTTTTTAATTCACTAATTTAGTGACTTACGATTAATAACTTAGTGAATAATAAAATATCTCTAAATATTATTCTGTTCACTAACCTTTTGACCTCCTTTTTCCTTGCCTCCCTTCTCTTGTGGAGCTTTTTTCTTATTGTTCAAAACCTATTAAATATGGAATGAAATAAGTTAAATAATTTTGATAAGGAGGTCAAAAGGTTCAAAACCTATTATTATGGTAAATATAGTGAAGTGTAAATAAAATGTCATGTAGTAACATGTTGGGATTTATGCCCTAGAATTCGTAATTTGTAATAGAATATTTTATGAATAAATAAAAGTATTATTTTAGTGAATTTTGTGCAATTTATTATATGTTGATATTCGTTAAATATTCAAACATTAATAGAAAATTCCAAAGTTACTAATTCTGTAATCTTGACTACTATGAGATATAAAGTGGATCTAGTCCAAGATAGTAACTCAAATAGTCTACAGTAAACGAATACGGTTAGGAAACCTTATTCTGGTAACACTGTTGATGTTGTTCATCGATTTGATCCAAATCATTAGCATGATGTAGATGCAAGTGGAAACATCATATATAATGAGTTTATATAAGACCGGACCAGGATAATAAATCAATTCCTAAATAACACCGTTGATAGGAAATGATTTATAATATCAAATTTACGTTATTAAGATTGATACGTCTCAATCCCCGAGTATGTTGTGAACTCACATTAATGAAGTCTTTTCCTTTGATTCACATAGTTGAGGGTGATCTGTTGATACACTCGATAAACTCCCGTTTTGGGGAAATGACTAAATTGGTGCTTGGGAACATTTCTATACAAGATGGCATTCATAACTTTCCTAAAACAAATGAAAGTGTTAGTGCGACACTATTCTAACTTAGGAACTTTAGGTATCTCCCTTGTTGTAATGATTCGGTACTTGAACGTGAGGCCTCACCTTCTCATTGGCCCGAGAAGGATCGTTCTATACTTGAAAACTATAGAAAAATGTTTATTAGAGAATCATCGGGTACACAAGGATAAAAGAGATAATTACAAGGGTAAAACGGTAATTTTGACCCAGATTGTAATTATGAGATTACCACGTGAAGGATATGTCAAAACAAACTTAATAACAAATGGACATAACCCATCTATAGTGAGGGGAGTTCAACTAAGGGTTTATAGTGGAATTACCCTAAGTTAATAATTATGATTAATTAATTAATGAGTTTAATTAATAAATCAATAATTATTGGAGCCCATGATCTATAGGTCCATCAGGTCTCTGTGCTAGCCCATACATCATTGTAACTAACCAAGTTATTAATTTAACTAGGAAGAAAGAATTATATTTAAGTAATTAAATTACTTAAATAAAGGGATATATTAATTGTTTGAATAAAATGTTTATTTAAATGGAAATTAATATTAACATTATTAATTATTTAAATAATGAGTTTATTTAAATAGAAATTAATAATGAATATTATTAATTAAATAATGAGTTTATTTAATTTAATATTAAAAGGAGAGAATTAAATATATTTGTTTACTTAAACAAATTAGTATTTTACCCAAAATAATTAATTAAATTGATTTAGTTCAATATTAATTAATATATGAATTTTTGGCATTTATGTATTTATTTAGAATTTATTATTTATATTTTTCTAAATCATAAATACATAAAAGATAAAAGAATTGATAAAAAAAAAAAAAAAAAAAAGGAGATAAATGGAGATTTACTCCACGCCACTTGTCACTTTTTAAAAGAAATTGTTTTTCTTTATCTTCAAGTGGCTGACGGCATTATCACTTTTTTTTATTTTTATTTTTTAAATAATTTTGATTATTTAAATTAAAATAAGAGTTCTAATTTGATTAGGAAACAAACTCTTATTTTTCTTATAAATATGACCATTGGGTGCTCATATTTTATACTTGAAATTTATCAAAAGGCTCTCTCCTTTGCCTTCCCATTGCCGGATTTTGGCATAGAAAAATAAGAAGAATTTTTCTTCTTATTCTTTTGTTCTTCCTGTTCGATTCCCACAAGTCGGGTTGGTTTGTGATCGGGATATAGCATAGAAGGCTTGGTGAAGTGGATTGATCTTGTAAAGGAACCCCAACCGATTCTCCATAAATCTACAATGTAAGTTTTTTCGAAAAACTTTATAATTTTATTTTTCGATTTGATCACGATTGCATGTTATTAACGGATCCGTAATTAAATGTTAATTAATTTACTAAAGAATTTCCGCTAATTTAGTAAATAGTTCCTTCAATTGGTATCAGAGCCTACGTTAATTTTACATGAATTGTGATTTTCGAAAATCGGTGGGTTGCATAAAAACGGTTTTATGTATGTATATAAATTGTTATATAAATTGTGGATTTGCTAGTTATTGTTTAGGTATTCTTGGGCACTTAGGTTTTAAATTTTATTAGAAAATTTGTAAACCCAATTTCGGGTATAGGATTATTTTTGTAATCGCCGGGAATAACGGAAGAAAAGTTGATGCAAAAATCGGCACAATGAAGGAGAAAAGAAAGCTAGGGGCGGCGACTAGGGTTTGGTGGACAAAACTTGGTAAGATATTTTTCAAACATTATCTCTTAAAAGATATATATTTTAAAATATATAAGATAAAGATAAAAGGTAATTTATAATTATCTTATATCTTTATAATATATTTTAAATATATATTACTATTCATGGAAAATCTTTTATTTTATATTTTTCCATAAATAGATAAAAGATAATTATTTGAAAAATAAACCTTTTATGAAAAATATTGGAGAAAATATTTTCTTTCATAAAAGGCCTCCCACGCCTACATCAAGATGAGGAGAGAGAAATTTTTCAAGCTTCAAGACCTACAACAAGTTTTAATTATTGTAATTTTAATTTTGTTGTAGAAATAGTGCCAAGAATACCGGTCAATCTAGTTGTTTAATTATTTAGATATTTGTATGAGATATGATTTATAAATAATTGTTCATGCATATATGTATGTCATGTAGGAAATCCCACCATAGATGTATGATTAAGATAGAATTAATTGTACATGCATACATAATTATGTGATAAAGTTGTTATTATATTTTATGTATGTGATAAAGCATGTTGATTTTATCTTGTTATAAAATATTTATGCCGATGAGATTAGGATAAATGCATGCTAATTTTAGATAATATTCATTTATTAAAATGTTTAAAATTGAATAGAAACTAAAATTAATATTCGAATGTGAATTTATTTGTTTAAACAATTGGACCTAAATTCACATAAGCACTATCGAATAGATATTTAATTAAGGGTTAATTAAAAATTAATGAAAATGATTAATTAAATTGAATGGATCTCTCGGCGAGAAAGCTCGCCTGGCGATGAGGTTTTTGAAAGTTCCCTTAACACGGAGCGCCTCTAACCGGGAGCGATCCGGGAGAAAAGTTCATGATAATTAATCGATTTCATTAAGAAGGTCCCATAATGTGATTAGTTTTTAATCTAGGAAACTTGGCAATTCACATTAAAATTGATCTAACCAATTTAAGAGTTAAGATTGAGTTAGGTTAAACTTAGATAAATTGATTAGCCTAAATTTGTCTGAGTATGAAAACCCAATTTTAAAATTTTGAGTGGGAGAAGGAAACTTGACAAAGTATCCTATGGTCTCCATTATTAGGCTCGCAACGTGAGATTCACACTTGACCTCGTAGCACCCATAGAAGTGTTCATTCCCATAGGAAGGTTTTATAGTGTGAATCAATATCAAGGTGGGTCTCCTGAATGGGATAAAGGATTTTAAATGCGAATTGAAGATCGAATCTACACTTCGTAGACACTCATCTTTTCTCATTTAAAGGACTAAAATAATGGGTTACACTCATAAGAAATTGATAAGGTTTGTTATCAAAATTTCTTGACCAAACACACGGTAAAACAATTCCATAGGAATATGAGTTATTCTGGATTGGAAGTTGTTCGAGAAGGGTCTCGGTTTAACGTGCAGGGTGATGACTTATCATTCGACGACTCTACCTGGAAGGTTAAACTACCAGGTGGCATAATAATCTGTTTAGGGTATTTCTATTTGTTGAACATTGTAGCATTCATGCATCATGTTTAATTTTATGCCAAACACATTGTTTGAATATAGAATTGCTAATTAAAATTCACTTAATTTTATTCATTACGACTAAAATGTCCTCCTCTAATATTGCAACCAATAAAATTGATAACTTTGTCAAATGGATTGAATTGTTAAATGACACTTTAAATCAAGATTCTAGTCTAATCCTAAAAGATCTTAATTTGCGGTCGGATGCAATTAGTCGCGTAAATATGACCAACAAACGGATGAACGGCTTAGATAGTAATTCGATTTACTTGTAAGCAGAATCGTGGTTAGTGGAAGATAATTTATCCGAATGGATATTTGATTCCGGTGCCACAAACCACATTTGTTCATCCGCTCTAATGTCCAATTCTTGGACTAAAATAGAACATGGTACATATACAATGCGGTAGGAACAGGGCGGTCCTTACGGGATTGCATGTGCAGACATTTGTCCGCAATTCAATTCTCGTTATATACGATTATACAACGTTTTTCTTGGTCCCCTGGATTTGCTAGAAATCTAGTGTCGGTTTCACGTTGCATGAGAAATGGTTATTCAATTGACTCAGGGATTGATGAGATCAAGATATACAAAGGGAATTCGTATATAACCTCTGCGAGTCAATAGAAAAAATTTGTTCATATTGAGTCCGTCAATAGGAACAACAACACATAATATTGAAATGTTCAAGACTGCAAAAACAAGAACTAAAAGACAAAAGGTTTCAAAAGAAGAAACGTATTTATGGCATCTAAGGTTAGGTCATATAGGCTTAGACAGGCTTGAAAGACTCGTGAAAGCTGGTTCCCTAAGTCAGTTAGAAATCGGAACCATGCCAGTCTGTGAACCCTGTTTGGAAGGCAAAATGACCAAAAGACCTTTTACTGGAAAAGGTAATAGAGCCTCAGAACCACTCGAACTTGTGCATACGGACCTTTGCGGACCATTTAATGCAAAAGCTCGTGGTGGATTTGAATATTACATCTCTTTCACGGATGACTATTCACGCTATGGATACGTTTACCTAATGATCCACAAATCAGAAGCTCTTGATAAGTTCAAAGAGTATAAAGTCAAGTGGAAAACCAATTAGGTAAAACTATCAAAACACTTCGATCCGATCGTGGTGGCGAATATCCTGGACTTAGACTTCAGAGATTATTTGATTGAACATGGGTAACATCCCAACTTTCAAGACCGGGAATGCCTCGACGAAATGGTGTGGTGAAAGAAGAAACCGAACGTTATTAGACATGACTAGATCAATGATGAGTTTCGCAACACGTCACTTTCTTTTTGGGGATATGCGGTTAAAACCGCTTTATACATACTCAATGTGGTTCCATCCAAAAGTGTTCCTAAAACTCCACAAGAGTTATGGAATGGACGTAAAGGAAGTTTACGACACTTTAGGATTTGGGGGTCGCCCGCTCATGTGTTGATGGCAAACCCAAAGAAGTTAGAACCCCAAGTAAAGTATGCCTTTTCATAGGCTACCCAAAAGAAACAAAGGGTGGGTACTTTTATTGTCCCGTGGAAAACAAAGTATTTGTGTCGACAAATGCGCTTTTTCTTGAAGAGGATTTTATGAAAGATAGAAAACCCAGGAAGTGCAATAGTGTTGAATGAAATAAGTGATAACAACACAATTCATCAATCAACAAGAGTCATTGATAAAACACTTGAAATCCAGGTGCAAACTTTATCGAACCTCGGAGAAGTGGGAGGGTTATTAGAAACCCAGAACGCTTTATAGGATTTGGAGAAATCCATATTGCCATAGGCGATGACAATCCGGAAGACCCATTGACTTATAAGAGTGCAATGCGGGATATTGATAAAGAAAAATGGCTCAAAGCCATGGATCTCGAGATGGAATCAATGTATTCCAACTCGTGCCTGGAATCTCATAGATCTTCCAAATGGTGAAAAACCCATAGGATGCAAATGGATCTATAAGAGAAAAAGAGGTGCAGCCGGAAAGTTGAGACTTTCAAGGCTAGATTAGTGGCAAAAGGTTATACTCGGAGGGAGGGTATTGACTATGAGGAAACTTTTTCCCAGGTTGCCATGGTTAAATCTATTCGCACCATCTTATCCATTGCCGCTTATTATGATTATGAGATTTGGCAAATGGACGTCAAGACTGCCTTCCTTAATGGCAATCTAGACGAAAGCATCTATATGATGCAACCAGAGGGATTCATTACTCCAGGACAAGAACAAAAGGTTTGTAAGTTGCAATGGTCCATTTATGGACTTAAGCAAGCATCAAGGTCTTGGAACATTAGGTTTGATGATGCAGTCAAAACTTATGGCTTTGAACAGAATATAGATGAACCTTGTGTATACAAGCGTATCATAAAAGACAAAGTGGTATTCATAATTCTTTACGTTGACGATATTTTGTTAATTGGAAATAACAAAGGAACGTTAACGAAGTTAAAGAATGGTCAGAAATCAATTCCAAATGAAAGATTTGGGAGAGGCTAGTTATGTTCTTGGGATTCAGATCATTCGTGATCGAAGTAAAAAATCACTAGCACTGTCTCAAGCAACGTATATTGATAAAATTATCAAACGCTTTGCTATGCAAAATTCCAAGAAAGGTATTTTACCTTTTAGGCATGGAATTAGTTTGTCTAAGGAACAATCACCTAAGACACCTCAAGAAGTTGAGGAAATGGGACAGATACCATATGCTTCACAGAGGAGGAAGTCTAATGTATGCAATGTTGTGTACTAGACCAGGATATCCGTATGCAGTGGGAGTAGTCGGCGAGTTCCAATCCAATCCTGGAAAGGAACATTGGGTTGCGATTAAAGCAATTCTCAAGTATCTTAGGAGAACGAGAAATTATATGTTAGTGTATGGAGATAAGGATTTGATCCTTACAGGGATACACAAATTCGGTTTCCAAGGTGATAAAGATTCTAGGAAATCAACATCGGGTGCGGTGTTTACACTTGGTGGAGCCGCCATAGTTTGGAGAAGTATTAAGCAAGGTTGTATTGCGACTCCACTATGGAAGCAGAATATGTTCTTGCTTGTGAAGGCGCAAAGGAAGCCGTCCTGGCTCAGAAAGTTCCTAAAAGATTTGGAAGTTGTTCCAAATATGGAATTGCCCATAACTCTCTATTGCGATAATAGTGGTGCGATGGCAAATTCAAGGGAACCAAGATCACACAAAAGATCAAAACATATAGAGAGGAAATATCATCTTATAAGGGAGATAGTGCATCGTGGGGACGTCTTGGTCACGAAGATAGACACGAAGGACAACGGAGCCGATCCGTTTACAAAGACTCTCACCTGGCTAATGTGTTTGAGGGTCACCTAGAAGGACTAGGATTACGAGACATGTCTCACATACTCTAGGGCAGGTGGGAGATTGTTGGGATTTATGCCCTAGAATTCGTAATTTGTAATAGAATATTTTATGAATAAATAAAAGTATTATTTTAGTGAATTTTGTGCAATTTATTATATGTTGATATTCGTTAAATATTCAAACATTAATAGAAAATTCCAAAGTTACTAATTCCGTAATCTTGACTACTATGAGATATAAAGTGGATCTAGTCCAAGATAGTAACTCAAATAGTCTACGAGAAACGAATACGGTTAGGAAACCTTATTCTGGTAACACCGTTGATGTTGTTCACTGATTTGATCCAAATCATTAGCATGATGTAGATGCAAGTGGAAACATCATATATAATGAGTTTATATAAGATGGACCAGGATAATAAATCAATTCCTAAATAACACCGTTGATAGGAAATGATTTATAATATCAAATTTACGTTATTAAGATTGATACGTCTCAATCCCCGAGTATGTTGTGAACTCACATTAATGAAGTCTTTTCCTTTGATTCACATAGTTGAGGGTGATCTGTTGATACACTCGATAAACTCCCGTTTTGGGGAAATGACTAAATTGGTGCTTGGGAACATTTCTATACAAGATGGCATTCATAACTTTCCTAAAACAAATGAAAGTGTTAGTGCGACACTATTCTAACTTAGGAACTTTAGGTATCTCCCTTGTTGTAATGATTCAAGGTTTTGAACGTGAGGCCTCACCTTCTCATTGGCCCGAGAAGGATCGTTCTATACTTGAAAACTATAGAAAAATGTTTATTAGAGAATCATCGGGTACACAAGGATAAAAGAGATAATTACAAGGGTAAAACGGTAATTTTGACCCAGTTGTAATTATGAGATTACCACGTGAAGGATATGTCAAAACAAACTTAATAACAAATGGACATAACCCATCTATAGTGAGGGGAGTTCAACTAAGGGTTTATAGTGGAATTACCCTAAGTTAATAATTATGATTAATTAATTAATGAGTTTAATTAATAAATCAATAATTATTGGAGCCCATGATCTATAGGTCCATCAGGTCCCTGTGCTAGCCCATACATCATTGTAACTAACCAAGTTATTAATTTAACTAGGAAGAAAGAATTATATTTAAGTAATTAAATTACTTAAATAAAGGGATATATTAATTGTTTAAATAAAATGTTTATTTAAATGGAAATTAATATTAACATTATTAATTATTTAAATAATGAGTTTATTTAAATAGAAATTAATAATGAATATTATTAATTAAATAATGAGTTTATTTAATTTAATATTAAAAGGAGAGAATTAAATATATTTGTTTACGAAACAAATTAGTATTTTACCTAAAATAATTAATTAAATTGATTTAGTTCAATATTAATTAATATATGAATTTTTGGCATTTATGTATTTATTTAGAATTTATTATTTATATTTTTCTAAATCATAAATACATAAAAGATAAAAGAATTGATAAAAAAAAAAAAAAAAAAGAGATAAATGGAGATTTACTCCACGCCACTTGTCACTTTTTAAAAGAAATTGTTTTTCTTTATCTTCAAGTGGTGACGGCATTATCACTTTTTTTTTATTTTTATTTTTTAAATAATTTTGATTATTTAAATTAAAATAAGAGTTCTAATTTGATTAGGAAACAAACTCTTATTTTTCTTATAAATATGACCATTGGGTGCTCATATTTTATACTTGAAATTTATCAAAAGGCTCTCTCCTTTGCCTTCCCATTGCCGGATTTTGGCATAGAAAAATAAGAAGAATTTTTCTTCTTATTCTTTTGTTCTTCCTGGTTCGATTCCCACAAGTCGGGTTGGTTTGTGATCGGGATATAGCATAGAAGGCTTGGTGAAGTGGATTGATGCTGTAAAGGAAACCCCAACCGATTCTCCATAAATCTACAATGTAAGTTTTTTCGAAAAACTTTATAATTTTATTTTTCGATTTGATCACGATTGCATGTTATTAACGGATCCGTAATTAAATGTTAATTAATTTACTAAAGAATTTCCGCTAATTTAGTAAATAGTTCCTTCATAACAGTCATTCTATTCCATTATACAGTTTGAATCTAACTTATTCAATAACCTTATAATTCACTATTTTAGTGACTAACAGTTAATAACTTTGTGAATAATAAACTATAAGGTTATTATAGTTTATTATAATACTGTTCAAAACTAATGATTCAATCAAACTTATTCAATAATTTTGTAATTCACTAATTTAGTGACATATGGTTAATAACTTAGTGATTATTGATTGTTCACTAAATTTTTTGTAATTCACTAATTTAGTGACATATGGTTAATAACTTAGTGATTATTAAATTGTTCACTAAATTTTTTGTAATTCACTAATTTAGTGACATATGGTTAATAACTTAGTGATTATTGATTGTTCACTAACCTTTTTGTTAATATTTTTGAATTGTAAATAAAATGTTATGTATAAAAGTTAATCTATTCCATTATACAGTTTCAATCTAACTTTTTCAATAACTTTGTAAACAAGATATTGATTGTTAATAATAAACAAGATATCTCTAAATATTGATTGTTCACTTACTTTTTTCCCTGAGCCCTTTTCTTGATCCCCCTTCTCTTGTGGAGCTTTTTCTTTATTGTTCAAAACCTAATAAGTATGGATTGAAAATTAATGCAAAATAAAATAAGTTACAAAACTCATGACACAACAAAAAGAAATGATACAGAAGCTTATAATATGACAAGAGACCAAAGTAAAATACTATTTTTGGTTATTTCTCTTTGCTCGAAAAAAGAAAAAACATTCCCATTAGAAAAACATAAAGGCATGCGAGAGTGAATTGAGATTCAAATGTCTTAGATAACTCACTAATAATCCAAAGTATATTTCACTACTTTGCTATATTTAAAATCATTTTTAAACTATATTACAAGTCTAACGATAAACAATCCAGCTTCTAAAGGTAATAAGTCTAGTTTTTATAAACATGAATCATGATGGATTTCATCTCATCATGGACAAGTACCAATTCAACTGCTATATACTTTTATTAATCATAATCCCAATGTTATTCACTAATTTAGCCTAAATTATTCAATCTTTGAAATTCACTAAATTAGTGAATTCAGGTTAATAATATATTGAATTATACAACAAATATCATTTGTTTTCGTTAACTGTTGCTCCGAGTCTTTTTCTTTGTCCTGTCTTCTCTTGTTGAGCTTTTTCTTTATTGTTCAAAACCTATTAAACATGGATTGAAAAGAAAATGCAAAACGAAATAAGTTAATAAAAATATAATTGTTCATACAAAGATTTTAAAATAATAAGCATGAGATAAAAACATTTTATTATTATACTAACCTTTTTTCCCCTTTCTACTTTTGCCTTTTTATTCTTTTGCACATTTTGTCCTTCTTCTTCTTGTTCTAATACCGTTTCCTTCCTTTTTAATAACAAAGCTTTTTCTTTTGGCTTCGTCCTTGATTGTATTTCTTGTTTCTCCTTTCCCTTTTTCTCATTAACAAAAGTCTTTTAGTTTTGTTTAATGAATGATTTTTCTTTTATTATATATTACCTACAATTCTTACCTTTTTCCCTGTGTCTTCCTCTTCATCGTTAGATTCTTGTTCAAAGAACTTCTTGTTCAAGAACTTCTTGTTCAAAGAACTTCTTGTTGATCTCTTTGGACAGTTTCATTCTTCCCTTTCCCTTTCCTTTTTTTCCATCGTTCTTCTTTTCACCATCACTCTGTTCTTCAACAACTTCATGCTCATCCTCATCTTGTAGAGATTCATTCTCCATATCCTGCATTTAGTGAATTAATTATAAACAAAATAACCATCATTAGAAACTTCAAATATTTTTGTCATTTATATTAAACATGTTAATTAAATTCATTTGAAAACTAGTTTGAGGTATAGTTTTACTCACTGACTCACTATCAAAACCACTTTCATAGTCAGACAAATTTATAGGCCCCGTGTCTTTTGTTTTTCGTTGATTGTAGTTGTAATTTTTTCTCCATACATTTCAGTCACTTCTTCGTTCTCCTAATTGATACTGAAAGTTAAAGTATATTAGACTTTACAGAATGTAAAAAAAACAAAAATCAATTCAAAAAAGTAAAAACTAGTAGATTTAAAAACACAAGGCTACTTAATTATTGAATATGTTTAAAAACTCATGGTTAGTTAGATTTATGTTTCACAAAGTTTTCCATTATTCATAACAAATTTAAAACACACAAAACCAAAATTAAAATGCATAGTTAAATTCCTAAGTTTCTTTAACTTAAAAACAATCAAAACATAGTTTAAATTTTTAATTATTGAATATGTTTATAACTCATTAACTTAGTGAATTACGGTTAATAACTTATTGAATATTGTAATTATGCATTTATGTTTCATAAAGTCTGTCAAATTTTGTAAACTACTCTCAATCTTTAATATACATAGTTAAATCTAAAAGAAACCTGAACTTAAATTCACTTTTACTTAGTTTAAAGTTTGAAAGACTTTAAACTAGTAAATTAAAACAAGTTCCACACACATGGCCATTTAATCATTTGAATATGTTTATAACTCATTAATTTAGTGAATTAAGGTTAATAACTTATTGAATTTTTGTACTTACAGATTCATATTTCAAAAAGTTTTCAAGTATATCTATTCCAGTTCAATCTTTACCACAAATAAACTGAACTTAAAAGGTACTTCAGCCTTATAAACACTTAAACATAGTATATACATCATGAACAATAAATTATTCAATTTCAGAAATTATATAAAATCATCTGCTGAAGGAAAAACAATTTAGTGAATACAAAAACAAACATGCACAGGATTAAATATAGTTTATACATCATGAAGCAAGAAATTATTGAATCAATTTCGAAATTATAAAAATCATCCTGGTGAAGGAAAAACAATTTAGTGAATACAAAACAAACATACACAGGATCATTTAGTGAATACATATCAGAAATTAGAGTTTGAGAGTAGCAGGATGAAACAAGACAAACAATACCTTCTTATTTGATTTCTTCTTCGTATTTTCAACCTTCTTCTTCGTATTTTCAACCTTCTTCTTCAATATCTCCTTTCCTTGTTTGCGATTTTCATTCTCATCGTCATTGTCCGAAGTATTTGCTAAACTCTTTTTTAGATTTAGCGTTTTCATCGTCGACGGCGAAAATGTTGATATCACTTTGAATGTAGGATCGTAGGTGGAAGTTGAGAGCTGATTTGAGAGATTTTGATGAGCTAGGTTTTTGTTAGCGATTTTTGCGAGATGAGAACGATTTCGAAGGAAGATCGTGGGGAAGTTGAGAGTTGAGTGAGGGATTTGATGAGAGAAATTGAGAGCTGAGGAACGATTTCAGCTTTTCGAAGATTTTTGTGAGCGAAATTTGCGCGATTATGAATGATTTTCGAAGCAAGCGGATCGTGGGAAGTTATGAGCTGAGAGAATTGTTTGAGCTGAGAGAATTGGGGTTCGTGGGGGTGAAGAGAGAAGATTTGAACATTTTGAAGTTGAGAGTGATGGTCAAAAGGAGGAATTTCTAAAAACGGGCTTTTATTTTGGGCTTTATATATTGGGCTAAAAAAATGTCATTTTAGGAATTTCTAAAATGGGCTGCTATTTAGGGAATTAGTTTAATTTTTAGTGTTATATGAGTCCAAGCCCCAATTTAAAATTTAATAAGAAGAAAAACACGGTAAAAATATAGTCATTAAGAAATGGTCTGGTGCTAACTCAACCAGAAATTAACATTAATAAAAAAAAAGTTAAGTTCAGATAATTTGATGAGTAATAGAATTAGTTTCAAAAATATCCAAAGAAAACTAAATCAAGATCAATTTTCCATCAAAATTAATTATTAAAAAAAATTAATGATGATATTCGTTAAAAATAAAAGTATATGAATTAAAATGAAAAGTTTAAAGCATAAAAATCAAATTAACACAAGTGACGCTACAGTACTGTAAAGGGTAAAAATAGCCCTCTCATGCGCTGCGCTCACATTGGGCCGATTCACACGGGACGGGCCCATTGGAATCACGTCCAGAAAAAGTCGGCCCCCAGTGGCCGCACTCACCGCAAGAGACGGCTCACATGGGTGCAACCCATCCTGGACCAACACCATAAGAAGCTCGTCTCTCATGGGCTAATTGAAAAGCCCATTAAGCCTAGCCTCATGCTAGCCCAGTCGACGAACCCTCAATCAAGGAACTATAAAAGGCACATGACCTATCAAATCAGGTATGACACTTTAACCTAGAAAACGAATAACCTGATTATTCTTGACCTAACCCTTGCGGCGCAAGATAAATCTCACCTACCACCACCTAACTTGATCGTCGGAGGGTCGTCGGCCGGTACCACACCGGTGCCCTTCTGATCGTCATTTACTATAGTGTTTCAGGTTATTTCGCCGCTAAGGAATAGCACGTACCGCGACGTGCTCTGTTGTGTGGAACGAGGCTCCGACGAGAAATATCCCACACAAGTACAAAGGCATAAAAAATAATGATAATAAATATTTTATTTTCTAATAAATAAACCTAAGTTAAAATTTTACATTTCATATTTAGAGATTTTAATTGTGAGAACAAACACATCAAACGAAATTCTTTTTTTTTTCCTCGTATTTTTTGAAAGCAAAAAAAAAAACATGAAATATCTAACCAATGCCAATTTTATAAAACTAGACTAAAACATTTTTCGACATGTAATTAAGCTTCATTAAAAACACCCTAATCTATCTATTCAATTGAAAAGTTCAAAAAACATTCTGCATAAAGTTTATAAACACAATTAATCACCACGAGCTGTCGGCCGGAGTAAAATTGAGAGACATGAAAAAACCTTAATAAACATGTTTTTGAATGAATAATGTGCTGATTTCATTTTCAGTTCTTTGGCAATAAAGATGAGAAAACCTCAATGCTTTTTTCTCTTCTTTCTTAAATTTCTTGTCTAATCCATATGATATGATTAGTGTGCATATCCATGTGCATCCCATTTTTGAGTTTCTCTCCCTTTAACAAAAGATTAGTTACAATTATTTTCAAAGTTGGAGAATTCTTTTGGAAGCCACCTAAAAATGTCAAATAATCATGTGACTTCTATATAATATGTATCCAACATTACCTAAAACAATAATGACCAGAAGCATCTGTCAAATCCACTATTATCATCTGTTAAATAAATAAAATAAAATCACATCATATCATATCAAACATTTTGGAATTGGATTCAGATTTGAATGAGGGAGAGTACCGCGCCTCTCGAAGAGCTTGACAGTTGAATTTCTTATGCCAATTTGAATACAAATCACTTTATTATATTCGGGTTCCAAAAGACAGTCGATCAGTAGCCAAATAACATGTTCTTAAACGATGTCGATATTAGATTTTTGACTGACTCTCCAAATGGTTCAACTTTCACATCATTATGACGTAAAGAGGTTAGGATGTCTGTTTGCTCAGATAGATTCTTGAGATTACTTAGACAGAAAATTTGTGGAATTTGTTTGAAACGCTTCTATTCTCAACGTCTCATTTCCATCTGAGCAAAAGGCAGTGGGTAAGAAGTCAGAAAATTGAATAAAACAATGAGTTTAAACATAATGCAAATGCAACCAATATAGAACAGAACCATGTGCCCAGAGAGATGAAATGGATCTTCAAAATGTAGCAAATGCATTGAATCTCATTAATATAACTAACCAACCCAAGCGAGCATTAGCAATTCAACAACTAATCCATTTATACTTACTTAAGATATTATTCTACGAGATCTACGAGTTTTCTGACACCAATTGTTGTAGGGTAGTGTGGTTGTCCCGTGAGATTAGTCAAGTTGCACGCAAGCTAGCTTATAAACTCACGGATATCAAAGAAAACATAAAGCTTATAGAATTGCATACCTCATGTGCAGCATATACATAGCTGCATCCAAAATACACAATGTACTGATGTTCCTCCAGCTGCTGACAGTTCCATGTAAAATTGCTACTGAACAAAATTTAGCAGCAAAGAAGATTAGCTGTGTTTCAGGTGTAAGTGAGAAAATTGAAGCGAAAGATACACCGAGATGAGAGGGGAGAAGTTATTGCAGCATCATGATATGAGATATAGTGATATATCACAACTACTTTTTCAGTGTATACAGAGTGACAGAGTTTATGGGATCTCAAAGGCTACATGAGCATCAGAGCATATTGGTAGAGGAAGAAATAGGCGCTTAACGTAAGACGATCTACAAATTAGTAATCAAGTGGGCTTTGCTCAACCAAAAGATATAGACAAGTACACAGCCAGAAACTAAAAAAGTATCAAATATGAGAAAGAACTGATCTAACTAAAAGAGTGAGACAAGCTGATGGTTTAATCAGATTCCACTTCATTCCAACAATTGTCATTGTCTATAAAACGGCATTGAAAGAGACAAAACCAAACCGTCACATCACCATGGAAGGGGAGGGAGAAAGATAAAAGGACTTGAGAATTTATACCATCAAGCACACAGCTTTCGTTGGGAAACATGTTTTATTGCAAAGAATGAATCAATTCATGTATCCATAGCACGTATTTTTTTTCAATACACTGAAACAATTGTGTAGAATTAACTGACAGAACAAGTTAACTCTTTCAAATAAACGTCAATAAGATTTTTTATTGATTGAAACACTAACTGGGATAATTTACAAGAAACCACAAGCTGCAAAAAACAGTAGAGGTTTCTATTACAGAGCATGAAAATGAAAAACGGTTACAATCATATCAATGCTTTAGCTAAATTGTACAAAAGTAACTAAAAGTCCCACACTCAAGTTCTACAAATACTTGGTTACTCTCTTCAATTAGTACTCTGTCCATTTTCGACACCGAGACCATACAAAACACCTGCATATTTCTGTGTAGATCCACTGAAAAGGGTATCCCTTAACTTCCTAAAAGTACAGGCAGTGAGCAAACTATCGGATCCTGCTTGATGGCAAACTCCAATCCTCTCCACTTCCAATAACTCGGCAAGCTTGTTCAGCCCACCGTGCAGATTGTTACAAAACTTCATCAAATGCTTGATATCATAAACCACTGGAAAATACATATTGATCAAATCAAAGAATCCTGCTTGTGTGTCGGGTAAGCTTTGGCAAGTCAGTAATTTCAGCAAGTAACCGAAATCATATCCACTGTGAAATGTCACCCAGTTAATGTTATCATTTAGCACAATACCAGAAGACATTAGAAGCTCACCAAAGCGATTGGCATCAATACCCTCTTCATTGTTCTTCTTAAAATCAATGCCACACTCGCGGAGAAGCTCAATTGAATCACTAGCAAAAATATCTTCACTAATGTTGAACTCACGGAAATTGAACTGCCAAATGCAAAATTGATCAGTCCCACAAGTCGGGAGATTCCCATTCTCATCAGAGAAAGTAAGACCCAATTGAATCAATTTCAACATATCAACATTATCTTTAAGAGTTTGATAGTTGTAATCATTGATATTCTTAAAAGCACCAACAGGACGAAGGACCACACCAGGAAACTCAGTGTCCATCGCTACATAATTATAATCATCAACAATTTCACGGATTAGAGAAAACTCTTCCTCCAAATTATCATTCCACACTTCACGGATATGAATCGAATCGCTTTTCGGTAAAATCGACATTTCTCCAACGTTAATTCAGGAAACAGGATCAAGAACAAAAGAAACCCCAGATCTCCAGAGAAAAACCTCAGTCTTAAGAACTCCCAGAACCCACAGCAGAAACAGTTCTTCCTAAGCCTTCAGATCTCAAACCCTTATATGGATCGACATAAAAACAAGTAAAAAAACAATTCTTTAACTGAATCTTCGTAGATCTGAAAGAAATAGTAAAAAACAAACCATAAGTGAAAGAAAAAATCCAGTGAAAATGATTATAGATACCCTAGATAACTTAAAAGTGATTGAAAAAAAAAAAAAAGAGACGGAAATGAGATCTGACCTTGAAATCGAAGAATTGGGTGTTGATATAAACAGATCTAGAAGAAGAAAGAAGAGATTTTTGGGTTTGTCAGAGGTCAACGAAGGAGAGAGAGGAAGGAGCCAGAGAAGATTGAAGAGAGAGAGAGAGAGAGAGAGAGAGAGAGAGAGAGAGCCCTAGAAAATGGTCGAGGAAGGAAGGAAGGAAGGAGAGGAAGAATAGAAGAGGAAAGTGAAAGTGAGAAAAAAGGGAAGTGTGAAACGATGTCGTTTTTTATTCACCAGAGGCAGAGAGACGACGTTCTGTTCTCACGTAGTTGAGTTGAGATGGACGGTTGCGTAACATTATTGCTCTATCATGTTCAATTTTGGCGTCCTTTCTATTTTCTTTTAGGGTTAATCCATTATATACCTTACTTTTTATTAAAACTAGTTTTTTTTTTCTCTTTTTATATTAATTAAAGATACTCTTTAAAATTTAAAATAGTTTGTCAACTTAAACACCTAAAATTAGACTGTTGGCTAAGAAGAAATAAAATGTTTTTCAAAAAATAATTACACCAATTACTTTCAGATGTCTCAAATCAACCACCATAAAGAGTTTATTTTAATTTATACAATAGTGTTTGATAAAAATATAGAATTAAAAAAAATTGTAAGAAAGTGAAAAAAATGCAAAATTGGAAAAAATTTATCGCACATTACCCAGCCATCCTCACTCCAACTCTATTTTCATCCCAACAACACAGCCTCACTTGACAAGGGTGGAACAAAGCTTATTGGCACTGATTTGAATCCCATCTTGATTTTCCCCATGAAGAATTCATATATTTAAACATTTCCTATACACCTTTTAATTAAACATCAATATAATTCAAGTGTTTAAACATTTTGCTCCCCTTTATTTAGTTGTAATTTGAGTCTTTATTTTTTTGATTATTATTATTCTTCACTCTTACTATATATTGTATAATATTTGGTAAAAAAAAAACAATGAGACATTTTATTGCTAATTTAAGTAAATTGAGAAATAATAAGCTGAATATTCAATGGTTGTATTTCTCATGAAGTGAAGTATTTATACACATCAATAATAGTTAAACTAATTATCTAACAACCAATAACTAACTCTCAACAATACTAACATGATTTAACTACTCTAACATCCCCCCTCAAACTTATGTTGGACAAGTCCCAACATTAAGTTTGCTTCTAAGTAGTAAAAAACGAGAGCTAGGCAAAACCTTTGTCAAAATATCAGCATTTTGGGCTAAAGATGGTAGATGACGAACATCAAGTTGCCGTTTAGCCACTTTTTCACGAACAAAATAAAGATCTAACTCGATGTGCTTTGTGCGAGCATGTTGGATGGGATTTGCAGCAAGCAACACCGTACTAAGATTATCACACCACACCACCGGAGGCGGAGATGGCAGAAACTGAATTTCAGTGAGGAGATGTTGCAGCCAAGACAATTCAAATTATTCATACCGCCAAGCTCCGATATTCTGCCTCGGTACTAGATCGAGAAACCACAGGTTGTTTCTTAGAACTCCACGAAACAAGATTACCCCCATAATAAATGCAATAACCCGTGGTTGATCGCCTATCATCCGGATCGGATGCCCAATCAGCATCACAATATGCAACTAAATCAAAAGAAGATGCAAACTTAAGAAGTAAACCATATGAGATAGAGCCTGCCAAGTAGCGAAGAATACGCTTCACTGCTCTCCAATGTGAATCTCGAGGTGTTTGCATAAATTGACAAACTTTATTTACAGCAAAAGATAATTCCGGCCGTGTAATAGTGACATACTGTAAAGCCCCAACAGTACTTCTATAGAGATGAACATCATCAAATAAAGAACCCTCAAACTTTGATAATTTTTCAGAACTAGAACCAATCACCTTTCTATTTGAAGGACAAGGTACTAAAGACCAAGTATTATTCCTAGCAAGAGCCAATATTTCTGAATTCATTGCATCCTTCCATAAGGGTTGTTCTAGAGCTTGCTTTACTGTGGATGGTTCCTTTGAGACTAACAGAATTTTAGGTTTATAAACTCCAGCCTTACCTCTAGTCACCATTTTATGAGTATTAGTAGCTGAGACGGTTGCTGAGACTGAATTAGAACAGGGAATATCAACAGTAGTAGGATTAGAATTGCAATCCTGAATTTGTTGATGAGATGTGCTGCAGTCTTGGAATAACAGGAGAGAGACAGAGACAGGAGGTGCAGAATTCAAAACAGGTAATGATTCAGTCATTAAGCTATTAGCATGTTGTTCATTAAGACTAGGAATAGAAAGAAGTGGAGGAAGTTCAAGAGGATGAACTGAGGTAGAAGAGGATTTGGAAGGAAATAAAAGACTATATGGAAAATTATGTTCATCAAAAATCACATCTCGAGAGATAAAAATCTTTCCACTTGAGTCAAGACACTTATAGCCCTTATGACGTGAACTATACCCCAAAAAGACACAGAGACTGGATTTATAGTTGAACTTATGCCTATTATATGGTCTGAGGTTAGGATAGCAAGAACAACCAAAAATTTTGAGAAACCGATAATTGGGTTTAGTTTTGAATAAGCACTCTGCAGAAGATAGACCATTTGTGGACTGGAGAGGGGAGCCGATTAATAAGATAAACACTAGTTTTAACTGCTTCATCCCAAAAGGATAAAGGAAGTGAAGCATTGGCTAATAGAGTCAAGGTCATTTCAATAATGTGTCTATGTTTCCTCTCGGCCAATCCATTTTGTTCATGAGTATGAGGACAAGAAAGTCTATGAATGATACCATTATCATGTAAATATTTGGTAAAGACTCTATATTCACCACCCCAATCAGACTGTACTGTTTTAATTTTATGCTCAAACTGAAGTTCAGCCAGCTTTTTAAATTGAAGAAAACAGGACAATGCATCAGATTTTGATTTGATTGGAAAGACCCAAGTATATCTAGAAAATGAATCAATGAAATGTATGTAATATCGAAAGCCACCAAAAGACTCAATTGGTGCAGGACCCCATATGTCAGTAAAAACAAGTTGCAAAGGAGCAGTAGCAACAAAAGATGAAGTGGGGAAGGGGAGTTTATGTGCCTTTCCCAAACAACAAGATGAACAGAAATCATCAACTGTTTTATTATGATAAGAAAGATTACAAGATGTAAGAACAGATTGAACAATTTTAGCAGATGGATGCCCTAAACGACAATGCCAAAGAGAGAAAGTAGAAGGAACATTGCCTGGCTTATTAACAACAGGAGTATTTGAATGTAGAACATGTAATTGTTTTGAAGTAAAAGGACTCACAAAGACAAGCCTGAATGAGAAGACGCCTATATAGTGATTGAAGATGGATCAAAAGCATACAAACCATCTCTAAGAGTCCCGCGCATAAGAATTTCCTTGGAAACTTGATCCTTGACAAGACAATCCGGGTGAAATTCAAAAAAGACCTTATTATCATTTGCAAAAGAAGAGACACTGATTAAGTTCTTAGTAATGGAAGGAACATGTAGCAAATTATGAAGATTAAGAAGTTTGGAATTGAAAGGAGAGGAAAATGAAGCAGAACCAACATGACTAATAGAAAGAGGAGTACCATTACCCATGTGAATTCTGTCCTGCCCTTGATAAGCAGCTCGATTATTCAGAAAATGTGGATCAGCAGTTACATGATTGGTAGCTCCAGAATCAGGATACCACAGGTTGTCATTTACACACTCAGGAGTTGCCATAAAAGCTGCCATTTGGGCTGACATATGATGTGAATTAGAACTACCAGAATGTGGATAAGAAAATTGATTTGAACTTGGAAAACCACCATTAGAAGAAGCAGAATTTCCAGTCTGTGATCCCAAACCAGGAAAATTCGGATCAAAACGTCCATAACATTTTCCACTGAGATGACCAAACCTCCCACAGAGCTGACACTGAGGCCTATTTGGCCAATTGTTCTTACCATTTCTAGAATTTCCCTTTCCTTTACCATTTCCTCGAAAATTATTGTTGGAAGAGTTGCCCTTGAAATTCATAGTTTGCTGAGGATGAGATGAAGACTGTGAAGTAGGAAAGGATGAAGGCTTTTTATCAGAAACATTAGAATTTGCCAGATTAATAGTCATTATTTCAACTGCCTTAGACCGTTTCTCAATACGAGCCTCTTGTGCTAAGAGTAGGGACTCAATTTCATCCACAAGAAATTCATCCTTTCTTGAACTCACAGAAACAACAAACGAGTCATAATCCTCAGATAATCCATTGAAAATCGCATCAATATGATCTGAATCAGAAATCGCATTTCCAATTGATTCCAACTGATTAACAACATGCTTTACCTTCAGAAGATAGTCAGTGATGGACAAAGTACCTTTCTTCTGATCTTTGAGTTGATCCTTCAACTGTGATATTTTTGCCCTAGTTTTTGAAGCAAAATGAACCTGAAGAGTATTCCAGATCATAGCAGCGGTATCGCATCCCACCATTTTTGTAAGAACAGACTGTGACATCGAAGATAAAAGCCAAGATACTAACAAATTATCTTGTGCATCCCAATCGAGAAATTCTTGAGTATATTTCCCAGATTCCTCATCCTCCGGAGAAGAAAATTTCTTTGGCACAAACTTATCTTTTTCAAAGACAAATTTTTGAAGCCTGTGACCTCTAATTGCTGCCTGTAACCTGGTTGCTTCCATAGGAGGAAATTTCCTTGATCCAATTTGACAGAAATTGGATGAGAGAAGGAAATTAGTTTCTGATTTTGTGAATTAGCTTGAGTTGCAATCGATGAATGCGGTAGGGTTTGCGATTGCGATTCGCCAGAGGTAGCCATGCGTGATGAAAACAGAGAAAAATGAAATTGAAAGGAAGACTGGTTTTGAGAAAAAGAGAAGAAAATGAATGAAGAGACACGTATAATGCTACGCGTCAGATAGAGAAGAAATGGAAAATGGTTTTCAGTCAAAGATGCATGACTCCATTAGAAGAGAGAGAGAATTTTCAGCGTTGAAAAAAACTTTGCTCTGATACCATAATAAGCTGAATATTCAATGGTTGTATTTCTCATGAAGTGAAGTATTTATACACATCAATAATAGTTAAACTAATTATCTAACAACCAATAACTAACTCTCAACAATACTAACATGATTTAACTACTCTAACAAGAAATATTCAATATATAACTTAATCGATTAATTGAGAGACATTTAGACTGTTGTCATGCCATTTGATCGTAATAATATTTAACCAATTAATTCCCATTTCTAAATAATATTTCCACGTCTACATGTTTTATAGACTTTTTTTAGAATAATGTTTATAGACTTTTTTTTTAATAATTAGAATAATGTTTATAGACTTTTTTTAAATCACTCAATCATGTAAAATTCAACTAACTGGTTTTTTATTTTTCTTTTTTAAAAAAAAAAATAAACGAACTAATTAAAACATCTATTGTCATCAAAATTTAAAACTTTTTTTTTTAACAATGTGATGAGATATTTGAACCGCTAATCATATAAAAAAGAATACGAATATTTTACCGTTGATCGACATTATGTTTAAAAGTGATCTATGAATTTATCGTTTTGTTAATATTATTTTACTCACATATTAATTCATCATTTATTTTAAAAAATGTATGGTTGAAAGATTAAAGAAAAATGGGTATTTTATTAAAATAAAAAAAATATTGATAAGTAAGAAAAATTACTTTTTAAGTATGATAAATAGAAGAAAATAATCAACAACACTTTGGCATTTAGAAGGAGAGAATTTGGATACTCAAAAATTAAGAATATTTGAAAATCTAAACGTCGGGATACTTAAATATCTGTAAATAATGAAAAAAAATGTGTTTATTTTCCAAGATTTGTGTTTGAGATTCAAACGAGGATACCTGAAGTATTAGATAATCATATTTGTTTAATAGGATTCGTTCAACATTCACTAGCTAGAGTATAATAAAATTACTAATTGTTCCAATAATACTATATGATTAATTTATTGATAAATAATTTCATAAATCAAATTAAATTAAGAAATATTTTTTACATACTAATTAATAAAAGTAAAATATAATTTTTTGTTTATGAATTAGTGGTCATGAACTGAGAATTTATCGGAGATTTTTGTACATGTTCATACATATTTTATTTATACTTAATTATGAAATAAAGTTATAGAAAATAAGTTGATAAGAAAAATTATTTTAAAATTCAAGATAACATTAATATCAAATCTCCCTGTAACATACAAATTAATTAGTCAACGTTGAACTTAGTCCCAATCAAGTAACATCACATGTCTCAACTAATTAAGTTTTAAAGACTAATGGCCTTATGTTATTAAAAAAAAAAGACTAATGGCCTTATCAAAGTGCCACAAATTAGAGTCGTAATCATAAATTAATTGATAAATGAACATAATAAAAAAAAAAAGATAAATCATGGATAGGCACAAATGTTCCATTACTTTCAACTAACTCATAAATGTACAATAGTTGCTTATATAATATATATATATATATTAATTATATGAAATAATGGAATATATCTATATGTTTGGGGAAATGAGTCTCAATCATAAGGTATGGTCATGCATTATGCTGGCTTTGTTTTTGGGGTGGAAAAGTAGAAATGACATTTGTTTGTGGATTTACATTAAGAGGGTTTGAAAGTGATGTCTTGGGCCCTATGAGAATTATTTTATTTCATGATAGAGGTAAGCAAGTTGTTTGATGTAATATGAGAATAATATCACAGTGTAATTTTTTGTCAATTAAATTATATTCACAATTGAATAATCATTTGTTCATGCGAATCTATTTAATAAGTTATATCTACGCAATAAATCTTATTGATGTGTTTAAGACTTAAGTAAGGATGTAGGTTAAAATTAAGTAACCCGTTGAACAAAATCTATCGTTTTTATAATAGGAATCTTGAAATATGTAACATTGGTTTTTTATTTTCTTAACTTGATAGGTCGATTTAAAGTCAATATTTACCCATAGACTAGACTCCCTTATTTTTCAATTATATAGTTGTCGTCGAGGAGAATAACCCATAGACTAGACTCCCTTATTTTTCTTATTATAAGCTATCATTCTATTTCGTTTATTTAACAATAAATAGAGAGAGTCTAAATAAAAATCAATTTGAATGAAAAATTGTAGAATGTGAATACTTCTTTTAAATTTATGAATACTTTTTTTTTAAATTAAAATGAAGATTATATGTGTTGATATTGTTTATTTTTATTTAAAACGAAAATCAAATGTGGCTTAATGTAGAAAAAAAAATAGATAGATTAATTAACCTAGATTAAAAAAATGGTGGGACCATCCAAATAAAATTAGAATATTATTTCAGTTTGTCACCCTTTATAAAAGAATGAATGAATAGAATAGATTGATGATTTATTGCCCACATTAAGTTTGGAACCGTTCCCCATTACTCGATTTATTTGGTAAACCATATGAATGAGAATGATGGATTATAAATCTTATTACGGGGTGTGTTTGATTGGGAGTTTGGGAATATGAAAACTTAGTTTGTGTTGGAATGAGATGTCAAATCCAATAATAAATCAGAAAAAATGTGATTTAAATGCCAATGAAAAAATAGTGTGAAATAAACATGAGAATGTGCTTGTGAAACTCATTATCATTTCATTTTCTATCCCCAAACCACCGATAAAACATCCCCTTAATATCGTTCCTTTCACATAAAATTGTTATAGAATATAATAGAATTTGTAGTTACTAATTTCATATATAGAGAAGAGTTTAAACCGTATTTTGGTCTCTAGGTTTAAGCACTCTTTTCCATTATATAGTCCTAAACTTTTAAATGCTTCCTTCGATCTCCAGACTATATACCACTATTTTTCATGTACATATGAGCATATGATAGGATTATAATCCCTTCGCCCCTCAATATATAAACTTCCAAAAACTTGATTTAACTTTTTTCATATTTATCCTTTTCATTAAACTGACACAATTATCTCCAATGTAAAATTTATTTTCCTTTTCAAGTCATATTATGTCATCCCACTCAATGCACCTACTCAACATTATATATTTAAAATAGGGTAAAATGAAAAAAAAAATAACCTTATAGTCAAATGCAAACACTCCCTAGTCTAAAAATAAATATTTAAATCCCTATAATTTTAAAATTGTGCAAATTAGCTCCTACTCAATACGCCATTAATTTTCTTTTAGCCATAACTTTTTCATTTGAACTTCGATTTGAATGATACAAAATGTTTTGGAACCTTCGTTTTGAGCTCTACGTTATAGTCACACAAAAAAAAAAATCTAAATCATCACTATATAGAAGTATTTATGACTTCAACCCGATCTAATATTTTGATGATGATAACTCTTTTATATACTGATGATTTCTAAGTTTTTAAGTGACTATAATGTAGAGCTCAAAACAAGGGTTTTAGAACATCTTAAATCATTCAAATTGAAGTTCAAATGAAAAGGTTATGGCTAAAAGAAAATTAACGGCGTAGTGGGGAGAGGTCAATTTGCACAATTTTGAAACTATAGGGGCATAAATATTCATTTTTAAACTACAGGGGTGTGTTTGCATTTGATCAAAACTACATGGGTGTGTTTTGCATTTTGCCCTTTAAAATATATCATGTGAGTTTTTTAAAACTTAAATAGATAGATGGGTGGGTGGGTTGAATAGAATGTTGTGCTATGTCAGGTATCAAAATGGAAAAAGTAAAGTTCAAATGATTTAACATCTACTCAATCTTTATAAGGTCAAAGGTTTGAGTCTCATCTCCTACCATTTGATATATCTAAAAATAAAATCAAATCAAATTGATTTATAAATATTATTGTTTTTTATATATAATAGTAAGTTTGAAAATAGAAATTATGTGTCAATTAGAGTATAACATATTAGTTAAGTCATGTAGTTTTATCCCGCTTGACGTTTTGTATTAAAAAAAATAGAAATTATGTTAAACTGAAAAAATGATGAAATATAAATAGGGTATGGTGACGTATAACAAATAATATAAATTAAATCAGATAGAATACTGACACGGGAAGCAGCATATTATTACTAGTTGACGTGGCAATATTACTTTTTTTTTTCGTTTTCGTTCTCGTTTCGAAGCCTCACGATTAAGTCAAAAAGGGCTGGTTGCAAATATTCCGGCCCTGTCAAACACGTGAAAAATGGCCGATGCCGACTTGTCGTTCCATATTCATCCTCAAGACAACCTAGTTTGTCTTTTTATTTCACTTTTTTTGGTTAAAAACAATTTTGTTAAAAAAAAAACCATAACTAGACTACTTGTTCATTTTTCATCTCTAAGGTATTTGATGATTATTATATTTTAAAAAATAAAATTTTATTTGGGTTTCACTTAAAAAAGCCAATTTGAATATTAACCGAATGAAAATAAAAAAAAATTGATTTTTTTAATATAGTTTTTAAAATTGAGTGGATTTCAAAAACGTTTTGAAATTATTTATTAAGTTGTAAGTAAAAATTATTTATTTATTAAATAGAACTATTATTATATGAGAACAAACATTATCTTATCAACATTTAAAAAATTTCATCAAATGTTAAAATAAGTGAGAAAATTTAATCAAAGATTTTTAGATATTTTTATAAAATAACAAATGCATTGTGAAAGTTGTAGATATTTAACAAGTGTCAAGGTCAAAATCTTCAATTAAACAAATATCTCGCTCCATGTATGAGATATTTCCTTTTTCTAGCATGAGATATTTCACGAGTGGAAAATGCTATCGTTCTCATTGTAAATAATAATAATAATAAACATGGTTTGTAAGGATAAACTTTTTGAGTTATTTTCATATATAGTCTATAGTGATTAAAGTTAAAATTTTCAAATATATTTATTGAAGTATCAAAATCACAAAAATACCATCATATTTAAATGCCATGTTTTTTTTAATAAGTGAAAATATGAAAATTCTCTCGATTGATGATTTGTAAATATAGAGGAATTGATAAATGTAATTATTTTATTTAATTATAATAGATAATAAAGGTTATATAATCACATTTACATACTAACTTTAATGATTATTTTTTAAAATAATACGTGGAAACCGGTCATATACATAATTATTCTTGACTCTTTTCTATGCCAGTTGTTTATTGAGTTTTTTTTTTTTTTTTTTTTTCTTTGAGCGACATTAACTTTAAATCTCAAAAGGTCATAATATGAGAGAGATATTATGGGCCATACAGCGTCTCTGATTAGAAGTAATCCGGGCCACGAAGATCCATACACGAAAAGTTGGCCCATTTAATGGTTCAAGTCAAGCCCAATTTTTTGTTTTCTGGCGGAAAATTCCACAATCTTTTCATATTACATATTTATTAATTTTTGGCTAAATTAGAAAAATACTCATAATCTACCATGTTTATTTTAATTTAGCACCTAACATTTTATAAGTTTCACTTTTCCGTCAATCTTTTAATTTATTTCAAAAATACAATTTATTTACAATTTTTGTTAAGTTTAATGAAAATTGAGACAGTAGAAACAAAATTGAAAATTTTAAAATTTAAAGGTAAATAGCAACCGTATATTATAAAAAATTTAACATTATAACTTATGTGAAATATAATAAAAATTCAAGGGAAGTATATTTTAAACAAATTAAAAAGATTGACGATATAATCAAAACTTTTAAAACGTAGGGGCGAAATCGAAATCAACTCATAGATTAAAAATATTTTGTATAATTTAATCTTCATTCTTTCGACTAGTACCATCACTTTGCAAACAAAGTTATAAACCACATAAGAAAGAACTTTACTTGAAAGATGTATACGATCAAATGATGATCATACTTAATATATTGACAAGTGTTCGTGTCAAAACACTAGTCTCTAAAAATTAATCAATCTATGGCGTATGTTTGGTTTGTGGATTTGGACAAAGTTATTAAGCTGAAAATTGTAAGATTGTGTTAATATTATATAAAATAGTGGGTTTGTTTAGTTTGAATTAGTGTAAAATATATTAAAATTATGAAGATGATATTGAATTTATTAAATATGATGGGTTAAGAAACCAACCAACCCATATTTTAGAACTTGCAAACAAATATAGATTAGGTTTATATAATCAAAACTCCTTATCCGACCTCGTGAGCCAAATACCCCAAGTCTTAAAAATATCTTAAAATAATGCAAACCATTACAATAAATGAAAACTAAGTGAAACCAGTCACAATTTTTTTTTTTTAACAAAGTCACAAGTTAATTTAAGAAGAATTGTTATTTAAAAAAAATAGTTTTTTTTTTTTAGTAATCTTGTTTCTTTTCAATCTATCAATGAAAGAGAACAATTAATTGATTATGTCTCGTATGGGATGATTACACTAGAAATGTCGTTTACTTGATTATAAATCACATTCAAGTAGTTTTTAAACACCGTCGTTGTTTGAAAAGTTGCAAATCACAATCTTTACTGATTAATTTCAATAATTTTTAGACACGTGTTTGTTCTATGTTTGTCAAGTGTTTCAATTCCATTAAAAATAATCGATTTTTTTAAAATTTGAGTGCGATTTATAGCATATGTCATTGTATAATTGAAAAACTCATTCCCTAACTAAAAATAAAAAAAATAATAATAATAAATACCATCTGGATTTTACCTTTGGAATTTGAAGGTAAGAAAAATAAATGGAGAAGAGAACAAGAGAAAGCAACTGATTGGGACAATTAAGAGAAAGAGCTTTGTTATGGTTGACAGGTCATTTTTACAAAAAAGGATTTTAATCATTGCAGGTGTATATTTTTTTTTTCTTTTTTATATATATATTATTGACAAAAATAAAATAAAATTGAGGGATACCTTAAAAGTAATGCTTCTTTCATGAAATTTTGATTTTTTTTTTTTTTAAATCTTGCTCAACTATAAATTATCTGTTAAATTAATTTTCATATTCCTAGTTTTAATAATTTATTATTTTAATTTGATTTCAATTCAAGGTAATTAGCCTTAGCCGTTATTTTTCCAAAATAAAAATAAAAAGGGAAGAAAGAAAGGGTTTGAGACTGTGAATTTGATTCCATTTGGCATTGTTTTTCATAACACAAATTTGAAAATGAAATACTTTCTCTATTGAAACTTTAAAAAATTAAGAAATTTTTATTTGTTATTAAAAAAATTAAGAAATTAATTAGATGTTTCTTCTAAAAACACTTGTAGTAAAAAAAAAAATGAAGAAAACATTTTCAATGTACTACATATATTTTTAATGATCCTCCCCAACCAGATTTTGGTAACGCAATAAAAAATAAAGAAAGGTAATAGAAGGATTTAAAATTTGACTTTTTAAAATTGTGTCATGGTAATAAAAGCCCCTACTACTTGGAGGGTAAGGATAACTTTTGAAATAGAATGCAAGAAAAGTTAATTTTGTTATATTAAAAACGTTAAACACAATATTAAAAAGTAGGAAGCTGATTTGTCATACCAATTTTCCATTTTAGTATAAGTTAAGAACTTTTGGTTGCTAAATTGATGGCCATAAAAAGTGAAATGACATAATGCTCAAATAGTGGGGTGGTGTTTCATAATTCTGGGAAGGAAAAAAATTACCTTTACATTAGTATTATGATATTTTTCTCTAAAAATATTTTTAACTGTTTTTAATTACCCGTTTAGCCGGTCCTTAAAAAAAGTACATATTTAGCTTCAACAGGAGTATAGCTCAAGTGGTTAGGCACATGCTCCATTCTCATGAAATCGAAGGTTTGAGTCTCCCCTCTCATAATTTAATGTCATATTTCAATTCAAATTAAAAAAAATAAATTTTTGGCTCTAAGATAAATCGAATGGCGCATTCTCTAGCTATCCATACAAGCGACTTTTCGTTGCTATGAGATTTGGATTGAGGAAATTCCGCCTCGGACTGAAGAATTTGCTCATGATGAAGTTGTACTCGAAACTGTTTAGTTGTTTTCTTCTTTTTATTTTTCTGCCTTGCATTTGTTCCATTTGTTATTTTAACTTTAAAAAAAAAAAAAATTATTTGCGATAACTTTTGGACGTGTTTAAAATTTTAAAAATAATAATATTAATAATTTGATAATCATTAAAAATGATTTTAAATACTTTTAAAAGTACCCCAAACGACTAAAGATATGGTAAACCTATAAATAGGAATAGTTCGATCCTCAAATTTATATAAAACCGGATCAAATCGAACAGTGCACCACCAATAAACAAAATTAAACAATCTTTTAATTTAATATTTTAAATAGGGGCATTTTTTTTTCTTTTTATAAGTGAGATCCAGCCTTTGCTTTGTTTCTTTTCCTGGGGCTGCCCCTGCTGCCCCATCCACGTTCCATGTCTCGTAATAACCAATGCTCAAAAATACTTTAATTTTGACACCATATTCCTACTCTCTACTCCGCATATCTACAGTAGTTATTCTACATCCTCCAATCATATCCATTCGTTCCCTTAATATGGTTCCACAGCATAAAAGTTTCCGTGGACCCGCCGTTAATAGCTGGCTGTCGCGCAGATGATTGAGGATGACGGTGTTAATATCTCACACACTTTAAAATTCACCGTACGCTTTCCTTTCTCACCCCTACTTTAACGATGGTCCCTTCTTTGGATTCTCTATCAACTTTTTTTTTTGTTTGGATAATTGTAATTTTAGTTTAAAATAGAAAATTAATAATTGAGTAAAATATTATGAAATATAAATTAGGTAAATTATAATGTATGTTATCAATGATAATTGTAATTGTTATTCATTAATACTTGTGTGAAATTATGTGAATCGATAATTATTATATGAAATTGTATTATTATTATTTAGAAGAAACTTCATTTTACAAATAATTGTAAAAAGAATGAAGAGGAAAAAGTTTTTAGATTCGTTTGAGAAAAACTATTTTATTATTTTTTAAGGGTAAAATATAAATAAGACCCTTGTGGGTTTTTCGAAATAACCATAACGTGGAACTCGAAATAGCATCGAAAGAGAGAGGTCTCATTGGAATAATATGAAACCACAATAGTATGATTTAACATTTTCAAACTATAAGAGGTGTTCATGCATTTGGCAAAACCACAAGGGTTTTATTTGCATTTTACCCATCTTTTTTATATAGAGGAGGAATCAGGAAGAATAGTTAATCTTTGTAGTTATAAATAAGTGATTTACAACTTCTATTAATATTTTTTGGCATAAAAAAGAAATTTCAACGACGTGTTTGATAATGTTCTTTATTCTTGTTTTTATAATAAATAAATATTTAGTAATTTTTTGTTCTTATATTTTCATTATATTATAAAAAAGGAGTATGTTTTATAACTATATACAATTAAAAAAATAGATTATTTTTCTTATATAGTATTATTAAAAAAAAGGATAATTCAGTTTATAGTTACATTTTGACTGTTGACTAATCTTCATAGATTTATTGGTTATATTCTTAATTTAGTTTATAATATAGTAAATTTCATCATTTTCCAAATTTATACTCCATTTAAATGTCAACTCCATCAACTAAATACAAGATTTAAAAATATCTGGTCCCTTTAGATAAATTTGAAAAATTGAATCTTCAAATACTAATATTCAGCGGCAATATGATAAAAAAATAATAGAAATATAAACGTCAATATGTTTAAAAAAATCAAAAACCAATTATTTTTTATTTTTTAACAAACACAGTTTTATATTTATTTTAACAGGAAAAAAAAACACACACACAACAAAAGTACCCTCAAATAAGTCAACATATTTTCAGTGAAGCCATGATTATTTAAGAATAATTTGTTGTGCCTGGTTTGATGTTCAAATAATAATAATAAAAATAAAAATAAAAAACAGAAGCACGTTTTCCAAATCAATTATAAAATAAACCAGAATAATCAGTTAAATTCAGAAGGCCACCAACAAACAGAGCACTAATCTCTTACTAATTTTGAGTTTGTCTAATAGTTTTATTTCAAGCCTAGAAGACTTTTTTTATTTATTTTTTGATCAGAAGACTTTATAGATTTAAATCATATATGATTAATAGTTTAAAATATTATCCTACGAGTTTTCAAAAAACAATTATAGCAGTGTAAACGGGTCCGATACCCATATATATTAAAAATTAAAAAAAAAAAAAAAATAGAGACTATAAATAAGCAAAGTAACTAAAAGGAAAAGAAAAGAAAATCATCAGTCTCTGTATTTATTCAGTTCAATGCTTCGAGAATTCCAAGAAAGAGAAACTGAAAATATATTTTTAACAGAGATTCTCAATCTGTATTTTTTTCTCTGCAATGTAATGCATTTTACCGTGAAGAAAAATTTAAAGTAATGGCTAAGTTTCATTCAAACGACGTTGGATCAGTGGCCGTAGACGGAATCTCCGGTGGAAACTTCCGACGATGCGCGGCTTTTTCCGGAGCAGCATTTCGCCGGAGAATTTTTAACGCTGTTAGTTGCGGTGGAATTTCTCGTTATCGTCACCGTTACAAGGAGAATACGATCAAAACTGAGTTGAAAACGGCCGGAGGATCGGATTCCGACAATGTAAACGAAGAGTCACCGAGGAAGACGAAAGGAAAATCTGAGAAGCTTTTGGATCTTCTGAATTTGAGCGAGGAAGTGGAGGCGGAGAATGAAGTGGAGACAAGGAAGAAGGAAGAGGCATTGGAGGAATTGAAACGGACAGTGAAGGATTTGCAGGTAGATGATTTGGAGAAGAGAGAAACAGCGGCGAGAAATGTGAGGATGATAGCGAAGGAGGATTTGGAAGTTCGAGGAACGCTTGCTTTGCTTGGAGCGATTCCTCCTCTGGTTTCGATGATTGATTTGGAAGATGAACAATCTAAGATCGCTTCGCTTTACGCATTGCTAAACCTAGGGATCGGAAATGATGCGTGAGTTCTTTAGGATCGCAAATTCTTTTCTTCAATCTGTTGTATTACTTATTCCTTTCTGCATGCTTGTTTTAGTTGATTTACTTGATCTATTAATCTCTATCATGGTTCAAAGTCGCTGTATCGGCCATTGAACGGAGACAGATACGATTGTTTGATCGGATTTTCAGAAATAATGAGAGTGATAGTAGTATCGGTCGGAGTCAAAGCGAGTTACTCATTTTTAGGCTATTTTTCGTACCGTGTCTCGTTCTTATTACTGCATTTTCACTTTCAATCTTTGATTTTTCTTGGCTATTCCTGTTTCTGTTCTTAATGTCTTTTATGATTTGTTAACTCTCGAAGAATTTCTATAGCATATTCGTTTTTCGATCCGTATGAAGTTACTATTGATTTGTTTTTACCTTTTTTTAACACTGGAGATATCTCTTTGGAGCGTTGATTTTTTAGTGATCTATGATCTATCACATTATAATTATTTTTCTGCCCTAATTCAGGAACAAGGCAGCAATTGTTAAAGTAGGGGCCATTCACAAAATGTTAAAACTCATTAATTCAGAGAATGCGTCGAATTCATCGGTTACAGAGGCAATAATTGCGAATTTCCTTGGCTTGAGCGCGTTGGATTCAAATAAGCCAGTAATTGGATCGTCTGGCGCAATTCCGTTCTTGGTCAAATCTTTACAAAACACAAATAGCGATCATAGCTATCAGGCCAGGCAGGATGCTATGAGGGCACTTTACAATCTTTCAATTTGTGCCTCGAATATCTTGATTATATTAGAAACAGATTTAGTACCATTTCTTGTTAACTTGTTGGGTGATATGGAAGTAAGTGAACGGATCCTTTCGATTCTAAGTAATGTGGTATCGACACCGGAAGGTCGGAGAGCTATAAGCGTTGTGCCGGATGCATTTGTGATATTGATTGATGTTTTGAACTGGACTGATTCACCTGGATGCCAGGAAAAGGCATGCTACATTTTGATGGTGATGGCACACAAGCTATATGGTGAAAGACAGACAATGATTGAAGCAGGCCTCGTATCGGCTTCGCTCGAGTTAACGCTTTTGGGTAGTGCCTTGGCACAAAAGAGGGCATCCAGGATTTTGGAGTGTTTGAGATATGATAAAGGAAAGCAAATTTCTGAGAATTTTGGTGCAATTGTGTCTGCTCCCATTATTGGGGCTACATCATCTTCTTCAAATACCAATTTAGGTTGTTCGAAAGACGGTTTCGAAGAATCTGAAGCGACAATGAGTGAGGAGAAAAGAGCAGTCAAGCAATTAGTACAACAGAGTCTGCAATACAATATGAGGAAAATTGTGAAGAGGGCAAATTTGCCTCAAGATTTTGTTCCTTCAGAGCATTTTAAGACACTGACGTCAAGTTCAACATCAAAAAGTCTTCCATTTTAGGCCATTATCAGATCACAATGGGAAATGGAATGTTTAGTCAACGATTATCAGCACGTCTGAAGCTGGTTTGGTCATCTTTACTTCTACAGCTTTTTTTGTTGACTTTGTGTTGTTAATTAGTGAATGGAATTAGCCTTTTTTTAAGTAATTAAATAATTGTCGTAGACCAGTTTTTAGGCTTTTAATTGTGTAAAAATAGATTGAACCCCTCCTTTCCTTCCCCCTTTTGTTCGAAATTCAAATTATAGTATGTGTAAGGCAACAATCAAATGCTTGTGTTTCTTCGCTGGCGTTGCAATTAGTCTGATCTGAACTGAAGATTTGGAAAGATTTTATGCCTGAGATAATTTTTGATATTCTCGTAGTAAAGATTTTTCATAATTTATGTTTCTTATATATTTATTATTACTGATAATAAATAAGGGTAAAATACAAATAAGATCCGTATAGTTTTTTCTAAATACATGAACTATCTCCTGTAGTTTAAAAATGGTAAATCATACCCTTATAGTTTCAAATTATTCCAATGAGACTCATCTCCTTCAAATATATTAATTTTATTTTAGTCATAACTTTTTATTTGAACTTTGATTTGAATGATTCAAAATGTTTTGGAATCCTCATTTCGGACTCTACGTTATAATCAGTTCAAAACTTTTAAATAATTTTAAACTACATGGGTGTGATTTGTCATTTTCAAACCACATAGGGTGTTCTTGCATTTGATAAAAACCACAGAAGTCTTATTTGCATTTTATTCAATAAGTAATTAGTGGGATCTATTAATTTCAACATGGCGTGTAATTTTATAATTTGAAAACTATGAGAGTATAAATAGTGTGGTTTCAATGAATTGCAAACACTCTCCTCATAGTACAAAAAATTAATATTAATACCCTCGTAGTTTCAAAATTATCCATACAGTTTTGGTCAATTGCAAACACACTTCCTTTCACACTAAAACCACAAAGGTCTTGTTTGTATTTTACCGTTTTATTATATAATGGGTGTTTGACTTACGAGTTTGAGCTATACACACATAAACCCGGTTTATCTTTCGGCTTTATAACTTGGAATAGTGTCTAAACTAATTTTCCCTAATAACCTCGTTATTTTCATCTACAATCCAAACACCCAAATTTAAGAAATTCAATCAAATTTGCGAACGCCTACTCAAAGAGTACGTAGAATGAGATTTTTCATTGACAGGGTTAGAGCCACTCGTACAGCCTCGTGGGCCACGTTTGACCCACAACTGCAATTCAGCCTCCTTTAAAATGTAGTATACACATCACATATATTTTTGTTGGCCGGTTTTCATGTTTTGTTAGGAGAACTGTCGGTCTCTTTCAGAGTTTCATATGCTTGAATACCATTAATAATTTCAGGGTGAAAGATTTCATTGATATTTGATTGAAATTGTCATGGCATTCTCTAATTCTACCTTATAAAAAATCATGTCTGATTTTTATTAAGTTATCTATATTACCATTAATATAAGAACAAAACTTAGTTGGTTACTGAAACAAAGACTAAATCTATCAAAATTTCACTCTGGCTCCTTTTAATTGACTTTAAGAAATAAGACGCGTGTAAAAGTCAAGAGATTTATTATAAAATTATTTAAAATTTATTGACTGGTAAGGAAATGGTTTTTTTTTTAATCCAACCCACTATACTCTTATCCACTCTTTATTTATGTTAGTTTTTAATATACCTATTAATTATCCCAACATGCAGTGAATTGAAGGTATATATTAATGAATGTATTATTTAATTTGGTGATCCAAATTAGAAATAAGTATAGAGAGATGTGGAGTGGGGAGGTAATTAAGAAATGAGGATTGGAATGGTGAGCTGTGGGTGTCAAAAGAACATCAAGGCATGTCTTGAGCACGAGGAATTGTTTGTTAAATATAGAATTGGGTGAATTCAATTGTGCCTATAAGTCTATATAACCCTGTCCCTAATATTAAATTACTCTATTGATTTAGATTCCTTCCTATTTTTATCTTTTTCAATGCCAGTGGTATGTATATTTATCTACAGCTCCGTAGATATTTTTTTTTTCAAATAAATATTTGATCCTAATATTTACCTCAATTTTGTAATATTGTCCATGATGTTTAAAAAATTATAATTTAATCTTTTATGTTTTGGTTAACAATTTTACTCATTGTCTCTATAGTTTTTTTTATGATAATTGGATGTCACGTGAAACAATTATTAAAATGTCAAACTTTTTAAAAATTAATCAAATAGCAGTCCAATTGAATTAAAAGAATAAATTAATTGATAAATTACAAAGAAAAATAACAAAATATTTCATTAAATTATTGATAATAGCTTATTGAACTAAAAAAACCAAAAAAATCCATTGAAAATAACGATGAAAACTAACAAAATTATTTTAGTAATTTTCAAAACGTTCTGGCATATTTCAATAATAGGTATGGAGAAATATGTTATTTGAAATAATTTCTTTATTTTCTAATTGATGGGCATTGAACATATGGATAGATGTTGATAAAAATATCATATTGATTATGTTTAGAGAAAAAAAAAATATCAAATTGCATGAGTTCAAAAATTATTTTTATTACAATTAATATCATATAATATCTTTTTAACATCTAAATGTTGAAATGTCAATATAATCACTAGAGAATGTGTAACGTCAGTTTGTTTTTAAAAAATATTTTATGATAAAATTGGATTTAATCAAAACGTAAGAGGTAAAATTATAAATTTTCTCAAATGTTATGTCCAAATATATAATTTAACTTATTTTTTATTAATTAAATGTCAGTTATGTAAAATGATTTTTGTTTTTGTTTTTTGTCAACTTGAAATGCCCACCTCCTTTCCAAATAATGCATACTCTCTTCCATTTTTTGGCGACAAAGTATTTTTCATTTAGTTAAAAGTATATGAAGTTGATGCCTAAATTATGATCAAAATTATATTTAATTAATACTCAATTCTTTTGGGTATAGATCTGCGGGGCCTGATCTTGTAATTATTATTGTGGTCCATTATAAATATTGAGTTGAGATGACCTGTAAGGCTGTAACATAACATGCATTGATTTTTGTGCTAATTGAATTTTGAAAATTTTAAAATTCATACTCTTGATATTAATTGGTAATTTTAAGATGAAAACTCATAATTATTAAGATTGTATTCAATGTTAATGTATTTAGTTTTTTCTTTTATTCTTTTATATTTAAAAAGAGTAATACTTACCTATTTATCGATGAAGAGGAGCTTCTCGTCACTTTCATACATATCTTTTTTTATTGATTTGTTTATATTATTGCTATTAATAATGGCTTGGTTGGGTGTTAAAAGATCATCATGGAAAAATTCTTTTTGCGGGTTGCAAACCAGTCCCAAACTACAGATCCATCAAATACCTAGAAGCCATGGCCATCTTTGAAGGTCTCAAAAGCTTGAAGAATAATTTCTATTCACAAATTTTGGTGGAATCAAACTATTTGGATGTTATTCGTTTGTTGAAAGGAGATTTGATTGATCTCTCCGAAGTAGATCTTCAAGTCTCAGAGATCTTGAGCCTTTCCGACCAGATGCTCGTTCGTCATTTTATCCATACTCGTCGTTCTGGAAACGGTTTTGCTCATCTCTTAGCTAATCGAGCTTTAGCTCTAACTTCTCTTCCTCTTGGAGAGATGGATTTCCAGTTTTTGTGAGAATGTTTAGTGCTGAGGGTTGCAGCTAGGGGTGAAACCGGTTCGGTTCGGTTCGGTTTTTCAATTAATTTTTAAAACCGGACCGGTTCGGTTTATAATAGGAACGGGCCCGGTTTTGAACTGTTTTGCCGGTTCGGTTTTTTCCGGTTTTTCTAGTATAGGCCATTTGCATTTAGTTTTAAAAAAATCCTCCAACATTGAAGGATGAAACAAAAAAAAAAAATCAAACATAAACCAAAACTTAGTTGAAAAAATTAGATTAATAAATATATAAAATATAAATTAAAATAAAGTGATAAATAAATATATAAAATAAAATAAATAAATAAAAATAAGGGGGAAATAGGGAAGGGGTATGAGATTTTTACTTGTTTTTTAGAAGCCGGTTCGGTTCCGGTTTTAACCGGTTTTAGCCGGTTCGGTTCGGTTCGGTTTTTGAATAATAGAAACCGGGACAGTTCGGTTTTTGCTTGTTGTTCTATTTTGATTTCAAAATAAAATAAAATAATGGAACAATTCTTGGCTGCACAATGGTTGCACCAAACCCATAAGGTGCAGTCAAGTGGGGAAAAATGTGAAAAAAAAAAAACTGTTTTTTTAAATGGTTGCACTTGATTGGTTTGATGCAGCTATGTATTTTCCTTAAATATATGAGTCATATATAAAAATAAAGAGATTGGACCCAACCTTTTAAACGGTGGGAAAAATAAAAACTTTCTTACTCCAAAACATTTCATTTTAACTGATAACAGATACAAAAATTCGTTTCAAATCAAAACAAACATACAATATTAAGAATTCTTGAATAGATAGCTTAGCTTTTATGATATAATTCTAAAACAATTCATATGCTCATCAATTTCAATCAAAATAATTATGTTTTTAGATATTACATCAAATTATGGGATTGGGGGACTCGAATCTTCGATCATATGAGTAAGGAGTGGGCATTGACCATTTAAGTTCGGATTGGAAAAATAATTATGAGTTTAATTAATAATATCAGTCCTGACTCTTCATTCTGGAAAGGGTAGAAAGTTTCTTTGAAAAGAGAGAGAGAGGTGACAATTATTAACAATGAGTGAAAGGTGTGGGGTAGTATAGTGTGGTTGATTTAAATGTCTGAAATTAGTTAATCTAAAATATAAATAAGAATGGATTACTTTGTATTATTTGTGTCAGATTAGTTTTATATTTTTAAATTTTTTGTTTTAATATCTCCTTTTTAATTAATTATAATTGACACCCTCCGATGAAATTAACTATTTATAAAAGATAGACCATATAAATTTAATTTTAATAGAGTATGAGAAAAATATAATTATAACCTAAAAAACTTGTGAATAAAAAAGTATATCCTATTGCATAAGCATAAGGGAGTCCAAGGGGCATTAATTGAGGGAAGACTTCGGCAGCTTAGCGGTGCGGTCCAAAAGTGGAATTCCTCCCCAAATCATATAAGTAGACAGTGGGATAATATCTAGTACTCCTGTTGTATCAAAATTTATAACGTTTCGTTGTTTAATAATATATATTTTATTATTAATAAATAAATAATAAAATCTACCACTTTCAATCATCTCTACATAAGTTATTATTAGTTAAATAAATACCAAAAATATAGAGTACCTAAAATTTTTAACAATCTAATAATAATTTAATCTCACGCTCTCGTAGAAAAATTATGTAACATGATTATTATAATATCGAAATCAATATTCTTCAATTATTATGTACATAATGATCGAAGAGTTTTCTTTAAAGGTTAAATTCATGGCTAAATAAGCAAAATCATGCTCAATAGGAACTTCATCCCAATAGAAGAGAGAATTGTCTCAAAACATTCAAATTTTAATATATCAAAAGTTAAACCAAGAACAATCCTAAAATTGATATTTATAGATTTACAAGATAATCAAGTAATTAGAAAAATAATTCAAAAATAATAAAATCCTATTTATCTAAAGTTACACTAATTAGCTAAATAAAATAAATATTATTATATTAATTACGTCCTACATGAGTATTCTACGAGTTTCTTAATATCGGATATTGTAGAGTTATGTACTTGCCCATGAAAAAGTTTTAACACTCATCGATATAAAAAAAATTATCATATACGTAATTGTAATTTTTTAAAATGACATTCATAAATGAATCATATAAATCACTATCATGAGCTTTGACTTGGGGTAAATCAACGAAACAAAGTAGACAGAAAAAGAAGGACCCATTCTCATATATTGTAATATAACATTTGATGTATGAATGACATGATGTGATGTCTCAACAACAAAATTCCACGTCATCCCATTTCGTGGGCTCACTCTTTCTTTGTCAATATTATTACAATTTAACCTTTTGAAAATAAACTTTTACTTTTCCCCCAAAATGCAATCTTTTTGCATTACCTTTTTCTTTGTTTTTTTGGGTTAAATAATAAGGGAGCTAAAACTTCTCGTGACACTCTCGATGAGCTCAGTTAATCCTTCGAATTCCTAACTATTTACTATCTCAATAAAGTGCTTAAAAAGGTAATTTTATCGGTTAATGCTTGGGGAAAATATTATGAGTACCTATTTTATTGATTTTGCATGTCACTCGCATTACTTATTCTTTTCGAAATACCTAGGGGAATGATTTAAAATAAATAAATTAGCATGACATGATTAAATTAAAAAAAATAGTGGTAGCACATGGATTTTCTCGTCGTGATAACCATTACACACAAACACCTCTCTTCTTTTCTTTATTGAATAGTGATAAATCACACCTACATGATTTGTTTGATTTACAAATCAAGATTTTATAGTTTTAAAATTGATTTTTATTAACCTTTTGGTTTATTAAAATGAAAAAAACATCTCTTTATCAATTAATTTTAACGAAATTGGGATATGTGTTTTTTACGTCTATCACGTGTTCCATTTACATAAAAAGATAACTAAAGTTTTTACAAATAGGTGTGAATTTGTAGATTTTATACATTGTGTTAACAATATTATTTACTCTTGTAATTTATATTATGAATTGTGTATTTCACTTGAAGAATGTACATGAATTTATACATAAAGAATACTGAACAAATAAGGAAATGGAGGAGTAATTCCCATAATTATTTAGATTAAGCTAACTACTGAAATTAAGCTATATAAACCGACAACTTTACAATGTATAATATATGTTAACAACTCTAAAAATTATATCGATTTGTTATTTTATTTTTAATTGAATTGGAATATATGGAGGATGTAGAATAAATATATGTTCAAATTTAATTAAAATTACTAATTGATAGAGAATTACGTGTTTTATAATTTTACAAATCACATAAGTACTGAAAATAATTTTTAAATCATCAATAATATGATTTATAAATCAGGTAAATTATAGAGGTCTGGGTTAAAAAAAATAGAAAATAAATCATCTTAACAAGTAATTGTAAATAATAAAAACCATCTCATATGTAAAACGTATTAATCGAATGATAAAATCACTTGTATATATCCAAAAGGATTCCCTTCCCTTAGATATAAAAAGGGGCATTTGCAAGTCTCACAATTTTTTTAGTAATATTTGTAAAAATAAAAGCTCAAAAAAATATTTGTAAATATAGCAAATTTTGATCGGGTTTATCAATGATAAACATTGAATTACATATTTTTACACTAAGTTTATCACTGATAAACATATAAATCATTGTTTATCACCGATAAACATGATAAAAATTACTATATTTGCAAATACTTTTTTGAATTGATATTTTTACAAATATTGCATAAAAATCTGCCACCCAATGAAATTTCTCATATAAAAATATAAGGGAAATTTCATTGGGGGAAAAATCAAACTAGCCACTTTTGAGGGTACATTTATCAAAATAACCACCTTTTTTAAAAGTTATTGAATTAGCCTCTTTTTACTATTCAAATTTTAAATATACCAAAAATGCCCTTGTCCGTATATGACGTATATCTGACATTTCTGACATTTTTTTCTTTCCCAATACTTTCTTTCCCAATGCATTCTTCCTTCTCTAATTTTCGTATATTCAGTATATCGTGTCTAGTTTTTATTGCATTTGATTTATTTTTTTGTTGCACATTTTCAATATTTTTTAGTAAATGCTTTATTTCAATTTTGAATTATTGTATATTGCATATTTTATACATATTTTCATTTTAATTCATTTATGTATATTATTTTTAATATTTTGGGTATATTGTTCTCTCAGGTAAAATGTGTTTGTCTTCTAGTATATTGTGTATATCGTCCTCCGATTTTGTAAGTGCATTTGAAAAATACTCACGGGTATGTAAATATACGTATAAACGTGTCATTTAACCTGCAGATGAAAACAAAAGAGCGTTAATACATAATACTTAATATGTAAAATAAACAACTAAATGTATATTATTTATATTAGGGGTAAAACCGGTTCGGTTCTGTCCGATTTTTCAATTAATTTTAAAAACTGGACCGGTTCGGTTTATAATAGGAACCAGCCTGGTTTTGAACGGTTTTTGCCGGTTCGGTTTTAGGTTTTTTCCGGTTTTTCTAGTATAGGCCATTTGCATTTAGTTTAAAAAAAAAATCCTCCAACATTGAAGGATGAAACAAAAAAAAAAATCAAACATAAACAAAAACTTAGTTGAAAAAATTAAATTAATAGATATATAAAATATAAATTAAAATAAAGTGATAAATAAATATATAAAATAAAACAAATAAATAAAAATTAGGGGGAAATAGAGAAGGGGTATGAGATTTTTACTTGTTTTTTAGAAGCCGGTTCGGTTCGGTTTTTGAATAATGGAAACCGGGACGGTTCGATTTTTTACGATTTCTGTCCGGTTTATTTTTTCGGTTTTTTCTTTCACCCCTAATTTATATTACATAGTGTACGAATATTAAAAAATATAAAAGAAGAAGGAAAAACAGAACAAATGATGGGAATACGTTGACCATTTCCTCAGTTGTATATCACGTATATTACAATATGTACAATACGTATATTACAGACTAAGTATTGTAATATACGTGAACAATTTTCCTTCAGTTGTATATCACGTATATTACAATACTTATGAACATTACGTATGTTACATACTATATATTTATAAAACAAACAGTCGTATATTACATATATTGCAGATAATACATTACAAATATTATATTACGTATATTACAGACTGATTAAGCAAAATAGAAACAAACAATAAATTAAGATATGTATATTACGTATATTGTAAAAATAACGTATATCACATATATTATATATATAGCAGAAAACAGTATTAAGAACATATGTATACTACATAAAACAACCAAAGACGTTAATCAGACTAAAACACTTAAAAAATAATACCTTTCGTCAAATTCATGCTATGTTTGGTGTAGATCTTCGAGATTCGGAATAAAAATGCGAATTTTTTTTATGAAAAAATGAGAATGGGAAGAAATTACGGAGAGACGTAGTAAATTAAAAAAAGTGTAGGAAGAGAATGAAGAAGAAATGAGAGAATGAATGAAAATTTGAGAGAAAATTATCGGAAATGGATAAAGAAATGAGGGAGAGAATGAAGAAGAAATGAGAGAAAAATGAAAAATGAAAGAAAAAAATGAGAGAGATGAGGAAAATATAATATATAGAAGAAAATGGGGGGAAAATGGGAGGGAATTTTTTTTGAAAAAGAAAGAGTTATTTAATTTAAAAAGAAAAAAGAAAAAGAAAGAAAGAAAGAAGTTGAACGGAGGGAAAAAGGAGAGAAAAGAGGAGAGAGAGGGGGGGGGAAAGAAAAAAAAAATAAAGGAGTGGAAGTGACGTGCTGACACGAGAGAGGAGAGAAGAGAGAGGAGAGATGAGGGTAAAATTGTATTTTTCTTTATTTTAGTGGTTATTTAGATAAAGTTTTAAAAAAGTGGTTATTTAGGAATTTAAAAGTTAAAAAGTGGCTATTTTTATTTTTGTTCCAATTTCATTTGGTAGCATATAGATAGAATATTTGTAAACATATCATTACTTAAAATTATTTATAAATATAATATTTTTTACTCTATTTATCAACGATTAACGTTGATTAATGTGTAAATTAGTGATTAACCTCAGGGCCAGTCATAAGATAATGGAGTCCCCATACAAAAATAAAAATCAAGGCTCTTTATCATATAAATTTTACAATAAAAAAATCACAATAACATTTAGAAAAAACTAATTATTATTTTAATGTATTAATTTGATTATTATAATGAAAATAAATTAGAGATGAATTTTATTTTAAAAGTTATAAAAAAATTTTAAAAAACATATTTAAAATTGATTGATTTTTTAATTGAAATAATTAAAAGAAAAAAAAGAGGTATGGTTGATAAATCTTTTTATTAAAATTAATAAAAATAAATAAATCTTTTTAATATAAATAAAGAAAGAAAATGAAGTCACTTTGCTTTAGTGAATAATGGAATCCTTATTCTTGTCCTAAAAAATATAAATCGTGATTTTAGTTTATAGTATATAAATAATATATTTAAACACCGATTTTAAAATTTTGAGCCCCCAATATATTCAGGACCCATTCAGGACCACCTCTGATTAACCTATTCAAAATTTACTATTTTTGAAAGTTGACATTTTTACTAATATTATCTAAAAAATCGTTGGATTAGAGTTATCAAATGCATAAATAAAGCAAAACAACAAGAATATGCTTAGAAAGTAATTTGGCTATTTCTATATGGAAAATACTTGTTAAAAGTAAATCAGTGGGTCTCATTTAATTAATAAAATTAAATATTAATTATTTCTTATTATTTTTAAACCAATAGAAATGAAAAGAATGAGGATCTCTTCCTGCTTTGTCAGGAGGCAAGTATTCTCCTTTCTATATGATTTGGTCCTTTCAACTTCACGACATGATATCCTCACGTTAAATAAAAACAGTTACCAATGAATAAATGCCAAAAACATTTTGTACCTCATCTCCAAGATAAGTGGACGGCGTTTTGACAAATCAAGATTCTTCTTTGTTTTTGTCTGGCAGCCAAACCAGCTAACATTGTCGGAACATTACACACCTTGCATATGTATGAATTATGATTTATAAGACTATATAAGACCAAGCAAAACGAAGTAACCAAACACATATGCATGCTTTTGTTCTTATTTATCATTATCAAAATTACATGTTATGTTATATCATGTGAGAGAATTATTAGGAATGAGGTGTGATTAGAAAGTTTAACTACCTAATGCTTGGTTTACTTGTCATCCTCATATGAAAAACTATAAGACGGTTGTTTCCTAAACTTTGTAAAACATTCAATTTAAATATATAAAATTTTAATTTGACAAATTATCTCATTATATTCTTAAATTTGACATTAAAAAATAATTATAGAGACGAAAAATTCATCGTCTGTGTCAATAAGACAGAAAGGGGTTGGATTGGAGAAAAATTCTAATGACAAATTACAAATCACAAATATTATTTAGGTGTGATTTACCGGTATCATTTTAAATAAAACATAAAAGTCTGACTAATAATTTTTTAAATTTAGAGATTAAATAAGAAAATGAAACATCTACCATTCGTTTAAAGGTAGAAAAGTATAAGAAATAATTTAAAATTACATCCTTATCCTTAATATATAAAAGTGGTGATGTTTAAAAAACTTTTTTGGACTACTATACCCCTTTTAAAATCTTAAAATTACTAACATGTCATTATATTTACCCTTTTAAAACCTTCAAATTACTAAAATACCATTATTATTTATACTCCACTATCTATTAAATGACTATTTATATTTTTAATAAAATATCTCTCTTCATTGAATAAGAAATTGTCAATTTTATTAAATAAATTCCTTGGTTTTTTTTATTGTTTTCACAACATCAAATTATAAAATAATTGAAAAAACAAGTACAACAAATGAAAATGAATGTGATATTAAAATGAATTTATTGTTTAGATTTATCACCAATTTATGAAAACTAAATTATATTTAAGTATTCAAATATTAAATGATTTAATAAAGGTGACTGTGCTTTAATTTTAAAAAATATTAAAAAAAAAATTAAATTGTTTAAAAAAAAGAGTTAAGATTAAAAAAAAAACAACTACAACAAAATGTAATTTATTGAATTAGTAATGGTATAATATTTTATAATATTTAAAAGTTTAAAAATCAAAGAGAACAAAATATATAATTTCTTAAATTTTAATTAAAATTAGAAATAAATAATCTGTAAATACAAAAATTAACTAACATATGTATATAGAACAAACAATTTATTTTTTATTTGGTAGTATAAATTTTAAAAATAAAGATGTTAAAAAATTGTCTTATATAAAAAGGCATATAATTATGTAAATTAGTAAACTATACGATAATTTAAATATTAAATAGAACAAAATAATATGTTAATAAATTTCTATGTTAGAAAAAATATCACGTGCGACGCACGTGGTAAAAGACCAGTGATTTAAAAAGTGTGAAATGATTTAAAATCCAATAAAGCGAGATAGATTTGAAATGAATTGAATTGTATTTTTTGCTAGGTTGAGCTGTGGATGAGGTGAGAATGGTATTTTACTTTTTGTTATTTTAATTAATGAGAATTTAAATTTGATAAGACTAAATTGTAATTTCATTTCTTTTAAAATAAACTCAAACCATTTATGTTTTTTAATCCTTTAAAATATTGAGGAGATAGATGGAGCATTAATAATTTATTAAAATTTAAAGTAAATTGTAAATAAGACCTTTGTGGTTTTAATCAAATACAAGAACACTCGTTATAGTTAAAAAAGGGTTAAATGCAAATAAGACCCCTGTGGTATTTTCAAAATGCATGAACACCCCCTGTACTTTGAAAATGACAAATCGCACCCCTGTGGTTCCAATTTGTTTCAATCAGACCTCTCCCCTTCAATGTCAATAATTTTCTTTTAATCACAACTTCTTCGTTTGAACTCCGATTTGGACGATTCAAGATTTTTTGGAATCTTCATTTTAGGCTCTACATAAATGTCACTTCAAAACTTTGAAACATTAATAAATAAAAGATTTTATTAACATTGAAACACTAGGTATGATTGACATCGTTAACTCTTTTGGTTATTGATGATTTCAAAGTTTCGAAGCAACGATTATGTAAAGCTGGAAATGAAGATTCCAAAACATCTTGAATCATCAAAATCAGAGTTCAAACAAAGAAGTTATGGCTAAAAGAAAATTATTGACATTGAAGGGGAGGGGTCCGATTGAAAAAAATTGGAACCATAGGGGTGCGATTTGCCATTTTCAAAGTACAGGGGATGCTCATGCATTTTGAAAAGACCACAAGGGTCTTATTTGCATTTTACCCTTAAAAAATGATAAATTATACCAATATAGTCTCATAATTATGTCAAGTAGCTCCTTCATCACGAACATAGTTAAATATTTAACTTCTTAGCTCATTTATTTTTTTTCTCTTCATAAAAGGGTTTAGAGTTTCCACTCTTTAGTTAGGGGTTGATAATTTAAAAAAAATGTTTTTACTTTTTTTTAATTTAGAAAATGAAAATTTTAATGTAAATATTTATCTTTTAGTATATTTGCCCTCATAGTCTCCTTAAAAATTGCTTTATATAATTTCCACGTACCTAAAATAAATTATGGGGCCAAAAGAATAGAAAGGGAAAGAGAGAACGAGAAGAAAAAAGTAGGCTCAGACGTAAAATATTTAACGGTGTTAGTGAAGAGCGCGCCAGTGATGAAAAGTCGTATTGACATGCTTTTAGAACTACGTGAGTGTAATTTACACTTTTTAAATATAGAAGGTATTCATATAATTAAAACCACTGAAGTTTTATTTACAGTTTATCCTATAAATTAAAGTAATAATCTGTTAAAATTAGATAAAAATTTCATTCTCAAACACGTGAGTATAATATGGAGATTTTGACATGCAAAAGCTTAAATAATTGTCATTTAATCTATACCTTTAGGAAGAAAGATAGATCATGATAACATAAAACTAAAATTCACATATATAATAGGGTAAAATGCAAATAAGACCCCTGCGGTCTTTTCAAAATGCATGAACACCCCCTGTACTTTGAAAATGGCAAATCGCACCCCTGTGGTTTTAATTTTTTTCAATCAGACCCCTCCCCTTCAATGTCAATAATTTTCTTTTAGCCACAACTTCTTCGTTTGAACTCCGATTTGGACGATTCAAGATGTTTTGGAATCCTCATTTTAGGCTCTACATAAATGTCACTTCGAAACTTTGAAATCATTAATAAATAAAAGATTTTACTAACATCGAAACACTAGGTATGATTGACATCGTTAACTCTTTTGGTTATTGATGATTTCAAAGTTTCGAAGCGACGATTATGTAAAGCCGGAAATGAAGATTCCAAAACATCTTGAATCATCCAAATCGAGTTCAAACGAAGAAGTTATGGCTAAAAGAAAATTATTGACATTGAAGGGAAGGGGTCTGATTGAAAAAAATTGGAACCACATGGGTGCGATTTGCCATTTTCAAAGTACATGGGGTGTTCATGCATTTTGAAAAGACCATATGGGTCTTATTTGCATTTTACCCTATATAATATTATAAATTTATAATTAACATCGCGCATGTACCATTGATTCGAGAATGTAATAATTAATTCATCCCTAACTGATTTTACCTATTGACATGAGTAGGGATGACAAAATTCCCCGCGGGTTAGGGGCCCCGACCCTATAGGGGCGGGGAATCCCCGTTTTATAGGGTTAGGGTTAGGGTGAGGGTGGGAAATTCCCCCCGATTTGTTATAGTGTAAGGGTATGAGAATACATCCCCCGTCCCCGACCCCGACCCCGAACTCGATTTTTAAAGAATATCTTATATATTTTGTTTTCTTTTATCTTTATTTATTGAAAAATATATGCGAAATATGATTATATTGACTAATACAATATAAAATGGTTAGTATCATGTTTTCTTTTTTACTTAAAAATGTATATTTTAAACGTATATTTCATTTTTAAATAAGAATTAAAATGTAAAACGGGGAATTTTCCCCGCGGGGAACCCGATCCCCTAATGGGGATCCCCGAACCCGACCTCGATTTTTTGATTAGGGGATAGGGTAGGGTATGGGGATTAAAAATCCCCGCGGGTTAGGGGATGGGAAGTGCATCCCCGACCCCGCCCCGCCCCGTTGCCATCCCTAGACATGAGTGAGGTATTTTTATTTTTTTTAAATTTTATATACAAATATTTTTAAAAAATGTTATATACACAAATATTCCTAAAATTACGCTACCCATGAAATTTCCCAAATTTAAATGCCTAAAAAAAAAATCTTTCCCTCCATTTTTCCATCTGATGATTTCTCCCCATATATCTACCCGATTCTTGAATTTCCTGAGCTTCCATGGAGTTTATTTGAAGAAAACGGACCAAGAACTCAGTGAAGAATCTTGAATATTGATACAGAAATTGAAAGTTAGCAACAAAAAAAAATGACGTCCTCTGATAAGGAGACTGAAGAACAGCTTATAGAAGCTGGAAATAAGATCATAGAACCCCCTTCTTCAGTCGAAGAACTCATTCCTCTTCTCGACGTAAACCCTAACCCTAACCCTAACCTCTTCTATTCTTTATCGTTCCTGTTTGTTTGAAACTGTAAACCATTTTTTTTTATATACATATGTTTCTAATGTTCTTACTTTAAAGTATAATCCCAATTTCTTTCTCTCTGTCCTTACTCAATCACTCTCTTGTTCTTTAGCTTTCTAATATGTGTGATGAGTATCTGCTTCCGTTATCGATTTTCGACATGTTTTATGTAAAAATGTGTGATATACATAAGTATGTCTGTTTATGTTCTTGGGGAGGGATTTTTTTAACAATCTATCCGACTAAGTATTTATTTATCATTGATGATGAAATAATATAGAAAGTAAAAGAGAAAACTCTGTTAATCTGCATAAATAAAAATGTAAAAACATTGATATATAGTTATAAATGTTTATATGGGTTGACAAGCTCATTATTTTCTATTTATAGAGAACTCGTGTGTTTTGAGAGTTCCTGATGATCAATGATTAAATCAACCAAGATTTAACCATGCCTGTAATTTTTTTAAGACACGAAAGTTGAATTCTATGGGCCGTTTTTGTAACTAGATATCCTTCACTCGCTTTTATTTTCCCGCTTCGTTCTTAAGCCCCCAGAGGATTTTTACGTTTTAGTGTGTCTATCCTTTTAAAAATACTGCTGTTAATTAGCCTTTTCTCATTTATGTTGCCTGAATATAATTAAATCATAAATGTTAGCTATAATATAGATCTTGTTCTGTTCCCTTGTTCCCTATTTTCGTGGTTCTGATGGGTAATGCTTGCATTTGTCTTTTCCTTATTTTTTTTTTGGTGATCTTGGTATGTGATTATAGAGAATTCAGAGTTTGCTGGAAAGGGTTGAACAAACCCCTTCAAAATCAATGCAAAATGCGACCACTCCATCACAAAAGGCTCTGGTTTCAGATCAGCTTCTAAAGCATTCAGATATTGATGTCAAAGTTTCTGTTGCTGCATGCCTTAGCGAAATAACTAGAATCACTGCACCTCACCCCCCTTATAATGATAAGCAAATGAAGGTAATTTAAAGTGAGGTTTTTGGAGCGAATAAAATGTTTTCCCCATATCTAATTTTATGTCTAATGGATGTATATATGCTATTGTTCAGGAGGTATTCCATCTTATAGTCTCTTCCTTTGAAAATCTCTCTGATAAGTCGAGCAGATCATATATTAAGAGAGCGTTAATTCTTGAAACTGTTGCAAAAGTCAGATTATGCGTGGTCATGCTGGATTTGAAATGTGATGGATTGATCATTGAGATGTTCCAACATTTCCTTAAGACAGTAAGGTACATACTAGATTTATATTGAGATCAACTTCCTTTCATAATTTAAATTAATGAAGTACAATCATAATAATTTAATCTTTTGTTCATAATTTTGACTTGATTTAGTTTGGCTATTTTCTATCTATGTTCTTTACTGCAAGTCAATTTCTTATAAGGTGGAAGTATAGTTATTTTTGATGCAGTGGAAAGGAATTCATATATTTATCCATCGTGTTTAGCAATTTGGTAAATTGATAGAGTAAACCGGTTGGATCAGTTTTTTTTTTCATAAAAATTAAAGGTTGAACTGACTTAACAATTTTAGGAATCCAATAACCAAATGGATCGATTGGAAAGTCAATGTTATCTGGTGTAGGCAGAGTAAACGTTGGTGTGATTCAATATTAATAATATTAATGACAAGTAAAAGATTTACCAAGTAATTATTTTAACAAGCACACTAGGAAGGATGGATATTATTTTACTGAGTTGCAGCTAAAATATACGACCAAGCATATCTTTGTAGCGTGTTTAAACAATATACATTCTATCCTATCAAAATAAAATTAAAATTACAATATAGGTTTCTTTCAATTTGTTTTTTTATTTATGATGTGTTTTCTGTTTTTATAATTGCAGGCCCTCCATCTATTCACTTTTTGTTTAGTTTCTCCTAATAACTTGGTTGTGTTATTTGTACAGAGAATTTTGTTACACATTTTCTGTTATCGTGTGCTATCTTTTTTATCACCATATTCTGTTAAATAGTACTGAAAACTAAACTTTTTTAATTTTACTGAGTGAAAGATCTAATATTAGAAACTTTAGTGTGCAAAATACTGTTAATTTTATTATTGGTCTTTTCAATCCAGAGATTATCACCCAAAGATGATTTTTTCAGCAATGGAAACAATTATGTGCCTTATTATAGAGGAAAGTGACAATATATCTGTGGAGCTTCTCTCTCCTATCTTAGCTTATGTGAAAAAGGACAATGAGGTAGTATGGTTTTTAATTTGTTTTTGTTTCCTTTTTTAACTACCAATTGTTTTCACCTTTTTATTGTTTATTGAATACTGCTTTATAAAATCATATTCAGGAAGTTTTACCCATTGCTCAGAAGTTAGGGGAGAGAGTTCTTGATAGCTGTTCTAAAAAGCTGAAACCTTATCTGGTACATGCTGTAAAAACCTTGGGAATTTCTATTGATGATTATAGTGATGTAGTTCCTTCCATATGCAAAGAGCTCTCTGGCTCTCTTGAGCCAAATAACCTTCACGATGCTGGTGAAAATGTGGTAAGCTTTTAAATTGTTGTTAATTGGGTATTCTGTTTCAGTTGAATCCTTCTGAAGGTTTGGGAATCTTTAAAGAGCTTAAAAGTTGGTTATTTTCCTGTCATGACTGCATTTTTGTTAATTGTCCATCACTTTTGAATCTGCCATGAATGGAACACCCTTGATTCCTATGTTTAAAATTTTTATGGGATACCAGTGAGTTGTGATGTTGAATTTGTCACTAGTGTTCCAAGTATGTTCTGAATGTTATATGGTTAGGACGTGGATTTTGAACTTGATGAAAATGGCAATATTCAAGAATTTGTGTGTTAAATTTATGTCTGACCTTTATAGGACTTCATACAAAAATTCAACCTTGAAGGGAGTTATCATGTGATGCTGACACGTCCTGTTGAATTGAAAAAAAAAGAACGTTTGAGGATGGGGCAACTCAAACATGCAATTCTTCTTTATGCTGTATTTTTGTTTTTTTTTGTTTTTCTTTATATGATATTTAGTTCTATGTTGGAACTGGCAACTCATGTGTTCCATGTACGTAATATATACAAAATGTATCCTAGGAAGTTAATAACTCTTAGATTGATACTAATAAAAAAAAAAAAAAAACTATTTGTATCAGGTTAAAGGAAAATCCACAGAAGTAGCCATTCCTGAGAGAGTTGATGTGGCTATTGAGAAACATCATGACTCAGTAAAGAGCAATGGTATTGCACAGGGTGGAGATGGTTCTTTCTCCGATGCAGAAAACAAGACAGGGGGAGAACATGGTAGTGAGGAGTGCAAAGAGGTGAAATCACCTGAAATTTCAAAACCTGCCAATTTGGACTCTGAGAAGCTTGAAGTCAAGCCTTCTTCACCCAATGTGATGGATATTGAATCTGCAAATGTTGCCTCATCTTCACGAACTGTAAGCCTTCCTGATGATGGCGATTCAAATGAGGTTGAACAGACAACGAAGAATGACAACTCGGCTATTGAGGTGACATGTTCTGCAGATGATGTTTCAAGAAAATTATCTGAAGGAGGAATGAGTGATTCAGATGTAAAGCTTAATACACATACAGAAGAGAAGGCTCCTGCTGAGATTTCTGATGAGATTAACTCTGCTGTAGATGAAGCTGCAACGGAGTTGCCTGGTGACCATGATGAAGAGGTGAGTAGTATAATGTTTTATCCTAATCCTTGACATATGAGTAATTGTTTGGTTATATTGTTATTTCTCTAGGAAGCAGTAACTTCGCTGAAGCCAACCTTGAAAACGACTAAAGATAAGAAGATCTTGGGCAAAACTAGAAAAACATCTTCCAAGAGGAAGCGCACTTCGGGCAAACAAAGAGTATGTGAATACTGCATACAATTTATTAGTTCTATCATGAGGGTGCTTCTATTCAGACCTGACCTTGTTCGAGCATATTTTAATACTGCATACAATAATCACCAATTTGTTTGTCTTTTCCTCATTAGGTTGTCAAGTCAATAGTTCTATGGTTACTGTGTGTGCTTGTGTGCATTCACTAAACATGTTGTGAACTTACATCAATGCTTGTCCATCTTATGTAGATTATAACATTCAATGCCTGCAAAATTATTAGTTTAAACTGTTCAAAACATTAATGATATATAGCCAAAACTAAAACTTAAATGTAATGGAATAATAGATACTTTGAGCTTCTGCAATGCCTTGCAAAACTAGTTCTGGTTTTAATGGCATCATTTTTTTCGCATGAAGTTGTTAAAAAAATAGAGAAATTCCATTAGATAGACACTTGTTGAATAGGTATTTTCAAAATGACATTTTTTAAAGGCATGTGTCGTTTTCCATGCTTGCTTTAAGTCAAGGAGGAAAAAAATGTTATTCATGAAAATTTTCTAAAATTTTGCTATTTTCGAAAAAAATACCTAATCATAAAACGTTATTTTTGTAAACCCCCCCTTAAAATATATGGTTTCAGCTTTATTTTGAATGGTTGATATTCTTGTGCTTGCAGTTCATCGGGCGACTGGACCAGGACAATGAACTGCTTTGGCTTGTGAGGAAATTTCCGTACCTAAATTTGTTTTTACTGTTCATTATTATATTCATTTTGATATTATCCAATAGTATTATGATAACCTTAGTGGCTGTTAGATGTGGTAATTAACATATACACACACATATATAAAGATTCCTCATCAATAAATTGGAAATTGTCTTTTTTTTTAAGGTTTTTTTTTTAATTATTATTTTTGATGTATGTTCGAGATGGACTGAGAATGAGATTTTGTATTAATCACTTTTTAGATGTACAATTTATCAGCTGACCTTACTTGAATGTTAGAGGTTGTTATAAATTGTACGCATTCATTTGTTAATCATCCTTGATTTTGGATGCTAATCATTAGTGTTGAATAAAGAAGGGAGAATTGAAAATACAATGGAGCAATAGAGAATTAATGAACTCCTCATCGACAAACTCTAATATTACTGAAATTGGATAAAGAGGAGAACTTGCACACATAACAAAGTCTAGTGCCTTGACTACACAAAATAATATTTTTTTATTATTGAAAATAAGTAATACCCTTACATCAAATTTGGACATAACTAATTGGTTCAGAAGTACAATCTTTACTCTTGAAGGATCGAGCCTCCTTTAAATAAGTAAAATAACATAAGTTTAGAATATAAAAAATAATCCCGATAAGTATTTTCAATATTCAAGACTACGACCATATAAAAAAAAAACTCAGATTGAAGCAGCCAAGTAACAAGGAGGAGTAACATATAAAAGGTGATCACTTTGATTTATTAATCTAATTCTGTCCAGACTTAAAAAGATGAGAGGGAAATGAAGGAAGGTTTCATCTTTAGAGACTATAAAGCAATTCGATCAAGAAGATCCAATGAAAAATAAGACTACAATTTATAAAAATTGGTAAGATTTACTATAAAAAGAGTGTTATTTTTTAATTGATTAGAAACATATGTACTTTAATGAAAACAAGTATATTTTTCTTTTCTTTTCTCAAAAATAGCAATTATTTTAAATAACAAATTTGTCCTCTCTAACCTAAAATAATCTTGAAACCCAGCCAACACAAGCCTTTAAAAATAAGAATACAATTTTTAAAAAAAAATATTTACTACTTTTAAAAATAGCTATTCAACAAGTACCATTTTAAACCAACCATGAATTGACCTAATAATTAAAGGGCTTTCTTTAAAGTGTTGAGTTCAAACTATGTGTGGTACCTAAGATATTATTTTACAAGTTTTTTAAATGTTAAATATTATAGGGTCGTGTGATTGTCCCGTAAAACTATTCAAATACACATAACCTGGTCCGAACACTCTTAAATAAAAAAAATATTTATAATTTTCTAACAGAAGGGTTTATTTTTCTTCAAAAATAGCAATGCAACATAAAACCCACCCAACCTACACACACCTCTAAATATGTAAAATTTAAATTTATTTAACACACTTACTACTTTTCAAAAATAACTATTAGAAAAACACCCTATAATAAAATTACTCAAACAAATTTTTTTGATCATATCTCCTTGAAAAGTGTTTCTTACCTTTTCTATCACATTACCCTACTTTCCAAATAAATTTTAAAACATCCAATTTTCAAATAATTTAAAAAATATAATATTTTAGTAAAAAGATCCTTTTTTTTTTTTTGGCAAATATTCGTGAAAAATTACAAATGTGGATTTCAAACTCCAGATTTAACCCCAATTCACAGATCCCGCGAATTCCGATAACAAAAAAAAAAAAAAAGAAAAGAAAAGAAAAGAAAAAATCGAATATTAAAATGAGAAGTCCGTGCAATTCGATAGTGGAAAAGAGGGAAAAGAGCTCCTTTATCTAAATGTTTTATTTTTTGCAGTCGATATTTTATTTTCTCATCCCTGCAAATATTTTCCTAACTCTCTTTCTCTCTCCTCTAAAAAAAAAACCCTAGCTCGTTCTTTCCCCATCTCTCTTTCAAGTTTCCCTCCCTTTTCTATCCGATTTATCTCCTTATCTATTTGATTCCATAAATTCCTTGGCTTCCATGGAGTTTAATTGAAGTTAACGGAACAAGATTCAGAAGGATCTCGAAGGTTCATTCAGGAAGTTAACCAACAATGGCGTCCGCGGATATGGAGGTCGAAGAACAGCTTCTGGAAGCTGGAAATAAGATTTTGGAACCCCCTGCTTCAGTTGAAGAACTCCTTCCCCTTCTCGACGTAAGCCCTAATGTTATATGTTGTTTTTCTTCTTTTTAGTTTTCCGTGGGGATGTAACTCTTTTATTAGGTTGAGGATTTTTTAGGATTAGGTTATGTTAAATGCTGGATTTTGAAATTTCCGCGTCGGGGATTTTCCGATTACATTCGACGACCGATAGGTTTTCCGTTTTCCCTTTACCTTTCATTGTGTTTCATCGTGTTTATGTATTTTCCGTCCCCTTGTATTCCATGTTACATTATGTTATCTAGCTATGGAGAGCCGTGCTTATGGTGGTATGTGCATGTGGTAAATTCTACTTCAGATTTAATGGAAGCACTGAATAACTCGTCTCACTGGTCTTGCAATTTTAGGATTGCCCTGTTTTTGTGGGGGCAATGGTGCGGAATTTGTTTGGGATTGCATATGTTAATTCCGCCAGGCATTGCTCATATAGTGCTTGACTATGAAATTTAACTTACATATCTTTTGAAGCTCGTATAAGGAAAACATGGCTTGGGTGTATATCCAAATACTGCATTGCTCGGCTTGTAGGTTAAGTTTGTTTTTGACATCCGTGAGTGTCCGGGCCAGCTTGCACCCACCAGGACAGGCTTGTAGTGGTTATCTATTACATTTCTGAGACGATTGAATTAAAGCACACTTTTGGCGAGATATAGCTAACATCGACCTCTTTGCATACCCGAAAAGAAGAAAGCTAATTAATTATCAGATATACTTATAATATTTTTTTATTTATACATTTAAGACTTTCTAGTTAAAGTGACACTATTTAATTTGGAAAACGGAAAAATATTTTTTTGAAGTTGCTAGAATCCTCTTCATTTTAACATTTCCTTTCCCGTGTTGATATGACAGCTTGCAATAGTTAAGTTTTACATGGAAGGTTTGGGTGGGAAGGAAACTGAATGTGTGAAATTGATAACAATTAGAGAGGTAATTGATTGTCCTCACGAATTTCAACTTGAATTGGGTTTTAATAGGAGTTTTCAAGACATTATGGGTGAGGTTGTACTGAATCCACCTTTTTAGGAAGGGAGGACAAGATCTGTGACCAATAAGGTTCCTTGTTTTTTTGTGGGATATTTGCCTTGATAATAACTGGAGGGTCTTTCAGGGAGTTGAGAGATCTTGGAATGGCATTCGAGAATTGATAAATTTTAATTCGGTGGTGGTGCTATACTTTTGTTTGTGCTTTCTTTTGTATATCTTTCATTTTTTCAATTAAATGGGTTCTTGAGCAATCTCTTTCAAGAGAAAAAAGAAAGGTAATTTATTGAGATTGAAATATGTCTTATTCAATAATTCTAGGAATGAGGATATGTGTCCTTTGGCGTTTGTTTTTGTTTGTTATATTGTACATATTTCATTATATCAATGAAATGAGCTTTTGAGCTGACTTTTCAGAAAAATGAAAAGGATATATGTGTCCTGTAATGTGTGTTGATGCTTTCAAGAATCAAAACTATTCGGGTGACTTAGTATTTCTTAAATTGTGATATTTTTAATCTGTTTCTAATGTTGATACTCTTGACTGCACGTGAAAAACAAGGTATTTTTCACCTTATTTCGTTTTCTCTTTGCTAATTTGTCTCCTCTCTTCTGAAGTTAGAATACAATCAAATTTTAGCTATAACACTTATCTTATAGACCATTTTTTCTATTGAACTTTTTGTTTTTAATCTTTATGGCTTTATTTTTGGGGTTCCAATGCATTTTTGGTCTGTGTGATTGCAGAAAATTGAGAGTCTGCTGGGAAAGGTTGAACAATCCCCTTCAAAATCAATGCAAAATGCCCTCACTCCATCACAAACGGCTCTGGTTTCAGATCAGCTGCTAAAGCATTCAGATATTGATGTCAAAGTTGCAGTTGCAGCATGTATTAGCGAAATTACGAGAATCACTGCACCTGATGCCCCTTATAATGATGATCAAATGAAGGTAATAAAAAAGTTGGGGTTTTGGAGTGGCTAAAATGTTTTCATCCCCATCTAAATTCATGTCTAATGGATGTATGTATGCTACTGTTCAGGAGGTATTCCATCTTATAGTATCTTCTTTTGAAAATCTCTCTGATAAGTCGAGTAGATCATATGGTAAGAGAGCGTCAATTCTTGAAACTGTTGCAAAAGTCAGATCATGCGTTGTTATGCTGGATTTGGAATGTGATGGTTTGATCATTGAGATGTTCCAACATTTCCTTAAGACACTAAGGTACCATACTAGATTTTATATTGAGATCAACTTCCTTTCATATGTTTAATTAATGAACATAATCTTAGTAGTACATTTTTATATTCAAAATTTTCACTTGATGTAGTTCCCCCCCAAACTCTGTAAAATTCCATCAAAATGTTTTGGCGATTTTCTACTTGTGTTCTTTGGTGCTAGTGCTAGTCAATTTCATTTAAGGTTGAAGTTTGTTATTTATCACTTAGTGGAAGGAATTCATATAGTATTTATCATTCATGTTTAACAATTTAGTAAATTGATAGTGTAAAGGGGTTAAATCAATGTAGTTTTTGGGAAAAAGGTAAGGCTGAACTGATTTATCAACTTAAGAAATTCAATACCCAAATGGACTGATTGGGATAGCTGATGTCAATTGGAGTAGGCAGAGTAAAATTTGATTCAACTCAACGTTAATAATGGCAAGTAATAGATTTCCAAAGTAATTTTTAAACATGCAAACTAGAATTGGACATAATGTTACTGACTCGCGGCCATAAAGTACCAGTACCACTAAACATATCATGGTAGTTTGTACTCTGATTTATTCTGTATTTACAATTTGAAGCAAATTGCTGGTTTCCATATACTTTAAATGTGCTGAAATAGTCTACAGCTTAGGGTTTCTTTTAGTTTTTTTTTATAACGTGTTTTCTTTTTAATGTTTATATAATTGCTGGACTTCCATCTATTACCTCTAGGTTTAGTTTCTCCTTTTAACCACTAACTTATATTATTTGCACTGAGAATTTTGCTGCTCATTTTTGTTGGAAATAGTGAATATCATTAAAAACTATTTTCTAATATCGATATTATGTTACACTCATACTCTTTAAATAGTATTGAAAACTCAACTTATTGGATTTTGCTGAGAGTTTATAGAATATTAGTGTGCATAATATTCTTCATTTTATCACTGCTCTTTTCAATCCAGAGATTATCATCCAGAGAATGTCTTTTCATCAATGGAAACAATTATTAGCCTTGTTTTAGAAGAAAGTGAAGAAATATCTGAGGAGCTTCTCTCTCCTATTTTAGCTAGTGTGAAAAAGGGTAACGAGGTATTGTGGTTTGACCGGTGATTTGTTTCGTTTAGATTTTTTTTTTTATTATAATTTATTTTCCACATTTTTATTATATATTGAATGCTGTTTTATATAATTATTTTCAGGAAGTTTTACCTATTGCTCGGAAGTTGGGGGAGAGAGTTCTTAATAACTGTTCTACAAAGCTGAAACCTTCTTTGGAACATGCTGTAAAAACCTTGGGAATTTCTTTCGATGATTATAGTGATGTAGTTGCTTCTATATGCAAAGAGGTACCTGGTGATAATGCTGTAAGTTGTTAAATTGCTGTAGTTGATTCTTTCTGAAGATTGTGGAATTTTAATTGTGCTGAACAGTAATTTATTTTACTCCCATGACTGCATTTTTCTACTCCACATCTTCAACATGGCCTTTTATAGGAATGCCTTCAATAAAAATGTAGTGGTCTTTTTCCTCTTGCCACCTCAGCTTTTTACCCGATTAAGAATTACTGACAGTCCAATTTTCCCCTTGTATTTGAATATACAAGTGAGGTGTTCTCTATCACTTGTTCACTTTAAAGCAATGCACTCGAGGTTCTTTCTCCTTTTGTTATTTTGGTAGTTAACAATAACAAGTGATGTGTAATCTTTATAATAGTTGTAGCATTGTTGAAGGTTCATCCCGTGCGAATCGGCAATGAATGGAACCTTTCATGGTATACTTGTGAGTTGTGATATTGAATTTGAGTAGTCCAACTATGTTATGATTATGGTCAGGACGTGGATTTGTTTTTTGATAATAACTAACAGGAGGTGGAATTTAAATTTAATGTATATAGAAATATTTGAGAGTTCCTGGATATTAAATATTGTCTAACCTTTTTCCTTTGCAAAAAAAATAATGTCTGAACTTTAGAACTGGCTACTCATTTGTGTGTAGGAAAAATATACCAATGTATCTGATTCTCGTCTTAGAAAGTAATATCTTTTACTTAGATTGATACTGAGAATGAAAAGATGTTGCGTGTATCAGGTTGAAGGAAAACCGACGGAAGTAGCCACTCCTGAGAGAGTTGATGTGGCTATTGAGAAACATCATGACTCAGTTAAGAGCAATGGTGTTTCACAGGGTGGTGAAGATGGTTCTCTCACTGATACTGAAAACAAGAAAGAGGGAGAACATGGCAGTGAGGAGAGCAAAGAAGTGAAATCACCTAAAAGTCCTGAGCCTGCCAATTTGGACTCTGAGAAGGCTGTTGTGAAAGTAAAATCTGAAAAAATTTCTAAGAAAAAAGGTAGAAAATCTAATCAATCCTCGAAATCGACTTTACCTCCAGAAAGTTCTCATGTTGATACTAAGAAGGAATCTGAGGATCTGCCAAAAAAAGAAAGTTGTGGTGAAGAACACCCTAGTTCTTTTCATGAAGGCCAGTCTGATGAAATTCTGCCATCAGAAAATGAGGTTGAGGTCAAGCCTTCTTCACCCAAGGCGATGGAAATCGAATCTGCAAATGTTGCCTCACCTTCACAAAGTGGAAGCCTTCCTGATGATGAGAATTCAAATAAGGTTGGACGGACGAAGAAGAAAGACAACTCAACTAAAGAGGTGACACCATCTGCAGATGATGTTTCAAGAAAATTATCTGAAGGAGTTAGTGATTCAGATATGAAGCTTGATGATACACATGAGGAAGAGAAAGCTCCTGGGATTACTGAAGAGAATAAAACTGTTGCAGATGAAGATGCAGTGGAGAGAGAAAATGATGACAGTGATTCTGAAGCTAAGACATTGAAGCAGTCTGCTGGAAAGGCAGATGGAGCCAGTAAGAGCAGCAGTGGATCTTTAAAACGATTGGCGGCTAAGAAAAAGAAGGGGCTGGGGAAATCTGTTTCTGGAAAAGCAGTGAAAAAACCGTCTGGTGACCATGATAAAAAGGTGATTGGAGGACAACAAAATGTCTTATTTGAGTTAAATGTTTTATTCTAATCATTGACACAATAGTAATTGTTTGCTTATATTGTAATTTCTCTAGGAAACAGTTACTTCGCCACAGCCAACTTTGAAAACGACTAAAGATGAGAAGATCTTGGATAAGACACCAAAAACATCTTCTAAGAGGAAGCACACTCCGGACAAAGAAAAAGTATGTTCATACTGCATTCGATGGAATTATTAGTTATATTATAAGGGATGCTGCTATTCAGATCTAGTTAGAGAATATTTTAACAAAGTGATTTTGTAGTAGTTGTATTTATGTCTGTTAGTGTATGTTTATAGATTTCAAATTTAATTTGTTTGGGGCTCATGGGTGCTCTTATGATGTGATTGCATTCACTTGTTCTTTACAGCTTTGTATGTGTTCCTATTTCAGTTGTGCATGTGTGTATTCCTTATTTCTACAGAGATACTGCTTTTTTTTTGGTCTCTTTTCCGCATTAGACTGTAGTCAATAGTTCTATGGTTGAACATGTGACTTTGCATCAATGACAATGCTTGCTCGCTTTATGTTGATTATATCATTTGATGCTTTTTTTGTTTTAAATAAGAAACTGAAATTTCACTTTTATAAGAGATTTAAATACAAAAATCGGTGGTGAGAAATCAACACGGTCTAAAGGATTACAAAAAATTCTTCTGCAATGCCTTATAAAACTAGTTCTGGTTTTAATGGCATCTTTTTTTACGTCAAATTACTACTGTCAATGTCAGGATTCTGAAACGAAAAAATTGGAAGAAACCTTGGTTGGTTCAAAAATAAAGGTCTGGTGGCCAAAAGATCGCATGTAAGTAACGTCTCTTTCACAGTTTTTTTTAAAGACTTCTTTTATGTGTATCTGGTATTAGTTTATATACGTAATCACAATGCATACACGATATATACAGAATATTACTTTTGTAGTGTATTTTCACGTTTAATACCTCATTTAATTGAGACTTATTCGAAGTAGGAATTTTTATTTCTGTTTCACATTCACTTTTTGAGACAGTTTTTGGGTATTACTCCCTTGATGTCAAGTTTCTCCCTATATGGGCATATCCTTCTATCTCAAGAACATAACAATAGCAATTTATTGTCAAATACTGCACAGCTTAGAGACTTGGATTAAAACATGACACGTATAGGAAAATTTAATTATATAAGGCAATTATTATAAGCCACATTTTAAATTTTGTTATATATAGACAATTATTTTATTAGAACAGTAACCCTCAAGTCATTCAGACAGACCAGTGATGATCTCATCTGTTAATATTTTGATCTGGGTATGTTAAATTGTTGTGATGGCCCTCTAATTTTATAAATAAACAATATTTGATCTTTTGCAGGTTTTATGAAGGTGTTGTTGAGGATTACGATCCTGCAAAAAAGAAGCATAAGGTGAGATGCCAGTAATGGAATCATAGGTCTTTTATATATATATATATATATAATGGCATGCATAAAATTTAGTGTATATTTCATGTGTGATATACACTCGCGCATATTTCTATTCATGCACACACATTGTGTATTTTATGAGTGTCCTTTTATGTAGGTTTTGTACATGGATGGAGACGAAGAAACACTTAATCTTAAAAAGGAAAAATGGGAGTTTATTGATGATGAATCTGGTTCTGAACGGGTAGGTGGCTGTGTAAATCTGCATTTCCCCCCCCAAAACCTTTTCAATGCTAGCCTTTAGATGTTGACACACATGATTTTGTCAGGAGCAAACACCAGATCTAGCAAGACCAGAATCAGCAACAGATATGTATGTTTCTTATTGTTAATACTGTCCCATTTTAATTGACATTATGACTTTACATTTTTGTCAAAGAAATGTTTGGGTTGGGTTAGGGTAGCAAAGCAAAGCAAAGCAAATTATATTTTGTTTTAAAAAATCTATTCCCTATAATGCACAAATGTTTGTGGTTTTCCTGTATGAATGCTATAGTGTTTAATACCGAATTCAATCCATGTGCAATAATGGCCATTTTTACATAGAACAATATAGAAGGTATAAGCATGTTGTTTTGGCTTGTCTCATAAGCTGTCATGAGCTTTGTCAAAGAATCAAAATTGATTCTTGAGGTCCCATCTTCACTTTAACTACGCGTCACGTTTTCAATTCCATGTGCTTTTCTTTGGGCTTGTAAATTTTTTTTTTGTACTCCCATTTTTTAATTGTTAACAGCTTGGCTATCATTTTTAGGAGTGGGTTGTTTTTTGGGTCTTGTGTCTTTGGTGTCCTTTTGTTTCTTTCAAGGGGGCATCTTTTTCCTTATTCTTTCTTTTATTTCCTTGATGAAATGGGCTGATTGACATACCAGCTTTTAATTAGTTGGAAATGTTTGTACTAGTTGATGTGTAGTTTTTACCCTGTTTAACTTAATCTTGAACTAGTTTCTCCCCTGATTAATTAGAGTGTCAAATAATCATTAGCGTTTTATGTTTCATTATCTGGGGAAGTATAGGAATCTTTTACTCGGGTATATTGATGTGATGTGAGGAGATGTCAATGTCCTGGCTGGTGTATATTGTAATTGGTGTTGTATTTGCTATGTATGTTTGGGGTTGGCTTCTATCTATATATTGCATGAATATTTTTTATATTTAAATCACCAAGAGATATGGTGTACTTGTCAATATTCCAAAAGCTTGAATCTGGATTTTGATTCTTGATTACTTCTGAGAAGCTGTGATGGTTGCACGCTTCATGCAATTGTTTTTGGTGATTTATGAAAACATATGATCATGAAATTGTAGAAATTCTTTCCTGGACTTGGGTTGATGGGGCTCGTGGTGTGAAATATGGCATGTATGTGATCCTGTTGATTTTCATTGCAGACCACAAAAGAAAAAAGCTAAGCTAACTGCAAATGAGTCTGTTAAGCGAGGAAAGATTGATGGTTCACCCAAAAAGTTAGTTCTGTTATTGTGAGTTTTTACTCCTATTGTATTTTTCTTGATATGTAAATGTCATATTCAATTTTAGGGGTGGAGCGACTTCCTCCAGCAAGTCCAAAGGTGCAGCTACGAAACCTGATCGTAATAGCGGCAGTAAAGTCGAAGGAAAACCCAAAGAGAACCTCTCGAAAGTTGGCAAATCATCTACTGTTTCAGGTAGCAAATCCAAGGATCATACTAGAATTGTCAGTAAGACTGGTGATGCAGTTCCAAAAACTGCTAGCAAGTCCAGGAACGACCTTGGCGACACTGACTCATTTAAGACCAGCAAATCCAAGGATGATGAGACACCTACACCTGCTGCTTCTGCGAAGTCCAAACAAGACATATTGAAGACAGGGAAGTCTAAACAGGACACTCCAAAAACTCCTACTGTTTCAAAGGGTAAATCTCCCAAAACAGGCGATAGATCTAATAATTCCAGTGTCTCCACCAAGGTGAAGTTTACATCTTCAAAATCAAAAGATGACATTGATTTGAAGAAATCTACTGCTTCAGCTAAAACAACAGAGAATTCAAAAGGGAAGACCCTAAATTCATCCAATGATCAGGGAAACGAGTCCAAGTCTGGAAAGAAAAGAAGAAGAGAGACAAGGGGTTGATTGAGTTATTTATCCGGGAATCTTGGAGTTGTTCCTTCTGGCATTTCCCGTACATGATATTTGCAAATTCTACAACCAGTTCATGGTAAACTTGTACCAGAGATCTAACCATCATTGGCATATTTGTCCAGATTGTCATATATTCTCGTAGGTAGATTAGGAGTAAGCTAGTTGTTCCCTTTGTAGTTGTTTGCCTCAATTCTTGTCATGTGGGAGGTAATAGTAGAGGATCCTTATTTAAGTTAGCTCTGTACTACTTGGCTTGCCTTGGCTGAAACAAAAAAAATGCTTAATTAGGGAAGGGGAGTCACATATTCTGAACTTAGGTCTCTTATGGCCCTTCCATTCTATTTACTGTCCTATCCCTTATTTTTAACTCCATTGGTGAATTCCACATTAACTATTTGTTTAAAATATTGTCTTCGATTAATGGTTTTGAAAGTTCAATATGAGTGTACTGACTAAGCTTTTCCTAAAGAGAAGTAATAAATACGACAGTTTCATGGTAAAACCTATTTCTTTAACATTCCGTTTTGGGTCTCTTAATCGTTTAGTGGTGGAAGACTCCGGAATCTGGCAATGGGTGATGATAAAGCATCTACAGTAATGGGAAAAAAAAGATCTCATTGAAATCATTGGCCAATTTGGGTGTGGATCGTTTTTAGTTGGATGCCACATATCTTCACAACACTTGTTTCTGCTTTCTTTGAGGATTTGGTGAGTTTTCTATATAGGATTTCATTAGTTAGGTGGGGTCAATTCTACAAATATATTTATTATGTTTTTGGGTGAGGTGGATTGCCCAGTATGTTTTAGTTCAAAACTTGGTTGCTTAATGAATAATACTATATCATGTGGATAAAAATTGTGAAAGAGAAAAAAAAGAATTGTAATTTTTACCCATGTGATAATTTTGTATTGGGTCGGAGTGGAGTAACTGGGTAGTCAATTTTTGTCAATTTTTTGTATCAGTAATATTAATTTCAATTAAAATTATTCATTTCTCTTTCTTATTTGACATAAGATCGGATTGAAATTTTTTGTTATATAAAGATGTAATTAAAAAAATTCAAATAATAAAAAATTGAAATATAATATATGCTCAAATAGTGTTTTTTTTTTTAGATATTATATTAAATTGGGGGAAGGGAGACTCGAACCTTCGACCTCATAAGAAGGGAAACAAATGGCTAACTATTTGAATTATGCTCGTGTTAGCATATACTAAAATAGTTCGTAACATATATTTATCCTTTTTAAATAACCCCTAAATATGTAACTATCCTCCCAGCTGTCGAAGCTTTTCGTTTATGGGTCAAAAAGGCATAAAATGCCACAAACAACGTTAGAATATCTAGCGAATAAAACGAGAGAGAGGTTAGATTCTCTTGACTAGAACTTCAATTTAATGGATTTGGATTGTAACCAATTTGGTGTTTTGAAATGACATCAGCAATAGGTTTTCATGATACAATTGGAATTATTAGAAATTTTTTGTTATAGTTGACATTTTGTTTTGACAAAAACTTATTATTTCTCTTGAATATGTATTTTCATTATTTCATTAATGGAAGATTTCAAAATCACCTCAAATTTATCTATATTCCATGAAGCTGAGCATATGCATATTTATAATGAACATCTAGAAATTAGAAAAATAAAGTTTTTGCTTCTTGTCATTTGGTTTAAATTTGTTGTATAATTGTGACTAATCATTTTTAGTGGATACACTATGATTTTATTACATTTGAATTTTTTCACGTATAATAAATCTTAGTGAAGTTTCTCTTGTTATACATCAATTTATTTATGCTTAAATTCAGTTTTGTAAGACAACTATCAGAACTTCAAATATCCTTAATGAGTTGCATTAGAAGAAATATTAATATAATTAAATTGATAAATAAGGTTAGATATTAAAAGCAATATTTTGGGGTTTTTTTTTTTTTAAATGACATTTGATATTTTCAAAAATAGTAAAAGTTTTGAAATTTTTTAAAAATAGCATTTCACAGACTAAATCAGATTGGTGGAATCTCAATAAAAAAAAATATCATTTTAAAAATATTTCAAAACATTTACTATTATTGAAATTACTAATTAAAAAAAATATTATCGGTTGAAATCTCCATAATATTTAAACCTAGCTAATAGTCTATGATGGAAGAATCAATATCTCCTTCTATATTACCTTTATCTCTATAAATAAATAAAAAATTGTTGGGTGGCCAAATTTTCAAATGAAACTTTGTTCACTAAGGTTGCAATCCCACACTTGGCAATATTATTCCTTCACAAATTATTCTGTCCTCTTTATGTGATAGAATCTTGAGATTTTTATTCCATTTCTTTACCGTATCTTGGACAAGAATACAATATTTTGCATTTTACATTTCAATTTTTTCTTTCTAATTTACTATATATGTAATTTCACTAAGGTATCATATATATTATTTTCAAAGTTTTTTATTATTATAAACTTCCTTTTTCTTCTTAAAATTAGAAAACGTAATCAATTACATGTTTCTTCAAAATGCTTTATCTTTCATACATTTCTGTTTTAATATATTTATTTGTCTAATTCAAAAGGCCTATCTATCCGTTAACTTTTTTTTTTAAAGAAAATTAACATTTGAGTTAAATCATTTATTTTTGTAAAGATTAAAAAATTTAAATCACACTTTTAAAGGATGATTTTTCCAACCAAGGGTATGTTTAAAATAAATTAAAAAGTTAGGGGTATAATTGAAACTTCTAAAACGTTATGGGTAAAATTGAAACCAACCCATAGTTTAGGGGTATTTTGTATAACTTAACATTTTTTAAAATTATGAATTATGTTAATAGACTACTTATAGCGATCCCCTAAACTTTCATATTTATTAAAGCTTTACATGTTTATCTCTATCATCAAAATCATTTCATATCACATATTTGATTCTTCATTTATTACCCTTTTGATCAATGTGGTATTCATAAGTTATAATGATACATTTGTACATAAACTTTGACTCATTTGCTTCTAAGTTAAAAATATAAAATCGTTTTGTATATGGCTCAAATGATGTTTATTTTTATGATAATAAATAGTGCATGCTTTAATTTGGGTTATGAACTCATTTACCTTTTTTTCAGTTTTCATTTCTTCTTTTGATACCCTAATGCATCCAACCTAACCTTAAAGACCTCAAACTTAGCTCCTGCAAAATTTACCCCCTCTCAAATTAAACTCTTTTGCCAAAAAAATACATTAATAGGGGGCTGAATTGGTTATTTTACTATACTTAGGAATGGATCATATAATCAAATATGGTTTTTGCTTTTTTAATTAAACTAATTTACAAGAACAATTAACCAAGATATTCTCTACGTATCTCACCTTATATGTTGTAGAATTATTTGAATATAGAAGAAAATAATAATTAAGATTAAATATTTGAGATAAATATGTTTATACTGATTAGATATTAGTACTCTCTCCTATAAAATTGAAAGTTAGAGTATTTCTTTTCCACTTTTATCTAATATTAAGAAGAAAAAAAACCAATCATTTTTTTTTCCTTTATATAAACATGAAATCATGTTTCAAGAGATGGCATGAGGGACACCCTTAAGTAGGTTGGCTAGTGGTCCACGACTCCACAGGCATTGATACCTTAATTCCCTACATGTAGCTACATAGGCTAATTATTATTTTAATTATAATATGTAATTTATATAAATATTAAAAGGGAAGTTTTGGTTTTGTGGAACCATCAGTGGCCGTGGTCTCTGCTTCCCATAAATCTTCTCCTTTTCCAGTCTCTTTCCATTTGTTTATCAATTTGCATGGTGACTGTAGACCCTATATTCTTCACTCTTGGAATAACTTATATTTTTATTTGCTAATTTATGTAATTAGAAATTTTAATTTCGTTTCTAACTTTTTTTTCTTCCCATTCATCTGTTTTATGTCTCATTCAATTTCAATTTAACTCTTCTCAATGAAAATGATCAAATTGAAATGATAACAATAAGGATTATTGAAAATATTAAATTTATTTGGGTGTTTGGTATAAATTTGTTATTGTGATTGAGTATTGTGGTGGTTGAGATTGAATATTTTTATAATCAGGTAATAAATGTTATGTTTGGTATGTTTATTGATTAGTTTTTGAACAATCTTATAATTCCGTTTTAATGATAGTATTAATTTTTTCACTCCACGCAAAGTTTTGATAAAATAAAAAATTTGTTGAAATTGACACATCTAACTAAATCCAAGGGTAATATCAAAATTTCCTTAAAACTGAATTTAAAATAGTTAACAAATTTTTTATTGAAAAATAATGATTTTTTTTTTTACATTATAGAAATAAAAATTAAATAAGAAACATAGATATATATCTACCACATAGCTTTATTTGTTTGTTTGATCAACCTATACATTAATCAAACAAAACACAATATATTACTTTAATCCCTTTGATTAAATTATATAAGACACACACCCCTTCAATTCTAGGAAGGGTTTTTTTGTGCTTGAAATATGAAAAGCACCCCCTTGGAGGAGTGGCCTTCAAACCTATACAAAGGAAGGACTTTTGTATTGTGGTCACTAAATACCTCAAATGTAACAGTTATTATAAAGTTTGGAATAAAGAATTGAAGAAAAGTTTTTCCCCATCTTCATGAACATAGTAAGAAATAGGATTCCAAAAAATATTTTAAAAGTGGTCCCTTAGTGCAATTACATCTTAGCAATTAATTTTGGCTCCCACATTCAAGCTAAAAAGTTGACCCATCAATGAGAATAGATTTAAATTTAATAAATATCCATGCTTCAAATCTATACGTACATTATTATTGTAATTTTTAGATGTTACATCAAAGGAGAGGGAAAACTTGAACCTTCGACCTAATAGAAAAAGTTGACATGATTTTCTTACTTTAAAATTTAACTTTCATTGATATAATTTTTCATTTTTGATTAAATAATAAAAATTAAATCTTCATTTAAATCCTCATACTTTAATCTCCATTTTTTTTTCTTTGTATTATTTTTCCTTTTAAATGTTTGTTTTAACCTATGAATTTTTCATAAGAATGTATCTTAATTAATTTTTTTATATTGCATTTAGTTAAAAATACCAGGTAGACTTCTATTTTAAACTATATGTATAGAATGTATTAAAAAATAAAAATAACCTAATATTTCTATTGAGGGCAATAGTTAATTTTAAAGAAATTTTAATCATAAATGTACGATCATATAAAATTTAAAGAAATTTTTATGGGTAATATTATTTTAGTAGTATATTTATATACTCTATATTTTTTTATGTGTCAATTAGTGGTTAATCACAATTGCCGATTAACGTAAATCATAATAAATCATTGATCCACACATTAAAAATCGATTTTATTTTGTAAAAGTCTCTCAAATTTAAAAGCGACGATAGAATGTTTTGAAATGAAACACTAAAATAGGTGTAATTTGTGTTTGACGCATGAGTTAGCAAACTTTAAAAAGCGATGTTTAATTAATAAAAATTTGAAAATCAATTATTATATATTGAAAAATCATGAGTGTGAAAAACTTATGTGATGTACGGTAAAACTCATACATTATACAAACTTGTTAATAAATTTGCAAACAAACACAGTTGAAAATTTAAAAAGAGTCAACTAACTATGGGTTGACCCAATGACTAAGAGGTTCTCCTTCCAACCTTGAGGTCATGAGTTCAAACCCATGTGTGGTAAAAAATGTTGTAGGGTCGTGTGGTTGTCCCATGTTGTAGGGTCGTGTGGTTGTCCCGTGAGATTAGTTGAGGTGCGCGTAAGCTGGCCCGGATACTCACCAATAAATTCTGGTCCAGTCCAGTTTGATTTTCGGTTTGTATGTAAATTTATGCTCTTTGAGATAAATTTTAAAAAAGTCATATAAAAAATAGATGAGATACCATCTAAACACTTGAATAAATGCACCAAATCATTAAATTTTCAAAGATATTTGTTTCTTAGATTTATTTCACGAATTTGTATAATACATTCGTTATTACACAGCATCACATAATCTTTCAAACATATAATTAATTTTCATTTTTTTTTTTACAAATAGTCAATTATTTAATAAATATATTAGTAATCATTTAATCCTCAATTTAGAACAAAATGAAAAAAAAAACTTTGGAAACCCCGTCACACCTATATGTTTGAGATGGTTTTTATTTATAGCCAATGATGCACTCCCCCCTACCTTCATGACAATGATACAATGATACAACGGTCAGGATTACTGGTGGCCCCTACCTTCATGACAATAATACAACGGTCAGGATTACTTCTCTTTTCAAAAAGTATAATCTACGGTCAATAATCAATCTTTCCGTATTCTTACACGTACCCTATCAATTCTCTCCCATCCAATCAACACCTTACGAGTTTAAGTGAGAGCGGCGCACAGAATAATTCCCTCATTTTATAAAAGTTTTCTGAACGCCCTAATCTGTTTTTTTTTCTCCTCCCAATAAAAACGAAACGAGTGTAGATTTGATTTAACTGATAAGATCTCAAAAAATCACAATCAGCCGTTTTTGGATTTGGGAGATCAATCCCTGTTTATCAATAATAATTTGTTTTATTTTCTCTCAGAAACGGAGTTGTATTTTTTCCCGATCTGTTTGGTAGATCGTCGCCGGCACTGTTTAAATTTCGTATTTCAGAAGGTTTTGATTACGTGTCGTCGGCGCCGTTATCAACGTCCTGCATGGAAGAGAGAGAAACAACGTTTTGGTTTTTTTCAATAAACCCGTTTTTGGTTTCTTTTGAAATGGAAAAACCCTAATGATATAATCCTGTTTGGATCTGGATTATATTATAATTAAGCTGCTTGGAATTTGACAGAAGAGAGTGAGCACACAGAGGTCACTTTGGTATATATATATATGCTAATGCTTTTGCGTGCTCACTTGTCTATCTGTCAGATCCGTCGATGGTGTAGAAATGGGACCATTAATTCAATCTGGATTGATTAATGGATATAGAGTCTGCTCCTTTCTACCCTTTAATTTGTTTTCTATTTCAGGCACTGATTTATTACTATCATTTGTTTCCTCTTTCTCATGGTATGATTCATGGAAACTACACTGTAGATAGTTTTTTTTGCTACTTTAAAGAAATATACTCATAAAAATTGATTGTTAGTTGTGTACCAATTTAGGTTTTGGATGGTATATTCCAAGAGAAGATTTTTTCTAATGTAGTTTTGGAAATATGTTATTTTTACATAATTAAAGTTTTTTTTTTTTTTTGGTGGGGATTTGAACCACTCTAAGGTGGAACGACATGTATTAATCAATGGGTTATGCTTTGTTGTTCTTACCGTTTTTATATTTCCTTGTATTGGAGGATTTTTTTTATTGATTTATTTTTAATTCTTTGGCTTACTACATTGCCAGTTTCATGATTATTAGGTTATGATATTTGGTTGCATTTTGGCTCACTAACATCTGATGTGATGGAAATATTAGAAATAGGGTAACGAAATATTATGCTCTTGGTTTAATTTTATTGTCCCTGTTTATCTTTTCTAAAATGAGGTGAGTTTCATAGAGATGATGGTAGTAATTTCCTTTACTTGACAACCTTCATACTCTCTTATATGCACTAGTGCTACAACTTTTTTACTATTTGAGAGTTAAAAATGGAGATATGGATGCAACTTTTTTTTGCTTTAAATTACACGAACATGTATTGCATTTATGTAATATTTTGCAGATAAATGCATTTTGATAGATGACGGTTGCTATTATGACTAATTCTTTTTACCTTGAGGGTTATGTTTAAATGTCCTTAGGAATTGTTTTTGAAGAATGTTTTAAATTTAATTCAGTGATAGAATTGTTATAAATATAAAATATTCTATAAACTAATCTTGACACACTTGCTCTCTTTAGGATGTTCGATAAGGTAATCTTGAAATACTTACTCTCTTTATGACGTTTGAATTATAAATCTTTTCTCAAAGTTTATTGAGTTCCTTCCAACTAATATACAAGCCATAAGTTTATTAGTTTGCATGATGAGAGAGCCATCATTTTTTTCTTAGTGTTCTATGTGGGTTTCTTTTGTACTTCACAAATTGACAACTTAAGTAGTTTGAAGTTTTCTGTATTATTGTAGAAGCAATTTTGTTATCTCGAATGGATCGGGAAATTTTTGTATTAAATTTATTGGTTTTTTTTTTCCTCCTCTTGTTAGTTTGATTGGTGGCTGATGTGTGTTTGGGTTATGATCTCTCTTGATTATTTCTTGTTCTATATCTTCTTATGAATATAACTGAATGAAAGGAATATCATTTGATAGCTGAATAAATCAAGCATTTTTAGATTTGCTTTTTATTTATGTTATATTTCCTAGAGAAAGGAGAGCAGACCATATATTAGGAATTTGCACACATTGCTATTATGGTTTAAAGATAACAAAATAACAAGTATTTTGCACATTATATAGAAGGATTATATCAATTATGTGTTAAGTTCTTGCATAACTGAAAATGTGCTATTATTTTGCGTGGTTGTACCTATATATGTGCAATTCATTTTACTGTCTCAACAAGAAAGGAATGAATTTCTATTTATCGGTGGTGTCTGGTGATACGTGCTAATTCCTTTGTTTTTTTTCACTACAGCTTCCGTGCTACCAATGGTTGTGAAGATGTTCGTGGACAAGATATTTTGCATACTCGTGCCGACTTCAGAATTTTTTGCTGTATGTCTTCTTAGGTGTATCTTTTGTAAATGGTTTACCATTACAAAGAGTAGAAAAATATACTTTAACCAAAAATTTAGTTTTACATGTAATGTATGCATGCCTTTCACCAATTTCCCTAAACTTTTCCATGTAGCATGAAGTTCTTAAATGAGAATATAATACCTTATTTCTCTCTCTCTCTCTGTCAATCAAAATTCTCTCTTTCTTAGCAGCCCAAATTTAGCGACTCTAGCTTTAAGCGAATGAACTTGAAACCAAATATCTCCCGAATACAGGATGAACTTGTTTGTTGTTTCGAGATAATACTTCCTAGTGTACTAAAATATGATTTTTGGTCGAAAAGAAAGCGGAGTTGAACGATATAGTAATAGAATGGTCTTCTTGTACTTGTTGAGATCAACTGTTCATCTTACTTAAATGTTTATCGTTATTACATACATTTAACAGTACATAATTTTTCACAGGTCAAAATTAATTTGAAGATGGAAATTTGTACTCGCACATTTGCATGCTGGAATTGTAGAGAGCATTGATCCATATCAAAATCCATCACTTTATTATTATATTATATAATGCCATTTCTTTTCAATAATATTATTATAAATACAAGTTGCAAGCATTAAAAAAAGGGTTAGTCAAAATCTAATCTCTCCCAATGATAGTTGGATAAAGATGTGTTTGTTTGTTTGTCAATTATTTTCCAACACAATTTCATTGCCTTTACTCATCTTTACTTTGCAAAGTCTTTGTCTTTTATCTTTCTCTAACCAATTTTTGAGTAGATAAAAAACCAGCTCAAGCCTTGTTTTGCATTATTGGAATGCATAATCAATCTTATAACGTATTGATGCTGATGTCACTAATATAATTGGTCATTTATTATAATTTTCTTCTTGACTTTCTGGTCTTTGTTTTCTTAAAAGTTTTTGGTGTTTTTAATGCTTGAAGTTCTGCCAGCATGTGGAAAATGAACTATTTTTGTTTTGTGACGAGTTTTCTGTACCTAAATTTTTCTTTGGCTATTCATTGTTATATTCATTTTGACGTTATCAAATTGTATTATGATGATGTCATTGACTGTTGGATGTGGTTCTCTTCCCTTTAAGGAAGGGTAGAAGTTCTAATATAGACAAGCAAGCAAGAGTTAGAAAGTTATATGTTTTTGGAGCAGTTTTTTTTTTTTTTTTTTTCCTTTCGAAATTGTAGATTTTGGAATAGTGACTCTAAAAATACAAAAGTCGATGTATAAGATTTTCTTTAAGTTGAAAAACGTTATACTTAAATGCTATTTTGAAGATAAAAAAACATAAAACACAACTTATAAAATTGGTGGTAAAACTGGTCCTCCCTTTTTATGTATTTGAAGTATCTATATAAATAGGAGGTTATGTTATACAATTTCATGCTTAAACTTTTAAATTTGTAAGATACTTTCCTATCATTTAGCCCTCGTTTGGTTTGTTGTAATCTAAGATAGCTCCATTAATTTAATACCTGAGAATCTGATATTAGAGTTGGATTTTAATAAATTTTGGAAGATAAATATAGAAAATTATTGGAAATTAATGGATGTTAAATTAAGAGTTTATGGGCTAGTTTCAACTCATTTCCCATTCCCCTTCTTTCCCAATAAACTCAAATCCCAATAATTTCTTAGGTTAATTTCAGTATTGGACAAATTAATGTGGTTTATTTAAAAAAAAAACACAATCTTTTTTATATATATCAAAACTACCCAAAACCACCACTAGAAAAATTAAATTACATTGTGAAATGACGAAACATACCTCGATAAATTTTCCTTAGTTAAATGATATGTAATTAAAGAGATATAGTTATTAGGAGAGATAAAAGGGTAATAAGGTAAACAATGAAATCGGAACCCACCAGAATCGCCACCATAAATGGTGTTTTATGGGTAAATCTGATATTAATATGAAACAACTATTAAAACTGAAATTAAGTGAATTAAATTGGTTATTGGTGTAATTAATTCTAATTTCTTTCCAATTTTCTATATTTGTCTTCTAATTTTTTTAAATGGGCACTATTAGAATCTATTGGTTATATATATGTGGCAACTACCCACAGAAAATTTGATATACGTTAAAGATTCGGTTACAAGTAATCACGGTTATTTAGTTTGTTTTGTTTTTCTAGACAAGTTAATTTTTATATAAGAATTTTTTCTAAGTTGTTTACATGATATATTTTTAATTTTCTTTCGTGTAATGTACATAAATATATTATTGTGTACAGTATAACTATGTGTATAATGTGCTTTTACTTACATTACATAGTAAAGTTTTTTTTTTCTTTTTCATTTTCATTTATATTTTTATTTTAAATATAAATATATTTAATGTATAAACAAGTGCACTATAGCTTTTATACATACGTGTGTATATATAAACACTAAACTACACTAGTGTGTTAATTCTTTTTATTTTTATGAATCTTAAGTTTTTTTTTCCTTAATGTTTTTTCAAATCCTCGTTAGCTCTTTCTTCTTCATTATTTCTAATTTTCTTGATATAAGTATTTTCAAATTTTCACATTATCTTTTTTCCTAATTAAGTTAGTAAGGGTTGTTTTGGTATTTTGCATACCAGATAGGCTAAAAAGTATTATAATGCATGGGTGGACCAAAAAAATCTTATTTTAGCAAAAAAGAAAAAAAAGCTACCTACTAGATTAACTCTATTTAATTTTATTGAATTCAAGACACATGTTTATTTTACGTCTATCGTGTATCTAAATTCTATTTAAAATAACTGGCTTTTGTTTTTTAATCTTGACTCTTGATTTCATCTTTAAATAATGAAACAATTCCCAAAACTCTTTTTCAATGGGAAAGGTCAAGAGTTGGTGGACCGAAGTTTACTTGACGATTTGTCTTAGATAACGATCTCAATACTAACAAGAAACACGTCTTAGTGAAATTTCTGAGAAATTCAAGCTCAATCTGTTTTCATGGAAAATAACATTAATATTATGATAAACATTTCCTTGTGATCAGTCATCGTCTTCAGAATTTTCCTGGGAAATTTCCCTCAAGAATTTTTCTGCTTAGATTTTTTTTTAATTCATCATTTTTTAAGGTTTCGATTTTCAAAATTACATTTTTTTCCTCAACGTTTTTTTTTGGGGTAAGATACGCGCTTTGAATTGAAGCTGTCACATAAAATGTTTTCTTCTCATATGAAAAATCAAAAAAAAAAAAAAAAACCGAAAGTATTAATCGGACTTTACCTCACCTTGCAAGAGAGAATAAATAAATAATGTAAAAAGAACTATTATTTCTTATCCATATCTTCCTTTTGAGAAAAATCTATTTACATTCGAGAAGTTTTCTTCTTCTTCAATGATTTCACAATTTTATAGTGTTAACATATTTATTTTGATAAAAACACTTTTAATTATAAATTCATATTAATTGATTAAGTTTGATTTAATTCTTATGATTTTATAATTTTGATCCCTAAACTTTCATTGTGTTTCATTTTCGCTCTTGAATTTTCAAAAGTGCCGTTTTTTATCCCCAGATTTTTGAAAAACTACATTTTTAGACATTCTGTCAGTCGCTGATGTCACACATTTCTAATGATGTAGCAATCTTATGTGGAAATTTAAATTGCCAACTAACTTAAAATTTGCCACGCCAGACTTCCACATAATCAATAATGCCACATCAGCAATTAACTGACGATCAACTAACAGAAAACTTAAAGAAATGACTAAAATGTAGGTTTACGGGGGTCAATGGACTAAAAACACCAATTTTGAAAGTGAAAATATAGGGACCAAAATGATATTTTACCTTTGAAATTTTTATAGAAGTATCTACATGTATATAATCAGGGCATAATTGATTGGTAAAGACATGTAATTCCACCCTTAAGAAAGTAATTCAATCCTTCACCCCAACATTATATAAAAAATAAAGAATTATTTCTACGTTGTATTGAATTGTCCAATTGTATATGAGTATTACACTGGTTTAAATAAAAGATTAACCTAGATAAATAAAATAAATGAGCTAATTAAACAAATCAAAGACAATCACGAATGTAAATAAGGAAACTTCGAATCATTTTAATTCTAACCATAATAGAATGTAAGAGGTAGATATAGTATAGTATAGACCACGATATATGAAAATGTGTAAAGTCATCCATAATTAATACCATTGACGAAGGATATGGAGAGAGCATCTCTATAAATCTTCTCATTCACACTATATTCCAAATATCTTTTCCAAACTTTTATTGAATTTCGAATGACCTTATAAACACAAAAAACAAAGGGTCACCAACCTCTAGTTTACATCAACTATATATTTTCAACATAATTTGTCCAGAAAATTAATTCTGTGTTCTTTTAATTTAATCTCTATTTAAAATTGGGGGTTTTAAAAAATTGGTATCTTAAGAATTGGTATTTTCAAAAATAGAAAAAAAATTTGAAATTTTAAAAAAATGATATTTCTCAAACATAGATGGGTCTAATATCAGTCTGAAAAATATCATTTTTAGAACATTTACTATTTTTAAAATTACACAAAAAGAAAGTGTCCTTTTAAATTTTATTAACTTAAATTAATATTAAGTAGAGTTTAACGTATGTTACATATATTTAGGTACAAGGAATAATAATGTTGGAGAAAAAACATTATTGAAAAAGACCAATGTGATTATCCCACTAACCTACTAACCAACCAATTGCATATAAAACACAGAGACGTAAATTTATTATGGGATACAAAAATCGTATTGAATTGTTTTTTATAATAAATTTGGGGGGTATAATAATAAAAATAAGAGAGAACATATTAATTTTTTCAAAATTTGCCTACTAATTTTTTCAGTTTCTAAATAATATGTTAAATCACCACTAGACCCAAAAGCTTAAGTTGATGAGCAAAGACAAATTTAATTATATATTTCAATATTCTCCTCACATGTGGGCTTAATTATTTGTACAATAATCAAACATTTGAAATTTAAATGGGAAATAAATGTCATCATAAGATTCAAACTCGACCATTTGATTATATATATCTTAACACCGGTTAATTGCTTTAGTTGAGTGGAGTAGAGACATTTTTTTACTAACTAGAGTGATCTCACATTTGCATTTTTTCAACTTAAATTACTTTATCAAGCAATGGACTTAGCTTAATTCAATCTTATAAATTTTAAATTAGGTTAATTATTAATAAAGGAAAATTTTATGAGGATTCAAAAAAAAAAAAAATTACAAATATATCACCTTCCAAAAGTATGGACAAAAATGTTTTTTTAAAAAAAGTCAATCACTTAATGATAATAAATCATGATGAATCATTAATCAACATTCTAAATACAAATGACATATTTATAAAATTCGAGAAAAAATAGTGAAAATTACAATTCATTTTTAAATAGCTATTATTTTAATAGAAATTCGTTTTTATAGCTATTTGAGACAAGAAGAACAAAAAATGCTATTTTAAACAATTTTAAAATTTTTAAAATTTTTACTATTTTGAAAATATCAATTTATAAAATGTCATATTTTTTTAGAACCCCCCGATTATAGATGTTATAATTTTTTTTGGTTAGATTAGTAATCATCCATACTATAAAATTTGTAGAATAAACATTGAAATAATAAATGGTAAAGATATAATTCCATTTTTTATACATTAGGTTAAAAATAGTTAAAAAATATTTAAATGACTCGAAGTAAACTATTTAATGAAAAAGAATAAAAAGATTTAAAGGATCATTAAATTATATTAATAAAATTATGTATAGTGTAAAGACCCAACTTTTCAGAGTTTAAAACAAACATAATTAAAGTAGCGGAAGACTCAATAAATAACTTTTATTAAAAATATGAAAAATTCATTAAATCAAAATAAACATTTAATTAAAACAATAACTCCAGAGTTATAAAAATTAAATGAAAACCAATGTAAAACTAACAATATTGTCTTAAAACGATCAAAGCAAATAATGAATAGAAATTTTCAAAATCCAATAACTCAACAAAAACCGAATAAATCCAATACTTTATTCATTAATAATAACGAATAAATAATAGGCGGCCACCACGACATGAACCCCTCATCTTCTCCACATCATCAACCGCCACCTCTCCGTCCACTGTTACCTGAAAAAAATTATAGCACTGTGAGGCTAAAGCAAGTGAGAAAACGACTTAATCAACAAGTAAAATTTTAAATAGTCTCTAACAATTCATACCGAGTCCCAAGCACTCAACACTCTCCAATAACTCTTACGCTCAAAGCGTCACTTAAACTCAATCTCAATCCAATACATGAATAGGTTATTAACTCAAATTCCATATTCAAGGTTTTTCGATAAACTCACTTTACATGGATAGACAACTCTCACTAATTCATACCCAAGGATTTCCCTTACAAACTCTCATCATCAAGACTTAATACTTTCGGACAACAAGCTAATTCTAAAATATCAAAACAACTAAATAACATACAACACTAAGAAGGCGGTCCATCGGGACTACTATCACTTCCTAGTATCTAGTTATAGCCGCAACTATAACTTGAATCCCCTAATGAATCATTCTTACGAGCAATGATCATTAGTACCTGATTATGGACTTTTCCATAACAAATCATATTCTTAGTAATAAGCTCGTAGCCTTAATACTAGAAATTCACAACTTGATAGGCCATCAATCTCAACTTCCTCTACATTATACACATGATAATGTTCATTCAAATTCAATATTTAATATTAAAATACAGCAGCCTAATCAAATTACATTCAATTCACAAAAATGCCAAAAAATAGTAAAACTGCCGAAATACCGAAAAATCAAATGTAACACTTCTTAAATAAAAATTCATGGAAAATGAACATCTTAAACTCCCAAACATTCCAGAATTAGATTCATTAACAATCAGAATCAAATCGAAACTTAAAACACCAAAATCCGTCGAAAAACGCCTAAACTAGTTCTAATAGAAAATAATTTCTCCTAAGCAATTTTCGGATGTTCCCATTATCAATTCTCTTCCTAAATATCAAGAATATCATAAATAATTATATAGAATCATACAAGCTACGGTATGAGTTTTAGATTTCTCTAAAACTCTACCATTAATCAAACCATTAACTCACCTTGAATTTTGCTAAATTCTAAATTTTCACGCTACTTCCCACTACAAACCAGACCTGAAATGAGGGTCCTAAACAATTAAAATTTATGCAAAAATAGTCCCAAAAGGTGTAAAAAGGTTTGAGGTTCGACGGCTAGAAGAACAGGGAAAACAACGACGAATGGATTGCTGTTGACGAAGGGGAAAATCACAACACTGCAGTCCCTTTGCCGTGGTTGAACCGTGGCCTTCGGGTCATGGTTTGGTCGTGGGTTCAAGTTCCAGGAGATCGATTTTGATGGATTTTCGATTTTAGTTAAGGTGGATCAAAATTGATTGGAAATAAGGCTTTGGTTTGGGAATTGGTAAGTGATGGGGGTTGGGTTTCAAGGATGGGTTCTTGAATCCATAAATTTAAACACTAACTCAATTTTCCAGAATTTAAATGATAGATAAAACGATTCAAAACACTTACCCAAAGTTAGAAACTCAAGGAATTAACCTTCAATCTTCGCCTAATGACTCACCACGATCAAATCGAGCATCTAACAACAAAAATCGACGAAACAAACATCAAATTAGAAGCCCTAGGGGCGGCACATGGAGAGTTTAAAAGGAGAAGAAACTTTTACCTTTTGATTGAAACAGAAGATCCCCAACCACTCCAAATCCAAGATCGCAACAAGAAACGACGATCAAACGATGAACGAATCCAACCAACTTCCCGGTCTTCTCCAAGGGGTGGCGGCAGCGTGAGTGGGAGAGAAGAGAGTCTAAAATCTGAAAATTTGCAAATGGAAAGTCATATTAGGTTAAAATCCTAAGTTGCAATATTTACGAAACTACCACTTACCTTAAGACGTCTATATCTTGATCATCGGGCCTCAGAACGACAAACCGTCAGTTGCGTTAGAATCTTGACATCAAGATGATCAATTTTATGTCGAAATATTAATCTAATCACAAGGTTCAAATTTCGAGGTTTTCAAGAAAAATACCATAATGCCCTTTTTAAAAGAACACGATATTTCTGTTCCAATTAATCGATCAAGCCTAATTAATATTATTTAAAAATAATAATATTGATTTTAATTACCTCGTCACGGGGCGTTACATATAGCTACCCCGTTTCATTCAAAGTTATAATCGGGTTTGGGGTGGGAATCATACCCCGTTTAATGATCGGGTTCGTGGTGAACATGGACCCAGCCTGACTTCGACCCGACTTCCACTTTTTTCTTGTTTTAGTTTATTTCTTGTTTTTTCCACTTCCTTTCTCATTTCCTTCTTTTCTTTTTGATTTGATTGAATGAATTGAATGTTTTTTTTATGCTTCTTTGAATGAATTGTTAAATAGATTGGTTGAATTAATTTATTAGGTATAAATAAATACCTTAGAAAAAGTCATTTTTTTAAAATAAAACCATTTTTTTTTAGAACCCATTTATACCCTAACTACGCCCGATTCTCGAACCGACATTTAAATAGGGTGGGGTCGGGATGGAATTTAAATAGGACAATCTGGGGTGCTTTTTTTTCTTCCTTAAACGGAATTAGGGTGTAAAGAGAGTATCCCACCACGCCTATACTCACCCATAAAATTACGCACAATTATTTTTGGGCTATTATCACATATACCCAATATCGAGTCTTAATTTTCAAAAAAACCACAAACATTGAAAAATATCAAAATTACCCAACACATAGTTAATCCATAATTTTTTTATGAAAATTTGATTATAATTGATATATTATTTTTGTAAATTTGCATTACTGATATAAATTTAATACTAGAATTTACATTACTGATAAATTATTGTTATAAAATTACATCAATGATATATCATTAAATTAATAAAATATCTAAAAATGGGTAAATATGATATAAACATGAAAGTGTGGCATATATGAAAACAAAACTCAAAAGTTGGCTATCGCGCATAATTTTCCATTATTTTATTTGGTAAAGGTGTTACATTTTTAACTAATGAAATTTAGATGGGTTTAATTGAATTAAAACTAATTTTAGAAAAATCACGCACCAATCTTATCTCAATCAATGCAAATCATTGTATTTTTCGAAACATCCCTTAAATGTCAGTCTTGGTCTTTTAAGCTCAAGTCTTGTTTCTTTTTTAGGATTAAACCAAAAAAGTCAAGTAAATATATCAGTTTTGTTAAGTTACGCATATTTATAGAGGTCATCACGTGACGTAAGCGTAACACACATCTTCCTCTCTTCTGTACTTTGCTGGTAGAAAAGTTCCATTGGTAAAATAACTTCTTGTTGGATTAGAATCCATCTACCCTTTTATTTAAGAAGAAAAAGAAAGATCAATTTCATCTTAAAAAAAAATGACTAATGATTTTTTTTTTTAAACTTCATCCAATAAAATTCTCTAATATTTAAAATTACCCAGCGTTTTAGAAGAAAAAGAACGATCAATTTCATCTTCACACACTCTCTCTCATAAATCAAATACATCAAGACATATTTCAATTGACGTCCATGTAATTTGATTTTAGAAAATATCCTTGAAATTTATAAAACACATCAAATGAAATACATTGAATTTTAATGCCACAATTTTTGTTCGAGTTCTATTTAATAAGTGGTAAAATTAAAATATAAAAATAAAGTAGGAATAAAATAGGAATGCAACACATTTCTCGTATTATAACACCTTTTAAAAATGTTATAGATTATAGATAATAATTCACTACACAATAAATCTTTAAAACTAGAAAACCCACTAATTCATAAAATTCATCACGACAGAACCCTTCTTTAATAACTAAATTTGACCAAATCGATCTAAATACAAAATATAAATAATCAAAATGACAATAGCTAAATTAAAACATAAAATAAGAATGTAACATTACTAGCCTCCCCATGAAATCATCCTTATCCTAAAAGATTAAAAAATTCACTTGTTCCAATTTATAGTTAGGTATAAAGTACTGTTTAGATTTTTTGAAAATTGCTCATCTTCATGGTTTCTCATGCCTCATATTCCCAAGTATTCCCTTGAACCACAAAATATGCGCACATGTTTTCGTTGGAATGAAAGATACACACAAGACTCATTCACATACTTTTCATCAAACCAATTGTTACATGCATGATTTCATGTAACGAGATTTAATGAAATATATTAATTTGAAGAAATCTTGGCCTCCGAATATTAAGTTTTCGAGAAAATCAAAACCTTAAAAAAAGTAAATTTATCACGTAAAATCTCCTTCACCTTTTCATTCATTTTCCTACTATAAATACGATAATAAAATAATAATCCACTACACAATAAATCTCTAAAACTAAGCAACACACTAATTAATCCATAAGGATAGGAGCCTCCAAATGACTGACTTTTACTAGATTTAGATACAAAATATAAAATAATTAAAATGATAATTATTAAATCAAAACATAAAATAGGGATGTAACGTTGAAGTCAATTAGATTTAATTTTAAATTTCAATAATTAAAAAAATACCATCACGATTTTCAGTAACATTCCATAATCTCAAGATTAAATTAGGGAAATTTCATTGGGTAGTAGATTTTGATACAATATTTTTTAAAATATCAACTCTAAAAAGTATTTATAAATATGTCAATTTTTACCATGTTAATCAGTGATTAATAATGATTAATATGTGTATCAATGATAAACTTAGTATAAAAATATGTAATTTAATGTTTATCACTGATTCACCTAATAAAATATTGTTGTATTTATAAATATTTTTTAGAGTTGATATTTTTACAAACATTGCTAAAAGAATTTCTAATTTTGCAAGTGCCCAATAAAATTATAAAAGTGTGTTTGTTATTTTTCAAACCCGTGTGCAACACACGGAGGAGACCAGGCTTTTGAAGTCAAGATAGAGATTTCAACCTAAATTTCTTTGTCATTTGATTTTATATTATTAAAGCCAGTTTCTCTTCTCAAGCATCTACCAAAAACATATGGAAAAAAAAAAAGTAGTTTTAGTCCTTTAAAAATTACATTTCTAATCTTCAATTTTTAATTAATTAAGCTCTTACAGCTTTTGACACTAAAATTTAAATTAATATTTAACAAAAAAAAAAAGACATGATTCTTTTTTTATTGGGTAAAATGTAAGAATGACACCTACACTTTCACCCAATTTTACACTACAAAAAAACTGTCAATTTGCGACCAGGAAATTGCGACCAAATGGTCGTTTTTTACCTAAATTGCGACCAAAAATGCGACCAACCGAATGGTTGCTAAAAAAGCTGTCGGATTTCAATTGTCGATTGCATGGTCACAAAAAATTCGACCATATGGTCGCAAAAATTTTGGTAGCAAAAAGTCAAACTTTTGAAAATGCGACCAAATGGTCGCATTAAAAGAGACCATATGGTCGCATTTTATCTTCAATAGAAGTGACCATTTGGTCACATAAAAAGTGACCAAATGGTCGCATTTTATGCGACCAAATGGTCACTTTTAGGCTCAGTTAAAATGCGACCAGATGGTCACCTAAAAAGTGACCATCTGGTCGCATTTTATGTGAAAGATAAGTGACCAATTGGTCACATAAAAAAGTGACCAAATGGTCACTTTTAGGCGACCAAATGGTCACTTTTAGGCTCAGTTAAAATGCGACCAGATGGTCACCTAAAAAGTGACCATCTGGTCGCATTTTATGTGAAAGATAAGTGACCAATTGGTCACATAAAAAAGTGACCAAATGGTCGCATTTTATGCGACCAAATGGTCACTTTTAGGCTCAGTTAAAATGCGACCAGATGGTCGCCTAAAAAGTGACCATCTGGTCGCATTTAAGAATTTTTTTTAAAAATTTAAATTTCAATAATTAGTTAATTAATTATTAATTATTAATTATTAATTATTTATTAATTATTTATTTAATTATATTAATTGAACTAAAATTAATTGAATTAAACTCAAATTAATTTTAGTTTCAATTAATCTAATTTTAATTTACTTTAATTCAAATTAATTGATTAGTTTATTTTAGTTTTAATTAATTAATCTTAAGTTTAATGGAATTAATTTTAGTTCAATTAATCTAATTTTAATTTACTTTAATTCAAATTAATTGATTAGTTTATTTTAGTTGTAATTAATTAATCTTAAGTTTAATTGAATTAATTTTAGTTTCAATTAAACTAATTTTAATTTACTTTAATTCAAATTAAATGATTAGTTTATGTTAGTTTTAATTAATTAATCTTAAGTTTAATTGAATTAATTTTAGTTTCAATTAATCTAATTTTAATTTACTTTATTTCAAATTAATTGATTAGAATACTTAAACAAAATTATTCTAATTAATTAATCTAATTGTACTTTACTTTAATCAAATTTTAACTAAAATTAAGTAATTAAACAATTTTTATTTATTCATTAAATTAAAATTAATTAATTAAATTAGTGTAATTAATTAATTTAAACTACTTAAGTATAATTGAAGTTAAACTATTTGAATTAATTACCCTACTTTAAATTAATTGATTTAATTAAAGTAATCTAAATTACATTAATTAAACTAAAATTAAAATTTAAACTAGTGTAATTATAAATTAATTTAGTTTAATTTTATTAAATTAAAGTAAACTATCTTAAATAAACTAAATAAGTAATTAAACTAAATTAGATTAAGTAATTAAATTAATTACTACTTAAATTGAATTAAAGTAAACTAAGTTAGATTAATTAAACTATTAGATTAATTAAACTAAAATTACTTAAAGTAACAAAATTAAACTAAACTAATTAATTAGTTAATGTAAACTAAAATGCTATGAATTAAACAAAAGTAAACTAAGTAATTGATTACACAAATTTAGATTCATTAAACTAAAACTAATTAAATTAACAAAACAAAACTAAACTACTTAATTGAAAACTAAAAACTAAAACTAAGTAAAATAAATTCTTAAACTAAACTTCAATTTTATACGAAAACTAACCTCGTAATAGAAACCGGGATTGGGGTTTGAGGGTTTTAGATTTAGAGTAAGAACCAGGAACGGAACGGGAAGAAATAACGGGGAACGGGAGAGGGAAAGAGAGAAAAGAACAAAAAGAGAGGAAGAAAAAGAGAAAGGAAGAAAAGCAAAACGGGGGAAAGGAAAACCGATGGGAATTTAAATCAGATTTTGCGACCAAATGGTCGCAAATATGTAATTATGACAAGAAACGAAAGGTCGCGCGTGCTGGGGAAAATTGAGACCAACTGGTCGCATTTCTTGACATATTTGCGACCATATGGTAGCATTTCATGAAAAGCGACCATATGGTCACCACTTTACCATGATCCATAACAGCTGTCATATCACGAGTCCCATCAATAATTGCGACCATCCGTCGTCGATAATGAAATTCACCGCCAAATATTGCGACCAGGATGGTCGTAATCTTTAAATTCACCGCCATAAATTTCATGGAAATTTAAATTTACCGCTCATTTTTGCGACCATATGGTAGCCCACCGCCAAATATTGCGACCAGATGGTCGTAATCTTTAAATTCACCGCCATAAATTTCATGGAAATTTAAATTTACCGCTCATTTTTGCGACCATATGGTAGCCATTTTACTTATATTTTTTAAAAATATAATTATAAAATGCGACCAACTGGTCGCATTTCACTTCTAAATTACTACCATGTGGTCACCTTTTTGTGTGAAATTGCGACCACTTGGTCGCAAATATAATTTTTTTTTTTTTTTTTTTTTTTTTAATCTTTCCTTAAAAGAAATAGTTTTAATTAATTAAACACATACACACACATTTGAATAATCAAGTTAACAAAATATCTCATTCATCATCGTCTCCAGAAGTCCAGTCACATACGTCTTCTTCTTCTTCTTCTTCTTATTCTTCTTCTCGTTTCTTCATCGATTCATCGTCTCGAATAAATTCAGCATCAATGTCACGTGTGTGAGAAGTGGAAGCATGTATATCATCATCATCATGCAATGTTATCGTTCCATCGTTCAAAGGACGAACAAGATTTGCATCCTGACCATCGTCGATTGCACGAGATCGTATCTCATCTTCTTGAAAAGCAACGACTTCCTCTGCGTGGTCGTCTTTCTCGGACAAGTTTTCTTCTACCTGGCGTGGTTTAACTTTACAAACAACTAACCAATCTGTCCAGGATCTCGTCTATTAATCGGATAGTTCGGGTAATAAACTTGAATCGCTTGTGAAGCCAGGGACGAACCTATCGGTGCGCGTATGCTTAGACTTCTTTACCTCAACGATTTGTAAATGATCAATCTTACGGACTCGCCTCGTCTGGTTGTCTCGAACCAAGTGCGATTGAACGAGAACAATGCGTTTTAGCGTCGGACTTGCGTATTGAATCTCAAGAATCTCATCGATTACTTGAAGTAATCGTCTTCGTTTGTCTTAGAACACGTGACCTTTTATGCAAACACCACCGTTGTTTGTTGCCCTGTTCACTCAATGCGCCTTCGTTTGAAATCAGAATCGCTTTCCGACGTATCCACCATACGACCTTGCTATCCAGTCCAGGTCCCTTTGCTAAAGAAATGATGCGAGGATCATCCACCGGTAATGTAGGGGAGTCAACCTGTGTCATTGTCCACATACAGTAATGTTAGGAAGATAGTAATTGTTTCAACATAATGCAACGGTTGTTTGACAATTTAAAATAACTCACGTATGCACTGAACCAAGAACGAAACTCTTTGTCGATTATTGACCCCTCCTCAGCGTCTGTAAGACCAACTCGTGTCATTCTAACGTATACGTTTAGAAATAATCTGTATGTTACAAAAATAGTTAGCAAATAGTTTGTAATTGTTTATGCGATGGAATAATGTTAAGTTACAAACTCACTCTATGTAAGGCTCGATCTCTGCGCAGTTGCATAACACGTATGTCTGCATTACGTGATACTCAGAATCGGTCAACGGCCTTCGCACTGATCTTCCAACTGTCATGCCAGGTTCCGTAAAAATCGGCAAGTCGTTCATGTCAACACCTTCAAGTAAATTATCGACAACGTTTCGTTTTGACGGTCGAAACTGCTCTGCAATGTGTTGATCAAAGTAGTATGAACAAAATGTGGTAGTCTCTTGCGTCAGGTACGCACTACAGATAGATCCTTCTACTCGTGATCTATTTCCAACCATCTTTTTCAACCGACGTAAGTACTGTGGGTACAAAACATTATTAACATTCGATGATCATCATCTTGATTCATACGCGTACATTACAAAATAATCGTGCTTACCTTTCAAATGGGTACATCCAATGGTAATGTACGGGACCCCCTAAGAATGCCTCGTATGGAAGATGCACCGGAAGATGCTCCATGGAGTCAAAAAAGCCAGGTGGGAACATTCGCTCCAACTTACAAATAATAACGGCGATCTCCTGGAACTCATTGAAGCGACGTAGCTTCCGTCGACTCTGTACATGTCAAGTCCCTGAAAAAAACACTCAACCGGGCAAGCGGCTCCCAATTTCTATTCTCTAGGAACGGTCTCAACGCGACGGGCATCAATCGTTGCATGAATATATGACAATCGTGGCTTTTCATCCCGAACATGATATGTTTTTGACTGTCTATACACCGACTCAAATTAAACGTATCCGTCCTGGGAATTTGATGGATTTGATCCACTCAAATAATGTTTTCTTTTCATCGATCGTCAACATGTACTTTGCTTTTGCGTAATTATCATTGTCGTCGATGGCTCCAACTCAGGACGGTCACATATCTCCCGTATATCATAACGTGCCTTGATTGTCCTTCGTTTTTCCCTAACGTTCAAAATCGTATTGAAAATGTTGTCAAAGAAATTCTTCTCGATATGCATTACATCAAGATTGTGTCTAATCGGTAGATCCGCTAATAATACGGTAGATCCCAAAAAATACTTCGTTTCTTCCAGATGCATTGTTTGCACTCTCGCACCTTCCACGGTAATCTTCCGCATCCCTATAGTATCTATACCTGGTGCAGAATCTGCCTTCCACTATACATGGTCGGGGGGTTTGTTTTCTTACTCGTCGACCCTTCTTCCATCCAGCCGTTTGAACCGGCGTGTGATTCAAAGGCAAGAATCGACGGTGACAGTCAAACCAACAAGTTTTCCGACCGTTTCCGAGATAAAATGCATCCGTGTCTAGCATGCAATGCGGACATGCGTATGTCCCCGCCGTACTCCATCCTTTAAGATGAGGAGATTGAGGTTCACACAATTAACTACAATGACTAAGGAAAGCAATAACAAAAGCTAAACACCGGCTCAAAAATGTATATGAAAGCAATTAAATATCAACATACCTGACAAGATTGAATACGCAGGGAAGTCACCGATCGTCCGGATTAACGCGGCGCGCATCAAGAAATTTTGTTTCGTCGAAATGTCGTGCGTCATAACACCGTCACTCCACAACCTTTTCAACTCGCAATAAGTGGTTGCAAATACACATCCAGTTTCTTTTGGACTTTTCGGCCCGAGTACGATCAACGTTAGAAAAATCACCGGGTCTCGCATGCACATCGAGGGAGGCAAGTTATACGGGGTTACCATGATCGCCAAACTGAATATTGTGCCCAGGATGCCCCGACCGGGTTGAAGCCATCTGTGCATAAGCCCAATCGACGTTTCTTGGATCTTGTGCAAAATCCTGGATGACAATTATTTAAATGCTTCCATGCCGCAAAGATTCGAGGGATGTCTCATAACACCTTCATCCTGTGAATGCTCGTGATGCCATCTCATGTGCGAGGTCATCACATCCGATGCATACAACCGCTGCAGGCGTGGGGTCACGATAAATAGAACATGCGGGCATTCGGAATCAGTTGTGTTTCCCTTGTTTGTATCTTGGAAGAAAACAGGATTTGCAATGATGCAGGTCCTCATCCACATCCCAGTAAATCATGCATCCGTTTTGACACGAATATATTTTCTCCACGGGTAATCCAAGTCCCTCCACTAGCTTTTTCGTGTCGTACAAACTGTGGGGCATATTATTTTCTTCCTGGAGCGCATCGACGAAACCACGATGCAATCGCATCAAATCCTCTACCCTGGTATGTTGTCTGCGCCTTTATATTTAAAAGTTCTGGCGCGAAGAAAGTTGACTTACCTCACACCCATCGTACAATGGTGGTGGTTTGTCTTTAGCATCTCGTGCATCTTACGTGCTTCCGGATTCATTTCCTCTTCTACAACCCGTTCATCTTCGTCTCACGTTTAAACTTTCACGGAAATTTTCATTGCCCCCATACCCTGCACCATCAATTATCATTTCTTGCATCCGACAATACCGTTGTTCATCATTTCGTTCTTCGTCAACAACCTCTACATTCGAGCCGCTACCTTCGTATCGTCTCGATTCCTGTAATGCAATGTCGAACATTTCCTGTGTTTCCCCCAGAAACACCCAGGTGATAATAATTCCGCACAAACCCCCAAAGATAAAGATGCACCTTCAACTCAGAATCTGGGTATGATTCTCCTATTGTCGCATTTCGACTGCAGGCGGCGTAGCTTTCCACCATACTTTTCATAATAGACAGTTGTCATGCAAAACTCAACAAACTGTTCAACCCCTGGCCACGAACTCATCGTTCAAATACCCGTCTATCAAACGAACATACATCCACTCTCTCATTTTCTTTTTACTTAATGCTAAGAAACAATGGGTGGAGGGGTTTTTATAATGGACTCCTCTCGCTCATTTGCGACCAGGATGGTAGTATTTTTGCTACCACCTGGTCGCAATCCCGCCAAATTTTCCCGCTATTTTCCTCACTGCCGGGTCACATCAAGTCGAAATTTACGACCACATGGTCACTTTTTGGGTGACCACTTGGTAGCTTTTATCCCACCAAATTCTTTATCAATTATTGGTCCCATAAAAATCACATAATTGCGACCATCTGGTCACTTTTTATTGCGACCACTTGGTAGCTTTCTTCCCTCCAATTATAAGCTACCACGCTCACCCTTGGGTCACCAAAATTGCGACCATCCTGGTCACTTTTTATTGCGACCACTTGGTAGCTTTCTTCCCTCCAATTATAAGCTACCACCGCTCACTTTTGGTCACCAAAATTGCGACCATCTGGTCACTTTTTATTGCGACCACTTGGTAGCTTTCTTCCCTCCAATTATAAGCTACCACTGCTCACTTTTGGTCACCAAAATTGCGACCATCTGGTCACTTTTTATTGCGACCACTTGGTAGCTTTCTTCCCTCCAATTATAAGCTACCACTGCTCACTTTTGGTCACCAAAATTGCGACCATCTGGTCACTTTTTATTGCGACCACTTGGTAGCTTTCTTCCCTCCAAAATTACGCGCCATTTTTTGCTACCAAGGAACATTTTAGTCACAAAAATGCGACCATATGGTCGCAAAAAAACACTTTTTATTGTGACCATTTGGTAGCTTTCTTCCCTCCAAAATTACGCGCCATTTTTTGCTACCAAGGAACATTTTAGTCACAAAAATGCGACCATATATGGTCAAAAAAAAAAGTGACCAAATGGTCACTTAGAGTCAACCTTCAAAGAAAGTGACCAGGTGGTCACCAGAAAGCTACCATATTTTTTTGGTCGCAAATTTCTGGTCGCATTTTGACAGTTTTTTTGTAGTGTTAAATATGACACCTACACTTTATTTTTTTTTCAAAATACACTTGTGCATTTATAAAGAAGCTATAATTATTTAAAAAACCATCCATTTTAACATTGAGTTATAATTTTTTTAATATTTTAATAGAATATTAATATTTCTTAACCTTTTCAATTAATTTTGGGTAAAAAAATTGGGACCTACAATTTTTCAAAATTTCATACTGAAGTTTGTGTCTGATTCATAGTTCAATTCTCACCGGATTCTATTTGTAGTAGAGCAAAAGGCATAGTCCAGATGCTATTGTAAACATCTTGATGAAGAGATTGTTATTTTGAAGGAGATGGTAATTTTTCTTAGCGAAACCTGATTGAATTTCTAATGTAAATATTGTGAGTCTCGATTTCTTTTTACCCATGGTTAGTTAGAAAGGTTAAGAAATAATAATATTATATTAAAATGTTAAAAACAAAAAGAGAATGAAATAATAATTTGATGTTAAAATGGATGGTTTTTTTTAATAGATTATGGTTTCTTGATAAGTGTAGGGGTGTATTTAAAAAAATAAAATTAAGTGCAAGAGTCAGACTTGAACTAAGGTGAAAGTGCATGGGTCATTCTTGCATTTTACCTTTTTTATTTATTGATATCTATTCATATCCGGACATAAAATCTATGTCCTTAATAAAATGATGTGGGTCATATTTTATATTAAATTTTAATAATAAAGATGGTATTTAGAGTTAATTAAGATGTGAGGAATCAAAATAAAACTTTAAAAATTGAGATAAAAAAAAAGATAGAGGTACATGTTAGAAATTGAAATTATATTTTAATCGTAAAAAAGATATTAAAGGATATGTAAGATTGAAAGTAATAAATATAAATTAAGTTTCAAAATAGACTTAATTTGCAAAATTATTAAAATTAGAGAAAAATCCATTACAACTGTAAATTTCAAAAATCATTTTTCTGTCACAATTTACATTTAATAATTTCAAATGCATATCTCTTAAGAGATGGTTGCATTTTAAAATTATTTTAATTAAAACAGGATATATTATTATCAAATGCATTATGAATTATGATTAAGAATGCAGTTTCCATTTTGTTAAAATTAATCTGAATAGACCAAAAAAATAAAAAATTTGATAGGAATTATCAAACTCTTGAATTTTAAATGGTACATCTCAATGAGTTATACAAATGTCAATATGATCACCATGTAATTATGAATAAATTAAATATCTTCCTCAATTTAAACGTAATCCAATGATTAGATATTGGTACCCTCCCACAAAATCTTTATTTCAAACCTCTCCTTATTTGATATAATATTTAAAACTAGTATATATATAATATGAGGTAATTATTAAAATAAAATATTCTTGTCTATTAATTATTAAAATGTCAGATTTTTAAATGACTCAAATAGCAGTTCAATAAATTATTAAATTATGGTTCAACAATAATATATTGAACTAAAAAGACAAAAAAAACGAATAAAATCATTGAAAAATAATAAATTATTTCAATAAATTATTTCAATAAATTATATATAATAATTTATTGAATTAAAAAAAAAATAAAAACCAAAAAATCCATTAAAAATAACAATGAAAAAAAGTTCAACAAATTATTTAACTGTAGTTCAATAATTTATTGAAGTGCTATTTGGGTAATATTTAAAAACTTCTAACATTTCAGTAATTATTATGTAAAATATATTATTTGAGAAAATTTCCAGGTAAAATAGATATCCACAAAAAATATTACCTTATTTTGAAGTAATCCAATGACGAAAAATCAGTAACCCACTGGGAATCATGACTTTTCAAAGAATTCATTTGAAATTGGATGATTCTAAGATGATGCCATTTATCTTAAAGAAAGGACAAAAAAAAAAAAAAAAACCACTTGTCATCGACTAATCACATATTTTCCAATAAATTTCCTTATTATTATTATTTTTATATTACTGTCACGCAATCCTTATATATTGGGAGTATTACCATTGTTTCTCACCCAAACTTAGTTTCCCTGTTTGATTGTTCTATTACACAAAATCTTCTAGAATGGAATCCTCAACCACCATCAATGCTTCCCTTGATCTTAATTCTACTCCTTTTCCGTTCCTGGCCGGCGAATCTCCGACCATTAACTCCAATTTAGTGAAGGAAGAGGTAGACAAAAAAAATCTTAGAAGCAATTTTTTAAGAGAATTTACTGTTTGATTGAATGATTATTTGTTTTCATAGGCCACAGATGCAATTGCAGAAAAACTGAATCAAATAACTTCGGAGAACAAGAAGCTGAATCATATGCTTGGAATTGTATGTGAGAATTATGGAATTCTGCAAAATCAAGTGATGGATTTGATGACTAAATCCAAGAAAAGAAAGGCGGATTGTGATCATAATTGCAATTTCACTGATCGAAATTGCAGCTGTTGTAATGATGACGATGATGATGATTCACGTTTTAAAAAGCCAAGAGAGAGTAGTAAGCCTAAGGTTTTGAGGGTTTTGGTTCGGACTCATCCTTCAGATTTAAGCCTGGTATGTAAATTATTTAACATGGTGTCAGAATACTTCTTTTATTAATAACCGTCAACCGATGTGTTTAGATTTCGTATTAATATTGAGTCCACATGCATAAGAGAGTGTTAAGTTTATTGTGAAGTCTATATTATATTTTTTTTTATGAAGTTTTATTGAATGTTTAGAATTATGAATATATGAAGAATGGTGTAAAAATTGTAGATAGTGAAAGATGGATATCAATGGAGGAAATATGGTCAAAAGGTCACTAAGGACAATCCATCTCCAAGAGCGTACTATAAATGCTCACTTGCCCCTAGTTGTCCCGTCAAAAAGAAGGTAATTTCCTCGAAACTTCCCTATTGCTCTAACCTTGTCTTAGTTTAGTTAGTTTTCCAACACTCAAAACCAAATTATTTCAACACAAATTATTCTATAATTTTCAACATTGTTGAAAATATTCGATACCATTTATATCATTATATGATGAAAGAAAACTCATCCTCGATATATCTTAATAATAATTTTATTATTTTCATTGTTATTTTGAATTATTATTTTTTTGCCTTTATTAATATTCAATAAACTATTATCGATAAGTTATTGAAATATTTTATTATCTTTCATTATTATTTTCAATGAATTTATTTTAGTTTTATCTTTTTTAATTCAATAAATTATTGAACTATTTCATTGTTATTTTCAATGTTTTTTTTATTTGGCATTTATTAAGTCAATAAGCTATTGTCAATAATTTATTGAAATATAGTGTTATTTTTCAATGAATTTATTCTTTTTTTACATTTTTTTAGTTGAACTATTATTTGAGTTATTTTTAAAAAGTTTTAATATTTCAGTAATTATTATGTAAAAATATGATATTTCAGTTTGCTCTTATATTTTTAAAGCTCTTAGAAAGTTGTTTTTAAAATTACTTTTAGAAAGAGAAAAAAAATGGAAAGTTTTCTCCCAAACAAGACATGATTTTCCAAATTGATAATCTCTCCTTTTCTTTTCTTGTTGGTAAATTATATTTAGGTGCAAAGAAGTGTTGAAGACGCATCATTTTTAGTGGCAACATATGAAGGAGAGCACAATCACATGAAACCTAACAATGGAATTGAATTTCAATTAGTTGGACCAATTCCATCAAATTCAAGGCTAGATTCTCCAATTTCATCATCTTCAATGAAATCTCCATCAAATTCTTCTCTAGCAACTTTTGACTTAACCAAATCCCATTCCACTGAAAGTGTGAAAGCATCAATTCCTGAAATTGAAAGACCAAATCAACAAGTAATTGTTCAACAAATGGCTTCCTTTTTGACAAGAGATCCCAATTTCACATCAGCACTTGTGTCTGCCATTACTGGAAGATTAGTAGATCATGAAATATGGCAATAGTTATGTCTTGTTTTGTTGGCTTCTGATCTATTAATTGGAGTAAATATCAATTTGGTATTAATAGATCAGATAATTAAATAAATTAAAGGTTAATTCTTCATTTTAGAGGGATTAAAACTTGAGTGTGGTGGTGTCAATTTGGTATGTGGAGTGAAAATTTGAGATCTTTGAGGGATTATCATCTACTATTGTTTTCTCGTTCAGGTATTAATTGGGATCGGTTTGATTTGTAGTTTAGTTTTTGTTAGAAGTGATTTTATGTATATGAAAATGTATTTTCTAAAAAACTTTCCTCTCATATACCATATTTTAGATATGTATTTCTTTTTTTATTTAAATAGTAGATTTATCATTTAATAATCTAATAATTGGTCTATTTCATCTCATATAACATATTTTAGATATGTATTACAAAGAGATAACTACCGTGGAAAAAAAAACACATAAATTTAAAAAAATATTGTTTTAAATTTTCTGTCTAACCTTTTGTTTTTAATACATTTTCTTCTATCAAAAATATTGTTTTGAGAATTTTGTGATTCATCTAATACTTCAGAGCGTTACAATTGTACTTCTTGTACTCATAAATTTTTTGATTTTCTATTTTTGTTCCTTTTTCATTTTTTTAATGTACGTGTTTAAAGTAAGTAGGGATAGATAAACAAAGATTTATTGTTCAATATACCACCTGCTCAAAAGCTTACGTTAATGGTTAAAAGGTAAATTTAATCATATATGTCAACACTACCCCTCACATTTAGGATTAGATAATGGAACAAGGCTCAATCATGTGAAATTTTAATAAAATGGTAGATATTATCACATAGATTCGAATTCAGGACCTATATTAATCATCATTAGATTCAAAAGGTTATTAGGCTAATGAGTAAAAATAAATTTAATCATATATCTCATTTAAGTTTTTTCAGTTTAATGAATTTGTGTGGTGAAACGCCATCATTTCAAGCTAATCGAAGTTGCATCACATACGATAGTAACTTTGAAAAAATAATTTAGAGAGTAATTAGTCGGAAACTGTAATAGTAATTGGGATTTTTTTTTAATTTTTTTTCTTTATAAAGTGTTGGGGTGAGGATTGAACCACTCCCTTGAAAGTGGAACTACAATGCCTAAACCAATGGATTATGCCTTGTTTGACAATAGTAATTTGGTATTGACTTCCATTTTAATTTCCAATTCCACCATTAGTAACTTCATTTAGTTCCAATGTCTATGTTATATTAGACATTAAAATAAGGGATAAATGTAAAATACACTCCTGCCCTTTGGGTTATTATTAAATCATACCCCTGCATTAATATTCCTACACTTTATTAAAAGTTTTAATAAAATTGAGTTACAATTATATTCTACGTATGTTATATATTTTAATTTCATGAAAAATAAGTTAAAAAAATTAACAGAATTTTAAAATAAACTTTTATGTTAATAAGATGTAAGATCTATAAATCACTTTTAAAATTTGTAATGGTTTTGGAACACCTGGTATGCGTATAATATAAACGTGTCTAAATTTCGTTAAAACTAATCTATTGAATGGTGTGATTTGTAATTTTCCTAAACTGTATGGGTGTGTTTTTTTTTAAATGTAGGAGTATGATTTAACAATAATCTAAAGTGGAGTGGTATATTTACATTTATCCCTTTAAATAAAAATCATGAGAAACAATTTCCATGGCATATGTGATTCCCTTATTGATAAAGCAATGTATTTGGCAATTTGACATTGAGAAAGAAGAAGTTACTAGGTAGTGAAAGTGGGAAAACAATGGAAAGCCGGGTTCCGGCAGATAAGACAAACTCAGCGCCGGAAAAGTTGACAAAATCATTATCAATTCCGAAAACTTAATGGCCTGTTTACACTTTTTCATTAATTGCAGCTTGACTTAAATTCTTGTTTTTTTAAGTGAGCCTTCTAATTTACTCTTTCGCGTCTTTTTTCTTAATCACCAAGAAATTGAATAATTAATATTAGTCTAACCAATGAAATTATAATAAATATTATCATCATTATCATCTAAATTAGGGTTTCCACCCCTTTGGAATTAGTATCATCACATTATCATCATAATTATTGTTGAGATATATATGAGATTAAATCTGCCTTAACCCCATCATGATTATTTTTACCTATATTAAAATTCAATAAATAAAAACATTATCATAAATATCATTAAATAATTATGAAAAAGAAAAATTACACCTTTTCTGTCTAAACTCTATAGTTTGCTCCATGAAACTTTCATTCTTATTTTATTTTGACTTCTGAATTTTAATTTTTTTATGTTTTAATCCCTAAATTTTGCATAAACAACATATTAAGTCATTACCATTAAATATTTTTCTATATATAAATCGTTTAATAAAAACTCATATTTATTGTAAAATATGACATATAAGCTGCAAGCGTGCGCGCGCGCGCGCACACACACACATATATATCAAGTGGATAAACAAAAAAGATATACTACATTTTATTCGTTAAATTATTTATAAAAAATTGAGAAAAATGGATATGTTTTTATTTTTGAAAATTTTAAGGACTAAAACAAAATATTTAAAAATTTAAGATTAAAATACAACACTTAAAAGTCTAGAGAAACTACCAAATAATGAAATTATGATTTTTATATTGATAATTAAAAAAAAAGCAAACATAAAAATTTATATAAAATTAATTATTGAATTATATTATATGAGAAAGGAAATTGGAGGAAGAGTTAATATTTAAAAAAAATTGGAGGAAGAGTTGGGGAGGGCATGTGCACTCCTGGTCCTTAGGTAGGGGATTGAGGCTTGCGCAAATATTCAAGTCCACATATAAGGGGAATTGTTTAGATATATGATTAAATTTGTCTTAACCTATCTTTCTACCCTTTTGAATCTATTAGTGATTTAACAGTTATATGATCATTGACTATCTTTTACTTACATTCTTATCGAATTTTATAGATTTAATTTGAAAGAAATGTTTATATACGCTATCTCAAATGAAATGTTTCGATACTAATCATATTAATTCATTGTTATGCTTTTAAGAGTTTGTTCTCACCTGACCATATATCCTTCTCTATTTATTTTTTATAATTAATACTTTTGTTTTAGATTATCTTTATATAGTGAATTTTTCTTTAACTTATGTTGACTTGATTCTAATTTTCTTGTATTTCTTCTACCATTAAATAAATTTTGAAGATAGGTTAGATGATCAATGTGTTAAGATAAGTAATTGAGATGTCATCATGCAACTCGTAATTTCATGTCACCAATAATAGAAGGGGAAATTTTGTTAAATATTATTTTCGATGACCGTCAAACCCATGTCTTGTTGGGAAAGTTCTTCAAGACTTCATGTTGAAGAAACATTGTATTTGGACAAATCTTGTTGAACTAATTTTAATGTTTTTGACCAATAGAGAGAGAGAGAGAGAGTTTTTGCAACGAAACTTTTTATATAAAATTTGATTGGCGGTCTCCTTAATTCGTTTTGAGATTTTTGAGGAAGGACGGCAATAGTCATTGTCTTTTATCCACTATGCTGGAGCCTTTTGGAGAGGAAAATCTGATAATTACTTCTTTTAATTCAAATTTGTTATTTTATTTTTTTCAAGTGACTCAACACAAATTTTGAAGGACTCAAAATATAATTCTTATTATTAAAATCTAAGTTAGAATTTAATTTTAGAAAAAAACATTATTTATGTTTTTATGAATATGGATTTGGTATTTACAACAAAACATTGTAGATGTTATTATCTATAAAAATGGTTTACGGTTGTTCACTCAAAATTTCAATAAACTTTTAACAATTTGTGTTAGATAACTAATACATTGTGTTAAATTAATTTATTAATTGGTAAATTATATATTTTATTACTGAAATAAGATAAGAGAGGTTCGACTTTATGCTTCGGATACTTCCTGATGAAAAATTTAGCCCAAAAAAGTATAATCATTATATTTTAATTTAAAGGGTAAAATGAAAATAAGACCTCTGTGGTTTGAAAATGGCAAATCACACCTCTGTAGTTCTAATTTTTTTCAATTAGACCCCTCACATTCAATGTCAGTAATTTTCTTTTAGCCATAACTTGTTCGTTTGAACTCCGATTTAGATGATTTCAAGATGTTTTGGAATCCTCATTTTAGTCTCTACATACTAGTCACTTTAAAACTTTGAAATGATTAATAAATAAAAAAGTTTATTAGCATCAAAGTACTAGGTATGATTGATACCGTTAACTCTTTTGGTTATTGATGATTTAGAAGTTTTTAAGTGACCGTAGCATAGAGATTGAAATGAGGATTTCAAAACATCTTGAATCATCAAAATCAGAGTTCAAACGAAGAAGTTATGATTAAAAGAAAATTAATGACATTAAAGGGGAGGGGTCTGATTGAAAAAATTTGGAACCACAGAGGTGTGATTTGCATTTTACCATAAGGGTGTTCATGCATTTGAAACAAACTATAAGGTCTCATTTGCATTTTACCCTAGATTAAAATATAAAGACTACAACTATATTTCAACCGTTGAGTTATTTCAATTTTAAATAAAATGATCAGTTTTCCACAACTAATCCATAAATCATTTGGTTAAAAAAAATACGTAAATCATAAATCATAAACAAAAGTGATTGGTTTGAACATGAAATTGGAAAATCTCAAATTAAACAAATTTGAAGGAAAATTCAATAGGTTTCTTGCGTGCATGAATTTTTTTTTTTTTTTTTTTTTTTTTTAAATCTGTACGTGTGATTGACCCCGATGACCGTTGACTGGAATTTTGGCAAACCACTTTTTTCTCCACGTTCACTTTGGGTTCCGTACGCCTTTGGTTATTGTTCAAGTGGTTCTTAGCCTCTTTTTTTTTTTATTTCAAACAAAATTTGAATTACTAGCTTATTTTCCTATCATATATAAATTATTCTTTTCACAATTATTTTTAAAAGAGGTATTAGATTTATAATTACAATTTATTTTTGTAACAATACAGATTGATTTGATAGTGGTAAAGTCAGGATTTAAATTGAGGACACACTTAATTTCAATTTTGACAAATGTGCGGTTCATTTTCAGTTTGTAATTTTTTTTTCATTTAAATCGTTTTAGTGTCGATTTTAACCAAAATTGATATTAATTGAAATCAAAATAATCCTCACATGTAATACTTGCAATCTTATTATAATTGTTGATTGTACTATTATTAACAATGAAAATAAAATTTATATATTCATTAGTGGTATTTAATTTCTTGATAATTTAGTTAAGTAAATATTAATAAATTTTACTCTATTAAGTTTTTATGTTAAAAAATCACCCTATTCTTATTAATAATTATATAGATAGATGGATAAAAAATAATAAATAAATAAAATTCTAGAAATGATATTTATAATATGAAAAAATTAATAAAAAATAATTATGATTTGAAAATTGACAAAATAAACATATTATATTTAGATTAGTTATATAAATTAAAATATAAAAAAACATGTTTTTTTAATTAAATTTATTAAATAAATATATATAAATGGATTAATTTTTAAAAAAATAAAAAATACACCCTTGTATTTAGAGCAATGAAGCAGATTAAAATATGGATACTCATACTCATGTCAGCGCTTCAACCAACACGCGATACTGAATTTATGAGTTCAATACTTATTTATTTAAATATTAACGCATCCAAATTAATTGTAATTTAAATGTCATATATATTTATGTTAATATAAAAATCGAGGGGGGCACGTTCCCCCGGACCCACTGTAGCTCCGCCCCTAGATTTGATAATCATAAACCGTTCGTTTTTTACTCGTCATAATTACTCGTTTATATAGTGATAGTAAATCTAGATATGATTTAAGATAATCGTTATTTGATATTCTTATTTTACTTTTAATATTTATAATACCTTTAGTTTTAGCAGTTATTTTGTATTTTTTTTTTTCCACATTCATATTAGATATTAGTCCTTTATTTCTGTTGTTTGAAGAGAGAGAAAAAAATAGCATCAAAGTGTATACGCGTTGAAACAAAATTATCTACTATTGTGTTTCAAAAATAGATAATTTGTCCTTGGATTTATTTATTGTGATGATTTTATAATTAATAGCATCAAAGTGTATACGGGTGGAAACAAAATTATTTTATAGTTTCTTCAGTCAAAAATATATTTGAACAAAGTATATGAATATATCTTTAATTTTTATTTTATATGAATTTTTTGAAGTCAGCAGATGATGATGATTTAATAAATATATATTGTATCTGTTATAGATGAAATTTTATAAGAACAAGTGGAATAATTTAATTTGATCAAATAATTCAGGTAGGAACTATGACATCACCTGGCTAAAAATGACCACGTCATCTGGTAATATATGTCTACGTCTCTAGCAGACCTACATACCTGAGACTAGGGGTGAAACCGATTCGGTTTTTTAATGAAATTGTGAAAACCGGACCGGTTCGGTTTTTAAGAAATGGGAACCGAATCGAACCGACCATATAGGCTAACCGGTTCAGTTCGTTCCGGTTAAATCCAGTTCGGTTTTTTCGGTTTCCGGTTTTTTAAGAATTGGTTGGATTATATCAGATTGGGCTGGACTACTTGATTGGGTGGAATGGAATGGATTGGGCTGGGCCCATTCTTCTCATGTTATTAAGCCATAATTTAAATGTAAAGAAAAAATGCCTTACATGGGGTTTGATCCTGCGTCTGGGCGGTGGAAATTTAACAAGTTGGCCAACTGATCCAAGCCTTCAAGTTTGGTCAGTATATTGATTAATTAAATGATATATGTTTCTGATTTCCGGTTTTAAACCGAACCAAAATTATTAAAACCGAAAACCGAACCGATTTTTACGGTTCGGTTCGGTTTTCGGTTTCTAATCAGAAAAAACCGAACGGTTCAGTTTTTTGCTGTTCTGTTTTTCTGTTTTTTCGGTTTTCCAGTTTAAATTTTCACCCCTACCTGAGACCAAGAGATACAATTATATAAATATCAAATCGGGATACGACATGTGGCTTAACTCACACATGACACGTGATTGGGAGGCAACACGTCGCACAATTCGACACGACGCGTGGCCAAATGATGTCATCAAATTCATCAAAAGGTTATTTAATTTTATCCTAAATTCTCTCTGGTACACTAGCTCAGTTCAGCTCTGTCTCTGACTTAAGTATCAGAGGGTGTTAGGCCAGCACCCTCTGTTCTTTCCTGTGTAGGTATCTACACTGCATGTCACCTACACAACACATCACCTACGAAGAACGCCAACAGTACAACGCACTACCTCCGACTCACCTTATTTTCAAAGTTTGTTGCATACGTGGAAGCCGACCATTTTTACGCAACAATTAGACCCATAAAAAATTAATTTGACAAATAATCTCGTTAAATTATTAAATTAGACCCTCAAGAATCGACGTAAAGATGAGCAATACATTCTTAATATCTATGAGGGGGGATGAGTGTGAGCTCAGAGAAGAAATCCTTGTATCTTCCACTATGAGGGCTCTGGGTCGGAGTTGGGGCAGGATTGAGGCCTTGGAGACCCAAACTTATGGAGATTACATTAAAACAATTAGTAAATTATTAATTTAAAGGAAGTAATTTAGAGAATTTAAATTTTTTGGGTCCATTTTTAATATTTTATAAAGTTAATTAGGAGGTCAATTGTTTAAATTGAAAGTTGAATGTAATTGTTACAATACTTTTAATCCATGAGTGATTTATGCAATTTTTTTAAAATAAATAGAAAATTGTACAAACTACACCTAAAATTTAGAAGTTATAATAATTATATTCATTAACTTTCCATTGGAATTATTGCCCCGATCAAATTAGAAACGGGTACAAATATAAAAAAGGGTTGAAAATCCAAAACTATTTCTAACTAAAAATTAACCATAAAAGAAGAAGAAAATGAATGAATAATAAGAGAATTAGATAGCAAGTCAAGAATAGCTAGATTTTTAGGTAAATGAATGACTAATAATCTCATCAATTTCATGAGGAAAGAAAAATCTCTTCATTTATTATATGTGTGACTGATTGATATATCTAAGTTTACTTATCAAAGCAAAGAAATAAATGGCTTTGTTTGATAGCAAATAGTGGGACTTTGTGGGTTGGCCCAATCAACACCATTCCCATTTCACATTTTATTACCACCTTTTATTTTTATCGTTTTATGTGGAAAAAAAAAAGCTTTCTTTTCTTCCATTAGGGAGAAATTTAATTGTTTATATTTATAGACTCTAATAAATATGTTAAATCACCCACTATATCAAAAAAATTAAATTAATGAGTAAAAGTAAAAATTTAATCATATATCTCAACAGACTTCAGGAGTTAAGTAACTTTAATGGACCACCCATTGTCTTTATCCTCTTTTTAACTTTTTTTTAATATAATTTTTTTGCTTAATTGTGTCTATATATATTAGCAACGGACATTATGGGAAACTATGAAAAAATTACTTTAATCTCAGGAGATTGGTCTTGGTATTGAGTAATTCTATGGGTTTATTATTTTTAAAATGGATGCCTATGAAAAAAAAATTGGTTTTTCAAATATATGGGTCTATTTGGATATTATTTTAAAATCATATTTTTAGTTTAAAAATTAACACGTCAAAAAAAATTCTCTCTTTCAGATGCTTAAAATGGTAAAAAGAAAAATGTGATAAAACTAAAAGACAAAATTGATAACCATCTTAAAAAGGGGATAATCTTAATATATTTTTCAAAATGACTATTATATCAACTTTAAATGGATTAAATTTTATCATTATAATAAAGATAAAAAAAATCACATAAATTACATTCAAGTTATTTTTTTAAAATATTACATAGAAATAAGAGAAAGGAGACTCAAAAATTCGATCATATAAGAGTAAACATTAATACTATACTCAGGTGACTTGTAAGAAGGTATTGAAGTTTGAATAGTTTGTAAAACTTTAAAATAGAGAAGAAGGTTTAATACGTTAGAGAAAAGTGGCAACGAGAATCCACGCCTTTTCTTCTCATTCTCACCACGTGTGTTTGAATTCCATGGCTGGGAATCCAAGTCCAGGCCCAGCTCAAGACCAATTGCACTAAAATTCCACACATCCTTTACAGCCAAACCAGCCGCCACTCCCACCTCCTTCTTCCTATTTTGTCTTCTCCATTTTATCATTTAATGAATAACTTTTTTTTTATTAAATTCTTATTAGATTTATAACTTTGTTGTTTTCCTTTACTACATAAAAAATTGAGCTGTTTTATTTACAATTAAAAATATAAATTTATCTTAATTTAATAACTTAAATTTTTAAATCTAATTGTGATTTAACTTATATCTAAATGGAAGATTATATTCAAATTTTTGAATCTAGTGATTATTTAATACTTTTTAAATATTTGGTTTTAGTAACTTTAAACTCACATATTATGATTTAGTGATAAGTTTCGATAAAAAAAAATAATTATTATATATTTATAAAAATTAATAGTGAAGACTTAAATGAGCTTTTATATAAACTTTATGGACCAAAACAAAACGTCTTAAATTTTAAAAGATTAAAATGAAATCAGTATGAAAGTTGTTAAAATAAGATTTAAACTTTAATATTATTGTTATAATCAAAATACCCAAATTTTAAATATAATTTTTAATCATCATTTCACCTAAAAAAAATATAAACTTTATTTATAAGGTGAAAAATATTTATTATCAAATCAATATTTTTAATAGGAATGAAATCTACACTGCAGCCATATTGGCTGCTAATGACCCACTGTGAAGTCTACTACAAAACCATATAAGAATTTTCAAATTTTTAAGCAAGCAATAACATATACTCTGCCTTTTAGAGAAGAAGAGAAACTGTGATCTCATCCAGTCATGGATTCTCATTCCTTTCTCAAAGAAAAAACAGTATGTTTTATCACTTTCTCTCTAACTAAAACGTACTTTTTTCTTGTAAGGAGGGAAAAAAAACATGTTTTTATATTTCTGAAATCTGATTTGTGTTTTTTCAGGTGGAATCTCTACGAACAGATCTGGAAAGATTACGAAAAGAAAATGAAACACTAAAGTTGATGCTGAGATTTCTGAGCATCAGAAATTCTGATTCCCGAGAAACAAACACAAATTCTCAAGTGGGTGTTTCTTTAGAAGGAGAACAATATCAAAGAGTTTCAAACAAGAGGGCCAGAATCGATATTCAAGTTCCTACGCTGCAAAAAACATCGTCCCAAGTTCATGTCAGAACTGGATTCAAAGACCAAACTCTTGTATGAAAATATATAACATCTTTTTTTTATATAATATTGGTTTTCTTGGCTTATTTTTGTTTTTCTTTTGTGATTTTTAGATTGTGAAAGATGGATATCAATGGAGGAAATATGGCCAAAAAATCACTAAAGATAATCAATCTCCTCGTGCTTATTTCAAGTGTTCTGTTCAAGGATGCCCTGTCAAAAAGAAGGTAACGATTTAACACTCATTTTTAACCAACTTTTAATTTTAGTTAAATCCAACCACTACTTCCGGACTTTAACTAATTATATTAATTTAGATTTATCAGTTTATTAAACTCCGATATTTTATTGAAGTCGATACACACTTTTAGAAGTTATCTCAAACAGGTACTTAGATTTTAGTGGCATTATAAAGAAACTGAAGTACTAAATAAATGATGGTATTTGTATTGATGTAGGTACAAAGGAGCTTAGAAGATAAGTCTGTGGTTATAGCGTCATATGAAGGACAGCACAACCATGATTCTAGTCTTAATTTTCCTGTTTCCTCAACTGGAGGATCTTCATTTTCATCTTCACCGTCCGGCGGCTCAGCGACGGTCCCTCATCGTCCCCTACCGATCACGGCGGAGAGTAACCGTACTATTCCACCAGCATCACTTAATCTTGATCTCACTCTTTCTGGAAATAATGAAGAAAATAATAGAACAAACTCGCATGAAAACCGTATAATCAACAACATTAAAGCATATGCTGAATCTTTGACTAAAGATCCTAATTTCACTGTGGCTTTAGCTGCAGCAGTTGCTCGCTCCATTACTGACCAGCCCAATTCTATGTAGAGTTCAAATTAATATATTTTTCGGGCGGCTGTTGGTTTTACAACTGTTTTTCGAGAAATTATTCGATATGACCGTCAATTTTATGAAAGGCTGTGTAGATAAGGTTTTCTTATTCTCTTTTTGTGCTTTCGATAAAGTAAAAAATTGATTTGATAAGGGGTATATGTTAATCAACTTACTTAGGCTCTAACTTTCTTATTTTGGTCAACAACTATAGCTTAATTTCAAAATTGTCATTTTCAGTAACTGTTGATCAATTCAATTATGATAAAATCTATCACTAATATTCAAACTTATTGAATTCCATATGTTATAATTAAAATATTGACCATTGACGCTGGCTTTTACAATTATGTTGATTAAGATGGATCAGAAGACAAATTTGACCCATTATGTTTTTTTTTCTTTTTTTTTTTTTGTGGTAAAATTCAAATAAGCCTAATGTGGTCTTTGTCAAATGCAAGAACATCCCCTGTAGTTTGAAAATGGATGAGACCCCTCCCTTTTAACGCCATTAATTTTTTTTTAGCCATAACTTATTCGTTTGAACTCTAATTTGGATGATTCAAGATGTTTTGGAATCCTCCTTTTGGGCTCTAAGCTATGGTCAGTTCAAAACTTCTAAATAATCAGTAACCAAAAGCGTTAATGGTGTAAATCATACCTAGTATTTTGATGATAATAAACGATTTTTATTTATTAATGATTTTGAAGTTTTGAAATGGCCTTAACTTAGATCCCGAAATGAGGATTCCAAAACATCTTGAATCATTCAAATCGGAGTTCAAACGAAGAAGTTGTGGCTAAAAGAAAATTAATGGCGTTAAAGGGAAGATGTCTCATTAGAATAATTTGAAACCACAGGAGGTGTTCACGCATATTACCCTTTTTTTAATCTCGTTTAACCGTCCCACAAAAATTAGGGTGAGTTTATGGGATGACTTTTGGTAGTAATGTTTATAAAGAGACACATTTTAGTATAACTAGTATATTAACACGTGACTTGTGTACGTGATATGTTTTCATAGTATCTTTTTTATATTAAAATAATCTTTTATTTTTTTAATATATATGTTAAATATTTTACTAATGAAAAGTTATAAATATGATATAAAATTTGATAATTTGAACTCGTTTATTTTATAAAGAAATGATATTTTTAAAATCAAATTAGATAAAAAAATATTTTTAAAAACGTTTTACAAAGTAAAGTTTTATATGAACTCAAATAGATATTGATACATTATTTTAAAAAGTAAAAATACATGTTAACACTATATATTGATTATATTGTAATTTTTTTTTTAAATAAATGCTCATACATTAAATTCTAATTACAAACAAATATCTTGAATTCTCAAAACTCATACCTTAGGAATAATGAAATAATATGCTATAAATTACATTTTAGAAAGAAATATCATAATATGGACTTAATAATTAAAACACAGTTAAATTAAATTGGGAAAATATATAAACATTTGTAAACAGGGAAAAATGGAAGATGATATTCAATATACTAAATATATTTTTAAAATAATTTTTATTTTATTATTTTTAAATTAATATTTAGTATATGATTTTGAAGGTATAGTTCAAAATAATAGTCAACTTCGATACAAACAGTAAACTATTTTATTAAAAAATGTTTTTAAACTCATTGTATTAAAATAAGAGAATGTGAAATAAATAAATAAATAAAAATAAATAAGATAATGTAATATAAGGATATAATAATTAATTGTTAGTGGTAATTAATTATTGTGTGGCATATTTTATAAAAATCATAATTTAAGGAGAGTATAACGGTCCCAAAATGTTTCTAAAACATCCCTAATTTTATACATTAGAGATAGAGAAATTTCATTGGGTGACAGATTTTTATACAAGATTTGTAAAAATATCAACTCAAAAAAGTATTTTGCAAATATAGCAATTTTATCATGTTTATCAGTGGTGAACAGTGATTTATTTGTTTATCAGTGATAAACTTAGTGTAAAAATATGTAATTCAATGTTTATCACTAATAAACCTGATCAAAATTTGCTATATTTGCATATATTTTTTTGAGCTTTTATTTTTATAAATATTACTAAAAATTTTGCTAGATTTGTAAATGCCCTTTAGAGATACACTTCCAAAAGGGAAAAAAAAAATATCTAAAAAGTGTAGCTATTTGTAAGTGTTTTTATAATCAAACTGTTATGAAAATTTAAAGCTTTTAATTAACTTTTCAAATGTCATGTCAAATAGAGATCTTATTCCTTAAAAAAAACTTTTTTTTTCCGAAAATTACTTGATTGTACCGTATTGTGTAGCTAAATGATAAAAAAAAAAATTGTAATTTCTTTTTCTTTTTACACTTGACAACACCTCAGTAGATCGATGAAACCAAAGCTGCACAATTTGATTGAGCCAAATTCTTCATATGGGTGTTGGTGCTTGGTCGAAGCTCCGTCATTAATTTAGATAACTTTTTCTTATTTAAAGTTAACTTGTAAGGAATTTTAAGAGGGTGAGATTCCAATCTACTAGGGGAGAGAGATTTTTTATAGAAAAATGGGAGTTATTAATGATAAGAATATGTTTGTAAAAAAATTGGTAAAAAATTTATAAAGAGAAAATAAGAACAAGTATACAATTTAATGCTAGATTGGTAACTTCTAATTTTATTTTATTTTTTTGAGAAATTATTATTTTGTTTTTTTTAAATATATATTTGGTCTCTAAAAATTACCACAATTTCTACTTTTGTTTTTTAAGCGAATGAGATTTCTACAGTTAAATACGTGATGACGCGTATGTTGTCTTCTTACCTATCGATTTTCCTAAAATGAGAAAGAAAGATTAATCGAAAGGGCACCGATGTGCTACTGGTAAAAGAATCTTCGGATTAGAAGAATGATGTTGGCAGTACAACAAGAAATATTTCAGTTATTCGATTTCAATACATACCTGATTTTGTATAAACTCTTACCATATATAGCCATTGATGATATAGGTTGTGGAAGCCTCAGGTCGTGTTAGTATGGATTAGGCTTATTTCATTGTAGGTTTAAATTGGGCCTAAATGGGCCGCACACCGCAGATGGTTTACTCAGGCTCGCCTTTTTGGCCGGCAGATTATTGCATGAAGCCCAAGCCCAAAAACGAGACGTCGTATTCTTATTACAAATTTTACCTTTTACAGTTTCTAACATTTGAATAGTTCTAATTTAATACCCTAACATTTTGTTTAAGTTATATTTTAGTCTTCACGATCAAATTTCGTTACAAAAAATTGATGGGACATTCTATTATTTATTAAAATTGACATTTTTTAAATAGCTAAACGTTATGTGAGACATTACATGAAGGGGGAATCCCTTTTTAATTTTAATAATTCACTTTTTTTTTCCTGAACATAGTCAATGTAATATTATTATTAGTATCTTGATGTACAGAATGTCTATTTTAGTTAAGTAAAAGTAAACTCATCACACCGTTTTTTGTTAAGATAAATTAATGACAATGATCAAAATGAAACTTAATCAAAACAAAAAGGACCACTAAATTAGATCTTCTAAAAAAGTGAGAGGTTAACATAGAACTTTACAAACGTCGAGAACTAATTTAGAAATTAGGAATATATTAGGTATCTAATGTTTATTTTAAACGTATTTTTTCAAAAAAAAAATAGTAAAACAATCTCTAATTTTATAATGTTTTTTCTATTTTGGTCAAATTTTAAAATTACTCTTGAATAGTAAATAAATCATTCAACATACCGCTTCTTGAATACAGAAAATAAAAACAGAAGGGTAATAAAATGAACAATATTTAAATCTTAATGACAAAGAAAAAATAAATAAATGAAACTATTAATTAATTAATGAGAATTATGGGCTTGAATTTATAGTTTGTACGGACGAGTACGTAATAGACATTTATTTAAACAGTAAAGTGAGAAACGTGTGGAATTGGATTCCTTCTTATCTTTACCATTTAGATGGTCCCCGTTCAGATGCCCACTTTCACTGAAAAGTCAACAGTTTTGACCCACTCTATCCTCCTAATTATCTTTCTGGCCTATATAGTTAGATAGAGGTAATCTAAAATTAAGGGCATTAACATTACCATGTTTGGTAGACAATTATTAAAAAAAAAAAAACTAAAAATTAAGAATTAGGCATATAATATTTTTAAGCAAAATTAAGAATTAGGCATATATTATTTTTAAGCATCCTTGATTCCCTTTTTTGTAAGCATTTGAATTCCTCTATAGGGGTGGATTTTCTTAATTCTTTTCCATCTTTAACTCCAATTTACTTTTTGTCGTTCTGGGTGAAATTTCATAACACGTGTCCACACATCTGAAGATATACCTATGCATCTGCTGCTAATGCATATGCACCTGGTAAAAATACGTATGCACTTGATGAAAATGCCTACACATCTGGTGAAAATATCTATACACCTCGCAAGACATGTTTACGCACATGAGGAGGATGTCTATCACCTAATATCTACACATCTGGGGGAGGATGCCTACCCACCTTGTGAAAATGCCTACGCACCTGGTGAAAATACCTATGCACCTGGAGAGGATGTCTACGCACTAAGATGCCTACGCGCGTAGCAAGACATGTCTACATAGTTTTTAGTAGATCTACATACTTGAGACCAAATACAAGTATCCAATCGGGAGATGACATGTGACATAACCCACAAGTGACATGTAGTTGAGAAGCAACATTTTGCCAGTCCCGACACGACACAACACATCACGACGATGACATCAACTTCTTGTCCTATAAATAGGAGTAGAAACTCAACCATAAGGTATCAGAGGGTGTTAGGCCGGCATCACACTAGTGCTTTGTTCCTTTCCTGTACAGGTACCTACATAGTACACCGTCAAGACAACGCATTATCTTCGATTCATCTCATACTCTAAGTTCATTGTATACGTGGAAACTCTCCATTTTCACGCAACTAACACTTTTTTATCTTTTTCCATCTCCTTATCTCTTTCAATTATTTACTATTTTTTTAAAATATATTAAATCAAATTTTAAGTAAAAAAATATTTTCAATTTATAAAAATTATGTCTTTCATTCTAAATAATAAATATTATTGATGTTAATACTTGTTTAGATTCAATTAATTTTATGTTGTTTTTTATTTAGAACTAATATTTAGTTAATTTGTATCAAATTTATAGAGAAAGAAAAATCTCATATATTAAATGAAATTGAAGGCGTAAAATTTAATTAATAAAAAATTCACAAAAAAAATAAGATTAAGAGCATAATTAAAATCTCACACATTCTTACTACATAAAATTTATCCATCATCATGTTTTCCTATCAAACAAACACATTTAGTCTTCTATTCCAAGCATGTGAGATTCCCTCCAACCAAATGGGCCTTCCGGTTCCTAAATTTAACTTTAATTGAAGTCAAATATTAACTAAAAAACAATGAGAAGATATTTATCTTTAACTCGTAGAGATAGTTTAATAGTAAATATCAATTTATTTAAGGGAAATTTTATTGGCTACCAGAATTTTTTTCAATATTTATAATGTTGGAAATTTTATATATAATATGATATATATAAAATAGTGTATGAAAGTAATATGTTGTTAAAAGCTAAAATGACATTTAGTTATTTATTTATATATATATATTACAAATTTAAATAAAGTTTATATGAGCATTTGACTCAAAGTCAAAGTTTGATGGCTACGGGACTGGGGCATTCAATTTCAAATTGAATTGTAGATAACGGACATTTCATGTGGCGTCCGTTTGTGGCTTCAGATATAACGGTTTTTGTTCCAATTTTAATTGGATTTAATTATGTTTTAAATACATAATTTTGGGAGTTATGAATGTGTTTCCTATAAATAGGAGCTTCATTTCACCATATAAGATATCTCAAAAATCAATTTGTATATATTGATTTTCTCTTCTCATGTGTTTTTGTTTTTCCATATATTTTCTTGAGTCTTTTCTGTAAAAGTTTGGAAGAGCAATTCTTGAGGGTTCGCCCAGGTTCGTGTGTATCTGGTTGTTGATCACACGAAACACGTCGTCGTATCTTGCGAGTCGATATGCCATAGAACTGCAAATAGCCGGAGCGGGGCAATATCGTCTTAAGGACAGTGCAACTGCACGCTTCGACGTTTATCAATTTATGAGAAAGTTTTATTATTGTAATTTCAATTCAGTTAAATTATTGTTTTTACTAATCTAGTTTGATTGTGTAATTCAGTACCAATATCAATATATTAACGATGTTCATCTCGATTGTTGTTATTGAGCTCCAAATCCAACAATCTTAAGACGATATTCAATTATGGAGTTCATCAACAATCTGAAGTCGATAACGATATTGGAACTCATGAACGAGGTTAACAATGACGCCGTCAACAAGATCAAAGCGAGGCAAAGGTGATTTTGTTGGTAAATAAAATTGATTTTCGTACTAGTCAGATTTCGTATATAGAAAGAAAGAAAGGAAATTTAAAAGATTTGTGCTGTTAGTAATATTGCACAATTAAAACTCATTTCAATTTGAATTTAGTACTTTCTCATTTGCTTTGAACATTTTGAGAATTATATGAGATTTGTGATTTCAAGATTAAAGCATTTTACTCCTACGGATTTGGATGACTTTTATCCATTTTATAAATTGATTTGAATGTCCAGATTTATATATACTTGGATTAAAAGTGATTTAAAAAAAAATAAAAAATAAAAAATAAATTGAATGAATCTGTAGTGATGGATTCTGTTTGTAAAAGTAAAGCCAAATTTTAGAGATCAAAACTATCTTATAGATAGATACGATTTCGATTTTGAGGAAGAAGAAAATAAAAATTGAAATGAGACTATTCTTTATCATTTATTTCAGTTGGAATTTTATATATTTATTATATGAAATTAAATGATGCTTGCGGTTACAGATTTGCATTTTGTAAAATTAATTGGAAATCATGTTTCAATTTCTTTGATCTGAAATATTGCTAACGTAAATGTTGAGTAGAAATTTTATTTATGTAAAGTTTAAAATTGAAAGTTAATGGGAACTTTTAATTGGTTAAAACTATTGAATTTATTATAGGAATTCAATTGCTGACAATCTTTGAATTATACTGAAGGATAATTATACATATAATATAATTATATATGTTATTTATAATTTGATTGAGTGAAATTTGCGAGTGAATTCATTGTTTTTCAGCAAAGCTGAAAATTTTCATTTTGAGAATTCATCTATCTAATATAATATATATATATATATATATATATTACTCAATTAATATAAGATGTAACAATTGAGAAATTGTGTAAAACACTTGAACTGCAGTATAGCTCAGTTGGTGTTGGAAGTTAAGAAATTTCTTGAGGGAAATTCTTAGACTTCAAATTGATTAATATCAAACCGGTAGTCAATCAAAATGAGGAGCTTCAAGTCATAATATGTGATTTGCATAGCAAAGATATGGGGATCAGTGAACCCTTCCATATGACAACTAAAATTGAGAAGTTGTCACATTCCTAGAGTGGAGTTGCAAGTCATTTCATTGACATGCATGGTAAAAGAATGATCATCGTGAATCATTCTAAGTGGCCATTGTGATTGAGAAGTTGTCTTCTTCTTGGGAAGAATTCAAAACTATCTCAAATGCCAAGTGATGGAGTATATCATAGAGAATATGGTACTCGAACTTTAAGGCTTGGGTAAGAGAGACCCAATTTCAGAAGAATGTGAAACTCTCCTAAAGTGCAATATCTAAATATATTCGATGATATGTTATGTCTGTGGCAAGCCTGGACAAATAACAGCTGAGTGCAAACATTGCAAGAGTTTAAAAGAGAGTTTAAACTCAAAACCTAAGCAAGCGATCATAGTTAATGAAGACGATGATGATGAGCTTTTGCAGAAATAGAACTTGTTGCATAAGTTTAATGTAAAAGTTTAAAGTTTCAATAATATCAATAAAGAAATTTTCTTTTACAAATATTATTGAGTTGTGGCTTTAAATTTTTAAAGCATGTGAATTATCGCTCTAATTAGAGAATGATAATATGAAATTGATAATAGACATAAATCAAGTTTATGTTGAATCAATTCATAGCAGTTATAGTAAAAATTGTCAAATTATTTTACTACATAGTTGATGAAGCCTTAAAAGTTTTAAGACTTATAAGCTGAGAATGGTAATCAACTTGAGAAGGAAACAACCTTCTATTTTGATTTATTGAGAATTGAACTTTGAAAGACAACAGTTCAAGTTTACCACAGAATTGTGGGGGGAGGTTTGTTATAACAAATCTAATATACATAAGATTTCTTATGGTATGAGAATTGGAAAAACGCCTACTTTAAAAAATGCTAAAAGTGTGGGGGTGTTTAGAGAAGATACAAGTATTATCTAAAATGGATCAAACTTGAACCTAAGATAATAAATTGTGTATTATAAGCATTGCTTTACACAATGATAATTATAGATTTCTTATGTGTAATTCAGAAGTGTCTGGAATTAATAAAGAAAATAATCTATATATATAAAGAGTTCGTTCTTTAAGGATACGTATCTTTAAAAAACATAGTGGTGGAATCAAATGAATTATAAAACAAGTAATTCAAAGTGTCAAGTTGATCAAAAGACTGAACATGAATAGGAAACTGATCAGTCATAGTCATGATCAGGAAATTGATCAAATTAATACTAAGAAAGCTACTTATTTTATCCACATCTTTTACCTACATGGTAGAAAGGTGAGTCTCAATCAGAGACTAATGTTGTTCCACATAATCGATAGTGAGATCGAATTCATGGTGCAAGACAATAGTTGAGTATTGGTTGACTTTCATCTTGGAAGCAAGTCAATTTGGTTGTAAATTGATCTTTATGAGAAAGCTTAAGGCTAATTGATCAATAAATATGTAAAGCCAGTTAAGTGGCTAAAGGTTATAAACAGAAAGATGAAATAGATTTCTTTGATATCTATTTTAGTGAATAGAATCATATCCATTAGGATGTTGAATGCTGTAGCAACTTTACATGATTTGGAAATTCACCGAATGAATGTAAAAACTGCGTTTATAAATAGAGACTTATATAAAGAAGTCTAAATGGAACAACCGAAAAGGTTTGTTTGTAAAAGGACATGAGAACAAAGTTTTTAAACTTGTTAAGTCCTTACATGGGTTAAAACAAACACCCAAACAATGACATGAGAAATTTGATTACACATTGATATCCAAAAGATTTAAAATCAATGAGTGTGACAAATATGTCTATTACAAGGTTGTAAATAATGATCATATCATTATATGCTTGTATGTGGATGGATGACATGTTAATCATGTACATGATAGAATCAACAAAGAGAATGTTGAATTCAAAACTTGATGTGAAAGACGTGGGTCTTGTGATTTATTCAATGAGAAATCCTAACAGGTATGTATCAGTCACGCTATATTGAAAATGTGACGAATAAACTTGGACAATATGAGAGTAAACTTGTAGTTACTCCTTATAATCTAAGTATTAATAATGAGGGTGTATCAATTTTGGAGTATTCCAAAGTGATAGGAAGTCTCATGTACATAATGAGTTGTACAAGACCTAATATTGCCTACTAAGTGAATAGATTGGCAAGATACACCGGCAATCCTGAAAGTGATCATTACGATGCACTAGTCAGAGTACTGAGATATCTTAAGTATACTCTAAACTATAGATTGCATTATACACAATATCCATATGTACTCGAAGGATTTAGTGATGCTAACTGAATATCAGATAGCTTGGAGACTAAATCAACTAGTGGGTATGTCTTTACCCTAGCTAGAGTAGCTGTTTCATAGAAATCTATGAAACAGTCGTGTATCGCACGATCTACAATGAAATATGAATTCATTACACGAGATGTAGTGAAGAAGCGAAATGACTTAGAAATTTTTAAGAAGATATTCCTTTATGGTCAAGGCTTGTAAATGCTATATGTATCTATTGTGATAATTTTAGCTGCTTTTGTGAGAGCTAAAATTATTGTTTGCAATAGAAAGTCGAGACATATTAAACGTAAGATAAAATTCGATAAGACAATTGCTCACTAATATTAATTGACTATATAAAGTCAAAAGATAATATTATTGATCCTTTAACTAAAGGAGTGACGAAGGAGCAAGTATCGTATTCGTCGAGGGAAATGGGATTAAAGCCTATTAAATGAACTATCCTGGTGGTAACCTAACCTTGTTGACTTGGAGATCCCAAGATCGGGTTCAATAGGCAACTAAGCTTAATAGTTCATGGCAACACACAAGGACCTTCAATCCTAGCTCATTTCCATGAACAAGGTGTAAATATGTGAATGTTAAGATAATATTGATAAAGATGTATTTTTAGAATACTTTAAATCAATGAGTTATCTATATGAGAGTAGAATTGGGTCGGTTCTTTGAGAACAACACGGGCTTGTGTTCTCTAAAAACTCTCACGAATGCGAGATTGAGTCCAGGACCAAAACGGACTAAAACGTATAGAACTCAATAGAATGAGTTAAGTTATGTGTGATAAATTGTTGTTTCAATTTACTAATAAAAGGATAGTTCAAGAAATTAATTTCACTATTTCTTTGGTAAATTCGATAGTTTATTACAAAGGAAGGTTCAAGTTCAAAAGACACCTTTTTCCTTATGCATAGCTTAGCCGGTGCTCTCCAACTTTTACAGTTTCTGTTTTTCATGTTTTCCGAGTACACTTACTTTCATGTGGGGGATTGTTGGAAATTTTATATATAATATGATATATATAAAATAGTGTATGAAAGTAATATGTTGTTAAAAGCTAAAATGACATTTAGTTATTTATTTATATATATATATTACAAATTTAAATAAAGTTTATATGAGCATTTGACTCAAAGTCAAAGTTTGATGGCTACGGGGACTGGGGCATTCAATTTCAAATTGAATTGTAGATAACGGACATTTCATGTGGCGTCCGTTTGTGGCTTCAGATATAACGGTTTTTGTTCCAATTTTAATTGGATTTAATTATGTTTTAAATACATAATTTTGGGAGTTATGAATGTGTTTCCTATAAATAGGAGCTTCATTTCACCATATAAGATATCTCAAAAATCAATTTGTATATATTGATTTTCTCTTCTCATGTGTTTTTGTTTTTCCATATATTTTCTTGAGTCTTTTCTGTAAAAGTTTGGAAGAGCAATTCTTGAGGGTTCTGCCAAGTTCGTGTGTATCTGGTTGTTGATCACACGAAACACGTTGTCGTATCTTGCGAGTCGATATGCCATAGAGCTGCAAATAACCGGAGCGGGGCAATATCGTCTTAAGGACAGTGCAACTGCACGCTTCGACGTTTATCAATTTATGGGAAAGTTTTATTATTGTAATTTCATTTCAGTTAAATTATTGTTTTTACTAATCTAGTTTGATTGTGTAATTCAAGTACCAATATCAATATATTAACGATGTTCATCTCGATTGTTGTTATTGAGCTCCAAATCCAACATATAAATCTAGCAGTTTTAATAAGTATTTGTAAATATAACAGTTTTTCAAACTTTGATTCAAGCAAATCAAAGAAATCAGTGATAACTTGGAGATAATCGGTGATAACTTATCTCAGGGATTACATGCACGAAATATCATTTGATATAGTGAATCAATAAAATCAGTAATTACCTCTATGTAGAATCACTGTATTACGTATGCGGAAATCAGTTATTACTTACGCGAACTAATGGCAATTTTGTAATACTTTAAGCGTGAATTTGAATTTTTTGTTATTTTTGCAAGTAACATTTTAGGCTACTATTTTTGTAAATATTGGACTTCTTTCAACTATATGTGAAAAGTCAATTTATTTAAAGTATTTATTTTAAATTGATATCATACTCTCTTCAATTATCTTTATTTTTTAAAAAGAAAAATATATCTATGGAATGAAAATAGACATTTTCAAATCCAAAGTCATCGTTACAAATATATTGAGAGATAATGTATGTTGGTAAATATTTTTTATCAAATATTTTTTTTCCTATTCGTATTTTTTAATAAATTAAAGTTGGTTCATGGACTTGGCTCTATCAAAATTTAATGAAAAATTTCACCCAATGACACTTTTTGAATTGATATTTTTAAATATAACAAAAGTTTGAAAAAAAAAGTTAAAATGACATTTTTTTTCTTATTAATTTAATGAATAGTTTCATTAAATTAATTAAAGTTCATTTTCATATAATTTTTTATCTTATATTATTTTTTAATGATCAATATTATTAGTGTATTTTAGGTTTTTAATCCAAATGTTTTAAATTAAAAATCAATAATTTTTAAAATTGGATTAGTTTTTATGATTTTAAATTTTTTATTAAAATAATAAAAATTCTTATTATTTTAATAAGTTCTATTTTTGAAACTTTTGAAAATTTTTGGGAAATTAGGAAAATTCACCTCCAAAAATCCAATTTAAGGTTTATTGACCCCCCCCCCCCCCCCCTTTCACCATTTTTATGTTAGAGACCTTCTTAAAAAGTGAAAGTACATAAATACCCTTCAACTTTTACTTCTTATACATTTAAGTAACTTATATTTCATATTTCAATATTATCTACCTTTTTACTTTATTCTCAACACACTCTCTCTCAACTTTTATGTTATATAGTTTCAAGAGATTAATGCTGAGATTCGTATTTTTGGTTGGAGATAAGAATTTTTGAACAATCTCGAATTGGAGATTGCCCATTATTGCTTCAAGATTGAAATTTTGGTCCGAGATCTTGGGTCGAAATTCCAATTTTGATTCGAGATTAGAATTTTAGTCCGAGATCTCGGATCGAGATTGCCCATTTTTGCTTCGCTGTTGGAATTTTGATTCGAGATCTCGGATCAAGATTGTCATTTTTTCTTCGTAATTGGAATTTTGGTCTGAGATCTCGAATTGAGATTGCCATTTTGTTTCGAGATTGGAATTTTGGTCTGAACTATTCGCAACTTGTCGTCGCAACTTGCCGTTTAAGGATTCACAAATCGCAAATCATTCACAAATCACCCGACTTTGGTGGGATGGAGTATCGTCGGCGCCATCACAACCCTTGTGTAAGGAGGAGATAGTTGGAGGAGTTATAGTTTCATATTTGAGCTAGGTTTGAGATATGAGGAGAGGAAGATAGATGAGGATATTTTTGTCTTTTCATAGTGTAATGACATAAGCATAAGGTATTTAACATAAAAATGGTGAGAGGAGGGTCAATAAACCTTATATTGGATGTTTAGAGGTCAATTTTACCAATTTCCCAAAACTTTTTGTGACGACCCGACCCTTTTTATATTTAAAATCACTAATATGCAGCGGGAGATTGAAATAACATCATTTTCATAATCAATTTGAAATAATGAGTTCCGGAACTCACAATGCTAAAATAAGTTCAAATAGTTATAAAAGGGCAAAACAAATAAAAGTTTACAAACCAAAGGAAATAATATGTCAAGTTCTCAAAAATCAAGTCTAGACTCCATGCATAGTAATTAGATTCTAAGCCATGACTCCATATCGATCAATCGCCTCGAGCACCTCCAAAATTACCTGAAAATGTTTGGTGTAGCACCATTAGCAACACATGGCTAGTGAGCAACAAATTAGAATCAAAATGATTCTTTAAATACTCCCCAAAACATCATTTGAATTCCCAACCCTTCCCCTTTTCAAATAACAATTATTAAACTTAAAAACAACTTAGTAAGGCAACAACAAGAGGCCATTCACATACTTTACATCTCAAGTCTGCAAACCCATAACAATCACTTCTCACATCATTTCTCAAATCATATAACTCATAATCATTTATCTTATATCATTTCTCAAAATCATATAGCTCATATCATAACATCCTATCAAACAACTAACACGTGTCAAGGTGTGGCGCTCAACCTTCTCTCAATGATCAATCCGGGATACGCTCTCCCCGTAATTGTCCATGGGCACGCTCTCCCATATAATATCACAAGGCACGCTCTCCTTGGATCACACACAAGTATCTCCGGGAATGACCCATCGATTTCATCAATCTCACATGGTACTTTTGCAATCACACCTCATCAAACAATTCACGCAATGCAAACAATGGTATTATTGCTCTAATCAACTCATTCAATTCACATCATCATATAAATACAATTGTATGCTCTTTCCACCATGGGAACCCTAAGCTACATACTTTCATGATGCAATGCATTACGAAGGTATAATAAATTGATCAATCACATCTAAAATCAATTCATGTAGTAAAATCAATTTAAAATAATAAGCATGCTTTCATAAAAGGCACTTTATAAAGTAAATGTATATTCAAGCATAATCAATAATTATACCATTCAAATGATCCTTTGGGTTTCCCCAAAAAATCATTTCAACTCTAATTCATTACCCACCTTTAATTTGCAATAACACAATTCACCAAAATCCACCAATTTTCAATTCTAGCCAAAGAGCTCAATTGTATCCACCACCTACAAATTCAAATCAAAACTAAATACTTTTAATTACACCCCTAAGTAACTATAGGAAATAATTTAAATCATTAAATTACTAAAATATTTTAAATAAAATTAAAGGAACCAAATGTCCCAAAAGTGACCCTTTGGCCGTGGGCTTGGAACATTCCAAATGGGTTTTCAATACTTCCAACCAGCTGCTCAAATGGAGGTTGAAATAAATTAAAAATAAATAAAAATAGAATAGCCATCAGCTTGCCGAGACCATAAGAATAATATGGGGTGTTTGGCTTTCTTTTTTTTAAAAAAAAATAAGGTGAAATTTGTTTTCTATATATATATATATATATATATATATATTTTTTAAAACAAATCCTATACCAAGGATGTAGCTTACTCGTCATTAACTTCTCTTAAACATCACTACTAATTGGATTCAAGCGTTTAGGGAAGAAATTTATGTTCTAAAAAAAATCACCATTGGAGAGCAGGGTAAAAGCTTGAAGAAAAGAATTAAAATAAATAAAGATGAGGTGATTTATTTATTTTTTTACCCTCTTATAAGCTTATCGGTTGCCCCACCAAACAACCAATCCACAAGCTTGCACTAAAGAAAAAGGAGAAGATCAAGAGAAGCAAATCTCATTTGTCCTAGAGTCGGCGGCGTGCAAGGTCCGTTTTCGAAGAAGGGAAAGAGAAGAGAGGGTCACGGCAAGGGGAGTTGAGGAGGGTTTCTTTTTCTTTTTTTTTCTTTTTTAAATAATCTAGAGACAACCCTAATCTCCACCAATTGAAACCCATAACCTTAGATGTTGGAGGCCCACCCATTGTGTTAACTTGACCATTGGGCCACCAACTAGTCTATTATTTAATTCTAAATGTTCAAAACTGCACACTCTTGGCAAGCTAAAAAAAAATATAATGAGCAAATTTACATATATAGTCACCAATATGTAAATGGACCCAAAATCAATAATTTTGAGATGTTTAACACTCTAATAAAATTTTAATATATTACCAAATAAATTAGCTAGTTAATAATTATCTAAAAGATCGGGACGTTACACTTTTACTATTTATTGAAATTTACCAATAAAAAAATATCACTTTTAAAAATACCCCCAATTTAATTTTCTCTCTTTATGTTTTTATTTGTAAATGGAGGTTCTTCTCACCTTGGGGCGTTTGGTTGCCAGGTTTGGGTAGTGAATTGGGGGTTAAACAACCCTAATATGTGTTTGTTTCCCAGTTTTGAAACCCAATATGATGGGTTTGTTAACCCCCCCCCCCTCTTAACAAACTCACAGTTTTGTACATATCAAACACAGTGTTAACAACCCCCTACTTAACAACCCAAACCTGACAACCAAATGACCCCTAAAAGTCTTATTTTTAGTAATTTGGATGATTTAATTCTCCTATGTAAGAAAAAGAAAAAATATATATATAAAAAGAGATGTGAATGTGATTATATCTTATTTTAGTTTAATCTTTCAATTTTTAAATATTCTATTTTAATCATTAAAATATCATGTTTATGTCCTTCAACTTTCAAATATTATTCTTAAAATTTACTTTAAAAATCCATTTTAGTCACTATCATTATTTTATCTAATAAAAATCAAAATATGTTTTAGAGTTAACATTTAACCGACTACATATCACTTCAAATAATTATCTCTACATAGATAGAAAATATATCACATAAAAATAAATAATTTATGGGGTAAGAGTTTGAGGCTAAAACAAAATATTTAAAAATTCAAATAACCATGAGTAATTCAAATATTCTCTAAATCGGTCTCGGGATGTGAAATCATCCAATTTTTTTATTTTGCATTTTTGCATTTTTTATATAACCACTCACTGAATATATATATATATTTATATATATATTCTCTAAATCTTGGAAAAAGTAAAAGAAATTTGATTTTTTTTTTCTAATTTAAAAAAAAAAGTGTTTGGAAAGAGAGAATATTTTTGGACGGTGGTAATCCAAGAAAAAGAAGTAGCGTAAAAGGAAAGGATTCGTACGAATTTCTAGCTAATGATAATGAAAATACTATGATTTTTAAATATAAATATATCATCTCCTTCATCAAATTTTTATAATTTTCTTTCATTCTTAAAAAAAAAACTTGAGTTTAGAGAGAAAGAAGAAATCATGTCGGACGAGGAACATCACTTCGAGGCAAAGGCTGATGCTGGAGCTTCCAAAACTTTTCCTCAACAAGCTGGAACCATTCGTAAGAACGGTTATCTTGTCATCAAGGGCCGTCCTTGCAAGGTATTCTCTTTTTCTCTATCTGCATATATCTTTCTGTTTTTACGAGTTTCACGACGTCAAGTGTCATAGAATCGTGTGGTTGTTAATATAAGTCGAGGTGTGCTGGCCCGAACACTTACAAATATAAAAAGAAAAAAGAAATAAATTTGTTTATTAAAATTTTCCTGTTTTTTGTTTCATACTATTGGATTTGATGTCTGTTTTTAATTTTGGTATATTTCCCTTCAAGAATGTTTAAATTGGCTGAATTCCCTGTGACATTTTGATATAGAACTCCAAAGTTAACTCTCTTTAAAGAAAAAATAAAAAACAAGGGTAGATTTTCTTAGGTATATTAAATTGGACTTTGCCAACCGTTTTGTGATGTTTTGATTCTCAGATTTTGTTTTCTTTTTTGCAAGTCTTATGATATGGTATGATGGAATTCATGGTTATGAATTGTGAGTATTGCTAGTCTGTCGCGGAAAACGACTCGATATTCGGTGAGGTCTGATTATGCACATTGTTAGACTACGAGACTCTTGTGATGAAATAGGAAGCTTTCTTTCACTTGCTGATTTTTCTTTTCAAACTTGTGTCTTTCAATTACAGTTTCAGTAGTCAATTGTTATCTGTATTCTTAAACCATATATATATTAATTGGCCCATAATGAAGCAAGGTCTAATGTTTTGATGTTCTTTCAAAGCAATAGCTATTGATGTGCCTAATGATATGATATTTGTCGAAATAGGTTGTTGAGGTATCTACATCCAAGACTGGAAAGCACGGGCATGCTAAATGTCATTTTGTTGCTATTGATATATTCACTACCAAGAAACTTGAAGATATCGTTCCATCGTCCCACAATTGTGATGTGAGTATCTTGTTTGCTAATCGTTTTCAGGTCGCTATCGCTATCGGTTTCTTGTTTATTATGTCAGTTCTGTTCTGCCTATGCTGCTCTGTTTGACATCTCCCCTTCTCTGTAGGTTCCGGAGGTTACCCGCACTGATTATCAGCTGATTGACATATCTGAAGATGGATTTGTGAGTTTTCTCTCCCATTATAATTTTGATTGGAGTAGATGGATTCATACTTAATCGGAACTTCATCACACTATACTAAATTCTCGATAACTTTTAGGTGAGTCTTTTGACTGACAGTGGAAACACAAAGGATGATATGAGGCTTCCTACTGATGAAAATTTACTTTCACAGGTAAGTCTCTGCTCATAAATCATAATCATTCTGTTAGAGCTAAAGCTTTCATTAATCATCTCCCTCTTCCACCCACATACACGAGCACATTTCAAACTTTAAGAGCAGTTTTTCTTGCCGAGACATTTTTTTTCAGTGATGATCGGCTTTTTTCACTCACGCTTTATGCATTTGATACAGATTAAAGATGGTTTTGCTGAAGGAAAGGACCTTGTTGTGAGTGTCATGTCAGCTATGGGAGAAGAACAAATTTGTGGTTTGAAGGATATTGGCCCAAAAAATTAAGTCTCCTACTGCACAAGTTAACCAGAGGACCCAACTCCCTTTTTCATGGTCATGTTGGGGTTCATACACTCAGAATATTTTACATGCAGCCTTTTTTTAGTGTTTTTAAGAACTTGAATATGTTATGCTTATTATTTGAGCAAAATCTGAATACACTGTTTGAGGCTTTCAGAGCTTTCATATGTATTGGATATGATTTAGGCAATTCTGAACACAGGTTAAGGTTCAGACTTTCCATATGTGAGTGATTTGTTTCCATATGTGAGTGATTTGTTTCCAGACTAGAAACAAATCCCATTGAAATGGATGGTGTGAGTTTGTCAAATGCTTGACAAACCGCTACTTTAGCGGAAGCGGCGCACAAACCTTGTTGGTTAAACCAGTTTGTTCAGCGGTTGTAACATAATCAATTGGTTGATGGGGATACGGAAGAACGAGACAAACTGAACCAAAAAAAAAAAAAAACAAATACATTACACAAGGTAACAATCACCAGGAACCATTAGAATTAACGATGAAAACTTTATATTAAGAGAAAATACAACTTATCTAGCAGATTCTACAAAGGTCATTCAAATCTCTTTTTTCCATTTTCCTTTTGGTGGGCGGGGAGTAGTAATTTACCAAAGAAACTGATTACAAATTTCATTACAATGATATCCTACCACTTTCTACATTTAAGCTATTTTGGGATTCTTAGAGCTTTGCCCCAAATCTAAGAAATTGAATGCCTCCTCTCTCTTGTATATGAGCTAGAAGACTTGGTATCCCCAGGAATCATTGAAGTTGGACTCTGAGAACTCCCAGATGTCTCTGGACTCCTGCTTCCTCCGTGTGCTTTACCCATAATCCATAACTTGTCGAATATTCTCCTAGACCTAGAAGGCAATAACTGCACACCACTTCTGCTGTTTTTGCTGCTCTTCTTGGCTAATTTCTTGTTCTTCTTAAAATCCTCGTTTATCTTCATTTGACCCATGTGTTGTTTGAGGGACTTGCAGTTATCCGAATCCTTCGGACATTCTTCATCTATACTTGTCATTACACTCGAAGAATCCCGGGAGTGGTTTTGCGCTTCGGCAACAGCGGAGGCTCTAATCTGTTCAAAATAGAGAACTTGAACTACGACTCTAAGTGGAAGACGCTCATTCTGAGCTGCGTGCATCGATGCATTTGTTGTAAGTTTCTTGACATCGATAAGGCCACATATTTTCCTCCTCTCAGCTTTTGACAAACTTGAGTGAGCCTGAAACCAATCAAATATCATTCAATTCAGTGTTTTCAACTGTAATATAGGACGCACTCAAAAGTATTTATTATGTTTCAATAGGACTACACTACAAGTTATGATTGCACATAACAAAAGGAGTGGTCACCTCCGGCATATATACGCCACAAGTGCAGGCCATATCATTTTAATTCTTACAATCAACAGAATAATGATAAATCAAAATTGTGTACCTTAAGGTAAATATCAATGGCTCTATATAATCCATCATGAATTGGCCTTGCTATTTCAGGGATTGACTGTGACAAGTCAATGAAACTAGAGAGCGTTAGATTCGGATCATCGGCAATTTCGGAAAGATACTCGTCAATCAATTTACCAACATTCAGTGAGGACCCATGCCCCAGTATAAGATTTTCAGTTCCCTTCTCACTCTTCTCAATAACATCCATATCTCGATTGAAATTGTCGTGAACAAAATATTGATTCAAAAGTCTATGAACCAATTCAACATTATATCTTGTTACTTGAGGAGGTTGTGCAAGAATCAAAAGATCTTTCACCGAAGCCTCATGCAACTTCAAACCAATTCGCTTCACCAATTCTTCCTTTAATGCTTCTTCTGCTCCAACCAAAATGGCAACCTTCATGAGCTTGAGCAGGAAACTGCATGAGCAACCTGTGCTTTTGTCAGATGGCAATAAGCAAATGATAGTCTCGATGAGAGATCTGTTCCTTTTGATATGAGAATCAGAAGCCAAAGCATTTACAGTGTCTGGTAGCCATCTGATAGCATAAGTTTTCAGTGCCTCTCCAATAACAGAACTATCCATTCTTCCCTTTGATTTCACAGCAATCATAACACGCCTATATAGGTCAATCTCTAGCTCACATATATCTTCAACCCACCAATCTTTTGGAACAGAGTCAATCTTCTTCTGGAAATCTGCTCCATCTTCGACAATTTTATCAGCCACAGATAACTTCCGGTTATATGTGTAAGACCAAGTGATATTTGCTGGGTCAACAGAAGTTTTAGAGGCAATAGAATCGATGCATCTCCCCAGAATCTTCAGATCCTCTGACCATGGAAGAAGAGATTTGGCAGTTTGGAGAACGATGATGGAGTCTTTCCAACTACGGAAAATACTAGAGTTCAGAAACACCTCAATCTTAAATATGAGATTTCCTCTATCAATGTCCTCTGTCATTTCCAGGAATTCAGCCGCACAACGACCAGCCACAACATTGTAGGCATTAAGAGTAACAGTCATTCCATAGCAAAATTTTGCACAAATTTCAAATGCCTTAGGCCCACCAGGAAAATCAATCAGATGAATTTCCTCAGAATTCTCCTCATTGGCCTTTGCTACAAGTTTCTGCAAGCAATTGCTCTTGGACAATAGAGGAAACTGCAAACATAATAAACTCAAACTTCTAATGTGACCCGATAAAGCTTTCACAGTATTTTAAAATAATACATGTTAAAGAAAAAAGAAAATAATATCTCTGAGTCCATTCCTATTGTTGCTAAGGCCACCAAAACATGGCTTTGTAGAGCTTAAGGATATTCTTGCTCTCTTAACTATCAACATTCAACAGACTCCTACTACTTCAAGTTGAAACTGACTCAAATACTCAAGTCACATAAGTTTCGGTAATTACCTTTTATATGTTTTATTTCAAACATTTTTTCTTATACCTTGTATGTTAACATAGAACAAAATAATGAGTAACATCGTGCCAGTTCAAGACATGGACGAATCATTAATGTAACTAAAAACATCATACCTTGTGAACAAGAAACTTTACTTCACCCACAAAAATGGTGACATCCGTTGCCAGTTCAGATGATACATACCTGAGAAAACAGAAATCATGGCGCCACAAACTATTATAACAAACCACAGGTGCAAAGTAGAATTTGAATAGAGCTGAAGAAATATATATATATCAACATGAAGATGACAAAACAGTAGCAACGTTAGTATATATAATGCTCAATAATTACTAATAGTCAGTATCCTCAAAAACATTAAACTATTATGCTAAGGTAAATTTAATTTTTTCAAGAATCTCTAATAATGATCAGTAAAAGGAACATACAGAGAGCTCTTTCAAGTTTTGATAACAATTGTATAATAGCCCTATAAAACAATCAAACGATAGCTGACTAGATAGTTCTCAAGAACTGATGGAAACTAGTAATTAAACATCCATTAGAGTTAAAAACGGACTAATCACCCACTATTAGATCGTATATGGTCATCAGCTAGATTAAATTATATACATGATATTGCATGGATATAAAAACAAGAAATTGCAGCATCAAGTTAATAGATTTTCATATGACAAGAAAGTGACATGGGACTGAAAAGAACGTCTGTCCTGTCTTTTTTAACTCTCAAATTATCCCAAAACACTAATTGACATAATAATGCTGTCAACATTAACTAAAACTATAGTGGAGGAAGTGAATAAACAAATGATTTATTTTTCTATTAAAAAAGGATAAGGATACAAGGATATCATTGGATACTACCAAAAACAAACAAACAAACCACTAGTCTAGCACCATCTTCGCCTGCCTGCCTGACACAAACAAGCAACTAGACACAGCGCACATGCAAAAGGCCAGTAAAGTTCACAACCATACCAAGGTATTCTTAATACCCTTATATACCCGACTCAAAAAACAGTCGAATTCGGTATCAATGCTCCTCCCATAAGGTCGAATGATCGAATCTCTCCACCCCAATTTGGTATAATTGCTCCAATAAAAATAGTCAAACACGGATTAGCAGGGTGCATATTACTTGCCTTGTAATTAGATCAGATAAAAATGAATACATAAACTAGCAAATCATAATCCCAATGGAAAGAATTGGTCCCAAAGTCTGAGATGAAAGAGAAAAGAGGGCCATGGATAACCCATATAAACTTAAAGATTATATGGACCACAAAACTCAACAAGAAGACGACAATACACCAGTGGACCACCACCTGATGGCGTCAAGAAGAAGAAAAAAATCATCATCTCCATCTTCACTCGTTAAAATTAAATATTGGCATCGAATTTTAATCCCATTGATAGAGCTTTTCTCACCAAAACTATTTTCTCCAATGAAAAGCGCCATGCCAACCCATCTTTCTAAAAACTGCACAGCATGTCTCATCATTTATACACATATTATAGTTTTTTTTTTTTTAATGAATCACTAAAATAACAGACCAGAAAAGGAAGAGCATTTTATCAATGAGAAAGTCATGCAATTTCTTCAAGTAAGAAAGAAAAATCAGAAAGCTTTGATGAAGAACAGAGCAAAAGTGAAATGAAAGAATTTCAAGGCAATCTCAAATAGACAAACCCAGTTGTAATATGAATTCAAAATGCGGAAACAAAACAAAAACAAAAAAAGAACTTGGAATAAATTACTCACCGGGTAGTTTTTCCATCAGCAAGAAAACCATCAGGTTTTGATCCCAACTTCATAAACTTCATTTTTTTCAACTTCCTCACTTCCAATCCAAACAAAGAATGGATAAAGACCAAAATCACAAGCAGCAGAGGAACAGATAAAAATAAACCACTCCCGGTTTCCTCAAACCCTGTTCCCAATCACACCATAAACATTCTGGAACTTTCCCAGAGAAGCAAAAACCAGCATTAAAAGAAATGACTGATAGAAACTTAAAAACTATACCAAAAACAAAGGATTTTCAGAGATATTTTCTCCGTCCAAAGCACGTTACCTGAAAGAAACCATCACAATAAACAAAAATAATAATAATAAACATTAGAAGGAGAATGAGAATGAGAAAGAGAAAGAGAAGGAGAAAAAAATTCTCGATTTAAATCAAGGTATCGATAATCGTGTCTTTTTTCCATTACATTCAAAGCTTAAATGATGGCATTGCTGACGATATAAGATTAGATTACAAAAACAAAATCAAAATCAAAATGAATAATAATAAGAATAAGAATGGCGTTTTAGTTTAGCAATAAACAAGAAAACAGAGAGAGAGAGAGAGAGAGAGAGAAAGAGGAGTAAATTAAATTAATGGCAGAAGTCAGAGATATAGACCTTAGCTGAGGTTTAGCTTTAAGTGAATGAATCATAAATTTGGAGCCGCCTTTGCTTTTAAATCATCTTGATCCGCTGAAGATTTTCTTTCCATTGGCGCAAATCTCAAGGTTTTTTGTTTTCAATTTATCGCTACTACAGCTGAGCTATCGATAATTTGTAATGTTTTTCCTGTTTCTAGCTTTCTCTTTTCTTTTCTTTCGTGGGATATAAGATAATGGAAAGAAAGAGAAAGAAAATTGGGAAAATTTGTTTCTTCGTTTTTAGTTTTGTAGGAAAAATAGGGCACTGTACTAACTCAGAGCGTTACTTACTTAGCTGAATTCTTTAAAGCAACGAACGATACTGTCGAATGGACGATTTTACCCTTCTCATTCTTTTTATTCTCCGTACTATCCTACTTGTTGTCCAGTTGGCGTGTGGCGTCACGCGCTTCTGTTTGGATTTTTGTATGCTTTTGACTTTTTGACTGAGGCCAATCTTACTTAGTTTTTGTTTTTTTAATAACTATAAATTTAGTAATTTTTTTAATAGTAAAATGCAAATGAGTTTTCTGTGATTATTCAAATGTATGAACACTCTGAGGTTTAAAATCGGTAAATCATACCCATGTAATTTTAAATTATCTCAATGAAACTCATCCCTTCTATTGATGTAAACTTTCTTAAAATATTTATGAATGTTATTCATTTTGATTATTTTGTTATGTAAGGTTATTATTATATATCACAGTGAATTATTCGTTTAGCTTGATTAAGTATTAAATTATTTTAAGAGATATTATCAGTTAAGAGACTATAACCTCAAATCTTATGTGATGTGAACGTTACTCTTTAATTGTGATTCATTTATTTTAAAAATAAATCATACTCCGTGAATTTTTAAAATTAGACTTTTTTCAAGGGGAAAATATTTTGAACTAGTAATAGTTCTCATAAATTTTTTTAAAAGGTAATATTATTAATTTAATAAAAATAATTATTTAAATGAATGAACTAATAAAAACCAATCAAACCGTTTTAATTCTAAAAAATGAGGAGATAATACAATAAAAATAAAATTATTTATAAATTAAACGATTAATTTAATAAAAATAAAATTTGTCTTGCATTTTACGTGGCTGGAGATAGTACGGTCATTGAGGGAATTAATACTCTAGGAAGCTACTATGTCAGCTTTACTTCTGGACATTCACTAATATGAATCCACGTGTTTCTTAAGCAGTTTTACCGTCTAATTAATTTCACGTGAAATAATATTATATTATTATACTTTTTAAAAGCGTTCGGAATTCGGGTTGGCACTGGTAGAAAAGAAGTTTGGCAGTTGTATTATTTAATATTAAATAGGTTTATAAATAAATCATATTATTTTAATCCTCACACTTTTAGTTTAAAATATATATTGCATAGCTATCGTCTTTAGTTTTTTTTCAATAATTTTAATTTAATTTACTTGATGAATGTATATCTATATTTATGTAAATATGTATGTCTTCAACCAAATGCAGAAGTATAGATCTATATTTTTGTTAAATTATTTGTAAAAAACCATGAGGATAATTTAAATACTTTTTATATAAAGTTTATAAATTAAAATATAACTTTTTGTAAGGTGTTTGGAGTCCATGGTTAGACTTGGATTGTAGAGTAAATCATAAATTCATTTTACTATTTGATATAAATTATTTCAATAAGTGTTTTGATTCATACCCTCACCAAAAAAAAAAGGGTTTAAAAAAAGACAATAAATATATTTATAAATCAATAACTCAATTGCAAAATATTTAATATCAACCACATATACTCAATTTTAATAAAATAACATGAAGAAAAACACCAACAAAAAACATATCAATAAAATCATAAAAAAAATGTTGAACACAAACTAAAAATAATACTGAAAGAGATAACATTTCATTCAAATAAAAATATTAATTTAAAACTATAAATTTTCAAAATTAATAATAATTTAATTCATAGTTGATATTAATCATATAATTTATCCTAATTTATTGCTATTTAAAAAAAAGTGTAGATTAAACTGACGTAATTAATTAAATATCAAAAAATAACTGGATAAAAAAAGTAAATAAATAAATCATCGTGTTACATCAACATGATATCCATCGATGTATTTGAAATCATCGATTGATATATTTTTTATATATCTAAAATCGTGATAGAAAATATGTGGTATCTATAACAATAATTCTTTCTTTTTAAAAGTGAAAACAAAGTGACATAAAACCCACATTTTGGCTGCAACATTAAAGTCTATTAAGTAAAGCTCCAAACATAATTGTACAAAAAATTTTAAAATAAAAAATCACATAATTGTACTAGGAATCAAAGCCGCAGGGGAAAGGACCAATTACTATAAAACAATGCTACTAATAATGATAATAATAAGGGGAAAAAATATCATTTTGGTCTCTGGACTTTTATTCTGGTTTCGTTTTCGTCTCTTAACTTTTACATATTTCTTCATTGTACTTTATGATTCGTTCCGTTTTTTAGTATTTATGTCGGTGTTTTGTTAGAGTGAATATAATTTAGAGAATAATAGTTTATTTTAGCACTTTTGATTTCACTTTTATGTTGGTTATTTTCCCCACGAATCATGTCATGACAAGTGTATTTACTTTACCTATATAATGAAAGTTTGGCCTCAACACTATTCATGTTGAGCCTTTCCCATTTTCTCTTTTCATTGTCTCTCTTCCTCTCTCTCAAATTTACATGTTTTTCCGTCTCGAACATTAACAAATGGTTTATGTGGCATGTAATGGAAAATATGACATTATAGAAATATGTTGTGAGATTAAATGACATGGAAAAACAAATATATGTTGAGATTAATCTCATCATTTTCTCTTTAATTGCACTATTAAACTTCACTATATATATATATATATATATTTCACGTTATCCTCATTTTATATTTATATAATGTCACATCATCAATTACATGTCACATAAGTCTTATGTTAGTGTATTCGAAACGGAACGAATCGTAAAGCTCAGGGATGAAAATATCACTTTTGAAAGTTCAGGGATGAAAATGAAATTTGAGTGAAAGTTCAAAGATTAAAATTGTATATTTTACCTTAATAATAATAATAATAATAATTTTTAGATATTACAATAAATTAAAACATGAAAGACTTAAATATTTGATCTCGAGAGGGAGTAAGTCTCTGCTGAACTAAATTATTATTTTTTTTATTAATGATAATTTAAAAGGAAATCCATTTGAAGTTAAAAGGGTGAGGAGGAATGTTTCAGCAACGCCGACAGATTTAGAGCAAAAACCAACTGTAAAGTATTTTGGTTTCCCCAAAAATCAGTAGAATTTTCCAGTTCCATTTTACACTTTCCGCCCATGCAAACCGCTCCCTCTCTATTTATTTTATTGCTAGATTGAAACAATCAAACACGGTTTTAAGATATTGTCTATTTCATTAAAGTAGGCACTTTTTTTTTAGCTGGTCAAATTATAAACTGGTTAATTGATCAATAAAGAACTGCTCTGTGTCTGTATAATATAATATAGTGAAGAAATATTGCCATCTCAAAACGAAAATATTGCCATCTCAAAACGAAATTTGTAGTTTTTAAAATTACCTGTAAATCTATTATTTTTAAATAGTAATTATATATATATATATCCCTTTTTAAAAATTTCATATATAATAAAAATTCTGAAAATTTTTACTATTTTTTAGTGCGAATAAAATCTCACAATGATTACGATAATAGATGATCATGGATATATAAGGGGAGTGACATATCTCTATATGTATGAGACCTATGGGGTGAAACTAGAAGCAAGTCCATGTGGGTTTAGGTCTAAAATATAAAATATTCTACCAATGTGGAGATTGTGGAAACCCGTTGTCTCTAACATTTTATTTAAATTTACAATTAAAAAATAACATTTTTTTAAAATACTCCTGGTTTTTACCACTCCACTAAGGGCACTTTATATCGTTCATCATTTATTGAAGTTGATGAATGATAACCATTTTCACGAGATAACTACTAATTTACAATAATTTAATGAGTTTAGACATTGTTTGACAATAATCATGATAATCATCGATGAATTTATTATGTAATTTATTATATATACAATATTTCACTACTATTTTTTTAATTAATTTTTCTTCAGTTGCAATCACTAACTACCAAAAATGTCATCACATTCTAATATTTCCATAGAAGAAATGGGTGTGACAAAAAAGAAAAAAATATATATATATAATGGGTATTGAAATGGCTGTCCCAAAGAGGCTCAAAAACTGGTTGTATGGCACAAGAAAAATAATATTCCCTTGATGGTTGACTTGTGAGTTGCACACACGTGTGCCTTTAACTTTTTGTGCTATTACCAAAACTCAGCTTTAATATTGTCTTAATTTAAAAGGTAATAAAATAGAAGCAAAAAAAAATGAAAAATATACCTATATGAGAAATTATTGTATACTTTTATTGAAATGCTAGTTATATAACAATGTAATTTCTTAAAGATTAATAACTTTAAAATAGAAACAATTCAATGAAGACAATATTTTTTTTAAATTATCTAAACATATTTTTATTAAATTTTCATTCTAAAATAAAATAAAATAATCACACCCAACTTTCAAATAACTAGTTCCATTTGAATTATTTTCAAATTTAAATCTTGTGGTTCCTGAATACATTAGGTTATAAATTAATAAATAATTTATTTTCGTATTTAAATTTTCAAGCATTTTATTCACAAATTTTACATTAAAAAAATCATTGTGGTCATCGTCACTGGTTTTTTTTCATAAATCACCAAACATAAACTTATAAAACATGTCTATTTTATTCATAGACTTGGATTTCTATTAAATCATTGATGGAAATTCGTAAAATTGAGATTTAATGATGACAATCTTAAGTTCAAAAACTAAAATAAAATATTTTATAATGTATCTATACAAAAAAAATCAGGGTAAAGTATTTTTTTTCCCTTGAGTTTTGAGGCTTTTATCAATTTGGCCATTGGGTTTTCAATTTGTATCCATTCATGCTCGAGTTTTGAGAAATCGATCAATTTAGTCTCTATTATTAATTTTTACATTAATTAGTGTAAAGAAACTCATTTTTATGTCTCAAAAAGTATGGATTAAAATAGCACAAATTGAAAACTCATGGATCAAATAAACCTATTTCTCAAAATTCGGAAGCGAAATAAACACAAATTGAAAATTCAGATACCAAATAGACACGAAATTCAAAACTTAGGGACAAAAAAACTATTTTACCTAAAAAAAATTACAAAGTTATGATTAAATTAAGATATAAATCTTATTTACATATATCTAATTTATTTTTATTTTTTTGGACATATCTGTTAAAGTCTCAAAAATACATGCACACCGGTAACACATTTTCAAAATAATCAACCGAAGTTTAGTAATAAGACATATATTATCACTTTTAAATGAATATGAAAAAGAACATTTAAAATTTTGTTTGCATTAGATATCTTACCCTAAACTAAATTTCAGTTCACAATATTTTAATTTTATATAAAAGTTAGTATATATAGAGAGAGGGGCATTAAAATATGTTGGTTCCCTTTCAAATTTTCACCACACAATCACCAACTGGAAAGCTGACGAAGAAGAAGACCTCAACTTTTCCGATAAGCACGGCCATGCCAAACGTGGCCGACCTACCTTTCCTTGTTACCATTTATAAATTATAATTATAAACTAAAAACAGAAACTATGGTGGGGCTTTTTTTTTATTATTATTTGCATGCAAAAAAGAAAATATTAATAAAAGAAGAAGAAAAAAGATGTAGCTATTAATGAAGGCAAACGGGTCCATAAAAATTGGCCATAAAGCTGATCCCATCCTACATAAAAAGGTCTTTGAATCTGTAGGGGACCATTTGGCTGTATAGTTTTTAATTTGTTTCTTAGAAAAACGAATTAATAATAACCGATATTTTGGGTAATAAAAGAGTTTTTCTTAAAATCTTCAGGTCATAGATTTGATCATGTCTATGTGTACTGAGAGTATTATTTTACGAGTATTATGACATTAAATAGTGTAGAATTGTATGATTGTCGTATAAAATTAATCGAGATGTGCGTATATTGATCCGATAGATATTAATAAGAAAAAACAAGAATGTAATAAAAAAAAAAGGGATTTAAAATAATTAACCTGGACCATGAGGGTTTGGGTATTAAATTTTCACCTATATAAAGTCTACCATTTGTAAAAGTCTCTCTCTCGGCTCGTCCTTTACAGCTGCCTCATTATTGTTCTCTGTCAATCTCATTTATCATTATTGCAGACGAAAGTGAACCTTCCCTATGGAAAAAGGGTATTGACCTAATTTGAACCCTATCAAATAATTTTTTATTCAGATTTTTTTTGGTAATTTTGCTTGCTTGCTTGTTTAAATTGTTTTCTTAGATAAAATTTTATCAAAATTTGTGAATCGCCAATAACACTAGAGGGAGAAAAATGTAAAATTCCTTAATAATTAATTTTGTATTTAGTTAATTTAACATATTACATTAAATTCGGAGGCTATAAACTCAACTTCAATCTGATGGGAGTGAAGATTTTATAAATTTAGTTTTAAAAGATGAATTAATTTAAATCATTAAGGTTTCATTGTTAGCGTATGTTTTGGATAACTTTTTGAAGGATTTAAGAATTTTTTAAAATAATAATAAAAAATATTTTGATAATCATTAAAAACATTATTAGAACCTATCTCAAATAAATCTTTAATGTCACTTACTTCAATTTCTAGTTCATCATTTGATGATAATATTTGAGTTGATTTTCAATTAATCTGACTTTAATATAACTTAAAGATCAAATTGATGCAAATAAAAAAAATATAGACTAAATATATAATTTATTAATGAGGGAGATTATTGACAATCTTTTTATCTAAAATATAAAAATAAAATATATTTTTTAAAAGTTATAAAACCCAAATTAATATAGGTTATAAAATATAATAATGAAACACACAATTTGTTTTTCTTTTTAAGGTATTTTGTTGGGGTTTGAGAATCACATTCTCATACTTTTCAATCCCAAAATTACTATTTTATACTTTGGTATTCTAAACCTACCATAAATAAATATTAAATATTTAATTTTGTGTCTTTTAATTAAAAAGTTATTTTTAAATTTATGATGAAGTGAATTTTTAAGTAAAATATTATTGTAAATTTTAATTTATTTTTACATCATAATTTAATTTTATAAAAATATAATAAGTTAATTAAATAAAAAAAACTAAACTACTTTTCTATCAAATTCCTGCCTACCAAATATAGACATTACATTCTCATTCTCACGCATCATGATCAAACACTCCTACTAAAAAAAATAAAAAATAAACCACATTTTTTTAACATCATTACCAAGGCACTTACATCGTCTACATCACAAAATCCAAATCCTCTAAAATAATGGGAAAAAAAACCCTCCAAATTTTCATTTCACATCATTGAAAACAATATTATGACAGTGTAAAGTAAAAGTAAAAATGAGAATAAGTAAACTTATATAATTATTATTAAAAAAAACGTTTTCCACATAATTTCCCAATAGTAGGTTACTTGATAGCAAATCGGTGGTATGATGGATGAGTTCAAAGGAAGCAGTTTCTGCAACAGAGAAGTGGGCAGATCATAATTCAGATTCAGACAGACCATATCTCCATGCAATATCCCATTCACTTCAGGTAGCAGTCTTAGGCTCCCTAACTTTTCTAATTTCTGTTTTTGTGTTTTTATTTCTATTTTTTTATAAATAAAGTTACTTGATAACTCTTTTTATTTCTTGTTTATCTTAATTTTATAAACTCTTTTTAAAATTGTATAGAAATTTTAGAAACAGCAAATTCTAATTTATTATTTCTCTGTCTTATTTCTAAATCTCTTAACACACTGATAAATTATTACGTTACACCGTTTTAAAGTATAAAATATATTATAAATATCCAAAACTTATATTTATATAATATTATTAAATATTTCATCAAAATTATAATATTTTCAATATATTTTTATTTTTTCAAATGAGAAACAGAAATAAGAAATAGTCATCAAATCATTGATTTTTTTTCTTTTAGAAACAATGAATAAAAAACAGTTACTAAAGGTGTTTCTGCTTCATTAAAAAAAATAGGAATAAGAAACATAAACAATTAAGGGTCCGTAGGTTACCAAACGGACCCTTAATTGACCCAATTGTGTGTGGGTTTTTTTTCCCTTTTCCCATTTAACCTAATTAAAAAAAAAACTAAAAAACTAAAGAGTGATAAGATTGAAAATAATTATAAATCCATTGAATTATCGATTGAAAAGACGATTTACATAATAAATTATATCTTTGAAAAGACATTTTATAGAACAAGTTAAGTCTTTGAAATATGATTTAGAGCGTGTAATAGTATAATAATAGGTTCGAGTCTTCTATCTCCTAATTTAAGTTAAAAGTTCAAATCCTATATTATTAGTATATTATTTATTCTCATCGATCGAAAAAAAAAGAGAAAAAGATAGTTTAGAGATATTTTTTAGAAATAATTCTTTTTTTAGAGAGATAACAATTAAACATTAGGAATTAAAACTTCTCCCTCGGATCACTTCACTATCATGAGAATGGTAATTTACAAAATTCTATCAAATTGATAAAAAAAAATGATTTTATCAATTTTTTAAAATGTACATCACACATTAAAAAAAAAAAGGAAAAAAAACCATATGTGTGGGATGAAGGAATTATTGAAACAATTGAGAGTGGGACATTATAAACCAAAATTAATTAGAAAGTGATTGGTGGGGAAGAGGGGGTCCCAATCTTATAATGGTGATAGTGTGGGATGGGAGGGGGACCATTTTGATATGTTGGGCTTTTCCTATTGCCTTTGTTCTTCTTTATAATTAATGCCTCTTTATAACTTTCTCTTGCCTTTTGGATTTTTTTTTGGAATAAAACCAACATTTTTTTTTTTATCAAGTGGGTTTTTGTGCTGTTTGTTTTGAATTCCAACTCTTCTATGATTCTCTCCAGGTTTTATGCTCTTGATAAAGCTCCACTAATTGATTGCATTAACCTGTATCTGTCACACCTACACAATTTCACATATATATTACCTTGTGTAAACAAAAGGGATATTTGTATAAGAGTCAAAATTTTATGTAATACCTATGAATTTATAATTTGTAAATATTTTATTTTTATAAAAATTAAGTCTTTATTGATTCTGATATACTGTAATTGTTTTGGGTGTAAAAAATTTATGTAATATTTATAGATTTATTGCTTTAAAAAGTATATACATACCTATCATTTTTTAAAATAATTAGTCTATAACTGATTGACTTGATATATGATTATTATTTCATGTAATAACTATTGATTGATTGTGATATCACTAATGATTGGCGTGTTTAATAAAAATAATATATTTATTAATATTATAGAATTTTCTCCTACTAAATTTGTATTTATTTTAAAAAATACTATATTTATAAATACTTTAATACTTTAACGATACATTAGATAAGAAGAATATTGATCTAGTTAGACTAACTCTGATGTATCTACTAATTTTTACCACCGATAATTTATAATAAACATATCATATTAGAATATATATAATTTGAATAAACTTTCCTCTATTTTATGAATTTTATCTGAATAGATATACATGGATATGGGTATTTTTTTCTTCCTTTACACAAAGCAACAAAAAATTCAAAATATTATAGGAGAAATTAAAAAATAGTTAAACGTAAAATATACCCCTATATTTTAGAATTATTGTTAAATCATATTCTTACATATTGATTTTTTTTTTAAAATACCCCTGTTTTTAAGTAAAATTATAAATCACACCATTTTATCAGTTAGTTTTAATGACTAAGATACATTCATATTCTACGTATGTCATGTAATCTAATTTTGTGAAAAATAACAAAAAAAAAATTGACAAACGAGTAGAAATTTTATAATGAATCGTAATGTTACTAAGATGTAAAATCTATAAATTGCACCTGTTCACACAGAGAAATTTCTAAGTAAAGAAATTAAAATGCGGAATAAATATGTTTGTATTGATTTGAATTGAGTGTTACAATCTCTAATCGAAATGATCCTCTGATTCTTTCTCACAAGTACAGACTTCGATGCGAGGGCTGTCGGCGTATTTCTCGGATCAAAGTGTTGATGTTGTTGAAACTTTGGTCCTTAAAGCGATCTTCAAGGAGTCTTCGAAAAGTCTTCGGTCTTCAAAGTCTATCTTCTGAGTCTTCTGGCTTCTGAATATTTTTCAACCTCTTTTTAATGAATGAATAATCTCTCTATTTATAGAGTTTTTGGTGGGTTTCTAGTGGATATGGGCTTCATTTGACTTTGAGCCCAATTGCCATGTGGCATAATTTTATTGGACAAATTTTGTGTCATCCAATGGTCATAAAGAAGACATGTGACATTATTTGATTTGCCAATTTTATGCCTTTTAATTTTATTTAAAGACACGTGTCGAATTTGGATTTGTCTATACTTTAATGACATGTAATTTTTTCATTGGTTTAAATAATTACTTGGCAATTTGTAATTTGACAAATTTTCTCCTTCTACAGCACCCTTTATTCAAAATTTATATTATTTTTAACAATATTAGAATACGTGGTATGTATAGAATAAATATGTGTCTGAATTTCGTTAAAACTAACTAATAAAATAGTGTCATTTATTATTTTAGTAAAATACATGAATGTTTTTAAAAGAGAGTAAAATGCAAATAGTATCCCTGTGGTTTTGGTCAAATACAAACACACCCCCTATAGTTTGAAAATGAATATTTATACCCCTATAGTTTTAAGGGTAAAATGCAAATAAGACCCCTGTGGTCTTTTCAAAATGTATGAACATCCCATGTATGAACATCCCCTGTACTTTAAAAATGGCAAATCGCACCCCTGTGGTTCCAATTTTTTTCAATCAGACCTCTCCCCTTCAATGTCAATAATTTTCTTTTAGCCATAACTTCTTCGTTTGAACTCCGATTTGGACGATTCAAGAAGTTTTGGAATCTTCATTTCCGGCTTTACATAATCGTCGCTTCGAAACTTTGAAATAATCAATAATCAAAAGAATTAACGATGTCAATCATATCTAGTGTTTCGATGTTAATAAAATCTTTAATTTATTAATGATTTCAAGTTTCGAAGTGACATTTATGTAGAGCCTAAAATGAGGATTCCAAAACATCTTGAATCATCCAAATCAGAGTTCAAACGAAGAAGTTATGGCTAAAAGAAAATTATTGGCATTGAAGGGGGGGGTCTGATTGAAAAAAATTAGAACCACAGGGGTGCGATTTGCCATTTTCAAAGTACAGGGGGTGTTCATGCATTTTGAAAAGACCACAGGGGTCTTATTTTCATTTTACCCTAGTTTTAAAATTGTGCAAATTGACCCTCCCCTCTACGCCGTTGATCTTATTTTAGCCATAACTTTTTCATTTGAACTCCGATTTGAATTATTCAAGATGTTATGTAATCCTCTCTTCGAGCTCTATGTTGCGGTCACCAATTTTTTTAAAAAATAACCAGTATGTAAAAGTGTTTAGATCTTTAACCCGATTGAATATTTTGATAATGATAACTATTTTATATACTGATTATTTCTAAGTTTTTAAGTTACTATAATGTAGAGTTCAAAATGAGGATTACATAACGTCTTGAATCATTCAAATTGTAGTTCAAATGAAAAAGTTATTGCTAAAAGAATATCAACAGCGTAGCAGGGAGGGGTCAATTTGCACAATTTTGAAACTATAGGGGTATAAATATTCATTTTGAAACTATAGGGGGTGAGTTTGCATTTGACCAAAACCATAGATGTGTTATTTGCATTTTTCCTCTACAAATTATATATAGAGGTATATGATTTAGCAATAATCTAAATAGAGTAGTGTTTTTTCATTTAAATCATTAAAAAATTTGGTTACACGACCTAACGAGACAAATAGGTACATGAGTATGGAACATTCCTATACATTCTCATTTCACATCACATGAATTGTTATAATCTCTATTTGATAATGATTGTTTGTTTATTAATAATTTTATTATTTTATCCACTTTTTAAAAAAGTTTAATTTGAAATTGTAGACAAATTTAAAACAAAAAATTAGTTTTGAAAGATCGTTTTTGTTTTCAAAATTCAACTAGAGTTTCAAAGGTAAGAATAGAAGAGATTTTAGGGAATAAATTTAATTTTTAAATATAAAAAACTAAAACTAAAACAAAAGTGTTATCGTTATCAATTAAGGTTAAAAAAAACATGATGTCAAATTAAAGACGGTATGCGGATTTTTTTCTGCACTTGAAATGCTTTTGGTGATGCAATCAAACATCATAAAAAATGATTTTTTTTTAATTAAGTCAAAATATTTTTCACTGATCTGAAAATTAAATTGAAACATTATAATATCCAAAATTAGTGTTTCAGTTTCCACGAAGCTTGCCCATTCCCTTTTCCTCAATTTACAAATATTACATTCATCCTCAAATTTAAGATTAAGTATATAGACAACTTATAATTACACTAAAAAAAATGAAACCCTAACTAGTTACTTTGAGAAAGGAAAAAAAAAGTTTAAAAGTACCCATAATTAAAGAAAGTATAAAAAAGAGAAATATATAAAAATGGGCAGATATTATTATTATAATAGGCTTTTACAATATAGACTTGATAATTCACCAAATGGGAGCAAGAGTACAGCAGACAAGGCCTTTTTTTTTTAAGAGGAAGAAAATAAATTTGAAGTCTCAATTAGTAGGAGGAATAGTTGTTGGATTTTAATAATGCTAGTGGATGATAATGATATAGTGGGGAAATTGGACCATTATTTATTAATTCCATTAATACTTCTGAAACTGACATTTGGCCTAGTGGTTTTCTTTAAATGTGTTTATTCCTACCTTAACCTCATGCTATCAAATGATTTGATTGCCACAAAAACGGATGCTGATTTATACTCTTGGGTAGTTTTATCCCTTGATCTTGTGATATCCTGGAAATTTTCCGATACTGTTGTCGTAGGCATTTCTCCGTTAAATATTAAATCATGTAAAAATGATGATAAATAATATGATTTCACTACTTCGACTACAAGAAAAACTGTAATTAGGTACGAATTGGTAGCAACGAAAAGAAATGAGACGCTGATTAACGATGAAATGTGTCGCTAGAGCTCCTGTTGACTTTCTTTTTTATAAATAATAAATAAACTTGATATGATATTAAAAAAAGAGATGTATGAAAAATATTTAATTTAATGAGAGTATTGAAAATTATCTCACTGTAGAGTGATTGAACCAAATTGATTTGGATTGATAAAACATTCCCTATCTCTATCTAGATCCAGTTTTCATCCTCTATCCCTTAAGCTCAGGCTATCAAGTGGGTGAGGAAAGTAACCCAATTGATGCACTCTCTCTAAATAGATAGATAGGGAGCTATGCAAAAAGTAAAATAAATAAATAATATATATAATTAACACAAATGATTATAGTATAGGACATTCTAGAGTCTTTTATATATATATATATATATATATATATATATATATTAACTATTCACGATGATATGTAAGATCATCATAGACATTTCAAATTACATTTATTTCAAACATAACTAAGATTTATTATTCTCAAATAAGTGTCAGTTTGGTAATTTTTCTATTTTTTCACTTTTTAAAAAATAGAGTTGTTTGATAATTTTTCTTAATTTCTTGTTAAAATGTTCTTAAAATTGTGTAGAAATTTCAAAAACAATAAATTATAGTTTCTTGTTCCTATTTCCAATTTATTAATATATTGATAAAATTATTATTTTATCCCGTTTTAACTTATAAAATGTATAATAAATGACCATAAATAAATTGATATAATTTTTTCATATATCCATTTAAGAAATTATTATTCATATAAAATTGTATATTTTTAATTAATTTTTTTAAAAAAAAAAGAGAAATGATTACCAAATATCTATATATTTAGAAGGAGAAACAATAAATCATTATCAAATATACTTATATTTTTATTTGAAAAAAGAGATTTGAATGAGAAATGAGAAATCTAAATAAAAAATAAGAAGGTTACCAAACGGGTCTAAATTATGTTTTCCTCTTATTATATTTCCCTTACGTGTACGACTTTTTCCGTTTCATTTTCCTAATACATTTAATCCACTTCAAAAGCAGTAGAAGAAAGGGACAATAGATATAGCAAAATTGAGTGAGAAACTTTATTCCATGCATGAAAGTTGGTAATTACAACACATACTTTTTTATATTTGTTTTGCATCATCTTTTGATGCTTTTGTCTGAGTGTTTATTTCTGGTCTCTGGTTAGTAACTGAAGGTGACTCCTCAATGCAATGCAATGCATGGGCATGGCATTTCACTTCTTCTTTTTCTTTTTCTCCAATTATTATTATTTGCTTTTCAAAGATACTGTTTTTTGTATTTGGAAATTGGAACCACACTGCCATGCCCATGCCCGTGAGCTTGCTTTTCCCCTATCAAACGGTCAAAATTTCTGTGTTCCTAATATGGCTTTTTTATCATGTTGATTTAATTTTCACAAGTGAGAAAAATATTCCATGAGATGAAACATACATGCATCTTTGTACTCGTGTGTATGAACATTACTATTCCCTAATTTTTGTTATTTTGGAAAGTTTTAAAATTAAATCACAAAGTTAAATTTTCTGTTAAATATCAATAAAAAAAAATTGTAGCGTCATAAAAGTAATAATATTCACAAGTGGTTTGGCATATACTCTCTTCCCCTTGAAGTCGAAGGTTCGAGTCCCCCACCCCACTTTGATTTAATCTCAAAAAAAAAAAAGGAAAGATAATATGTATTATTTAGTATTAATTAGTATTCCGCTCAAAAAAAAAAAAGATAATATGTATTAATTAGTAAAAGGAAGCTTTCAATTCGCTTTTAGATCTTCCCACTAAGTAAATATTTGTAATTTATACTTGGTCATTTTTTAATGTGTCTACGATAGATTTTGCAATTATGCTAAAGTTTACATAAGATCAATATGTACATTAAATTAATTGATTAAGCACCTACTTCCTTCTTCTAGAAGTCAAAGGTTAGATATCCTCCAAATTGATATAATATTTTTCTTTTCTTTTTTCAAAAAAAAAAAAAAGATGTAAAGGATGTATGATTTAAAGAAAAAATTATGTGTTATTGGTACATTTTTTCTTAATGTATTTTTACATACAATACATATTATTAAGTAAACTATCAATTTTCATGTTTTTACATTTCTGTGCCTCCTCATCTACTTTTTTTTTTTTTAGAAATATTTTTTTATCACATCCGTTTGTTTCATTTTCTGGGTTTTTCCATATTTGTCATCGTACTGCACATTAAATATTATATTACATATTATATATATTATACATAATATATAAACTACGTGTATTATCTTTGTAAATACATTTTTCTTAATATGATTTTACGTACAATACATTTTAACAAGTATTCTTTCAATTTATCACTTTTGTTAGCAGGGGCGGATGCACATATAGACTAAGGGGGGCAGTTGCCCCCCCTCAATTTTTAAAAAATGGTTTTTTAAATGCAAAAAATGAAAAAATATAGGTATAAGATAGAATTTTTAATGTATTTTATATATTTTGCCCCCCTCTAAATTTATTAAAAATTGCCTTATATAGTTTTTGCCCCCTCTAAAATAAATTCCTGGCTCCGCCCCTGTTTGTTAGAGCATCACTGTATTATATGTTTTCAATGTCTTTTTCGATTTTTCCTTTTTCCAAATCCATTAAAATATTTTTCTGATTCCTTTTTTTTTTTTACCTTTTTTTCCCTAATTATTTGCTTCAATGTTTTTTAAATCCACAATCTCTCTTTCTTTTCTATAGATTTTTTGTATTAAGGTTGATTTTCAAAATTTTATTCTCTCTTTTCTTTTATAAAAGTATTTTTGTGAAAATGATTTCTCTCTCTTTCTTAAATTTAGGTTAAATAGTATTATTTATTTTGTATAGGCTAAATAGTGTTTTTTTTTAGAAAAAAAGGGCCTACTTCTCTACTTAACCCTTTGTTATGAGTGAGTGTTTTATATTGTTGGAATTCCAAGAGGGAACAAAAATCTTGACCATGAATCCGATTGACCTTTGATGGGCGACTATAAAATTTTATATATTATACTTGTAATTGACTTTAACTCAATTAGGAAAAAGTCCAGCTATATGAATAAAGAATTTTAAAAATGATTATTTTCAGGAAATAATAAAATATGTAAGGGTTATTTTTATTTGGATTGCATATTAAGAAAACAGTGTTTTTTTTATTATAAATATCTAAATAAATAATTATTTTTTATCATTGATTATACAAACGTCAATTAAATGCCAATCAGAATATTTATTTAAAATATGATGATGTTTACAATTTAAATAATTGAATCTACTTTTTTTGAGGGTTTAAAAAGCATATTTCTACCATCAGCCCATCAATAAACTTCTGAATATGGAAAGCAGAATCAGGCCTGGAACCTAAGAATTGAGCGGCCCATAAAGTGGCATTTTTTATGGCCCGACCCAAGAGAAGTATTTTACAATCTGATGCGTGTTGGATTTTTTATGAACAATTTTTTATTATAAATATATAATTATAACCATAATTACATATTTTTTTGCAAAGCCGAATATTTCGATAAGGTTAATCATAATGTACTAAAATATAAATTTCACCTCGAGTGAATAAAATGAAAGGAAAATAAAATGACACCTGAGATTATTTAGAATTTGTCTAAAATAGCATAAATCTCCGTACTAATTACTAAAATGTCAAAACTTTTTAAAAATGACTCAAATAGCATAATTATAGTTCAATAAATTATTGAATTAATAATTTATTATTTTTCATGCATATTTTCAATGAATTTGTTTGTTTTTTACTTTTTAAGTTCAAGTTCAATAAATATATTGAACTATTTGGTTGTTTTCATTATTGTTTTTAATGAATTTGTTCATTTTTTACTTTTTATCAGTTCAATAAATTACTCAACTATAATTATTTTATTTAAGTAATTTTTTTAAAATTTCTAACATTTCAATAATTAATACGTAAAAATATGTTATTTCAGTCATTGCGCCAAGATTATTTGGTGGGAGAATTTATTAGTTTAAGTTTATGTAATTGAAGTTAGAAAGTTTAGATTTATGTAGTGTATCGAAGAATGAGTTTCTCAATTTTAAAATTGTATAATATATGTTTAATTGATAGATTATAATTTAAATTTATATTAATGAATCCCTATGACAATGTTTAATAAATCCCACGTTTTACTATTTTAAATTTACGTATAAAAAAATCATACTTAAAAAGTTATTAATTTTCCCTAACACATTTTTTTTTGATAAAATTTCCCTAATACATGAAAGTTTATCTTTTTATTTTTTAGTCACAATCCGTATAAGGGCTTAAAAAATAAATTATATAAATAATGATGATTGGACATTACTAGAATCGAATTTATTTCTAGTAATATCATTACTATTAGTGAGATAATTTTCTATACTTTCGTTGTGCCTAACATTTTTTTTTCACACCTTCTATAAATATCTTAACACGTATATCTGTTATCAATTAAAAAGTAATAGTGAGATTCACCACTTATCATCATTTTCACATGACTAAATATTTATTGTGGAGTATACAACATAAGTAATTGAAATTCTCCTTCAATATTTAAGATCCGTTTGAGATAGTGTTTTAAAGTGTTTGCTTATAAAAACACTTTCTATATTCACAAACAGTTTTAAATATTTTTAAAAGCTATCTCAAACGGATATTTAGTCATGTAGAAGTGATGTTAAACGGTAAACCCAACTGTTTCTTAATTATGGATTTTTGGAATACACTTGTCAAAAATTATCTCGAAATTTGTCATACCACCACTGCCCATAGAAAAAAAATAATCAATTAAAATAACTTTTCAATAGTACTAAAAACAACCTCATATACCAAGACAGACATGGACAAACTCTTGCAGAATATTCTAAAAAAATCAGCAGAGCAAATTGAAGTGAAGAATGAAGATCCATTGACGATATTAACCAATTGTTTCATATTGCATCCATCATTAACGGTTATTAAACTTTTATTTTCTGATTTCAGTCCTTCAATTTACAAATTTCCTTCTGCATGCAACAGATTTAAGTTTCTTCCTCCATGAAAGTTCCTTTCAATAATACGACTTAATAAAGATTTTAATTTATTCTCACAAAATTTTCAATTTTGAGCAATTTCAGAATGTAAATATTTTTATTAAATGAATCAACTTGTGTTTAAATCCATAATTTAATTTTTCTCTATATTATTAACTGCAGGAAAAAGGTCTCCAGATGAAGCCAAAAGCTGAAGCACCAGTAAATGTTACAAAGCTAGAGCCAAAAAATGATGAATTTTGGCCAATTTCAAGCAAATTATACCATAGTTTTGTTCTTGCGAAGTCTCGTTGCGCACCGGTAAATCTTTTTAAAAATTGATATTTTCAAAAATAGCAAAAGTTTTGAAAATTTTTAAAAATGATATTTCTTAAACTGATATCACAAAATTTAGTATGAGATTTGTGGAATCTCGGTTGTCATTTTTGAAATTACCCATAAAAAAATTTATCCTCTATTGAAATTTCTCCAATTTTAATTGTTATATTTGAATTTAAATTTGAATCTCATAAACACACTCAAATTAATGTCTGAACATGAAAATTGATGTTGGAAGAGCCTTTGATAATCAAAAACACTCTTAAACATGCTCTTAATTCTTAAATATTAAGCTAATGTCATGCATAATTTAATCATTGAGGCAATTAACTAAACAAATTTATTGGATATAATTTGTTATTATTTTGACATATATAGGTATTGCCAGTCAAAATTACTTCTCTGTTACCTCCCATTGTAATCCCTGTTGTTCTTTACTGTGGGAACAAGAGATGGTTGATGAATTACCATGGAAACCGACGCAGTAAAACACTTAATTACAGCACATGGAGAAAGTTTGTTCGCGATAATCGTCTCGAGGTCGGAGATGCTTGTGTATTTGAGAACACAGAATGCAGTAGAAGTGTACTTCAATTTAGAGTTCAAATTCTCAAAGGTGACATTCCTTTCCAGTTGCATGAAAGGTGTCGTGGCCAAAGTAAAGACTTGCCCGTCCTCATCGACTAGCTGGCTGACCCGTTCCATGATTGAAATGTGACATGTTTATTTTGGCATCAGAAAGCCCCTTTGATCCTTGTAAGTGTATTTATCAGTTTACTTTTGAATTAGGAAAAGATATGATGAATACATGGTTTGAGTTAAATAGGGGAAAAACTCATCAAATAATTAGATGTGTGCTCTTTTTGAGTAATGGCATTACTTGTATTGCACAATGCTGAGAATGACTGCAAAAACATTAAAATGCAAAGCAAAGCATCTATAATCTAGATACCTCTTGTTTATATGTTTGTGAAGAAGTTAAATTTACTCGATATTATGGATGTCTGGGCTACGGAAGGACCGTTTCGATTTTGTAGGTTGGTCTGGTTTATTGCTCTTTCCTTTTTGTCTATTTCACATTAGGAGGTTGGTTTACGAGTACAAACTTTATAACTCTACGATACACCTATGGATTGGTAAGTTCCTATTTGGAAGGATGCGACTTTCTTATAGTCGCATTTATAAATTCTTTTGAGTCAAAAGTACAAAGGATGGTTGGTTTAATTGCAATGATGTGCTTGAGCAATACATGATGCTAGTTTTGTGTTCTTATGCCGATTTCGAGAGGCACATGGATTTGGTATGAGGGTCTTCTTCTTAGCATAGCAAAACTCCAAAAACAAATTGTGGTTGAATGATTGTAATACGTGGAAATTGTAACAGATAATTAAATATATTTTATCATACAATTGGAATTTAACAAAATGCCCATTCTATATAATATATTTTAAGTTTCGAATGCACTATGAAACAATTTTTTTTCTTTCTAATTTGTCAAAATAAAAACATATATATTTTTTTCTTTCTTAAACTCTAAATCTGAATTGGTTTAAAAAAACAAGGAATACTTAAAGATTTTATATTAAGTGGATTTAAAAAAAAAACTTTAATTATGGCGATGAGTAATTCAAGATAAACAAATACTTGACTACATTCAAGGATGTGGGTAAAATCGCTCTGTTTTTTTTTTTTGGGGGAATTTTATCATAAAATTTTAAATATTTATTTAAGTTAAATTATATAAAATATCTTTACTATGAGGGTGGTATCGATTTCACCTTACCATTTGTTAGATAAATTAATATTTCAAAATATCCTCTCTTTTTTGTTGGGAAATTACCCTTTTGTTTTCAATTTTTTTCCAATCTTATAATTACCGTTAAATTTAACTGAAAGTGAACACAAAGGGTATTTTTTAGGGTGATTTTGAAACAAGTAAAAAAAAATGGTGTAGAAGTGAATCTTTTAAAATGTTATGGGCTAAACTGAAATCAACGACATAGATTTGTGATATTTTGTATAATATACAATATTATATAAAAAAAATATAAAAACAGAAAAGAAAGAAAAATATGAGTGACATCAGGACAAGGTAGAGACGAGGATGTTCTTTCCGTCTTTGGCTAATAGATAATTTAAAAGAAAAATTACATAAACCATCATTGAACTATAAAAGTTGTTACATTTACACCCATAAAATTTAAATTTGAGCAATTGACCCCTTAATTTGTAAAGTATATTTTAATTGGACCTATAAAAATTTAGTTTAACAATTTTCACTTAAATTTTTTAAACTACACCACAAATATCACTCTAGAGACAAGTAATACATCTTTAATGTCAACGGGACAATGAGGGATAAGATCGGAGAAAAAAATTATGGTCTCTACCACTACTTGGGTTTGGGGATCGGAGTCAAAGATAAGATTGAACATGAGATAGTGGCCATCGGAGACCCGCTCCCATAAAAATTTCATAAAAATACTTAGTAAATTAATTATTTATAAGATGTAATCCTAAATTAAAAAAAAAATTGGATCGTATTTTAATGTATTACAAAGTTTAAGGGGTAAAAATATGAGTTTTACAATCCCTAATTCAAGGATGGTTTATACTATTTTCCCTTATTTAAATCATACGTTATCATCTATTCTTTATATTTATTCTTGAACTTCTGTTGAATATTTAATCAATAATATAATTTTATAACTAATGAAAAGACAGATCACTAAATAAAAACTATGCTTGAATAAAAAAAAAGGATGAAAAGAACAATTGAACAAATCTGTCATCTGATGGTTAGACTATATTGCGTGATTACTTGCGTGATTACTAAGGCTTGGAAATAGAACCCATTAATTTACTTGCCAAATCTTGATGGGGCGTGAAACAACTCATGATAGAAAAAGGGTTATTAACAAAAATGGTCAATTTTTTTTTATTACAATTATGTTTAGTCAGCCACATAAATTATATGGATGGTCAAAACTAACGGCGGAAAAATTTAATATCCCACTATTATAGGAAAGATAATTAATAGTAATTATATTAAATTTATATCCCACAGTTTAGGAGAGTTTTTCGATAAAAAACGCACACATGCATGGGTAAATCGAGAATATAAATTTAGCATCTCCACCACATATGGCTGACTATGGCCAAATCTATAAAATAATAGGATTTGTTGATATTTATGAAATTAGGGTCCAAAAAGTAGCTATTCTTGTAAAAATTTCTATAAAAAAATGAAATGTACCATATTTTTTTTAAGATAATGATAAATAAAAATATAATTTAAACATAGCCCAATAAATAAGATATTACTATTTTCTGCTATGTGGTCGTAGATTTGAACCGTCTTACTCCTATCTGAAGTAATATTTTTTAAAAATAAATATCCCCGTAGTATATCTATATTGTAAAAAATAGCTATACTTTGGTTCCCAAAAAAATAAAATAAATAAATTGTACTTATTTTTTTAATAGTTTAGAAGGACATTTTTTCTGTTCGTAGTGGCTACAAAGTGTTTTTTGCTGGGAAATACTCTTCAACTTCCTATATGGATCAGGTTTCCTTGTGGAGAAAATTTTGGGGGCTCTCAATTCCAAGCAAGATTAAGTTGACTATTTGGCAGACTTTTTTATAATTTCTTGCATACTAATGCTAATCTAAATAAAAGAGGTATTGATGTTCGCCCCATGTGCCCTTGGTGTGGTTCTTATATTGAATATATTGATCATGCTTTAGTAAGCTGTCAAAAAGCGTTGTTGGTTTGGAGTTTTTTTGCAGATGGATGATTGGGCAATAAATGTCTATAACCATGGGTTTTAAGATAGGCTTCTCCATCTTGGTTTTTCCGGATACGGATCAGTTGGAGCTTTTCTGCATTACAACTTGGAGTATTTGGCAGGACAGAAACTCTACAATTCACAAGACCCTGGTGCTTGAAGGGAATTTTAAAGGGGAATGGATTCTCAAATATTGACAAGATTACAAGTTGGCTAATAGGCTTTTTTTTACTGACATTGAAACAGATTATGCCTCTTCTGTTGTTGTTTCTTCTTGGAGCCCCCCTCCTCTCCATTTTGTAAAATCAATGCGGATGGAGGTGTGGGAGGGAAGAATCAGGTTGGTTCTGGTAGTGGGGTGATTGTGAGGAATCACTATGGATCGTTGGTAGCTGCTTCATCTTCTTTTAGCTCGATTTCTTTATCTGTTGGAGCTGTCGAGTTGATTGCTATTAAAAGGGGTGATTGTGAGGAATCACTATGGTCTTCTTCTGGCTTCAGAAATTTCCCAAGATCTCCTCATTATTGAGTATGATTCCAAGATGGCGTTGAATCTTATTGCTTCCTCGACGCCGGATCTTTCTGAGTTAGGTGTTCTTGTGGCTGAAATTGCTCGCTTGGCTGCATCTTTCTGAAGCTGTAGCTTTGTCTTCACTCCTAAAAATGCTAATAGAGTTGTTGATCGTCTTGCTCGTTTGACTATGAAGGATTCCTCTTCAAGCAGTTGTATTTCTTCTTTCCCTTTTTAGCTGTTATACCTTGTTTATTGGGATTTTGTTCCCTTAGCTTTTTAGTTTTGTTTTGCCCGCTCTTAGGGCTTTGCTTATAAAAAAAAAATACATATATAATATTTTAGCATAGTAGTAGGTCACTTGTAATCCATTTATCAAATTAGAGATTTGAATAATCTTTCCATTTTATTGTACAAATTTTATTTTATAATATACAAAATTAACAAATCACATCTTTCTATTAATTTTTTCCATGAATTCAAATTGAATTTCTATTAAGTCGACATAAAAGTGTAATTTGTAAATTTATAAGCTTTAAAAGTAGTATTTAAAATATACATTTGATCTATACTATTTGTTCTTATTAATTGAATCTCTAACATTTAAAAAGTTATTATTTAGTCTTTCATATGATGACTAAATTCGATTATAGTCTTTATTATTATTTTCTACAAACTGTATTCAACTACAAACACAACTTATATCTAATATAACTATAAATATTTATATCTAAAAAAAACTATAAATCTATAAAAGTAATAGTATTTTAATAAATAAAAAGTAATAATTAAACCCTTCATTAAAGTTTTAAATTCACAAAATTAAAATTAAAAATAGATTTTTATTTTTTTTTGGTTTGAAATAAAACAATTCCACCGTCTCTGTTTAACTCAGTGAAAAAATAAATAATAATTTATATGACCCAATCTGAATCTACGACAAATTTTCCCTTTCCAAGGCCATACATTTGCTTCTCCTTCCTCTTTCCCATTCTTTTTCTTTTTAAATAAACGAAAACGAAAACGAAACTCAGGCTCAGAAATTTTTTCATTTTTTTTCGTTCGCTCAGAATCAGATCTACTCTTATCTGCCTCTCAATCCTTCCCTCTCGAGCGCCATGGCGTCTCGGGTTCCTACATTCTCGATCTCTACGATTCTTCCTCTTCTCCTTCTTCTCTTCCATGGCGTCCACTCTTTCTACCTTCCAGGCGTCGCTCCCGAAGATTTTCAGAAGGTTATCTCTCTCTCGCTTTCTGTTTTACTTTAAGATATTTCATTTACATTTTCTGTTTTTTCTAGACGGTGAATGTGTAGGGTTCGGATGCTTTTTGTGTTTTATTTGTTTATTGTTTCTCCGATCTTTTGTTGGCGTTTGAATTTTGAGGTTTGATTTCCTTATAATGGAGATAATGTGATTGAAATGGATATGTGGATTTTCTATATGTTGTTAAATGCTCGTAGTTGAATCTGTCGGTTTTGTCGATGTGTGGATTAGGGTTCTTTTGGTTTTTGAATTGTGGAATATGGGTTTTTTTTAATTGAATTATGCCTTAACTCGATATTGTAAATTTTGGGTAACCCATGGGATTTTAAGCTATGATTTAAGTTAATCAACTAATTTATGGTTTTGTCAATGTGATTAGGGTGAATGTTTCTTAGTTTCTGTTTGTGAATGAGTTTCTCCTGCATTTTCTCATTTGTTCCCATTTCTATTTGATGAGTTGCTAACTTCTCATCCTGAGTTACTAGGGATTCTGAACCAGGAGACTGGATACTGGGTAAACCTAAGGATGTATGCTACCAATTTTAGGATGATAGTTTCTCTCGTTCTTCCCTGCCTAATTTGAGTTTTCTCTCATTGGATTCAGGGAGATGAACTGAAAGTGAAAGTGAACAAATTGACCTCTACGAAGACTCAACTACCTTATTCCTATTATTCACTTCCTTTCTGCAGTCCAGGTAAGATTCTGGACAGTGCTGAGAATTTGGGAGAAGTTCTTCGTGGTGATAGAATTGAAAATTCTCCTTATACGGTAAGTTGATTACTTAATTTTTTAGAAGCTGGTAATATTTACTGCTTGATTCTTGTGCTGCTGCTCACTTTGTAAGCTGTGAGGAACTTTGCAGTTTAAAATGAGAGAACATCAGATGTGTAACATCCTCTGTCGGATTACACCGGATTCCAAAGAAGCCAAGGAGCTGAAAGAAAAGATTGGTGATGAGTACCGAGTCAACATGTATGGCTTTATAAAATAAAAAAGTTAATTAGGCAGAAAAACTTTCATATTTGAATCCAGAATGATTGATTTTATTTATCTGATGTGCATGTGACAGGATTCTTGATAACCTGCCTCTAGTTGTTCCCATCCAAAGGGGGGATCAGGAATCTTCTGTTGTTTATCAGCTTGGTTTTCATGTTGGGTTCAAAGGCCAATATTCTGGAGTAAGTCTAATACCATCCAAAAGATTTAAATAATTTTCCAAAGACTTCGACATCTTCTTTGTTTCTTATCAAAACACCCCCTTTCCCTCTCAAAGGAGGAAAAGAAATAGATACTAATAGATTACTCTTCCTGATTTGGCACACAGAGCAAAGATGAAAAGTATTTTATTCACAATCATCTGGCATTCACCGTCAGGTATCATAGAGATTTGCAGACTGAGACTGCAAGAATTGTGGGTTTTGAGGTCAAGCCATTCAGGTAAATGTTGATCTATAGCATTTCAATCTTGGCCTTTTTCTTTATTTGTGTTCCTTTGAGGTGGTACTTAATTATATGGGATTAATCCAGTATTAAACATGAATATGACGGGAAGTGGAATGAGAAGCAGACACGTCTAACCACATGTGACCCACATGCAAAGCAAACTGTTGTCAACTCCAACACTCCGCAAGAGGTTGAAGAGAAGAAAGAAATTATCTTTACTTATGATATTGAATTTCAGGTATGCTCAAAGTTTCCTCCATGGTACCAAACATCAATTCACTTCATAATGATGGTTTGTTAGTGCATTTACCTGAAAAAACATGATAGCTATAGTTTACTATTTCAAGCTCAAAAGTATTGCATAAATCTAACAGTAGTTCTGCCTTGGCTGGCCCCTTGGGTGAGGTACTAATTCATATTTCATCTCATCCAGGAGAGTGACGTGAAGTGGGCATCTAGATGGGATGCCTATCTATTGATGAATGACGACCAAATTCATTGGTTCTCCATCGTAAATTCCCTTATGATTGTTCTCTTCCTTTCCGGCATGGTGGCAATGATAATGTTACGGACGCTTTATCGTGACATTTCAAGATATAATGATCTCGAAACCCAGGAAGAAGCCCAAGAAGAGACAGGATGGAAGCTCGTCCATGGTGATGTCTTCAGGCCTCCAAGTAATTCAGATCTTCTGTGTGTCTATGTTGGAACGGGAGTTCAGTTTTTTGGAATGACACTTGTGACAATGATTTTTGCCGTCCTTGGGTTCCTTTCCCCGTCAAATAGAGGTGGTCTTATGACAGCCATGCTCTTGCTTTGGGTTTTCATGGGTCTTTTCGCAGGTTATGCCTCTACCCGTTTATACAAAATGTTTAAAGGTGGGGATTGGAAGAAAATTGCACTAAGAACAGCACTCTTGTTCCCAGCTTCCGTCTCTGCAATTTTCTGCATCTTGAACACTCTTATATGGGGACAGAAATCATCTGGAGCTGTTCCATTTGGTACAATGTTTGCATTGGTCTTTTTGTGGTTTGGGATTTCAGTTCCTCTTGTTTTTGTGGGTAGCTATGTTGGGTTCAAAAAGCCAGCCATTGAAGATCCTGTGAAGACAAATAAAATCCCTCGGCAGATCCCCGAACAGGCCTGGTACATGAACCCGGCTTTCTCTATTTTAATCGGAGGGATTCTTCCTTTTGGAGCTGTCTTCATCGAACTGTTCTTCATTCTTACCTCAATTTGGTTGAACCAGTTCTACTACATTTTCGGCTTCCTCTTTCTGGTATTCATCATTCTCATCATCACTTGCGCCGAAATCACCGTCGTGCTTTGCTATTTCCAATTGTGCAGTGAAGATTATCTATGGTGGTGGAGGTCTTACCTCACTTCTGGATCTTCTGCTCTGTACCTCTTCCTGTATGCCACATTCTATTTCTTCACCAAGCTTGAAATCACAAAGCTGGTCTCTGGGATGTTATACTTCGGCTACATGCTGATAGCCTCATATGCATTCTTTGTTCTGACCGGTACCATTGGTTTTTATGCTTGCTTTTGGTTCACAAGGCTCATCTACTCATCAGTGAAAATTGATTAAGCAACTCAACTGGGTATGGGTTTTTTTTTCCCCAGTTTCATTTTGCAGAATGCAGAAGTATTTAGATATTCAGATTATTCTTCGCTTTCAGTTGTAATGTATTAGATTAGCTAAGATAAACACGGTTGTGATTTCGTTTATTACAGCAGGCTTATTAAAAGAGATTGATATTTGAAACTTTTATATTTGCTCATATCCTTGCCTTTTTGAGTATTGAGAAACACTGCAATTTTTATTATGATGAACAAAAAAAGATTACATTTCTCAGCTTCTCTATTGGTAAAGAAAGTATTAGAATGCTATAATATATCTATTTCCTAAGCCAAAGCTTTCAAGGGCCACCACCAGCACCTCTGGTAATATCTCTAGTAGAGGGTTGTGGTTTTTTCTTGGCGTAGACCAAATAGCCGATTGTGCCACAGATGACTAAGCCAGCTATAGCCATGGTGGTGTTGCTGAAAGGAAGATTACGCTTTTGGCTTAAAATTGAGCCAGTCGTCTTCCTTGATGCATCATCATTCACTCCCATCTTTCTTGTTTCTCTGTTTCTTTCCTTAAGTTTGATATTTCTTCGCAGGAGATTGAAACTTGTTTTTGTGCTCTTTGGCAGAGGAGCGGTTGTAGAAAAAGAATGTCTTGCCACGTCTAAGGTTGATCATATTTGGTCGTTTAATTGTTCAACACGTATGAGCTGCGTGTTGATGTTTTATGGGGAGAGAGAGAGAGAAGGGTAAGCTTGTACTGCAAAGGCACTGTGCTTTTTTTATCTCGTTTAATTTAATTCAATGCTGTTGTTTTTTGGAAATAATATGGGTTTATCGTAATTGATGAAATAAATCAAGACTGCAAAGAATCTAAAGGTTAAAGTCCACTGAAAGGTATTTTGTCAAGTCAATCAAAAACCTATCTGGTATTTTTTTCACATATTTAATTGAAAAGCAGTATTATAAAACATTTTCTCTTTATTTTTATTTTTTTTTAATAATGATCATCGAAAATCAGTATCAAATAAGATGTGTACCAGGCAAGTCCAATTTCCATATGACAAAATGGAATATATATTAATAATTTAATACCAATCAAAATTAATTTATATAATGAATTTCAATCAATCAAGAATTTCTTAATAAAAAAAAACCCCTTCCCCATTCATTAACATTCATTTTCAATTCTATATTCGAACATCCTAATCCTATCGTACACGTACACCCACTCAACTCATAAATCCTTGAACCAATCCCACCAAGTGACTGTTGAAAAGAAAAGAAAAGCAGTCAATAAATCAAACATTCATTTCATTTGACTCACTGTCTTTCAAAATTGATACCTTATGCACGAAATCGACCGTTACTTGCTTAATTACCCATTAAAATCTTCTTTTTTAACCTTTTCAGATGATATATATCAGCCGTTATAAAGCTGCAAAGACTCAAGTGGGGCCACTTTAACCCCACCCCTCCCAACGGCTACTTTTTTTTTTCTCTCCTCCTTTCCTGTCTATATAAATAGAAAATCCATTTTTTGAAACCCCACATCCTCAGTGATTCATATCCTTCAATCTCTCTCACCTTATATTTATTTTCTTCTTTCTTCTCTCACTCAGAAGTATCCATGGCTGGTTTCTCAAGAGCTTCAATTCTCATCTTCCTTTTCTTCTTCAGCTTCTCAGAAGCTAGAGAGATCTTGGTTGGAGGAAAAACTACTGCTTGGAAAATCCCTTCTTCTCAATCTCAATCTCTTAACCAATGGGCTGAAAGCTCCCGTTTCCATGTCGGCGACACTCTCCGTATGATTCTGACCGTAGCCATCCTCCTTTCTGTCTGTATAGAACTATAACTGACTTCATTTTTAATGTTTTTTTAATTATTTTTTTCAGTGTGGAATTATGAACAAGGAAAAGACTCAGTATTGCAAGTAAGAAAGGAAGATTATGAAGCATGCAACATAAAGAACCCAGTAGAAGAACATGATGATGGAGAGACAAAAGTGAAGCTGAACAAAGCAGGGCCATTCTATTTCATAAGTGGGGAAAAGGGTCATTGTGAGCAAGGCCAGAAGGTAGTGATTGTGGTAATGTCACCAAGACATAGGTACATTGGCATCTCTCCAGCACCTTCTCCTCTTGAGTTTGAGGGCCCTGCTGTTGCTCCCTCTAGCACTGCTGCTTCTTTGAAGGTTGGCTTCGTCTCTGTGATTGCAATTTTGGGGTTTGGATTTGCTTTTATGTGACTGTGACCGTCACTGTGACTGGATGAATGAAGGAATTTTGTTTTGGGGTGTTTTTTTATTTATTTATTTATTATTCACTTGATTGTGATTGGTTTTTATTATTTTGAAATGTAGCTTGATTCAGATATCAATCAATATATATATTCATTTATTTTTCCATTCTGAAAATTTGCTACTTTTCCTTTACCCCAACAGAAAATTGGAACAACTCTTTCTTTTTTTTTTATAAACAATTTTTCTTGAGGCTGAAAATTTTGTCATGAATTGGTAAAAAAGAAAATTAACTCATTTTCAAGATGCATGTTCGAATGCAAGCACAATGCGTTTTGAGTAGAATAAAAAACAAAACCAAACGAATCAACTCAAAGATGCATGTCCCAAAAAATGCATGTTCGTTCTGATTGTCATAAAATTTATCAAAGCTATTTTTTTCTACAAAAACCTTTAGGCTATTTTTATCCAGGAAAAACAGAGAATGATCAGACTTTCAGACTCTTAATCTTCCATGAAATTTCCTTTTTTCCAACCGTTTTGTTTACTCGTAAGCAATTCTGAGACTTCTCCTCCACACTTTCACACCACCCTGCAAAGAAACCAACCTTCTATTATTTATTAAAACCATTCTAACAATTCCTGGATTAAAAAAAAAATCACTGAAATTTCAAGTCAGATTACTACTTTACCAGATTTTGCTTCCTTTCAAAAACCTTGGAGAAGTTTTCTAAAATATGTTCATTATCCTTGAATTCACCTTTGGGATGTTGCAATTTCATCAAATCCTTGCGCCTTCCGCTCAAAAATCTGTTAAAAAGAAGATTAAAACACCATTGGAGAAAGATAATTATCCTGATAAACTTATTTTTACTCTCCAAAATCAAAGAACATACCCAACTTCAGCTATAAGGGTCTTTTTTTTCAACTTCATAGCTTCTAATTTCCTTTTCTTTGAAACAAATTCCTGCATGAATTGAAAAAAACCTTTCTTTTTATATGACAATTCAGCAAATCAAGAGAGAAAAAGAAAGGGATTCAAACCTTCTGCAAGTCCAAGAAATCTTGCAACAAATTTTGGTATTTAAGTTTTGATGTAGAGGCTTCAGAGACAGTGCCAGATTTATGAGGAGAATCATCAGTTGAAGATACCCTTTTCATCTTTATCAATCTTGGGGATAGTAAAAATTAAAGAAAGAAAACAACACTGACCCAGATTAAGAACTATAATTTAACAGTCGAAAGGGTTTTAAAAAGAGGAAATTGACGACAAATAATTGAAACCCTTTTCATATCTCCTCTGAAAAATTGAAACTTTAACAACCAGAATTCCCTTGAAAGTAGATTAGGGCAACACGGAGATTGAAAAAGAAATCCCAATTTGAAGATAAGATATAGTAATCTAATCAAGCCACGAAAGAGAGATGGGGTGCCGATGAAATTACTAAAATTGAAAGAAAAGAAATCTTCAAGATTCAGTTGTATGAAGAAGAAGAAGATGATAAGACGAAAATAGAAATATATGGCTGCCTTATAATGAGCAGATTTCTGTGTTTTATTATGCTGGTTTTTTCTAAACAAAATTACTTCCAAATGGGCCATTGGGAAAGAGAAAGGGAGAAGAGAAATTTACAAAGATATCTTTTGGAAGGATTTAGGGTTTTTTTTAGGGTTATGGATGAATTAGATAAAAAGGAATGGTTCATAAAAATGGGGATGAGATAGACAAATGGCTACTGGCCCTCTGTTACTTTAACTTCCTTTGCATGGCTTCCATTGCTTCAGTTCTTTCCTTTCTTTTTTTTCCAAGGGCTTGTTAAGTACCACATTGCCCTTTCCCTCTATTATTATTATTATTATTTTTATTTTTAACTTTTATTTTGGTTTGAAATTACAAGGGCTTAATACCCTGTTTACTAATTAGGAATGGGAATAAACATTTATCTTCAAATTATCTCTATTCGACTTTACAATTTCACCCTTATTATTTATCTTCCTTGTAACTATTTATTTAATAATAATTAATTTTAATTTGATTGGTATTTAATTTTATTTAATTATTCATAATTTCTTATTTTCATATAAATTATTAAAATAAATTTATTACTATTAAATTAAATTTTATATACTAATATTTTTTTTTTTTGTAAATATAGCTTAATTAAAAAAGAACTCTCACTCACATGTATCATTTAAAATTAGTCATTAGAGTTTATGGTGAATCATTTATTTTACCAATTGATATTGTGAATCAGTAAAATCAGTGATTATGCATAAGATGAATCAATGATTATATGCGCGAAATTATAATAATTTTGTAATATTACATGCATGAATTTAAATTTAATGCTATATTTACAATTATGTTTTTCAACTGTTTGGGTTTGAAGCCCTTTTAAAAACTTCATGAATAAGAGCGACAATTTTCAAAATACAAGGACCTAAATAAAACCTAACTTAATCATAAAAAGACTAAACAAGTAATTTTCTCCAAAAATATATTATAATTGTTAAAAATCTAAAAACAGTTGTAAACTATGGTTTATGTATCTCTAGAAAGATACTAAAACTATCGTAAATATGTTTTATTTCATCTTTGAAATCCATTGCGTAGATTTAAAAGTTTCTTTTCAATTTATTTTTATTTTTTTTGCAAAAGCATTTTTTCAATTTATTTACTTGGTCACTTTTACGGATTTTATTCCTAAACTTTCAAAAGTTTTATTTAGTTCACAGACTTGTTATATTTTTCTCTTAAAAAAAAGCTCTTTTATATTAATATAAGAGTCACACTTATTACCATCATTATTTTATATTAATATAAGAGTCACACTTATTACCATCATTATTTTTGTGATTAGGAAGACGAGAATTTAGGAGTATAGAATTCAAACCTCCACCCTCATAGTTATAGGCTTTTAACAATGTGCAAGATTAAAATCGAACTTAAATACATGTATAGATTATTTACTCTGTTTTTCATACATATGAAATGAAAACATCCAATGTGAAAAAAAAAAACCATTTTATTTATAAGATTAATTATTAAAGATAATTTGTAATAAAAAATAATTTAGTGGCATTTTAAAGAGGAAACAGAGAGAGGGTAAGGGAAAAGGAGACGGTTTGGCCAAAAAGAATGGGTTTTCCATCGTTGACAAGGCAATCATTGTATGAAACTCGTTTAAATAAACGTGGAATAACCAAAGTGGCAGAACTGAACCAACCGCAGCTTAAATGAAGATCTGAAACAGAGCAACCATCAGGGCATGTGTTCAATATACTAACTGTGTTGGAAGAACTGGTCCTTGTGTTATTGATATTGTATTCTTTGAGCATATGGAGTTAAGACCTTCTTTTGAAGTACCTGAAATCATCATATTTTATTAAAAAAAGAGAGAATGTTTGAGGATACGTACATTATCATGTTATTATCTCTAATATGTCACGTTAATTTTAGGAACACTGACGGGTCTATAATTTTTTTTTCCTATCTTGATTTTAATTATTAAAGATAATAGTAAGAATATACTTTTGATCCCTAATATTTGAGCTAAATTTTTATTTGAGATCTTTACGATTAAAAATTTCATTGATGACTCGTAGGGCCGATTCGTTAATTACTTTTATGACTCAATTTTTATATATATTTTTAGAAGTTAAAATATATTTCATTTAATTACTTTTAGCATATCATAATTAATTTTGTAATACAAAATTGAGAACAAAAAATATATATATTTTTATTTATTAATATTTTCATACATAGATATTTGGGAATAAATTGCATCAATACAAAAATAGGTCATGTGCATTCTTCTCAATTTATAATAAATATACTAAGTGAATCAATGATTATCCTTATAATACAAAATTATATTTTAAAACTAATATATATATTTTTTAAAATTATGCGAGGTTTATTTGGGCCGATTCGTTAGATACGCCTAAGGGAAGCTCGAACAAGTTGACTCGTTTAGAAAAAAATGTGCTCATATCCAATCCAAACATTTAACAAAGTTAATTTTTAGGCCGAGTTTGGGCCTAGTCCGAGCCGGATGATGATGGTGACTTAAAACACCCTTCATAATTTTGTCAAAAAGGAAAAAAAAATTATAATAACCTAATTTAAGTACTATACTTATATTATCCTTAAATTAGATAAATATAAAATAAACTAATTAACAATTTGGTTCGACATCTACTCCCTTCCCTTAGTGTGTAAGGTTCAAGTCATCCCTCTCCTCCCATACTTTGATGTAATATCTCAAAAAAAAATCTAATAAAATTAACTCTAGGAATCATTTGACACCTCCATATAAATACTGTAAAATTTAAATATGAAATTTTTAATCGTAAAGCTCTCAAATGAAAATTTAGCTCAAATATTAAAGATCAAAAGTATATTTTTGTTATTATTTTTAATAATGAAGATAAAAGTATATTTCACTAATTCCAACGAATAATCGTGCAATAGTTAAAAATATCCAAGGTTACCCATATCCTTACTACTGGGCAACTCATTGATGGACCGTGGTGAAGATTATGGTTTGAACCAATCACCTCAAGGTATAAATTAAATAAGAAAGGAGAAGAAAACTAGAGGTAGATGTGAAGTGTATTTGTTACCTCACAAAATGCAAGTACAACCAAACTGATCAAAATTGAAACTGCAAACAAGAAAGAAATTCCGGCCTTCGCCATGTCCTTGAATGGTATTAATTGAAAATCATGCCCTTTGAAATCAATCTCAAGGAGAAAACCATTAAAGTCTTCTCTTTGTATCCAAAGAAGAACATCAACAAGATCCTTATGTTCTTCACTTCCTTGAAATTCATATGTTCTTTAATCTCTTTATCTAAAAAAATATCAATTCTTTTATAATTCTTGTTGGGTTAGTCTCCTCTAATATTGAAATCCTATAATTCTAGCATCCAAACCAGTAATAAAATCAATCCAACCCAACTATGGAATAAAATCTCTGAGTGTAAAAGTACCTAATAATTCCATAAACTCAATCAAAAGAGCATTAAACCTTTTCCCAACTCTACAAACCACGTCGTTCGTCACACGAGAAAACAAATCGCTTAAATTCACTGATGATGATGACGGGTTCTGTTGAATATTTTGAATAACCAATTCGATTTCTTCATCTCTAATAGAACGAAAAGATTGAAACCTTAGGTTGATTAAAACATGAAGAAGGAAAATGTTTTTCATTTGTCTTCAGTAATCGCCATTAGAAGAAGTAACAATAACTCTGGAATTGTACAGAAAGTTTATCACTCAAACTTGATTTAGGTCGGTTAGAGAACATGGGTCTTCATTATTCACGAGCTATGCCGGTGGAAGAGACGATATAGATTAAGATATATCAGTCAAAGATTGGGATGGTACTGAAGTAGACGAGGAAGAGAGGGCAAATGATGATTAGCGTAATTTACTAAGGTAAGTCTTTTTTTATTGGGTTAATTTTAACCCTTGGTTAGAAAATTAGGAATAAAAGTAAGATAAAATATTAAAAAATAGGGTTGCTGTTAGTTTGGATGGAAAATATAACTTTTGATAGCTTATCATGAAAATTTTCAAATTAAAAATGTAGGGGTGTAAATTAAAAAAGTCTCAAAGTGCAAGAGTCATCTATGCATTTAACCCTTGATGTGTGATATTTAAGATAAAAATAAAAATTAATGTGTGACTTCATTTTATTTATTAGCTGGTGCATTAACATCTCCTTAAGTTGATATGGAAATGAAAGCATTTAATATTAAAATATAATTTATATTAAATGCGGGAGCCAAATATTCGGGGTGATTAAACTCTAACCATTTTTTTTCTTTTATGAAAATAGCAAATTTTTTTTAGAATTAATTACACTAATAATCACTTTAATTCACATAATTTCAGTTTTAATGGTTGTTTCATATTAATGTCAGATTTACCCATAAAACACCATTTATGGTGGCGATTCTGGTGAATTCCGATTTCAGTGTTTACCTTATTACCCTTTTTATCTCTCCTAATAACTATATCTCATTAATTATATATCATTTAATTAAGGAAAATTAATCGGGGGATGTTTCGTCTTTTCACAATGTAATTTAATTTCTTTGGTGGTGGTTTTGGGTAGTTTTGATATATATATAAAAGATTGTTTTTTTTTTTTTCAAATAAACAGCATTAATTTGTCCATTACTGAAATAAACCCTTTTTTTTTATAAAATAGTTAGAGATCTAGCCATTTCTTTTAAAATATTGGTAGATATAACAATTTTTGAGTCTGTCCATTAGTGTTTAATATTAATTTATAAATTTATAAATTCATTGATATATATATTTTCATGATTAGGGATGATAATAGGGCGGAGATTTTTGCCATCTGTATTCGTGATTGATTTAGTTTGTCAATCGGTAATTAATAGTAATGATGTTAATCGCTAATTTACATACTCAAAATTTGATATATTTTTAAATAATGATATGTATGTAATTTTTTTATAAATATTATATAAAATCTGCTATTAAATGAAAATTCTCCAATCATAATTTTGTTGCATGTGTGAAGATCCTTTCATCTCCCAAAATCAATTCTTGTTGACATTTAAGTTGAGCATGCCATTATTAAAAAGAGAAAATATGGTAATGAATTCACATACCAGTAGGAGTATTTGTAATTAAAAGCCTTCAAATTAAAACATTCACTTATTTTACTTTACTATGGGTAATTTGCAAATCAAACCATTTTTTTAGTAATATTTGTAAAAACATCAGCTCTAAAATATATTTATAAATATAGTAAAGTTTGATCTAAAGTTTGATCTAATGTATCAGTTATAAACATTGAATTACATATTTTTACATAAAGTTTATCAATGATATACATTAATCACTGTTAATCATTGACATAGTAAAAATTGTTATATTTTCAAATACTTTTTAGCATTGATATTTTTATAAATATTGTATTAAAATCTATCATCCAGTAAAAAAAAATTAATTTTTTTTGAAGGGATAAAGATGTTTAAAATAATTCTTTAACCGATCCTGTCAATTTATTACGGTTCTAAATTAGGTCTTTAAATTTTAAAAAACTTTTTTTTAGTCCTCTTTAATTAAAATAATAATCTATTTTTAACTACTCCTCGATCAAATTTTCGTGTCTTCGGCTTTATTTGGTGGAAATACATACGTGAGACGTGAGAAATCTTTACAGGCAAGTTGCTGGGCAGGAGTTAAACAATGTATTATTTTATCATAACTTTCGAGGTTATGAGAAGTAAGCAATGCTCGTGTTGGCATGAAATACCATTTAATAAGTATTTTCTATCAATTTATATTAAATTATTTAATACACATGAAAACTAATTATTATTATTAAACAAAAATCTAGATCTGTCCCTCCTCAGGGCCTCAACTATTTACAAAATAACCATAAGAAAGTTTAAAAATTAAACCAAAAAACAGAATAAAATAAAATATAAACAGAATATTAAAATCAAAAAACATTTTAATAATTTTTTTCTCTGCCATCTCGTTTCCCATGGGGAAGAAAGAGAAAGAGAAGTCTTCTTCTCTTCCTTCCCAAATCCCTCACCTTCAAAAAATCCAGCTCCTAATTTCCTTCATGAATCCCTCAGAAACTCGAAAAATGGTTCAAAATGGAGAACCAGAATCATCATCAAACCATTACGAAACTTCGAATTCATCAATGAACAATCTTCTCTCCATCATTACCGAACCATTCCAATGGCTTAAAATGCTATCTTCTAACCTAAATCCAAGCTTCATTTTCGCCATAATCATCGTCTACAGTCTCAGTCACGGCTTCTCCAGTTCTTACTTCAAAATCGTCTCCGATTACTATTGGAAAGACGTCCAGAAACTCCAACCCTCAATCGTCCAAATCTACATCGGGATTTACACCATCCCCTGGGTTATGAAGCCGATTTGGGGATTATTAACCGATGTCTTTCCAATAAGAGGATATCTCCGGCGGCCGTATTTTATCCTGGCCGGAATTATCGGGGCGGTTTCTTCGTTATCGGTGGCGATTAACGGAGGAATGGGGAAATTGATGGCATTGAGCTGTTTGATAGGGGTATCGGGGGCGATGGCGATTGCGGATGTGACGATTGATGCTTGTATTGTGAGAAAGAGTATTGAAAAAAGGGGTTTGGCGCAGGATTTGCAGAGTCTTTGTGGAGCTTGTTCGTCGATTGGGCATTTGATTGGGTATTCCATTAGTGGTGTCTTTGTTCATCTTCTTGGAGCTCAGGTTAGTTTTTTTTTTTTTAATGATGGTTTTTGGTGCTGTTTTTTTCTCTGGTGTTAAAATTTTGCAGTCAAACTTGGTTTATATTTTTGACGTTTTTTACTATTATTATTATTTTTTTTTAGAAAATACTTGTCCCCTGATAAATCAGGAGGATCTCTTATATTCAGTTGTATTGGTTGAAAGTAAAATGGGGCCCATTAATAAATATATATATTAATTATCTTTTAAGCAAGTATTCTCTTTTTTTTTTTTTTTTTTTTTTTGGAGTTTGCATATTGACTGGTCCATTCCTTGGCTTTCGTTTTTTTTTTTTGGTGTGTGTGAGATTTTTATGTTTGTGGGTATGTAATTACTTTTAGGAGTTCATAATTATTTTATTTGATAAATATTTTATTATTATTGGTTCAAATATAGAATTGTGTAATAAATATGAGTCTATTGTTTCACGAGTGAGTATATAAATATAGGATTGAGATGTTTGAATTATAATTAAGTAATTTTTCGGGGTTTGATAGTTTTTACTATTTTGCTATTTTAAGCATTTAAAAATTTTATTTTCTTAAATTAATGAATCTTAAAAGTGTAGGGTTTTATTTTCTTTTTAAATTTTCGTTATTATTAAATCTTATTTTAAAAAGTGTCGTTTTTCTAAACACCCACATTAAATTCTATAGTCATGTGATATTTTGAGACCTATGCTACGTAAATGTGATCCTTTGAGACCTATATGCTACATAAATGTTTTTGCCATTTTGGCATTTTAATTCATTTAAACCAGAGTTTCCTCAACCTCTTTGGATCAGCTAGATTTTTTTTTATAGAAAACTTCATATTTATTTTTTAGCTTATTTATCTTTTTATTAAATTAAGACCATATTTCAATGAAAAAATATGTAAAATAGTTTCAAGCAAAAGAAAATAGTATGACTTACTGCGTTTTGTACTTTTTTTTGTGTGTGTGGGCACAGGAAGCGCTTGGAATATTGGCGATCCCGCCCGCCATGATAATCGTAGTGGGCTTCGTCATATATGAGACAAGATCCCATCCCCTCCCATCTAATGGGAACCCAAAAGTTTGTCTATCCAACTCTTCCTCATTTTTCTTTTCATTAATTATTCCCTAGTATCACTTTTTTTTTTTTTTTTTGTCAAATTTATGAATTTTTTTTCATTTTAATTTTAAATACATCAGTTTTTAGAAATAATATTTGTGTTCTTTCATCAAATTAATTAATTTGTTCACATTAATATAATTCTTATATTTTAGGATGATGAATCTTATTTTTACATTTTAAGATACTTATTAGGATATTTTGGATAACAAATCATTAAATTTAAAATTTTATAAGTTTTGATTATTATTTCTTCTTAATTCATTAAACCAATGAATGTTTTTAAAAAAAAAAGTCATTTTCAAATGCTCCATTTCTTTTCAATTTATCCAAAATTAATAAAAAAATTATTTTGTTTTTTCTATTTATAATTCAGTTAGAACACAGTTTTAATTATTCACATTCTAATATACTCTAAAATACAATCCCTACCATTTAAACTTCAATGGTTTATTATAGTTAAAGATATTAATCAACAAACCCTAAAATTTTTTTTAATTAAATTCCAACTCAGGTTTTTACAACTTGTTAAACTTTGAAATCAAAGTTATAAACTTGACAAATTAAAAGTGAACACAAAACTAAAACTATATTATAATTATAAATTAATTATATACTAATATACAAAAGATGAAATTAATCCATAAACTCCATGACTCTAGACAGAGTCTATAGGGCAAGTGGGAATTGCAGTAAAGGAAATGTACAAAACCATAAAATACCCGCACGTGTGGAAACCGGCACTTTTCATGTTCCTCTGTCTCTCCCTCAGTATCAACACTCATGAAGGCCAATTCTATTGGTACACAGACTCAAAAGCTGGCCCCGCATTCTCTCAGGTAAAAAAACGACACATCGTAATCATCATCAAAACGACACATCGAATTCCCTCACAATCTGCTTCTTCTTCTTCATCAGGAATCAGTAGGGCTAATCTTCGCAATCGGCTCAGCCGCATCTCTAATCGGAGTTCTTATCTACCACAAAACCCTAAAAGACATCTCATTCAGAAAAATCCTCTTCTTCGCTCAACTCTTTTACGCCACCGCCGGATTTCTCGACGTGGCTTTCATTCTCCGATGGAATCTAACTCTCAAAATCCCCGATTACTTGTTCGTCATCATCGAAGAATGCGTTTCCAAGATCGTGACGAGGATCCGATGGACGCCGATGATGGTATTGAATACTCGGCTGTGTCCGGTAGGGATTGAAGGGACGTTTTTCGCGTTATTGGCTTGCATTGATAGTTTAGGGATTCTGTGCTCGAAATGGAGCGGTGGATTGATTCTTCATGCTTTTCATGTCACGAGGACGGATTTTGGAAATCTATGGGTTGTTGTTCTTGTTAAGACCTTGTTGAGATTTGTGGTTTTGGCGTTCGTTTTTCTTGTTCCTGATGAGAGTCAGTCGGAGATTTTGATTCCCGCGGATCGAGTTTTGGTGAGGAAGAGTTCGATGGGTGGTGATGAAGAAGATGATGATAGTTTTCCTCTTGTCGCCATGAAAGGTCAAGGCAAGGTGTAGAATTTAAAAATATGAATTGTTTTTTAACATTAGGTTAAAAATACATGTGTAATTTTGTCTTCATCATCATTTGATTTCATGTGGGTATTTTTGTCTTTCAATTTTTTTTTAATGGTATAGGAATAAAAAAATACCTGCCTCTGACTGTCAGGAATATCTCCTCTTGATCTCTATTTTTATTGGTTAAAAAATAATAAGGAATAATTAAAAAAATATTTTTATTAATTATATGAAACTCATTGATTTGTTTTTAACCAGAAAATGAACGTATGGACTCCTCGTGACTTGTCACTTGTCAGGAGACAAATATTTTCCATAAAAAAATCTAAAAATAATTCTCATGGAATTCCATCTTTTTATATATTGAAAGATTAAAGATTATATTTTAATAAAAGAAAAGAAAATCAAATTATGCGATGAAGAGTGCTTTAAAAAAAACAAAATCAAGTGAAACTAAGTGCAGGAACACAATCTAAATTGCACTTAGAAAATTGTGTGGATTTAGAATAGTTCATTCATATAATTGAAATTCTTAGATAATATGGACTTGTAATTACGTATAATATCAATAACTTTCAATTAATCATTAATATGATTTTTTTCTATGAAAGAATTACATCAGGATATCTCAATTAAGTCCTTAAACACCGTTATAATCTAAATATCAAGAAATTTGATCTTGATATAAAAATTTGAAAAATAAAAAGAAACCTATCTAATCCCTATACAGAGAAATCTAAGGAATCAATAATTCAAAAACATTTGGTTCAAAGTGTTAATTCTGTGGAATATGAGGTCTTCTTCTTCTTGTTGATGAAACTCGGAATTGGGAGTGAACTCGGAGAAGGAGAATCTGATAACCAATAAAATCTGTCAAACATTTCCCTCTGATAGTTAATTACTTCTAAATCAGTGATCATTGGATATTCTTCTCCACGCTTCAAGATTTTAACGTCTTCCATAATCAAGTTGCTACACGATGGCTTGATAACCATTGGCTCAGTTGGATCAGCAGGACTTGTGTTATAATCAAAGCAATTGCATTGGTTTCTCCAGTTTCCGAAACCATGGCAGATTGGATTTCTCATACTCACAGTCATGATTCCTTGGAGATTTTCTTGCTTGCCGAAAAAGCTAATTATATCGCTGGTTGATGGGGTTTGAGAGAGAGAGATGAGAAAAAAATAATGAAGAGTGAATGAATTATATAGGAAAGTTTTAGGAATTTTTAGGAAACTAGACTTACTTTCCTAAGTACTACTTTATCTCTCTCTACTGCAAAAGATAAAGTTTATAAGATAAACTTGTAAAAATCACTTTTAAATAACTGAAAGAACACTTTTAAAATAGTTAATATCTTGTTCATGACGAATTTTAATTCATTTTTTTAAATCAGTATTAATTTTCAAGAATACATTTTATGAATTAATTAATTAATTTAATAGGGATGATTAATTAATAATGACAAATTTTATAAATTTGAAAATTTTAATTTTTTTTTTTTTTTTGAGATTACATCAAAGTGGGGGAAGGAGGACTCGAACCTTCGATCTCAAGGGGAAAAGAGTATATGTCAAACCAGTTGAGCTATGCTCATGTTGGCAATTTGAAAATTTTAATTAAATACATCTTTTTGTCTTTTTTGTATATTGCATAGTGATAATTATATGTTCAGCATTTATAAAATAATTTAATTCATATATATTTATTAACTAAACAGTGTGCCAAAAGAATTTAAATAGTTTTTTTTCTTCTTCAAAATTATAAATAATAATATTGCATAGTAATAATTATGCATATAATATAGATGTGTCTAAATTTCGTTAAAACTAAACCATAGAAGAATGTGATTTGCAATTTTTCTAAAATGCAAGGCTGTTTAAAAAAATGTAGGGGTATGATTTAACAATAACCCAAAATGCAGGGGTGTATTTTACATTTATCCCTTCAACTTAAACATTCTCTAATTCATAATTCAAATAAACCCAATATTTAAGCCTTTTATCATATATTCCGCTAAATTCCATTATTTTACGGTCAGATTGACAAAGCATTTAATTAAACTAAACATACAAAGTATTATCTCGAAAAAAAAAGGTTGACAAATATCTAGTCATTATTATCAAGTTTAACAAACACAGTAATCTAAAACTCCTTGAGGGGTTGTTTGTTTGCAGGAAATTTAAATACCCAACATCTTAAGATTCCTGGAATCTCAGATGCTCGGAATTCAGATGCCTGACCATTTTTAGATTACTGTGTTTGTTTTGTAGAATTTTTTTGATGAATGTCTACAGATATTTGGGTAACTGTGCATCATTTATGTAGAGAATTTATTATAATTACATGTGATTCTAATTATACTTCTATTTAATTAAACCAACAATACTTTTTTTATATTTTTATTTGTGTAGATTAATTCATGTTAATAAAATATTTAAATTACGTGATTTTTATCATAAAAAATTTATTGTATTAATTTAATAAATTTTATTTTATTATAATTATATATTGAACCGTTAATTTATATATTGCATAGTTAAAATAAAATTTATTCTATATATACATATAAATTAATTTATAGAGTGATTAAATTTATTTGTTTTAATTAAAATAAAAAAAAATAGAAAGTAAGAGAGTTGATAAAATATAATTAAACAAAAAAATAAGAGTGTTAAAAATTTCAAACAAATTGATTTAGAATAAATTTAATTGATAAACTAGTTTAGTACATACAAATTATATGTCAATTAAAAATAAAAGAAAATTATTTTGATTTTAAATTAAATATTGAAATATATAAATTAAAATAATTTTTTATCCCAAACAAGATTGTTTTAATTTATATCCTACTCAATGTAAATATAATATTTAGTCGAGATATTATACAAATTTTCTAATTACTGGAATATAATATTTTTTATTTCAAAAATATAATATAAAATAAAATATTGATTTAGTGATTAAAAAAAAGTAGAACCGAAAATGAAGTAAAATATCATAATTCAATCATATCTTCATTAAATCTTAGAAAACCTATGTTTTTTAAGGTATCCAAATTCCTATGAACATGGTATCCTGTGATTCCAGGCATCTTCAGATGCCTGAGTATCCATGAATTATGTAAAACAATCACTTTTATCGTGATTACATTATCATAATAATCTTATATTAATGTGAAACAAACGACCCTAACAGGCTAATGGATAATTCTTAAAATAATTGTAGTTTTTAAAACATATTAGAAAAAGGTTGTCTATATGAAACATTTTAGAAAACGATGGTAGAGTGTTGACGTGGCCTTACCTATTCAGTTTCTTTTTTGCCACGACAACACACTACCACATTTTTCTAAAATGTTTTAAATGTACAATATTTTTCTAATATGTTTAAAAAACTACAATTATTTAAAAATCTAATTTAAACATTAATATTAAGATTTTATTAATAATTATCCATGCAAATAAAATGAAATTTTACAAGTTAGTCATCAAATTTATCATTTTTGACATGGATAAAGGTGAAAAACAGTTACATTCTCATATTATGTGACACCGAATTGAACTGATCGTAAAAATAATTGAATTTGATCGATTTAGTTTGTATCTAGACGGTTCAATCTGATAGTTCCACACATTAATTTGATAATTAATATATTTATAAATAAAAATATGTATAAATCACAAAATCACTAGATAAAAAATGACAAGTACAATTAAAAAAAAATCAATATAGAGGTCTCTAGGCCGTTGACCAGTCATATTCATTTAATCAAATTATATGATTCGATTTGATCAATTTTATTTGATTTATCTTAATATAGGAATTAAATTGATTTTCACCCTTATGCACATCAACGAAATGATGAATTTGATAACAAACTTATAAAAATTCATTTTGACCGTACATATAATATTAATAAAATCATTATATTGACTTTTAGATTAAATTTTTAAATAATTGTTGTTTTTAAAATAAATTACAAAAACGTTGTATATTTAAAACATTTTAGGAAATTGTGGTAATGTGCTGATGTGGCAAAGAAGAAAGGAATGGGTGAACGCCACATTTGCGGCCATATCAACATACTACCACAGTTTACTAAAATGTTTCAGATGTACACTGTTTTTTTAATATGTTTTAAAAATTACAATTATTTAAAAAATAACCCCCTAATACAACTCAATAGATAGAAAGCCTTCGATTTCACCATCCACCGCCTCTACCGTCAGGAGCGGCTCAAGGTTCTCTGAGGCTTTAGGCAAAATTTAAAATGAGGCATTTTATTTTATTTTTCCTTTAAATAAATTTAAAATGAAATAATGTCTTATATAAATCTTATTTTTTTAGGTGCAATTTTTTTTATCAAATTTTTACTATCTAAATTCATCAAAATATATTTTTCGACTGATAATATTATTATTGGTTCAAATTATGTAATCATTTCATCTAAGCTTAAAAAAATTGCATTTTATTTTCTTGATATTTTTTTCCTTTTTCTTTTACCTCATCTCTTGATTCTATTCTATCATTATTTTATTACTTTTACTACTCATAACAAATTTACCAAGAGAATCTTTTTTAAATTAAATCAATTTCTCCATTCTTTTTAAGTTTTTCATATCCCGATTCATATTTTCTAGTACATATAAAATATCAATATTAAAAGGAAAAAGTGAAAAGAAGTGAATCACAAATAATATTGTATTGAATAATATATGCTAAAAAAATTACACAAAAACTTGAACTTTTAAACTCACCAAACTAATTGCTACTTTATAAATGATAAGAGAACGAGAAGTCTTGAGTTTCTCTGAGTGTTAAAAAAAATACCGAGATTGTTTTGTTAATAGAACTCTCAATTTGTAATTGTAGTTTAGTTTTGTGAATTACAAAACGAATAGAGAAATGAACATGTTTATTAAATAATGTTTCAATTTTCTAAATGAGTAGTTAATTAATGTTTAAATTTATGTGAGTAGTTATGGTAGAATTCATAAATTGGAATTCGTCTTGAAAATTACAAATTGTCAAGTAATAATAAACCTATTTATATATGTCTATAATGTTTTTCTTTTATTTTCTAAAAGGCCTTTAATGTTTTTTTTTTGAATTGGCCTTTAATGTTGTTGACAATCTAGAATTATCATAAAAATTAATATATGTATATTACATATATATCTAAAAGAAATGAGGGCTTTCTAAAATCTAGGGCCTTAGGCGATCGCCTATTTCGTTTATAGCTTGAGCTGCCCTGTCTACCATTCCAACATGTAATAAAACGCAAGAATTTGAATTAATGAAAGAATTAACTACACTAATATCCTGATTAATTCACTTAATTTCAATTATGCTGGTTGTTATGATTCTATATCACTTTTACCCAAAAAACACCAAATATGGTGGCGCAACCGTAGCTTTTTTTTCACCGTTTACCTATTTTACCCTTTTTGTTATAGTTTAATTCGAATTTTCTTGGAAAAAGAAGTCAAGTTTGAAGATTTTTCTTTTATTTTTTGTTATAGTTTAATTTTTGTTTAGATTTAATTTTTCTATTAATTTTGTAAAATTTAAAGGATTTTTATAAATTTTCTTAAATTTTACACAAATTAAGGAGAAATAAATCGGGGTATGTTTTGTCTTTTCACATGTAATTTAATTTGGCCGGTGGCGGTTTTTGAGTAGTTTTGATATATATAAAAAAGATTTGGTCTTTTTGAAATTTCCATTTATTAAATGGTTATTACTGAAATTAACCTTTAATGAAAATCCAATGCAGATTTGTTGGTTTCATTTTATTGAAATTGTTTTGGTGATGTTGGGAGAACTCCCAGTCGCATTTATAAAAATTGTCACGCTTTGAAATTTGAAGTTAATGAAGATAGGCTTTCTATTTGCACGTGTGAACATGATAGAAGTACCAAGGGTATGAATTTATTTACTCAGGTAAGTTTCAGGTTTAAATTGATATATCCTATTATATTCAGGGGGTATAATTGATTTTTTCTTTTTTAAAAAAAAAAACATTTTGCAACAGTGTATTTCCCATTTTAGCCCTCTCGCTCGCTTGACGGTCTGTGTTGCAATGGTCAACTTCACGTGCGGAACTTTTATCGGTGGTCTCTTTGCCCTGCTCTCTCTCTCACACCGGTTTTCGCTTTCCTCATCGTGAGCTTGCTCTGAGCTAGGGTTCACTACCGCTTTACATGGTATTATTTTTATTTAACTTTTAACTTCATTTTTTCAACGATCAATCATGCTTCAGCTTCTCGCTTCCCTGATGAATTTTCTTCTTCGACTTATTTGATGATTGTTAGGGTTTTCCATTGACGATTTTATTGTAGTTCCTGTTTCTGGATTTGAAATACTCTCCCCATTATCTATTATAGCCGTCTCAAGGAATTTTTAAGTTATTTTTCATAAGTTAGGGTTTCGTTTAGAATTATTTTTGGTTCAGGTTGTGTGAATATGGATTTTAATTGTACTTATTATCTTTAAATTTACTGTACATAAACTTAGATTGGAATATTTGTTTAGTGCTTTGAATGTTAGTACTGTTTCACTAGGTTCGTGTTTAGAAAGTATGAAGTGATTTCTTTTTAATTGACCAATAAGCTTCTGTACCACCTTAAAAACCCGTTCCTTTCTTTTTTGAGATCAATGTCCCCGTTTTCGGTGAAGTTTAAAATTTTTATGAACATTACCACATGTACAAGGTCGATTCCCGTGTTCAGATCTTCATTTTTTTTTTGGACATATTACATCAAATTGGGGGAGAGAAGACTCAAACCTTCGATCTCATGGGAAGGGAGCAGGTGCCTAACCATTTGAGTTATGCTTGCGTTGGCTTCAGATCTTATTTTTACCTTGCGTACAATACAAAGATTACTAATTCAATGCGTAGTTTACGTCCTCGTATGATTGTCTTGGTTACAAGGTTTTTTGTTACTTAATATAAACACGAGGTTCTAAGTTTGGGGGAAAAAAGAAGAGCAAAACTTGAGCTTATGTGATCATAAAATACTTCAACCGAAAGACCCCCTACTTTAGTGTTTTTTTTCCAAGGAAATCAGTGCTTTCTTGATGAGTTGCTTCATTTTTCTTGTTGAGTTTTTAACGGTTTTATTCATTATCCTCTTCTCCTTCAGGCTAACAGTAACAGGCATACCATTCTTCTAATGCAAACCTCTCAAAACAGAGCAACCAGGACTTATATGACTTATGATTCAATAAGTCAATCTATGGATGGTATGATTTATCATATATTATAATCACTTACTTTTTTGAGATTATGTCTAGCAAGTGCAATCACTTCTTGAGCTTATCTAAAATATCTTAATATCGTTGAGGTAATTAGGTATTGAATGGGGAAACAAACAGGCCTGAAGGTTCTCTAGCTTCTCAGTAGCTTATGCAGAATGGCATTATTTAGTTTTGAAGCACCATACTGTTGTTTGATGGTTGCTATAGTGTCATTGATTTTTTTTTTTAATTCTTTATTGGCTTGTATATTCATCTGGAGTCAAAATAGTTTTATACAATGACATCTGAAGAATATTTGAAGTCATTACATAGAGACATACTCATATGTTGTTTCCTTGGTATTCTGTGATGGTTGCGATTGATTAAAACTCTTTCATGAATGTTTCGATATATATCGTCCTACCTATTTTGTTTTCATTCTAAAGTTTAAAATCTAGGCTTCAAAACAAATGAGAATTGGTAAATGTAACCACCTATCTTTACTGCGAAGTGAATAAAACATATAATGTTGGGTGTGCCTTCTTTTCATTTCCTTCTATGATTCAATCAATTCATTAGCTTCTTAGGTGTTCGTACCTTGCCTTCTATATTGTCTAACCACAATGCTAGGGGTGTGCAACCCTTTCAATTTGAAAGTTTTTTTCTCCTATATAAACTTGTTGAACGAAAAATTTGGAACATCAGGTATTTTTTCTTTGTTTTTTCGGCTCCTCTCCATCTCTTGCTGCCTATTTATCGTGAAATGATTGATAGGATTTAGATAGGGTGATTTAGTCATCAGATAATTAGTTTGTTAGAAAAGGTAGGTTAGTGTGAATCGGGGAAGTTGGGTTAGACAATTATTTGGGAGGTTTTGGGGAAGAGAGTTGGCCTTACCATGGTATTGTTCTTTGATATGGTTATAAATTTCAGCCCCTGTTTTATTGATTTTCAATGTCAAGTTTGGTCTCTCCATTGTTGATGATGAAAGGGCTTGTAAACTAATCTAATTTTACACTACCTCATAAAGTGGCAACTTACAAATGGGGAAAAAATCATTGAGGTGGCTTTTAAGGAGTTGGCTATGATAACCTTCTAGCGGTTGAGTAAAAGAGCAATGCATTCTTAAGACCTCTTTGAATTATTATTCAATGTAGATTTTAGCCCTTCAACCTTAAAAAAATTCTTTTGTTCCTTCATGGTCACAACATGAACCAATGCACAAGGGGAGCATTTAATTAGTGTGTTCTGATTGTAACCTGCTCTTTTAAAAAAAGAGAGAGATGCAATCTATGACTTTGTTTAAAATTTTTATGTTTTTGTGAAGCTGTGTTCAGAAGAATATCATTGGTTACTTGATTCTACATTCTTGTTCAATAAAAAATGAATGGTGGGGTGCTCTAAAAGGGGACATAAATATGATAATTAGAGACAGAAATTAGTGTTGAGATTTAAACTAGATGGATTTTTTTGGTTGCTCTTTTGAACTTGTTCAGGTATATGTGCTCTATATGAAAGGAAGCTAAAGGATTTAAATCCAGCTAACAGAAACATCACTTATGACATTACCGATCTCTACAATTTCATTGACGGCCTAGCTGATATGAGTGCATTAGTGTATGTTACCTTCTTCTTGATTTTGGTTATGGAAGGAGTTATGTTTTATTTGCATATGCATCAGCTAAAAGTTTGGCACATGATGTGTATCTATAATGAGCTAACTAATTTTATTTCCCCTCCCTCAGATGTGATCACTCAAATCAGGCTTACTTACCTTATGATAGACAGTGGATTAAACAGAGGATATTTCAACATCTGAAGAAATTTGCGCATTGAAGCATAATTATGCTGATGCTGCGTTTGTTCTCTATGACGTTCTAATATTCTGCATACTACGATAAAGTTAATGACACTTGCGTGAATTGTAGAAATATATCCTTTATCTGCTTCCAACGATCTGGGTATCTTTATTACACATGAATCCCTTCTCTCCTAGGTGTGCATTTGTATCTAGAGATCTACTATTATTGTGTGTTTTTCCCAAAGAAAGAGGCATCTATGTGCATGGCAGAAATTACAGTTTTATCCTATCTTGGTTGTGGTTGACCTTGATCCTTTTATTTATAGGCTTGTAAAAACTTTGATAATTTTAGGCTTGTGTAAAGAATCTGGTCAGTTCAGGTTTGTGTAGAAACTTGATTCATCCTCCCCTTTAGTGTGAATTAGAGGTGAACATGGGGCAGGGTGAGGCGGGGTTGGGTACCGTGTTTATACCCCCGACCGTTTATTCAAAAAATGGACACCCCGACCTGCCCATTTAAAATTTAGTCCGACCCCACTCTATTTAATTGTCAGGGTCGGGGCGGGGTGAGGCGACTTTAGGGCATTGTTAGGGCGTAAATAGAGTTTTTTGTTTAATTGGAATTGAGTTGTAAATGGGATGTAAATGAGTTTTGAGGGAAAAACGCATAAAATTTAAGACTAGGGAGGAAGAGAAATTTTTAAAAAACTTAATCGGGGCTGAGGCGTGATGGGGTCAAATCCAATCACCCGCCTCGCCCCGTTTAATAAACTAGCCAAAGTTGCTCACCCTGACCCTGATTACACACTTAAATAGAGTGGGTGGGACGGGTTTGTGGGGTAATGAGGTGTTTGTTTATCCCTAGTGGGGATGCATAGCCAATGCTCGGGTTAAATTTTTTTTTAATTTTTTTCAACATTTTTTTATTTTGAAAATTTATAAAATATAAATCGTTAACTTGTGTTTAGGAGAAATTTAAAATGTTTGCAAATATAATAAATATAAAAAAAATATCAATTGGTAAAAAACATAAAAACAACTTGTAAACTTTTCGGAATTTACGTTTTTTTTTTCATCATATCTTAATTAACTTGATTTCAATTATTCCTCCAAAATACAATGTGGGTGTGGCCGTATGATAACCCATTTGTTTACTTGGAGGGTTGGAATTTGTTTCCTCAAATATTGAATAAAGAAATATTTCTTATAATCACTTTACACATGACATGGATATCAAATATGAACCCTTATAAAGTATCAAAATGCGGACTTTTTTTTTCTTTTACAAATATGGTAGTACAAAAATAAGTAATAGAGGTGTTCTCTCTATCCGGGATCTAAACAAAAAAACAATAATTCTTTACTCAAATCAAGCAAAATAGACCCATTTAGACAATTATAAAAGCCAACAAAGTGAAATGATAAAAAGTTAAAATATAATAAATCTCAAAGAGAGTCATCCATATATCTGAATCACTATCCCCGCCAAATAATATCTAGAAAGTGGGCTAGTTGAAAAACCACGTGAGGAGAAAAAACAGACTAGTCATGGAAGCGATTCATACTAGCATACTAAGAAATCCGCCAGTCTACAAGCGAGAGATTTTCCCTTGGATAAAGTACAAACCCAAGACAAATCAGTCATCCAAGTGTCAATCACGTGTGAATAGCTTGCTCAAGTAAGAACCCTCTAAAGGTTAACTCACTAAAGCCACTCAAAGAAAAGGTCTCTCGAACCCGGTCAAGATAGAGCAAGCAACCAGAAAGCAAATCATGGTTCCCAAACACGAACTTGATCAAGTTCAAGAGTAGTCAAACGATCATGAATGCTAACCAATAAATGAAAGAGTGACAATGATCTTTCATTGTATTAGATTTATATATATTTTTCAATCTTTTATTAAATCTATACATTTAATGATAATAAGTCGAAGAGTAGTATTGTGAGGTCAACCCATGTATAATTCAATCAAGAAGTATTTTTTTAAAGTTGCACTAACCAACCATGGGTTGACCATGTGCTAAGAGATTGCCTTTTAAATCATGAGGTCATGGGTTTAAACCACGTGTTACTAAGAATATTATCTTGCGAGAGTTTTCTAATATTAAATATTATAGGGTTATATGTTTTCCTTGATAACACATAGCCAAACGAAGCAAAACGGGATAGTGGATGGTCGCAATGCCAGGGGTAACATGTAATTTTGCCTCTGGGAAAAAAAAGGGTGGCCGTTGGTTGAGTCGGTGACCGACGAATAGAAACGTACTGTGACTTCACCATTTATAACCGGCAGTAATAGAATTTTTTCCCGGGTTTCTCTTTCTCTTCCTTCTCCAGTAAAACTTAAATCTATTTCTCTCTTTGTCATCTCTCGTTATCGCCCCACCGTGGTAATGGGCTGGAACGGTATTAGCTAAAACCTCATAAACTCGTCTTCTTGACTGCCGGAACCCTAGCTCTGGTTTCGACGATTTTCCATTCCGATTGTAAGTTTTCCTTTACTGCGTTTTCGACGCGAAATAGATTTCAAATCGATATTCAGCTTTTCGAAATGTTTTATCATTTCTTGACTCTATGCTTCGAATTAATCGTTGTAATTAGGCTTAGTTTATCGATCTCAGCTCTCGTGTTTTAATGTGATTCTTATGTGAATACGTATTTAGTGCTCGAACACCGATAGTAAGTCTTGTTCGAAAGCGTAGAAGACTTCAGATTGGGGATTTCCTTGTTTGCTGTTATTCTTAAAATATTCTGATTACTTTGTTTTTGACGTTAGTGCTTAAATGGAACGAAGGTGTTTATTTGAGCTTTAATTGTGATGTTTTACTGTTTTATTAATTGTCTGGATCTCTGTGCCTAGAGCTTTGTGAATTTAGTTCATTTCTGGACTGCCTATTTTTTTTTTTCCCAATGTTGTTTAGATATTGTTGCAAATATGAGTTCGTTTTCCATCACTCGAAAAAAGACACCTTTTCAAAAGCACAGAGAGGAAGAAGAGGCCAAGAAAAAGGTATATCTTTTGATTTAATTTGCCAGGTGTGGTAGATTGTGATATCTGAGTGATATTAACTGGTCATATGATTCATTTTTATTTGTAGAGAGAAGAGGATGAAACTGCTCGATTGTATGCCGAATTCGTGGAGTCATTTCAAGGAGATAATGCACCTGGGTCCAAGACTTTTGTACGTGGGGGAACTATCAACCCAAATGAGAAATTGAAGATTGATTCTGAGGGTCAGTGCCACCGTAAAACTGTTAATTTTTTATTTTTTTGTTACTGATGAAGCTCAAGTTCATCATTCTACTTATTTTTTTGTTTCTTTCTGCACTATGGATAAATAGATAGTTTTTATTATTTTGGGGACACATTAATAAGAGTGTGGGCCTTTTTATTCATTCCCGGATGGCAGGTGAAAAGTCCAAAGATGGGGTATCAGTTCCAAAGAAGGGAAGTAGGTAAAGAAATGCTTTTGATTAACCATATTCATGCTATTTTAATGAGGCAGCATTGGTTGGAACTTTATAATTATAGTCTTTGATACAATGATAGGATTGCGTAGACAGACGATTAGAAATTTAACTAGAAAACATTACTTTGATATTGTTCAGTTTTTTAGTGTAGGATATTGTCTGTCTTAACTGTTGCAGCTATGGGAAAGAAATTGGAGAGCCATCATGGCGTGTTGTGTTGTATGAAGGTTTTTTTTAATAATAAGTTTATATACCTCAGTTTAACATAACGGGGAAAGATTGTTTGCTGTGAATTACAAATGGTTACGAGTATAGTCAGTGGAGAATACAGATTTTTTTTTACATGACATTGGAGAATACAGATTAAGTTCCTGTTATAGATAGTCTTCCTTATTTAAAACATCCATTTATTTTCTATTACAACTATTTTTCCATAGTTGATGTGTCATTGCAATCAGGGAATTTATCTGTTAAGGAACCCATTTTTTTGGGGAAAAAAAGACAATTGTGACGATATCTATCATTTTTCAGTTTCATACACGTATATATATTTCTGAAAACTTCTCCTAAATATTGCATAATATCATACTGAGTGGATACATGGCTGATACTTAGGATTGACAACAGGTCTGAGAAGGATCTAAAAATAAAAAATTTAGGTATATGAACCTGGTCAAAGTATATGTGTTTGGAATAGATTCCATATTGAGAGTTGAAAAATACCATCTTGTTGAAAGGTTCTGTACATCATCCCGTTCCCAAGACATTGAAATATCAATGCTAGTTATTTTCTTCTAAATCAGATATATTTATACCTCAAAAAGGTGATATATGTATATATGTGTTTTTAATATGATGCCTTCTCTACTTGAGAAGAAACATTTTACCTGGACTGTCTACATGTAATTAAGAGAGTTTTTTCTTTGAAGATTATTTGGTGTAAGGTAAAGGTTAAATCCTCTCAGCCAACATGAACTGCAATCCTGATAACTGTACTTGAACAGTAGTCTTTTCTTCCCTTCTTTTATAAATTATGATGCAGTGAAGTGAAAGTAAAACCAACACTTGAAAATTCTGGATGGCTGGTGATCTTTTATTACACGTGATTGGTAAGAATGATATTTTTGAATGGAGTGAGTTATTACTTAATAGGCTCCCTCTGGTAAGAGATTTATTGAGAACCATATATCTTCTAAAATTAGAGCAGAGCTTAACTTGTTAAAAATTGCAAGTAATTTTTTCTCTCTCCAGCATTGCTACCTAGTCTTCTGAATATAAATGGATTTTAACTCACAAGAATTGGGGGAAAATTTTATTCCTTTCACTTGTTAATCATCCTTCATGTTATGGACATTTCTTTTTTTAATAGAAAGATGAACTTTCATTGACTAAGGGAAAAAATACAAAAAGAGGATGGGGAATCTTCATTGTACAAAAAATAAAATAAAAGCAAGACTAAATAAATAAGGGAATTCCATTTGTAGGACATGGAATGTGATGGAAAAGATAGATTTAAAGGCTTTATAGACTTGGCCGAACAAAATATCCTTATAACAAAACCATCCCATAAAGCATTGAAAGAAGTATATTTGTCTTAAAAAAATTTAGCATTTCTTTGAATCCAAACGGTCCAAAGCAAAGCTACAAGAGCTCAATTCCATAGAAACTTCCTCTTTTTAGTAAAACGTATAACAAAAAATCCCAAGACAAAAAATTAATCACAAACTTTGGAGGAACACAACTCAAAGCAATTTATGCCAAAGTTTTGCCACAAAATAACATTGTAAAAATTAATGTGAAGCAGTTTCAGAGTTCATATGACAAAGTACGCATTTATGTGGAGATAAAGAACAATAAGACACGCGAGTTGCAACACATCAGCTATTAAAAGTTTACCCAAAGAAAGAGTCTAAAGAAAAAATTGAATTTTTTGGTTGGAATTCAAAAGACCATATAAAAGAATGTGGTATAGGATAGGTAGGTAGTGGTGACATAGAAAGGAAGGAGAAGATAGATTTGCAAGAGAATGAATTAGAGGAGTCAAGGTTCCAAGATAAGCAGTCTGGTTGGTTGGTGAATGAACAATTTGAAAGGGTCTCTAGAAGATTACTGAGATCAATGATCTCTTTATCCTTCGGAGAAAAATAAGATCCCAGGATCAAGAATTATGTATTGTGTGAAAAAATGATGAAACTGTAGCTAAATGACGGAGTGAAGTACGATATAGATGAGGAAAAGTAGAAGCAAGGGAGTGATGATCATTGGTTCGGTCCAAATATCTTCCCAAAACCGAGTATTATTCCTGTTTCCCAAAGTGATCTTGTCATATTGAAAAAAAGTGAGGGCAATCTTAGAGATGGATTTCCAAGGGCTACAAAGAGTGCCAAAATTTACCGTTAAAGAATTTCAATCAAAAGTATAAGATCCATACTTACTTTCAATAAAAGAGTCCCATAAGGAATCTGGTTCATGAAAAAGCCACCAAATCCATTTGCCAAGAAAAGCAATATTTTTCAAAACAATATTCCCAATACCCAACCCACCACAAGGTTTAGGTTTACAAACCATTTTCCAATTAACCAAATGAAATTTTTTACCTATTCCAAAGGAAGTTTCGAAAAAGTTTTTTGTTATAAAAAAAATGGGTGCAGCTTTTTTTGGAATCTTATAAATGGAGAGATAATAAATCAGAAGATTTTGTAAAACAGAAGAAATCAAAGTAAGTCTTCCACCACTAGAAAAGTAACCCTTTTTCCAACCATCAAGCCTAGTAGCAGGTTGCCAAAAACAAGTGGAGGAAGGTTTACCTCCAAGAGGAATTCCGAGATACTTGATTGGTCAATACCATGCAAACAACCAATTGAGGTTGCTAACAAAGAAACCCTAGAGTCATCAACATTTACACCCAATAAAGAACTTTTAGCAAGATTAATTTTCAAATACGATAAGACTCCAAAGAATTGAATCAAGCTAAGCAAAGTTGAAAGTGAGGAGTCATTATTAGCAATGAAAAAAAGGGTATCATCCATGTATTGAAGTTGGGATGGATCAAAATTTTCTTACCAACATGGAAACCGTTGATGGATTTAGAAATAATGGCAGAATCAACTAATCTAGCCAAAACATCACTAACTAGATTAAAGAGAAAAGGTGAGAAGTGGTCAACCTGCATTAGGCATCTTGGAGCTTTGATAAAACCTTTCGGACAACCATTAACAAGAATTGAGAAGTTTGAGGAGTTTACTCCAATTCTTTCAATGCAAAAAAAACACCATTGTTGGTGTTTTTCTGTTGGACCATCCATAATTTTGGAGTCATAAGCGACCAGATTGAGGCAACATCCTGCTTGGTATTAATCTCCCTATTGATATCACAATTCATACCTTGTAAGTTGGTCCTTTAAAACATGAGGTGACTCCCATTTACCTCATGTAATTTACATTGGATATTTGAGTTATATTAGAAGTCAGTTCTAATGTCACGCTTAGGGGTCAGATTTCTCTCTCTCTCTCTCTCTCTCTCTCTCTCTCTATGTGGATAAGAGGTAGCCAGATCATGGGATTAAAGTCGTCAATGGTGATTTTAGCTTCTTGTCACCTCCTAACATGCTTGTTTAGTGTTGTGTATGTGATGCTGTGTATATGTTTGTCAGGTTTTAGTGTGCTTCTTGTGATGTTTTTCTGAAAAAAAGTTGGTCAACCCTTCAATTTCACATTATTGACTAGGAAATTAGATCATACATGGCATTTGCATTTACCTTGGGTTTGCTTATGTTTTGCCCATGTAATTTACTTTATTCTATTAGTTGATTATGACCAGGAGAGTTTGTATGGCTTTATGTGGGTGTGGGGATCACTTAGAGAGGGCAAAAAATGAGCTACTTTTGAGATCTAGGCTGGAACTTAATGGCCAACCGTTAGCCACATTTTCTCTCCTCTTTCACTGAAGATAGATCTTTATTGAGTTGGAAGTTCTTCTTTGATCCTTTTTTGCAGATATGTCCCATCTTTCATTCCGCCACCATTGGCATCTAAGGGAAAAGAACCTGAGAAGAAGGTATTAGACCATATTAGGACATCTGTGTATTTTTTAGATGTGGCAGGACCCTAGGTGTGTTATTTGGTTCTGAACTATTTTACAACTTGTAGGAGGTGGAAAAGCCAAAGGAGAAAGAAAAGGGGAAGTCTAGGAACATTGATCATTTCATGGAGGAGCTGAAGCACGAGCAAGAGTTGAGGGATAGACGAAACCAAGATCGTGACCAGTGGCGTGATGGACGCAGTGGAGAAATTTCAACAGTAAGTATTTTCAGCAGCAAGTATAATATCTTTTTAATTTCTCTAAGACGGCGAGGACGAAATTATTTGCTACTTTGATTCTTTTGATTCAGCTTAGTTTTTGGTTTAGTCTTCCTATTTTGTTTTTTAAGGAGGTTTCTGTCTTAATTTACTATAGTCCATTCTGGATTTTTTTTCCCTTCATGTGGTGTTCAATTATGTACACGCGTACACATTTGTTGTAGAAGCATTTTATTATTATTATTATTACAATTTATTGAATGGTGCAATTTAAATCTTGTATTCAATTCTGTTTCCCAATTACTTATTGAGTTTTTAATCTGCATTTTGTAGCCATCAAGTCGCTTTGATGAACTGCCTGATGACTTTGATCCAAGCGGAAAGTTTCCTGGATCATTTGATGATGGAGATCCACAAACAACTAACCTTTATGTTGGAAATTTGTCACCGCAGGTACCTTTTTTTTAATCCCCCCCCCCCCTTTTAATTTTTAAATTTTTTTCTTTGCTGAAGAGTATGCTATGTCAATTCTCCATCTTAACCTTTCTAGGTTGATGAAAATTTTCTCCTTCGAACTTTTGGAAGATTTGGACCAATTGCTAGTGTGAAGATAATGTGGCCAAGGACTGAGGAGGAGCGAAGGCGGCAAAGAAATTGTGGTTTTGTAGCTTTCATGAATAGAGCTGATGGACAGGCTGCAAAGGATGAAATGCAGGGTTTGTTCTGTTCTATTTTCTAGATTAATTTGGATTCGGCTTCATAATTGTTGTCAATTGTATGAAGATGTTTGTTGGTTACTATGTATTCTCTTTTAGTTAATTATCTTAGAACACATTTTTGTTCATATATTATCATCTGTTTTCGTCCGGGTAGCATATCTCATTATTTTATGTAATTTCCTTTGTATACTTCTCATCTAATCCCTACCCCTACCTCTACCCCTTGTTTCTTTATTGGAAAATATAACACGAAAGCCTGATCTGAAGCTTGGTGCGAAAGAAAGACCTTAAATGTTGATGAACTTGCCGTTCTTGCAACATGATTTCATATATTTATAAAAAAATCAGAATTTAGTTGCTCAAACTTCAAAGGAACTATTAATTAGTTCTTTCATTATCTTAATGACATGGGTTTGTGAGCCTCTCTAAAGAAAAAAATATCTATTAATTAGCATACGGTTCAACTTCCAAAATTTAATCTTCAATTCTACGTTTTCGTGTTTTTATATTTTTGCTGACACCGCTTTAATTTCTGTCCTGTTGGGAAAATTGACTTTTAGCATGAAGTTCTCATGTGACACCATAAATTTGTAGGAACAACTAAGTTGATTAAAATATTTACATGCAGGAGTTGTTGTTTATGGGTATGAATTGAAAATTGGTTGGGGAAAATCTGTGGCTCTTCCATCACAAGCATTACCAGCACCTCCTCCAGGTCATATGGCCATCAGAAGTAAGGAGGTTAGTTGTTTTAAAAAATGGATTTTTCAAGTGAAATAATTAAGAGTGATTCCAAATTTTTTTGACTTCACATACTTTGAATGACAGGGGGCCACTGTGATCTTATCTGGCTCATCAGGACCACCAGTCACTTCAGTCCCAAATCAAAATTCTGAACTGGTAAGATAGACATAATTTCTATTTTAGCTTTGTTTCTCCCTTATTCTGTAAGCACTTATTACTAGGTATTGTCTTCATAAAAGATAAAAGGGAAAAGTTTTATATTACATTTTAATTGGTTTGAGTTCAAGCTACGGGCTCTTTTGGGTAGTGGTAGCTAGGTATTGTCTTGTTATTTTTTTTTTCCTCCAGAAAATTGTTCAAAAGCTCATTCCATCAAGATAATGAAAGAATACAAAAATAGTTTTGTAAAAAGAGACCCAGTATCTTGTTGTCATAAATAATTAAACATTTGACATTCTCTTATCTTTCAGTCTTTCTTCCTCTTTTAATGTATGTATTTAGATGCATGTTGGGTGCGAATCTAATGTTAAGATGTGCAATTCTCATATTTGTAGACAACCCACCCTCCTTCTATTTTAGTCAATTGAAACACTTTTTTTGTAATCTCTTGGTTTGGTGGTTTTCCATCTTATTGCAACTTCACAATGATCAATTGAAAGTCTCTTATTCATAAAAAAAAATTCTTATATTTGTAGACAATGATTTGCCAACTGCTTAGGTCTTCTCACCCACCTTGGGATATTTTTGTTTTTAGATTTTCATTTTTTAAATATTTAAATCTCATTTTAGGCATAGAAGGCATAAGTCTACTGGTTCCATGTCAAAAGAATTGCCTTATGGGATAATATATTGGGGATTTTGGCTTATGGCATCTTACATTAATGTAATATGTAGACCCCCCCCCCCCTCTCCTCCCAACCCCCCACTTACATCCTATCTTCAGTCTGAAGTTTTTCGTGCAAAAAAGGAAACCATGTTCTATGTCTAATAGACGTTCTATGCCATATCTCCTATCTCAGAGGTTAGATTCAATTGTTCTGTGTTCTTTACTGATGTTTTGAGTTTTGACTTGAATGGTTAGGTTCTGACCCCCAACATTCCTGATATTACTGTTTTACCACCTGAGGAAGATCATCTACACCATGTTATTGACACCATGGCTCTTTATGTTCTTGATGGAGGTTGTGCCTTTGAACAAGCTATTATGGAGCGGGGTCGTGGAAATCCTCTTTTCAACTTCTTGTTTGAGCTTGGTTCAAAAGAACACACTTATTATGTTTGGCGACTTTATTCATTTGCTCAGGTAAAACTTGTTACATAAATATTCATTCATGTTTGAATTTATTATTCAGGAATCAAGCATCTCTATTTTCGGTCAACGTGTCTTTTATTTCTGCTTGCATATAGGGGGATACTCTTCAAAGATGGCGAACAGAACCTTTTATCATGATAACTGGTAGTGGGAGGTACGTTATCTGAAATTATTTACAGATATAGTTTCCATATCTAATTCGATCCATTCCGCTATATGATTGGCAATGTCACAATGCTCGTTATGTTGAATCTGCAGATGGATCCCACCACCTCTGCCAACTGCTAAAAGCCCAGAGCTTGAAAAGGAGTCTGGTCCGACATATGCTGCAGGAAGAAGCAGGGTAATTGTCCCTATCACATCTAAGACGTTTTTTTAATCGTTTCTGCATCTTAAACTTGTGTTTTCTTTCTGTTAATATTTTTTTTGGATGGTTGTCGTGGTTCAGCGTGTGGAGCTTGAACGAACATTGACTGATTCACAAAGGGACGAGTTTGAGGACATGCTTCGGGCATTGACATTAGAAAGAAGTCAGATAAAGGAAGCTATGGGATTTGCATTAGATAATGCTGACGCAGCTGGAGAGGTAGTTTCGGAATAAGACAGTTTATAGAACTGCATATGAAGATATATAATTACTTGGATGGTTTTCTTTTCCCTTTTCCAAACTTTAAGCGTCCAAAGCCCACTTGTCTGTTTTATTTCTATGCTTTTCCCTTTTACTTCTTGAATCTTCATTTACTCCTTTTTGGCTGTTGGTTTCGTCTGTAATGGTTGTTTATTCTCATTATTTTTTATCCCAGGATTCTTCTTGTTATTTTTTTTTCCTGTGGGTGATTCCATTATTGTTATATATTCATTTTTCATGATATGCTATTCAATTTTATAAGCAAGTACTCACTGCTACGCTGAAGATATTAAATCTGCTTTGAGACAACTGTTACATGATCCGGTGGAGCTTTTTTAGTATTGCATTAAGTTCTGAAGGCATTTTTGCACTTATTTAACCTGCTTATTTATACATATTTTTTTTAATTGCAGATAGTTGAAGTTCTAACAGAATCTTTAACGCTTAGAGAAACTCCTATTCCAACCAAAGTTGCAAGGTTAATGCTTGTCTCTGATATCCTTCATAACAGTAGTGCTCCAGTAAAAAATGCATCTGCATACCGCACGAAATTTGAAGCAACATTACCTGACATCATGGAGAGCTTCAATGATTTGTATCGCAGCATAACTGGGAGAATCACAGCGGAGGCCCTCAAGGTTGGTTATTTTTTCACCTATTATTGTCGACGCCCAAGTTGTGATTTATCCTGTCTATGTGCTGGTTTGATTAAATTTGTATCTTCAATCATTTAGGAGCGTGTACTCAAATTATTGCAAGTATGGTCCGACTGGTTTCTGTTTTCAGATGCATATGTGAATGGATTGCGAGCCACATTTCTTCGCTTGGGAAACTCTGGTGTTGTCCCTTTTCATTCCTTATGTGGTGATGCTCCGGAAATAGAACTGAAAGCCAATTCTGATGAATTGGGAGATGGGGGTAAAATCAATCAAGATGCTGAATTGGCAATGGGCAAAGGAGGAGCTATGAAGGAGCTAATGAATCTTCCTTTTGCAGAACTGGAGAGAAGGTGCAGACATAATGGATTGTCTCTTGTTGGTGGCAGAGAAATGATGGTTGCACGCTTGCTAAGTCTTGAAGAGGTAGAAAAACAGAGTGGATTTGAACTTGATGAAAACTTGAAACATAGCAATTCTCATTCCGGTAGATATTTAAATAACTCAAGAGAGTCTAAATTTGGACGAGAACCGGTGGAATTTTCAGGATGGAACCATTCTGGGGATGATGATACTAAGTATCAAAGGATGGCTTCTATGCCTATGGCACAAACTTTATCCCCTTCACAGCCCGAAGTCAAAGGCTTTTCAAAGACAGGGAGAAATGATCCTGTTTTGCCTGCCTCCAAATGGGCTCGAGAGGATGATGAAAGTGATAATGAGCAAAAAGAAAGTACCAGGGGACTTGGGTTAAGTTATTCATCTTCTGGAAGTGAGAATGCAGGTGATGGTTTTAGTAAAGTTGATGAGACAGAGATTACTACAGAGGCAAGCATTCCAGTGCAGCATGATAGTGGAATGAATGAAGAGCAGAGGTACATATTTTGCTTCTAAAGCTCTGATAGTGTCTTTCTTAAATGTAATATAATATTTCACTCACGATTTTAAGACTCTGGTTGTTTCTCCCAGTTGGTTATTTATCTTTAAACTACAGATTTTTCTTCATAATATTATTTGAATTAGATAAGTATGTGTTTGGGGGGGAAATGTTTAATTTTATGCTCATGTAAAATCAATACATATGAGAATCTTATTTTATTCTGCTTGGTGTGAAATGTGTTTGTAATGACAGACAGAAGTTGAGGCGTGTAGAGGTAGCTTTGATTGAATATCGTGAGTCTCTTGAAGAGCGGGGCATCAAAAGTGTAGAGGAAATAGAGAAGAAGGTTTTGATTTATCGGAAACAGCTAGAATCTGAATATGGGTTGTCAGATTCTAATGAGATTCCTTCAAGGAAGAGTAAGTGTTAATTTTTTTTAACTCACCGAAGATTCTAGAGTTGTTTGATTCATGATCTATCCATTCCTTTTTCTTTTTTTTTAGTTTTCGTGATTTTTCTACTTTGGTTCCTCTTTCCTACAAATAACGAGGTTTTTTCTTTTCTTTTCTAGGGGTCGGGTGTACTCTTACTCTGATTGTGTCCATCTGATATACTGTCTCTACCAAGAATTAGGATCAGATCTGTTATTCTTGTGCCTAGAGTTATATTCATATTTTATTATAGTGGCACAATTATAATTGGTTCATGTGACAAATAGGAAATGTATCGGTATCTCTTTATTTTTATTGAAATGGAAATAAAAAAGGTAAAAAGCCAGTCATATTGCTGCCTTGTTTTCTGGGGAAAGTAATTATGTTTTTTACTACCTTATTTCTTCATAATGTCTGTTATGTCATGAACGGGATAAGTTATTTCCTACATGATTGTACCTCTCTCGATCAACATTTCTTATGTAATTATGACATTGTAAAATTATTTTTATTTATGTTTCTTGTCGGTTTGTTTAATTATCCCTCCTTTTTATGTACCTGTTCAGAGAGGAGAGACAGACCAGATGATAGCCATGATTCATCAAGAAAGCTGCAGCGTAGCCGGAGCCATAGTGATAGCCCAGTACTGAAGTCATCAAACCGAGATAGAGACCGGGAAAATGACGTGGATAGGGAACGAGAAAAATCGAGAGACAGAGACCGTGAAAAGAGTGGAAGTAGAGAGAGGGATGATCATGACCGAGATAGAAGCAAGGAAAGGGATAGGAGAAGACGAGCAAAATAAGAAATACTTGGCTCTGTTAATATCTGGAATCCATGGGTGGTCGTTTACGCCGGTTGCTGAAAGTGGAAGCGGCTTCTTGCTGTGAAGGGCTGTTCGGTTTTACACAGATTTGAAGCCTATCATTATTTTTTTGTTACGAGTTCGTGTTTCAAGGATAACAGGGATTTAATGTTGTGGAGGACGGGAAAAATCTCCATTCCTGTAAACGGTAAGATGTTTTTGTCAGTAGACAACAATGTTGCTCACTTAAATCTTGATTCAAATGAAAATTCCCGTGATCATGTTTGTACTAGACATCAAGTTTGTATCATTAAAAAAGAAAGTAACATTTTGAAGAGCCGTCTGGTATAAGAGTTTTTGCTCAACATTAAATGTGGTTAAATTATAGTTTTAGTTTGTGTAGTTTAGCATTTGTATAATTTTTCATTGTACTTTAAAACGTTTTAACTTAGTATTCAGATATTGAGAATACCTCAAGCTCAGTTTCTATTGTTTATTAATAATATACAACTAAAATAGCATTAGAGCGAAAGAACCAAAACTAATTAAATGGAATTTAGTTTAATTGTTTATTTATTTATTTATATTTCATTTTTCATCTATATTATCGTGCTTGTTAAAACTAAATAATTTATAAGAAGATTATTTGAACGGGTAGTTCAATTCTAAAAGGAAAAGCATAAAACGAATGTAGCAAAGATAGTAAAATTTACGAACTACGGTTACCACTTTTTCCAGAAATGGTGAAATCTGTCACTCGTTTACCCACACCTGAATTGAATTCATATAAAAAAATATCGTCTGTCTCTGAAATTTTATATTTATTCTATTTTAAGTTTAAATTTTCAATTATTCGGTTAATAAAAGATAGATTATAAAATTAATGAATTATTAGTAAATAAATTTAATTTTTAAAAATGGAAAGTTGTAACAAAATAATTATTAAACTAAGTACATATTTATAACTGAAGTTGATGGAAAAAATGTTTGATTACATTGACTGAAACAAAATTGAACACTAGAAATTCGTAGTTTCTTTTAGCACTCATCTTCATTTTGTATACAATCACCCTGATTGTCATCAGTCTCTCACTAAACAATAACCTGATTTTTCCATTGTTACGTGGAGAAAAATTTAGAGTACAAGTATGTTTCTTATCTTTGAATCTTGTTTGTAAAAGCATTGTCACAAGATTACACAATTCCTAGAATCAAATGAATTACAAAAATTGATGAAACAGAAGTGGAATTTGGAACGAATGTTCAGCAGATAAACTCGGTCACTCAGTACTTTAGCTCCATATCTACAAACAAGTTCACCACTTCTCAACCTGAGTATCAGTGAACTTCTTTCTGGTAATCTACATTTATGCCATGAACAAGGGAAACCAACTCAATGTTATCGGATTCTGAAGTCTCCGTATCCATTTCTGCGCTGGACAACTCGGTTGGAAGAATTGAGGAATTAGGATCACCTCTGGGTACTAAAAACAGCATACAAAGTGGAGTGAGTCTCAAGATGTTCCGAATCAAAATGGATAGCCATAGATTATCGAACCTCGTTCGAGTAACTTTCAGAATATGAAGCAGTAACCCGCCTCCCCACGTTGCCGAGAGAAGACCAACGTTATCGATTGACATAAGCAAGGCAAAGAAAGTGCCCTCAATACCACTTGGGCAAAGCTTGGAGCTGAGTACTAGAAGAGGCATCCATTTTAGTCTTCCAACAAACTGATGTACACTCTCGTCTATCACAATGAAGAAATAATCTGGTACTCCAAATTTCAAGTTCAAACGTAAAACTAGCACGAAATCTAGCATTCCTGAAAAACCGTACATCAACTGAGTCCAGAATAGCAAATCTCGGAATTGATGATCCTTGAGACTATATTGATACAGTATAGCTCCTAGCAGGGACCCAACTGAACCTATTGAGAAAATGAAACCAACATTTTCCTGCATGAAAGTGGTTAAAAGATGAATAGATGGAATAGATAAAAGTTCTACTGGCTCTAAGAGATAGATCATAAGCAAAATTCTCATTTCAAAATTAACTTGAATATCACAATATAATATAATATTGTTTATTAATGTTATTATCATTTCCTATCAAAAAAAAAAACAATATAATATAATATAATTCATTTCATTTCATTACTATCAAAACAAATTGAAATGAAGGGGGAAGATATTTTTATTTATTTCAGTTCAATCTCAGCTTCTTTCATCAGTAAACATATATAACCTCAGCCTCCTAGCCAATCTCACTCAGACATAAAGCTTATTTAATTCATTGATATCACCAAGGTTTCAGGTCTCAATGTCCTAGACATTAGGAATCAGTAATAATGTTATATGAAGGTTGAAATGGCCTTTTGAGGTGTTTTTATCAAAAAAAAAAAAATGTTGTATGAAGGTTTTAATAAACTGGTCCCAACATTAATAAGATGTATACCAAACAAGTCTTCTAGTGATGGAAAAGTACCTGAGAGAATTTTGGACCATTCTTTGAGTCCGTATACCAGTAAAACAATCCCTCAGCGATATTTAAGCACAGTGCAAGAGATAGATACATATAGAGGCAAGGTCTCCAGACATTTGGACTTTTTAATGTTGTCCACATAGCCTTCCCAGCACCAACAAACTTTTCATTTACCTGATTCCAGCTGATGAAATAAGAACCAGAGCAAAGAAGATATAACGCAATACAGATGCTAGAATACCTGTCTATAATTGAAGTCTGGCATATGAGGTTCCTCAAGTAGAATTCCAACCAATAATACGAGTCCCGCAGGAATTGTTAACAGGCCATAAACCCCCTATTAGAGAAGGGAACAATAAATAAATCTTCCATGATGTTTTAAGCACGAAAAATTGAAAAACGAATTGATGGAAGTTTTAGCAGCAAGAATTTAAATAATAGAGAACCTTAGAGCCTATCAAGTGAACAAGGATACCACTAATAGAGAATCCTAGTAATGCTCCAATTGAAGAACTCAACGCGCACAAGCTTTGCAGATCAGCTGCAAGCCCAGGATGAACACTACTATTCTGTGCCACACATGCATCTATGGTGACATCTGCTATGGCTACGCCAGCACTTTGTGCCGTTAACAAAAAGATTGCAACTACAAGATGTAGTTTTTCGTGTAATGCTACTGAAAGCAAGGAGATCACACCAACTAAACCTGGATTAGAAAAGACATTTGAAGTTTAAGAAATTTTGCCATTCAATCAAATTATAACTGAATTTTTCTTGATGGCTATGAGATAGAAGGGACAAAGTTAAATCACTCAGAAATTGTTTACGAAAAGTAAAAGGTATTAAATCTGCTATCTTTGCTCGACTACAAACCCGTCTCCTATTTTTGCATATTAGTACAATTATCATTCAACTAAATGCTTTTCCTTCCGTCCATTTCTTTTCCCTTCATTACCTCTTCAACTTTCACTGGCTGTATTATACATTCACATAGAGTTTACATCCATATTCCTTCGTAGTGCTACCATTGTTATTACCACATTTAGCAGCATGAAAATTCTAAATTGCATCATCAAGGTATATCAGACATTATGATAGGTGGAAAATCCATGGTTGGAGGTTTTTCCACATCTGCATATCATACATTAGTAATGACGAGCAGCTTATCCAAAGCACGCAAAAGGTTCTTGACTCCAAAACCTCCTTGGTCATTCATCATGGAAATCGTAATCAGAGGTCAGATATGACAAAATTTTAACCAAATTGAAGTACTAAGTAGAATAAGACGAGAGCAAGTACTCAAATCATAAAAAGTTCACACTGTTAAGAGTCTTAAAGGTCTAAAAGTTGCAAACAGTTGATGCACTATCCCATTGATTTTTCCGATCCAAAATGAAGAAAAGAAGAAAGAAAAAAAAGAAGTTGGTAACTCGAAATAAAATTATGAAAGATTTCGTTGAAATCAAATTTATAGTAGTAATACAATGATTTCTAAATTTAGAATCACGTTACATTTTTTCGTTTAAGTGTCTTGTATGATATTGTTGTTTCGAAAGAAATAAACTAGATGTTCATTCTTAGTTTCATAGTTAGCATACCATTAAACCAGAGAGAAATGAAGAGGCACAAAATAGACATGTTTTATGATATTTACCAGCAAGAATAAAGTAAGGCCGCCTCCGATATCCGAGAATAGGGACAACATCAGTGAGAAGACCCCAGATGGGTTTGACCATCCATGGAATTGAAGTAATTCCTGAATAAACCTGTGCTTCAGAAGGCTGCACTTTCTGAACATCCTTCATGTAATATTCGGTGGTGACACGGTAAAGTGCTCCACCCAATCCCTGACTTATTCCATAAACAATCACTACTCCAAACACAAAACTCCAATGCATTTCACTAACAAGCATTTTGAACCAATAAAATGGTGTCCCAATACAACCACCGAACTCTTTCCGGGGTGGTTCATCTTCTTCCAAATCTTTGGTTGAGGCATTAAGATTCTCTTCCTCCACCATTAGTCAACGTTACAATTCAACAAGAAAAATGAACAACGACCAGTTCTCAAAACAAAGTTTCTTAAACTGGTCAAAACTCAAATCAAACAAACAATCTAAATGATTCTCACTGAGACAAGAAAGAATTTTTACAATCTTGATTCAAGATGCAGTTTTCAGCAAGAAATGGCTTAAACATACCTGGTTCCCAAATTAGAAATGTCTCAACTGGGTTCTGATTAATCCCCAAAAATACCTACCCCATTGACTAAAACCTCCAAGAAATGAAAAGGGTGAGGGTGTTTTTCAATTGAAAATGAGCATTCTCAAAACTTTGATCTGAAAGATTTGATCTTGGTGAAGTAACATACTATTTTCAACTTCGGAATGGATCAGAAAAACGTGTTTTAAATTGAAGCTGAAGAATCTCTTTAGAGGTTGTTTGACTAACCCCAGCTTGGGGAAATTTTCAGATCTATATTTTTTTACTACAATAATAACTTTTTCGGCTCAGGAAAGAAAAAAATAAAAAAGACAAGATTCACAAGAAAACTATCAAAAGGACAAATAACAGAATTAATTGTCTTTAATTCGTCAGTAGTTTTTTTATTTTTAGGGTCTGAGATTTTGGAGGCTACGTTATTTGAATTGAAAACAAATAAATATCACGGGTTTTACAAATAAAATACGTGGCATAATCCTATTGGTTCCAAGCAAGTGGGGACAGAAGATTCTCCTAAGGCAAAGGTAATTTTGTTGCGTGGAAGTTGGTTCTGTGTCCGAACCAAATCCAAGTTCCAACGTGAAAGATGTTTTATGCCAACTAAATTAATATATGTTACGTTTTTTTCCTTTCCAAAATGAACTTATTTACCTAAAAATATTACAAAAGTAAAATAATTATAAATATGATAAAATTACCAACCAATTAATTAATTCATTAAAATCAATTAATTTTTTACTCAAATGACAAGTTTTTAACAAATATTTTATTTAAAAAAAAAATACAAACCATTACCAATCCAAAAAATAAAATCTCTTGGCTAATCCCTCCTTTATTTGGAGAAGTATCTAGTGGGGGCGTAAACTTCTCAGCCAGGGTATTAGATGGAAAATTGGAAATGGTTTTTCGGTTAGCATTAATTCTGATCCCTGGCTAGCAAGACAGTCTGCAAATGTGGTTACCTAGACTTTATATTTTAAAGGGTCAATGTGCTGCCTCTCTCATGGATGATGATGGCCATTGGGATGAAGATTTAGTTCTCAATAATTTTGCAGAAACTGATGCGACGAAAATTTTAACTAATTTTAAGATTTAGTTCTCAAGAACAACTTGTTCTTCAATGGAACCACGATTTCCTGGTTTGACTCTATTAACAAAATTTTAAGATGGGAGGAAGAGTTTCTGGGATCTAATCCCTTGAATTCCTCAACCACTCCTGCTACAATTGGTCGGTGAATTTCTCCTTCTTTGGATCAGATCAAGCTCAATGTTGATGTTGCTGTTAATTTGACAGCAAAAATAGGGGGTTGGGTTGGGTGACTAGAAATAATGTTGGGGAGGTATTAAATTGTGGTTGCAAAGCTATTAGATTCTCAGATTCTGCCAAATTCTTGGAAGCTTTAGCAATCTTAGAGGGTTTGGAGAATTTGGGGACTGAGGCCCTTAATGTCATTGTGGAATCTGACTGTTTGGAGGTTGATCAACAAGAAGAGCCAAGACCTCGCTCAAGTAATGTTCGTTATCTCTAAGGTGTGGAACTTGGCTGGTGGAAGCTTTTTGATTAGTTTCTAGCTTATCAAATGATCGCTCATCGTCTGGCGAAAACAGCTGCTTTTGATAGTCTTTCTTCGAGGTGGGTGATGTGTTTTAGTTTTCTCTTTTTTCTTTTTACCTTTTTGCTTTGTTCCCGCTAAAAAAACATATTGGCTAAAGTTATCTAAGATAACGAATTTACAAATGGTGTTTTGAAAAGCATGTCCACTAGAGAATTCAAGACTGCTTCATCGTGAAACGTGCATCTACAACGCGAGGCGCTTCGCACATGACTTCTTGATTTTTTTTAGGGGGTGGTTAGTTTGTATCTAAGGAATGGTTCTCATTTCTTTAATTTTGTAAATAATAGAACTATCTTTAATACATAATTTTTTTTTCCCTTTCTATAATAGGCACTTGAAAAAAATATTTACCTTTGTATTTGTTCAAGCCTCAAGGTACACCTTTTTTTTTTAATAGTGGTTATATTATCCCTTCACGGGATGAAAATCATTGTATTAACAGAATTAAGTCTAAAAATAGGCGGCCCGATTACATATTTTATCCCATGTGTTTACTCTTTATATCAATTTAATCTTTATGCTTTAATTAAACCTTATCTATAGTCAATGTTGAGAAAATGGGGGATGAATGGAACTTTCCAAAAACCTGTTTAAAAAACTGTGTTTAACTCAAATCCATGCAATAATACAGTTAAAAGGGGTAATTAAGAAAATATATTCATCCCAGGGCCATTTTTATAAGCAACAAATTGAAAATGGCTGGCATTAAAATTTCCTTTTAACAGAGTTATGGCATGGCAACTGAGAGAGAGAGAGAGAGAGAGAGAGAGACTAGATCCAAAACTAAATAGAGATCCAAGCTTATGCTTTTACGATAATATAAACAACAGAGATTAAAAGACTTCTTAACAATCAACTTGTGTTGTCAAAAATCACCATGCACGAAACTGCCCAAGAAAGAATGCAATAAATGAGATCAGTCAGAGTGAGCACATATTTACTCACTTTTCCACATTACTATAAACTGCATAATCTTCATGCTTAGATTTTGTTGGGATAGAGCATTAGATATGGACTTCCGTTCCCTGCGCGAGTTGCAGTTCATAGTTCATCAGAACTATTGTTGTCCTACTACAGACAGTTTTGGCTATTTATGGTTTCTGCAGAGCAGAGCTCAAAACAGCAGTTGCTTCAGAGATTATTCAATGCCAGACCCCCAATACTGCACATTTCTCATCTTGAATCTGTCTGCAAATGATCAAACTATTTCCCCATCACCCCTTCCCCATGTGTGTATATATGAACTATTTCCCAAACACAATTCACTAACATAATCCATACTCTTTTTGACATTTTTACCCAAATCTTCACCAGTATAATCCTCATCTTTTTATACAACGTAATTCATCTTCAGACATTTCCCATGAACTGATTACAACAGTCTTCCAATTTGTTGCTTATGGAAGTTTAAATCTTCACTCCCTATTAAGAAGAATGTTGACAATACTGGACGAGAAACCACAAAAACCATATCATACAATCTTCAAGAAAAAAAGATGTACTTGGGAAGATGCCAATCATCTACCCTTTCCAACGAGGTGAGAATGGATAGATCCCTTGGACTGACTCAACTACAAGGTGCTTTTCCCTAAGAATTTTAAAGACTTCATTCCCCAAATTATATATGGATGCCCCTTCAAACATAAGACTAAGATGTTGTGGATTAGATTTGACTCGCAAGGAAAAGGAAGATTTTTCAAGGAGTAGATAGATTTGAAAAAAACTTGATCCAAAACCATGAAAACTATACAATATTAACAAAATAAATGTACAATAATCAACCCCAACCAGAGCAATAGCTCAATTAGTTAGGCATTTGCACTCCCTCCAATAAGATCGAAGGTTTGAGTCTACTCTCCCCAAATTGACTAAAACAACTATGAAAGATCCCAATTTCACCAATCACATTAGATTTACAGCCATCATAACAAACCCATCTTCAGATATCATCATTTTTATATAACCATTCATTAAATTATACCAAACATTCACCACACATATTATTTCATTCAATACATTCAACATTTGATCATATACAACCTTGTGTAATAAGAACATCCATAACCAATTATTAATCGACACAAAGTTTCAACTTACCCACAAATATGAAAGATCATGGCAGATACCATAATCATACATGCATAAAACTTTATTTCACATAATCTTACATTTTTCAAGAAACAACACGACCAACAATAGGATACTTAGCTTCGAATTTCTTCTCCCAATCATCAAGAACCCCGATTTCTTTCTCAGTTAGGTCTTCAATAGAAGGGGTGACGTCTTCTTCGTTCTTGGACATCTTGGCCAAAGCTCTGCTTGCATCTTTTCCGGCGAACATGGCGTAAGAACCTTCGGGACCGTAGAAAGATTTTCCGGTCGTGACGTCAAAGATTCGGCCTTTCACGGCAAGGTAAATGGGTTTTGATGGATCAGTGCCATTGTAGGCGATCAGCTGCTGAGGAGTTAGCTCCATTATGGTTTTAGGTTATTGATCGAATTGGCAATGACTTGGGGATTTGGGCACTTTTTATCTTTGATTCAATGAAAGAGGAAAATGGTTCGAGAAGTCCTTTTCTAAATGCAATTGGGCTCTCATTGGATTCCCATCCTAAAAGTAGCTTTTGTATATTCTTGGGAAAAAGACACTTTTAGCCCCTGAGTTTTGAGTTTGTTTACCATTTAGTCTCTGAGTTTTCAAAACCGACATTTTTACCCCTGAATTTTCGTTTTGTTTACCATTTGGTCCCTACCGTCAAAAACCTGTTAAATACTTAACAGAACGCTGACGTGGCATTAAAAAATTTATTTTAAATTTATTTTATTACTTATGTGTCAATATTTAAATGATGTGGCATGATTATCTTTTTTTCTCTCCTCCCCAATCTTCATCTTCTTCCCCTTTACTTATCTTTTTGTTTTGTTCTTCGTTCCCCTCTCCCGTTCTTCCTCTTTCATTCAAATGTGAACGGAAAACTCATGCCGAATTGAATGTCGGAGAAGACCATCGTCGTCACCATCGTTTTTGTCTCAAGGTTGCTGATTTCTCATATTCCATCTCAGAACATCTTTGCAGACTCAAATCGTCAACTTGCTTGAAGTCAAGCTCGCTGCAACAGGACCATCCGCCATTAAAGCCAAACTTAGAATTTTACCTGGAATCCAAATCTTTCACTACCAAACCAAATCTTTAATTCAGAAACACACAATGAATTAACTGGAATCCAAATCTTTCACTACCAAATATAATCTAATCAACAGAGAAAAGCAGATCCTATCATATATATTCAATAAAATCCTTATCGAGCATCAGAACATAATATATAAACGCCTCGAAAAACAAAAAATGCATAGAAATTATCATTGCGAAACATCATCAATCTCAAGCTCTGAGTGCAGATCCAAAGACAATAGCGAAGAAAGCAGCGATGCAAGTGAAGCTCAACGACGGAGTGATAGAAATGGCAGGAGAGAAGACGGTCCTAGAGCAGAAGCCTCAGCAGATTGTGTAGTGACAATAGAGTTGTGATGAGCAAATAGCTTAGCTTTACTTTCTCTCTCTAACGCTTCTTCCTGGAAAAATCAAACCCAAAAACAAAAGTTAATTAAGAGCTGAAAGAAGAATTCTCGTGGGGTTGGGGTTGGGTAGATGAAAAAAGAAAAAGCAACCTTTGAGAAAAAACAGAGAGAGAGAAGTAAAAGAGTTGCCTTTTATTAAGGGAAAACCAGAAACCCAGAAGAAGAAAAAAATAAAAGAAAATTACTTTTTTTTCCCTTCAAAATCAAAATAAGAGACTGATTGAGAAAAGAAAATAAAAGGAAATAAAAAAAAGATACAAACTTTACTACTTTTTCTCTGAATATTTATCATAGAAAACCAGAGACGGTATCAATTTTAGTTGGTGTGTGTGAAACTTTACCTAACCATGGATTCTTATGAAGCAATAAGAATTGTTTTCTCAAAGATTCAAAGCTTAGACCCTGAAAATGCTTCCAAAATTATGGGTCTTCTTCTAATTCAAGATCATGGTGAGAAAGAAATGATAAGATTTGAAAACAGCAGTCATCGTTTGAAAAGTGTTTTCTTTAGGGTTTCGAAGAAAGGAAGAAGATGAGATTCGAAAAGATTAGAAAGGGAAAATGGCTTTTATAATGGCTTGCCTAATATATTTTTTGGTATGAGCTCGCCGGAGATGGAGGTTCGTCGTCGATGATGGAGGTTCGTCGTGGTTGTGTATTTCAGATCTGGGGAAGGAGATGAAGTGGGAGAAGATGAACAAGGAAGGAGAGAGGTAATTACATAAAAATTAAATATTAATATTAAATTAAATAAATATGCCACATCATTAAAATTTGCCACATAAATCAATATAATATATATAAAATCAATAAGTAAATGTCACATCATCATTCTGTTAAAATTTAAAGTGAGGTTTGACGGCAGGGACCAAATGGTAAACAAAACAAAAACTCAGGAGTAAAAATGTCAATTTTGAAAACTCAGGGATCAAATGATAAATAAACTCAAAACTCAGGGACCAAAAATGTCTTTTTCCCTATATTCTTACAAAGGTTAAAAAATAGTTAGAAAAAAAATCTATGTTTAAAAAAAATTATATGATTATTTAGGTTATTTTGAAAATGAAATTTTTTTAAATATTCAAAGGCACCTTGTGAGTTGATTAGATGTATCCATAGTGAGACGATTTAGAGAAGGGAAAGAGTTTGGGTCAACGTTTTGGTCACCGATTTGAGGGAAGTGAAACAGTCACTTTAAATCGTAAAAGAAGGGAATGAGAGACTCGATATAAAATTAACAAAAGATACACACATCATTCAAAAAATATCTTCGGTAACAAAATCTTATTTTATGTATCATCAATTTAAATAAATCGATTAAATAAATTACAGAGTAAGTTTCTTATTAAATTTTATTTCAAAGATCAATTACAAGTATTTCTAATAATTCAAAATTAAATGGTAAGATTTGAAAACTAAAAAATCACATAGTTATAAAAGTGAGAATCCATGGAAAAAAAGTATAAAGTATATGATAAGCATCTCCAACCATATGCTTTTGATATTGGAGATACATCTAAAAGCTTCTAGTCAGAATTGGTCGAGAGTCGAGAGGCACTAACCTAATGTATATGGCATGGCATCTAGTAATTGAGATGTAGAAGAACATCAAGATTTAGAATTATGGTATGTAGGTATTATGTTACACGTTTTATTGTCATGTCTAGAGTTCTGATATTTTTATTAATTTATAAGAATGTTAAATCTTATTAGTAGAGTCAATTTAAAAAAAAATCCTATGAAAATAGTCATGTAAGTACACTTTATACTAGCTTTTAGTCATATGTCCAAAAACAATACTAAATAGCTAAAGAAGAAAACAAATTTACTAGGAAAAAAAAAAACCCCCGCTATTTTTCATACACTCATCACATCAATCATCTTTTCATTTTTCCTATTCTTTTGACTTTCTCTCTTTTTCTTTCCATTCTCTCTATCCATCACTCACTTTTTTTTTTCTCGCACCTAACCTAATATGTGTTTCCCTCTCATTTTTTCATTTTCATAAATTTGCATCTTCCATGTTAATGATTTCTCTCCATTTTTTTTTCAAGAAAGTTTAGATCTAGTACAATAATATTAATGGTACAATATGTATAATATATTATACTATACCATATGTACAGTATATTGATTTTAAGTTTATAAACTCATTTTTTTAAATGCAAGAACAAAACAGAGAATTAAAAATCTGAATGTATATGGAATAATTAGAGGAAAAAACAATTAAATTTGGGGAAATTGAAGAGAGAATGATTGGAAATAATTATATTGGGAAGATAAATTTGAAAATAAGGGAAAAGAGGAGAGAGAGTGAGAATAATTACATTAGAAAGTTGAATAAAATAATCATTACACTAAGGGGGCGTTTGGAGTGCGGGAATCGGAATTAAATGCCTGAGAATTAGATGTCTGGGAATAAGTAGTATGGAATAAAATGCCTGGGAATTTGATGCCTGTGTTTGGAGTGTGCTGAAATGGGATTCAAATGCCTGAGAATATGATGTATGTGTTTGGAGTGTGCTGGAATTTGGTTTATGGGAATATGATTATTGTTTTTTAGGAAGGAATATGATTTATTATTTTATTTAATTATTATATAAAATTTAATTTAAAAATTGAAAAAAATAATTAATAATATTAAATTTAATTAAATTAAAATTATCAACTATATTTATTTATAAGTTTGAATTTTTTAATTTCCTTTTAAATATTATTTCATCAAATAAAATAAAATTGATGAAACATATAGGAATCAATTTCTTACAATCATGTATTATTATATAAATTAGTTGATATTAATTGACGGTAAAAAATAAATAATTGTTTTCATTCAATATTTAGGGTTTAATAATAAAACAAATTTATTAATTTAAAAAAAGTGAAAATGTGTTATTTAAAAAAAGGGTAAAATGTAAATAAAACCCCTGTGACCCTGTGGTTTTTTTCAAATGCATGAACACTCCCCTTGGTTTGAAAATGGCAAATCACAGCATTGTGGTTCCAAATTTTTTCAATCAGACCCTTCCCCTTCAATGTCATTAATTTTATTTTAATCATAACTTCTTCGTTTGAACTCCGATTTGGATGATTCAAGATGTTTTAGAATCCTCATTTTGGTCTCTACGCTATGGTCACTTCAAAACTTTCAAATCACTAAAAACCAAAAGAGTTAACGGTGTCAATCATACCCAGTATTTTGATGTCAATCAACTCTTTTATTTATTAATCATTTCGAAGTTTTGAAGTGACAATTATATAGATCCTGAAATTAAGATTCCAAAATATCTTGAATCACCCAAATCGGAGTTCAAACGAAAAAAGTTATGGCTAAAATAAAATTTTTTACATTAAAGAGGAGGGCTTTGATTGAAAAAATTTGGAACCACAGGGGTGTGATTTACCATTTTCAAACCATCGAGGGTGTTCATGCATTTGGAAAAAACCACATGGGTCTCATTTTCATTTTACCCTTAAAAAATGTTGTATTTGGAATTAAGCTTGAAAAAAGTACTATAAAGTAAAATTTATCTAAATTAGTTAGTGTATTATTTTGAACATTCTTTTTAAATTTAATTATGTATAATATATTGAGTTTCTTTAAAAAAATATTTTTGATTTAAAAAATATGTATATTTTTTTTAATTAAAATTGAAGATATTTTTTTAATTTAATTATGTATAATATATTGAGTTTCTTTAAAAAAAAAATTTTGATTTAAAAAATATGTATATTTTTTTAATTAAAAAATATTTTTTAATTTTATCTTGTTCACTATAACCTACTAAAATACTCATAATATATTTTTTTTTCCTATTAGAAATACCAAATAGTACAAAATTGGAGAGAGTTTAATTAAATGCCAATGCCAAAGCTAATGCCAATGTTAAGTAAAGGGGAAATTTGGATGGGAATTGAATGTCAATGCCAATGGTAAAAGAGGTTGAACCAAACAATGGAATGGGAATTGAATGCCAATACCCATGGGAATTGAATGCCAATGCCCGCACTCCAAACGCCCCCTAAAGGTATAAAAGGCATAATGAAAAAGCAAAAAGTAATTGGTGACTAAAAAATGATAATTGATGATATGTGGCTAATTTTTTTTATACAACATAAGAAATAGTGGCTATTTTCTTAATTATCTAAAAAAAACCTCATTATTATAAATACAAGCTAAATGTTAAAGTCTGTAAAATCTTTTCTTGCACATTGAAGTCATTTAATATTTGGAAAGAATAAAGAAGCAATCCCATTTGCTACCTCTCAAAATTCTCTAAAAACGAATTGGCAGAAACTTGCAGTTAAAAAACATGATTGGAAGTTTAAAAGATAAACAATTAAATGAATTTTGAATCACAGTGCCAATCAAAAACCACTGATTCACAATATAGAAGCACCCCCTCAAGAAGTCAATAGTTTTATTTATTTATTTTTATATCTTCTAGTGTCAGAACCATTTTGGCGCGCACCTCTATTTCTCTCACGGGAGAACCACATAACCTTATCAGACGGAAAACTCATAGGATAATATTCTACAAGGGTGACCACACATGCATGGTTTGGATAGCATGCTTGTTAAGAAGACAAATAGTAAATGGATGAAGATTACATCTCAAGAATCTGGTATGGATAGCATGCTCCTTGAGTGTTATGTTGTGAAGCCAAAATAAAAGTCCATCACAATTTGATATTAGATGGGCCATTACTTTGGAAAAGCCCAATATATAAAGTCATTTGTATTTTTGATTTTGTATGTACATCACGTGGGCTGAAGGTCAATTTTGGCTTTGTGATTAACTGGCATCGTGAAGCGTGATGGCCAAGTTTATTCAAGTAGGTTAATTCTATATGACATATTGATTTTTCGGCTGACATTTGAAGACAGTGAGACGGCGTGACTTGCAAATTGATTTTGAAGACAGAGCGTTCCTATTGCAAAATTAATTTTGAGAGACAGTGAGGAGTTTGAGAGAGTGAGAAAATATTGTAAAGAAAGGGCTTTCTTTCTTGAGTGCTTTTGAGTGCATAATACACTGTATTGAATATTTTCTACATTGTATTCTCCTCTGATTCATCATAGTGAAATCTGCAGCGGTAGCAACTGGACGTAGCCCAACAATTGGGGTGAACCAGTATAAATTTTGGTGTCGATCTCTTTCCCTTTTATTTATTGTTATTATTCCGCATTATCGTTCTTGTGTGTGAATTTTTTAGGCGTCGCGAACCTATCAATTCCCTAACAACTGGTATCAGAGCTCTGGTTATTGTTGAAGAACGATGTCTAATCGGGAAGAGAATTCGAATTTGGGAATTGCAAAATTTGACGGCAATGATTTTGCCTTATGGAAGATGCAGATAGAAGATTATTTGCAGAGCAAATCCCTGGAATCACCATTGGGACCGAAACCTAGAGAGAGAAGGATGATGAATGGAAGAAGTTGGATAGGCGGGTTTTAGGAATAATTCGTTTGACTTTGGCAAAGAACGTGGCTTTGGTTATGTCAAAAGAAACGACCACTGCGGGATAGCTAAAATCCCTATCCAACATTTATGCAAAGCCTACCCCCACTGACACGTCGTTGCCTGAAAGTTGTGAAACCGAAATTGCAATTTCTAATAGCCTAGGGAGAGGAAATTTGAAAATTGCAGACATCAGAGATGCAGCTTTTGTAGATGAAATTTGCAGAAGGGACTCTGGTGGGACTTCTACATCCTGGTTGATTTGAATATGGACAGGGGAAGAAGTCGATTGGGAGCAACCTGGTAAAGGTAACAGGAACAGAAAAAGGTCAAGAAACAAGGCTAGGGATATCAAGTTTGAATGTTGGAAGTGTGGAAAAACGGGTCACTTGAAAAGGAACTGTAAGGCCCCAAAGAAGCCTAAGGGGAAGGAAGTTGTTACAAACACAGTTACTGAGAAGGTCTATGACGCCTTAATGCTTGCAGTTGAGAAAGCCCATGATCCTTGGGTTATTGATTCAAGTGTGTCTTTTCACATTACAGGACAACGTGATATTCTTGATAATTATGTTGTAGGAAATCATGGTAAGGTGCTTCTCGCCGATGGAGAACCCTTGGATATTGTTGGTATAGGAGATGTGAGCTTGAAGACCGCGAACGGTTCAGTTTGGAAGATTTCCAAGGTAAGACACGTACCTAAACTAACAAAGAATTTGATTTCAGTTGGCCAGTTGGATAATGCAGGATATAGAATATCCTTCCGCAATAGATCTTGGAAAGTTACTAAAGGTGCCATGATATTTGCTCGAGGAAGCATGAAGGGGAGTTTATATAGCTCCGGTAGTAGAGATCGGATTGCAGTGACAGATTCTACCGACATATCTGAATTATGGCATAACAGGTTGGGACATATGAGTGAGAAGAATATGAAAATTCTTCACTCTTCAGGAAGTTAGAAGGGCTCAAATCAATTGAGCACAAGTCATGTGAGAGTTGTATTTTCGGGAAAACGGAAAAAGGTCACTTTTCACAAGTGGGAGTAGAGCCAAAGAAGATCAAGTTAGAATTGGTTCATACTGATGTATGGGGGCCCACTCCAGTCACTTCTCTTGGAGGTTCCAATTACTACGTGACTTTCATTGATGACTCAAGCAGAAAGGTATGGGGCTATTTTCTCAAACATAAATCTGATGTGTTTAATGCTTTCAAAATTTGGAGAGCTATGGTTGAGAATGAGACAGGTTTAAAAGTGAAGAGCTTGATGTCAGATAATGGTGAAGAATACAATAGTAGGGAGTTCAAGCGAGATTGTGCGAAAACGGTATTGTGATGGTCAAAACTATTCCAGGGACACCACAAATGAGAATGGTGTGGCGAAAGGATGAAACGAACGTTGTGTGAACGTGCTTTAGAAGTATGAGATTACACTGGTTGCCTGAGATGTTTTGGGCGCGAGGCGATCAAGACAATGCCTATCCGATCAATAGAGTCCTTCTACACCACTAGACTTCAAATTGCCTGAGGAAGTCTCGGCGATAAGCGGTAAAACTTTCCCATCTAAAGGTTTTTGGTCATGTGTCTTATGTACATGTTAATGTCGCGACAGGAGCAAGTTAGATGTTAAATCCACTAAATGCTATTTTATTGGATTTGGCGGTCTTGAGATTGGTTATAGATTCCGGATGACCGAACCTGAAAATCATTAGAAGTAAAGATGTGATCTTCAACGAACAAGTTCTTTATAAGAACAGGCGTAAATCGAGGCAGGGGGATCGAGAGATAGATGGAAAGTCTCATCGAGGTTATTCGGTTAGAGGATCTTCCTGAGATTGAGACAGGACCTGCAGAGTTTGAAGTTCAAAACAAGATTGCTCCAGAAAACGAAGTTATTGAGACAGAATCAGTTCCAATAACTCCCCCTACAGCTGCTAGGAGATCTAGCAGGACTATTAGACCACCACAGAGGTATTCTCCTTCACTTCACTATATTTTATTGACTGACAGAGGTGAGCCTGAGTGTTATGATGAGGCGATTCACATGGAAGATTCAGCCAGTGGGAGCTTGCCATGAAGGATGAGATGGATTCATTGATGACGAATCAGACGTGGCAGTTTGCTGAGTTACCCAGGGGTAAGAAAGCTTTGCATAATAAATAGGTTTACAGAATAAAGCAAGAACCCGATGGCGAAGAAACCGGTATAAAGCAAGGCTTGTAGTCAAAGGCTTTCAAAGAAAAGGAAGGTATTGACTTCAATGAAATATTTTCTCCTGTTGTTAAATTGACTACTATCGAATCGTATTATCAATAGTGGCGAAGAGGATTTGTTCTTGGAACAGTTAGATGTAAAAACGGCTTTCCTCCATGGTGATTTAGAGGAAGAGATTTACATGGTTCACCACACGGTTTTGTAGTACAGGGAGAGGAGAAAATGGTGTGCAAACTTGAAGAGCTTGTATGGTCTCAAACAGGCTCCTAGACAATGTGGTATATGAAGTTTGACAGCTTTTATGAGTAAGAACTGGTTTCCAGGAGATGTCAGCGGATCATTGTTGTTACATCAAGCGTGCGGGTAATTCTTACATTATCTTGCTTTTGTATGTCGATGACATGTTGATTGCAGGGGCTAGCAAACAGGAGATTGATCAACTCAAAAGTGATTTATCAAAAGAGTTTGCTATGAAAGATTTAGGTCTTGCTAAACGATTCTTGGGATGAGCATTGAGAGATCCGATGGTTTATTGACTTTGTCACAGCGATTATGTGAAAAAGGTTTTGAAGCAGGTTTCACATGGAGAATGCAAAACCAGTGAGTACTCCTTTTAGCTTCTCATTTTAAATTATCTAAAGAGTATTCACCCACTTCCGAACGCAGGAGAGAGATCACATGGATAGAGTGCCTTATGCTTGGCTATAAGCGTCTTATGTATGCTATGGTTTGCACCGCACCGGACATTGCACATGCAGTGGGAGTTGTGAGCAGATATATGAGTAATCCAGGAAAGCATCACTGAGAAGTCATCAAGTGGATATTCGGATATTTGAGGGGAACAATCGATTATGCTTTGCATTTTAAAAGGTCGATTTTAAATTGCAAGGTTATGTGGATGCAGATATGGCAGGTGATATTGATGGCAGAAAAAGTACTACTGGGTATGTGTATATTTTGGGTGGTACAGCTATTAGTTGGGTCTCTAAGTTGCAGAAGATAGTGGCCCTTTCAACGACAGAGGCTGAGTATGTTGCAGTTACAGAAGCCAGTAAAGAGATAATATGGCTTCAGTCCTTCTTAGAGGAACTTGGTCAGAAACAGGGAAAAGGGACATTACATTGTGACAGTCAGAGTGCTATTCATCTGGCAAAGAATCCGGTATTTCATGCCAGAACGAAGCACATACAAGTGAGGTATCACTTTATCAGATCAGTGTTGGAAGATGATGTGTTGGTACTAGAAAGGATTCCTGGTAGTCAAAATCCGGTAGACATGTTTACCAAGACAGTTCCAACAGACAAACTGAAGTTGTGTGCAACTTCAATTGGACTTCTCAAGAACTAGTAAAGAGGATTCGTTACCGCTGCAGAGAAGATATGATGTTTGTTTTGTCTTCAAGTGGGAGATTGTTATGTTGTGAAGCCAAAATAAAAGTCCATCACAATTTGATATTAGATGGGCCATTACTTTGGAAAAGCCCAATATATAAAGTCATTTGTATTTTTGATTTTGTATGTACACATCACGTGGGCTGAAGGTCAATTTTGGCTTTGTGATTAACTGGCATCGTGAAGCGTGATGGCCAAGTTTATTCAAGTAGGTTAATTCTATATGACATATTGATTTTTCGGCTGACATTTGAAGACAGTGAGACGGCGTGGCTTGCAAATTGATTTTGAAGACAGAGCGTTCCTATTGCAAAATTAATTTTGAGAGACGGTGAGGAGTTTGAGAGGGTGAGAAAATATTGTAAAGAAAGGGCTTTCTTTCTTGAGTGCTTTTGAGTGCATAATACACTGTATTAAATATTTTCTACATTGTATTCTCCTCTGATTCATCATAGTGAAATCTACAGCGGTAGCAACTGGACGTAGCCCAACAATTGGGGTGAACCCGTATAAATTTTGGTGTCGATCTCTTTCCCTTTTATTTATTGTTATTATTCCGCATTATCGTTCTTGTGTGTGAATTTTTTAGGCGTCGCGAACCTATCAATTCCCTAACATTGAGCAGTGTAAAATGGATAGATTTCCCTTATTAATTAAATCAATTGCAACAAAGTTGACACTTTTATGGATTCAGAAGGCACAAGAATTCCTTTGTTCTGACTTAAATGAAATGCATCTCTATCAGAAACAAAAAAAAACCTCCTACCAAAATTGAAGTGGGTTGGACAACGAAAGTTGCAGGCTAGGTTGAGCAGGAATACTGTGGTACAAAACTTCTCTGTCTAACAAGTTCATGGAGATCATGAACAATCTTGAATACAGCATCAGGTCTTGCTAGCCTCAAGGCATTTTGTGACATTGCCATTAGCTCATCTGCTTTTGGGCCAAACCAATTCGCTACAATATTGGCTATCTCTTTAGGAGATTTTGAAAATTTCCCGCATCCGTTTTCCACAACGTATGGCACGTTTCCAGCTTCCTGCAAGTAAAAGAAGAATACTAGTATATCAGGTTTTGACCGACATGCAAGATAACCTGAATTCATTGATAGTCCACTTTTATAACATCCAAAGAATTGTGATTGTCATAATTGAAGCATCCCAAATCCGCACTCGGAACTTGGCTGATCAGACTCGGATAGTTTTTTTTTTTTTTTAATAAGACTTGGATAGTTTTCATTCAACAAAAAAGCAAATACAGTGCCAATGAGAATAAATCAAGAGTGGGGCCTACCATTGGCACTTGTAGGCTTATAATTTACTAATTTCAATTTCAATAGATCTGATGGTCTCAAAAATAAAGACATTTGCAATGATAATCAACTTCAAGTTTTAACTCAATTTAAAAGAAGGAATTAGGATACATAATCAAGAGCGGTTGGAAGATCCATATCTAAAAAGAAGATTATGATATAAATTTACTGGAAAAATAAAGCATTTGCATGATAATCAAGGAAGATTATACAATGAAGCTATGAATGACCTGGCAATCTACAGAACTATGAAGAATGCAATTAGAAAATAACCTGCCCAGCAATGAAACCATTCAAAATTATAGGAAGACCTCTGATCATGGCTTCAGCAATTGTTCCGGGGCCCGCCTACATAAGTAAACTTGTTGGTTATTAGGCACATCCACTGCGAAAATCAAATCATAATTGTCATGCAGAAATTACCTTTGTTATAATGCAATTACAAGCTCCCATGCATTCCTCCATTTTAGTGACAAACCCCTTCACCTACAACATGGGACAAATTTCAAGTTTGTGGGAACGTCTAAAAATTCAGCTATGATTATGTTTATCCTATGACCTAACAGTCTAAAATCTGATAAATCGTTAAATCATTTAAACTAGTAATGCTCTTAAAAAATGTATAGCATACAGCTGATTTTGACCAATCAACAGTTCCTACCTACATATTATTAACAATATAAAACATTGCAATGGAAATTGCTTAGGTAATGTACATTCCATCTATTAAGAACTTTTTCTTATCCATGATTTCACAAAATATAAATAAAATGAAAAAAAGAATTCATAGCACCTTTTCCTGCCCAAGGTTCCTGTAATCAAAATATGTTTAGGCAAGGATACATAATGGTATATATTTGGTAAAGAAAATATATCAAATTTTCTACATCACAAAAATCAGTTCACATTTTTAGGAAAAGAATATGAGAATTCTGAAGGGCAGACTTAATAATAAGCAGTGAAGATTCAAATCTGTGATTAAAGCAGCAATTGAGGATTTCAGACAGTTCAATACCTGGACAGGAACCTTCCAATCAATTGAAAGCAACCTGCCAGCTAGTTTTTTGTTGCGGCCACAAATCACAAGAACCTGCCCCATTGGCTCTCCAAGATTTTCATCATACAACGCTTTACTAAGTGCCTTGGCAGTAGCCTCGATCGGACCCATACCTTCCCCTCCTCCCATGAGCAACACAGCAGGGAGATTTTCATCCATTCCTAAATTTTTCCTCAACTCAATCTGTGATCATAAAAAATGAAGAAGGTTCAAAGTTAAAACTTCCACCAAAATTCCACCCAAAAACAGCAATAGAGGTATGAAGTTAACACAAATATGTCAATAAGAGAATAAAATCACTGAAAATTGCCAGAGTAAAAATAAAGAAAAAGAGTGGCATTTTTCATATTAAAAAATCCATTGGAGAAGGGTTTATCTTTTGTCCTTTTTTTTTCCTGGGGAAGCGAGGTGGTGGGAAGGATTACCCGTTATCTCAGATAAGACTGTCAATCTACTTGTGGGTGTAAAAACCATACAGGGTCTATTCTGCATATGTTGAGCATCTAAAAGTTAACGACTGGAGTTGGAAGGTTATACAGTTTGGGGATCACGCAATATTGAGCACAAAGCAGCATAGCAGATCATAAAAAAAGTCACAAAGTCTTAAGATATAGGAACTTCAATTCTTTGGCAAACCAAATAACATAATACATAACATGTAAGGGAGAAAAGCATTAGATGCAAATGGGAATTTCTTAGATAAAAAATCAACCTTCGATTGAATGGGCTTAACAAAGGAAGGCCGCACAGGAAGGCCATAGACCTTTAGTTGTGAAGGCTGGAGCCCAGCTTTCAAAGCTCTCTTTGCTACCTCCGTAGATGGGCAATAGCATCTCGTTACAAGCTTATGAAACCTAAAGAACAGCAACAGCACATAGATGATGAAAACTAAACCAGTAATAAATAATCAAATAAAAAGGAATTAAAAAGAATGACTAACCATGTAGGGTGGCAGGTGCTCAAATCTGTGACTACTGTGGTAAAAACAATCTTATTCAAAAGGCCTTTTGACCTCAAAATACGAAGTGGAACATGTTGCATCAAAGGATGTACACTGATAATAATATCTGGTTGATATTTCATCAGCCCTTTTGCCACCTCTCTGGAAGCATTAGAATTTAGAAAAGACAAAAACCTCATGAGATCGTCAACTTAGAAAACCAGAACGCTAATCCAGGAAAACAGTCTTGTAAATTCAGGTGCATACTGAATTGAAATGGGAATAAATCACTCTCCATGAGGGGTTTTTAGCTACAGAATTATAAACATAGATAGAATCCATCCATAGTCTTTGAGGCACTAGGCCTTATTTTTATATATATAGTCAACAAAGATGAGCCATGTGAAAGTAAAGTGGCCTTCAGACGATCATAAGAAGATATGAAACTGAAAGCAACTATCGATGGACGGATTATCAAACTCACCGAGCTATGAAAGTCGAAGTTGCAGCAAAATTAGATTGATGAATAACTTTTGGAGCAGTCACATAGTATGTCATTTTCCACAATGTGCCATGTTTCACCAAGAAGTTATAGCTCCTGGGTAATTGATTAAACGGCCAAGGAGTATGCTCCGTCCATAAATCAGTTATAAACACCTGCAATCTTGCTCTTTTAGATACAGCACATTGTCAAATGTCAAAGATCTAGATGATGTAAAGGTAGATTCAATTTCCCTTAATTCTCCAATTTATATTAGCAAACTGTCCAAATCAACACAAGTAAAGGGAAATTTTACTGGGTAGGAATTTGTAAATATTCAGTTTTTTAGCGTGCCAATTAGTGATAGACTATGATCGATAAGTCATTGACTGTTATCATTCCATGTGATAACGTTAATTTACATGTCAATCATAATGATCATTGACGTGCTAAAATATATACAATATTTACAAAATACTTTCTTAAAACGTTATATTTGCAAAAGCCAACTGAACCGGCATCACGGGAATCAAACCATAAAAACCATCCACCGCCAACATGAACATAGCTCAACTTGTCAAGTATCGTTTAATTCTGGTATTGAGCTTCCTCTCCCTTATTTGTATAATGCAATATTAAAAAAAAAAAAAAAAAAAAAACGAGCCACTTAAACTAACCTGATACTCGTTCCCAAACTCTTCATTAAAGGCTGCTTTGATTGCTTCAGCAGAGGCCCTATGACCCCCACCAGTGTCACTCATCAAAATAAGAACTCTTTTGGGATTCTCAACTTCCACTCCATTCAATGGTAGAGCCCCATCTTGTGATACATCAAACCCATCCTCTCTAATCCCATTTGCATCATTTGAAACACCATTTACAGAAGCAAACCCGAGAGGGGCTTTATAACAATGAAACTTTGCAACTTTATTAAACTCATTCAAAAATCTCCTCAAGCTTGAGCTACCTCTAGAACTCAAACTTGAAGAAGCACAAAACTTAGGCCTTTTCCCACATCCATAATCCTCTAACCGATCAAAGTAGATAGAATTAGACGAAAAGGAAGAACACCCATCTGATTTCAAGTTGAGAAACCTTGAACTGAAAGCTAAATAACCCAATTGAGAAACGAAATCGAAAACAGAACCATTCTCTTGAACTAAAGTTGATGAATTACGCATGGTTTAAAGCTAAGTAAGATGATACATGGAGATTAATGAAAAGGGTGTTTCTGAAAAACAAAAAATGGACGAACTTTACGAAAGAGAAAGCCAGAGAGAGATAATCAAACGAAGAAAAACTGCAAAATTTTTTTCCTTTTGGTAAAGGCTTTCTGGTTCTGTGATTGCTTCACAGCCACAAGGAGAAGATGGAGAGAGATTGAGAAAATGGATATGGGTTTTTATACCTCTTTTGCGCCAAATTTTGCTCTTTTTTTTCACGCTGAGGGTCAAAGTGGCGCTTTAGTTTTCACAGCTTGGACTTGAAAGCGTATATTCCATGGAATGGAAAAGACCCGAATTGAGTGGGTTTACATTTGGTTGAGGTTGACCCATGGTTCACCGGCCATCTCACATTTTTTTGTTTTTTTGAAGATCAATATGATTTGGTTGTATTTAGTTATGTGGGTTTATTTAAACATAAAGTTCTAGTTTTTAAGATTGAAAACATTAATTAATTCTAAAAAGCCCATTTGACATAGCTTTTTAAAAAATATTTTATAATGGTTGTATAAATATTTTAAAACAATTCTAAAAATTATCACAAACTAACACTAAATAATGATGAAAAACTTGATAAGATTTGGATTATCTTAACGTTGGATTGAACTATTTTAATGAGTTTTTTAATTTTTACTTATACTTTTTATCATTGAGGAATGAGCGAGTTTTAATTTTTGTTTGCTATCTATTTCGTATGGGTATTGTTGTATTTATGTTAGGGAAGTTTAGTTCCACAACTATTACAAGTGATTTAGATACCTTTTAAAAGTGTTTTTGATAACTATTAAAAACACTTTGAAATAAACTATAAATGTATTTGGTGGTTGAATTTTGAATGATTTATATTGATTGTTTTTTTGGGACAGCTTTATAGTTTAGTTCTTTTTATTGCTTATAGTTTTGTTTTAAGCAGGTTACAACTTTTATCATGTATTAAAATTCATAATATGTTTTTGTTAAATAGAACTTTAAAGTAAAAAGCTTTGACTTAGTTTACAAATAAAAGGGCTTGTCAATAACTCAATTGGTTAGACATTTACTTTCTTCTCTTGAGGTTAAAGGTTCGAGGCTTCCCCCTTCCACTTTGATGTAATATATATAAAAAAAAATGTTTATTATCATCAAAACATTAGGTATATTGAAGTCATAAACTTTTTTAATATTGATGTTTTCGAAGTTTTTAAGTGATCATATAACAGAGTTGTAAAAAAAGTTCTATAGCATGTTGAATCATTCAAATTGAAGTTCAAACGAAAAAATTATGGCTAAAAGAATGTTAAAGACCTTGAAATGAAGATGTCAAGTTAGCACATTTTTAATTGGGTATAATTTATCATTTTTTAACTATAGAGATCTTATTTATATTTTATCTTAAAATAAATTATAAAAAAAATATCAATATTCACTAAAATAGTGAGTTTTGGATTAGTAAATAAGATATAAAACATTTTGAAGGAAATATGCCTTTCCGTTTCTGATAAGAAATTCTTCACGATAGCAAAACTTTCTTTAACATTTATAAAAAAATAGTATGTTTTATTTAAAAAAATCACTCGCTGACTCTAGTAAATGACTTGATTGTGATAAATGATAACCAACCATTTTTTTTCTTTTTCTTTTGTGCACTAAATTATTGACATGTTTAATTTAATAATTTGCCATATTTAAAATAATTTTATAAATATTAAAAAAATTTGTACAGATCTACAATCACCTACCCTTCTGATAATTTAGTCCTTTTACAAAATCATGATCTGATTGAAAATTTGAATTTAATATCTAACTCTCATAAATATAAATTCCAGCCATTGTGTTGTGGTTGATTCTTTTAACTACTCATTTAAAGACTCAATACCACATCTACTACAAGTGACTTAGATATATTTTAGAAGTTTTTAAAAATGTTTTTGATAACCATTAAAAAACACTTTAAAAAACTATCTCAAACAGACTCTTAATAGTACCGCTTCTACTACAATATAATACAATACAAATAGTTTAAAATACACTAATTTGATATTACATAATATTTTTGTTTTATTTTATAGATACTACATCAAATTGAGAGAAAAGATAATCGAACATTTGCCTTTTAATATAATGAAATATATTACTAATAAGTTGACGTATGTTCATATTAGCGCATAATATTTTGTTAACTATTCTACAAAATTAAATTAATGAAAATGATTTATCAATATATTTATACAAAATTTAAAGATTAAACATAATAATGGAACAAATAATCAAAGTTTAAGAATTAAAATATTTTTTAAACTCCATATTTAAGATACGATTCAAAACCATTATCCCACGTTTTTTCCCACACACAATCCTATTTGACATTAGGGTCATTATGATCCACGAGTGCAGAATGGAAAAGGAAATTTAAGTGCGTGATTCAATTGGGCATGATTTTCAGTTGACACTGTAATTCATTGAGAACGCGTGATATTCTCATTCCACACAATAAAATCATGCTTGACCTAACCCGGCCTAGCCCCATGCCTAGCCTACAACAGCCAATTAGTTGGGCTGTGGATAAATCAAATAAAAAAAATAATTAAGAGTTCTCCGACCATGTAACTACCCAAATGGTTAAAAATCAAAAGAATTAAATTGTTTATAGATATAATATTTTTTTGAAAACTCTAATTGTGAATAAAAAATACAAGATAGTCGGTGATAACTTATTAGGTAATTAATGATAACTTATCAAGAGGTAATCAGTGATTATATGTACAAAATATCAATTAATACAGTTAACTAGTAAAATTATTTATTATCTATGTGCCGAATCAATGATTACATGTTAGAGAATTAATTATTACTTACGTGAAATTAGAGGCAATTATGTAATATTATATGCACGAGTTTGAGTTTTTTACTATATTTATAAATGAGTTTTTTGGCTGTTATTTTTATAAATATTGGTTCTGATTGTGGTATATGTATAGTGTAAGAGCCCCATTTTCACATAAATTTATTAATCTAATTAAATTTCACGTCTAAAGATTTTTTAAATAAAATTAATTTTAATCTAATTCTACTTTAACTAATATGTGATTAATATATTATAGATTAAGATAGTATACAATTTGATTGAATTTTTTTAATTACACATAGATATATAAGTTGTCAAATGAAATATAACTTAATTAATTAGATATCAATACTCTCTCATAAGATTAAAGGTTTCAACCTTCCACTCTTTATAAAATATAATATTTAAAAATAATTATTGATCATTAATCCATTTCTTTCCAAATGTTCTTAAATATATTAAATTAAAAATGAGAAGAGTTCATAGATGAGAAAGGAATATAAACTTTTAAATGCCTCTTTTATGACTTACATGTGATGTATATAAACTCTAGATGTCTAAATCGATTGAGATAAAATCTAAGAGTCTTTTTTTCATATTCCCCATTAATATTCTCCAATTGTTAGTGAGTTTTTAACACCAACGTTCCAATTGTCTGGCGGTGGCATATACTTTTGCTGCAGCAAAGACTAATCCAACACGTTCTCCTCTTAAAATAGTAGACACATTTCGATGAAACATCTATTCATTAACGTTTGGTTCAACTTTCAAGGATTTAGACTATATAAGTTCAATTCTTGTTTGTCGTATGTCAGACAATAAAATATTAAGATCCATCATTTCTAATCAATTCATTATTTTCTATAATTACAATATAGTTTATATAAGGGTTAAACGCGCTAATGACCCTCGCACTTTCAGACTTTTTCAATTTACACCCTGTACTATCAATTTAGCTTTTTTTCACCCTTACACTTTCCATCTTCCAATTTCCGTTAAAAAAAAGTGTTAAAACTAACGGCCATTCTTTTTTATTTTTTTTAATATCTATGATATGTGAAAAGACTTTTAAATCATACTTCTTCATCCTTTCATCTTTCATTCACTTTCTCTCACCTCTATTTTCATGGCGGACAGATTTCATTCCACCGATTACCCATATCATAAATCAGATAATTTTGTTTCTTAAATTACCGATTTCGTCAAATCTAAATCTCTGATAAGATCGAGTCCATTATACAAAACGAAGGAAGAAATAAAATGATGAATGACAAAATTTGAAACGGCCCGTATGTATAAAATAGTCCAGTACTAAAAAATCCTAGAAATTTTTATAATTTTATTTTTTAGTTTTTAAAATTTTCCTGCAGAGGCGGCTAAATTGGACCAAAAAATCGATTTCAACTATCAGCTCATTTTCATGAAGTAAAGTACTTTGGTTTAATCATGCTCCTCTTGTTTTATTGAGCCCATGAATTAGATTCTTCTGGCAAGTGTAGAAATAGAGGTAAGAGAAAGTGAATCTGGGGATGAACTTGGTCCACCATGGAAATGGAGATAGTGGAAGTGAAGGAGTGAGATGGGAAGATGAAAAAGAAGGATGAAAAAGTCTTTTCATATACTTTGGATATTGAAAAATATTAAAAATAAAATGACGGTTAGTTTTAACACTTTTTTTGACGGAAATTGGAAGATGAAAAGTGTAGGGGTGGAAAAAGCTAAATTGATACTGCAGGGGTGTAAATTAAAAAAGTCTGAAAGTGCGAGGGTGATTAGCGCATTTAACCATTTATATAATTCATACTTAACATCCTCCAATACATAATTCAAACTAAAGTTTAATAGACTTAAACTTAAATTAATTCGTCTAAACTTGTTAGCCAATCGCCTGATACTTAACTAGTTAATAATTTTTTTAAAAAAATGGACTGATTCGTCTCTAAAAGAAATTATATGGGATGTTGGATGTCATAATTACATACATCTTCTACCTATAGAAATTGAATGAAAGTATTTTTCAAATGGAGAAAGAGAAATGATAATTTTTTTAATTTTCTAATTATTATAAAATCTCTATGGATCAAGTATCTTAGACCCCTCTCCCATTTCATTTCAACCCCGTCCTTGCCTCTAACTCCAAAGTCTTCACCGAAATAAAGACGATGAGTTCTTCTTTGATCCAGCCCCTTCCTGCCATGTTAATTTTAAGCTTGCATTTCTCATCCCTAATTAAACAATTTAAAGAAGCAATTTGTCAATTTTTTTTCCAATTTTAACACTTTACCAACTCTGAAAGGTTGAATGAGTATAATTATGGGTGGTTTGTGCAATTTTTCATTTAAAATTACTGATAATGGTAGAAGAGTTGAAAAAATTATCACAAATACCTCAAAAATAAAAAAGGGTTTTCAAAACTACCATAGTTAAAAATTTAGTTTCTTTTTTACCTTATTTGGCAGTTTTCTATTAAAGTTACACCAATTAATTAGCCGTCAATAACTAATTTTAGGGTAGTTTTGAAACATCTAATAATTTGAGGGTATTTTTGATATATTGAATTGTTAAAGGGATAGTTATGAAAATTACCTAAAGAGTTAACCGCAGTTAGTACAATGGGCCACTTTTTTATACGGCCCACTACGATCGAAAATCGAAAGAGTCCAGATGCGAATTTCGAACTGAAGCCCAACAGATCAAGGACCGGGTCGGCCCGTTTGAGTAATGGCGTTCTCTTAATTTATCGCAGACAAACAAATCACTCGCGTTTCGCGATAGAGAAAACAATGGCAAGCGACGAAGAGAGAGTTCTAGAGAATCAACTGGAGCTTCAATTGCAAGAACAGAAGGAATCTCTCGTTGCTTTACAAGATGCCCTAGCCTTCGATTCCTCCAATCCGGAGCTTCTCTCGGTACATTATTTTCCGTTTGGTTCTCGAGAAAATTCAAGACAGAAAATCACGAATCCAGTTTTTTTTGAAACTCTAATTAAACTGCTATTATCCTCCTGTTGATTTTGCGAAATATTATCTGTTTAATGTTAAGGTTTACGAGGAGCTTAGTCAAGCGATTAAAGATGCTGAGGATTCGCTTCTTCATCTTAAACGCGCTAGGTTATTACGAGAAGCGGATTCGGTTTTGTTTGGTTCTGATAGTAGTGTTGAGGATGTTAAGATTGAACCTCTTGATTCTACTGATGTGGAACCTGAATCTCTTGAGGATGAAAGTTTTTTAGTTGGATCGAAATGTAGATTTCGGCACACCGATGGACGTTGGTACAATGGTGAAATCGTTGGATTAGACGATTGTAATTCCGCGAAAATTGCGTTCCTCACTCCTACGACTGAAAACATGTTGGTAAGTAGTCCGGGACGTTATATTTCTTCGGTTTTGAAACTGTTATTTGTTAATTTTGCACCATTAAGTTATCTTGTGATTCCTTTCTTAGATGTGTTCTGATATAATTGCTTTTACCATGCTTGTTGTATGTAATGTATGATTGTGATTGAGTTCGACTTGTTTCATGCCGATAATGGTACTATGGATTAATTTGCATTCTACTTGTTAGATGAATTTTAGTAAGTGTTAGCAATGACTTGGATTATAATTCAACTAAAGTACTGAACAATCAATATGTTTTTTTTCCCCACAATGATACTAATGCTACCTCACAACACCAAAGTGCAGATGTGCAAGTTCTTCTTACAGCAAAGATGTCGGTTTGGCACTAATTGCCGCTTATCACATGGTATGTTGCATTCCTTCACATGGACCAAGTGGATCCAACAACTCATTAAGTAAAGCCTTCCTTTTGTTTCAGTGGTTATTACCACTTCAATAATTATTTTGAGATGCACGGGACTTCCTATTTACCTAACCCTATTTAACATAGAAACTTGCAGAGTGACAATATTGACGAAGGCCTTGCTATTAAACTAGAATGTTATTAAAAAGAAATCTTCGCAAGAGTCCAGTATGAAAAAAAGATTTTTTGAGTTTTGGTCTTGATAAATCTCTTATTGTTTTGAATTCCTAATATAATGAGTGAAGTCTATGTACATTCGTCCTGCCGTCATTTTTACTTGTGTTCCCTTCTTGAGATAATAAACAGATTTTAATTTCTATTAAAAGAGCAGAAGAAGTAACGGGGGACTAGATTCTAATCCTGGAACTAGAGAAAATATAGAATATAAAAAACTCTCCCATGTGTCAAAATTGTAAAGCAGTATAATATTGGAAAACCCTTTTTTTTTTCCTTAACTAAAGTTTGAAGGAGGTCTTCAAATGAATTCTATCCCAAATTCAGTTGATATCACGTTTTTGCCTTCAACATATTTCTCTATTCTTCCTCTCGGTCTAGATCTTCTACAAGGTTGGTACCACTAAATTCATTCAAATAGTCTCGTTTTTTATTTTGAATTTGAACCTCTAGTGAGATTAGTCTAGGTGCCCGTAAACTGAGAAAGACTTCCCCCCAAAAAAAATCTTGATCCTCTAGCAAATTGAATTATAGATCAAAACGGTATGACTCTATGAGGTAGCTCAAGCTATTAAAATTTAACACAAGAAATAGAGAAGAGGAACCATCACAGATCTCTATATCAAATTCTTTATAAAATCAATTTCAACAATTTGCATGTATAGATACTTTTGAAGATTTAAGACTGCTTTAATGCAGCTGTCTATTTGTGCTTGATATTCTTTATCTGAGACATTCTATGACTATGCTTTATGAATGGCAAGGTAGTTTTGCCTGTAAACTTGTTTGCAGATATGCTGCATCTACCTCAATTCTAATAATGCTATGATAATCAGTTTATTTTTCTTGATTATCTTTTCCTTTTGTATTTCAATTGAACTTGCCCTAGTTTTTTATTCACCCTTTTAATCTCGAGAATATCTTTTTTATTAAGTCAGTAGCTATGCTGCTATTCTCTATTAGCTGAGAGAGTTCCATATGTGCAGGAGTTGTTATTCCTTTAACCTCTCTTCGAAGATATGTGCCAACAATTTGGAATCACTCACTGGCAGGGTCATGTATCTGGGCTGTCTCATCTAGGAGCGGCATCTGGAGGGAAGCTGAACTTGAATCTTGGGATGATTCACTTCAAGTTGCACAAGTTGTTTTCAAAGATGATGGATCCTCTAAAAATCTTGGGCCGGAAGATATTATGCTATCCGAGTATGCTCAAATTAGTGATGGAGAACAAAGTGAATCCAGTTTCGACCAGTCTGACTCTGATTCTAGTGATTATGATGAGGATGGTTTGGATGGTTTGGGGTTTCTTGAAAGTTCTACACTGCAAAGGGGCATCCAAACAGAAACCATTATATTTGCTAAATGGGAGAACCACACCAGGGGAATTGCTTCAAAGATGATGGCTAATATGGGCTATCGTGAGGGGATGGGTTTGGGCGCATCTGGGCAGGGGATGTTAAATCCTATCCCTGTTAAAGTGCTTCCTGCAAAGCAATCTCTTGATCATGCTCTTGAGTCTCAGGAAGAGAATAATGGCAACGATGAACCCCAAAGTAAGAAACGGAGTAGAGGCGGTAAGAGGAAACGTGACAAAAAGTTTGCTGCAGCATCCCAGGCAGCAAAAGGGGTAGAGGAGTCAAGGCCTGATGTCTTTAATCTTATCAACAACCACCTTGCAATGCATAATGAAGCATTGAATGGTGGATCGGTGAAGAAACCAAAAGATAAAGGTTCTGGGGATGGGAAGAAGGTGGATAGACGAACACTAATTGCATATGATGATGAGATGAAAGACTTGCGCTCGCGGATAGGGAAGCTTGAAGAAATGGCGAACAGGAACAAGAACGAGAAGGCTGTTTATGAGGCTGCTTTGAGAAAGCTGAAGGAGACCCGCAAAGCTTTGGCCGATGCTGAGGCGGCTCACGCCTCGGCATCAAATGCAGTTACCAGCGGCGAAAAGGAAAAAAGATGGTTGAAGTTTTAGTACTTGAAATTTGACGTGATGTCATTGTATTTAAGATATATCTTGTATGGTGAAGAAAATTCAATTCATTCTCTGAAATTGCTTCTCCAACCAGAGCTCAAACTAAAGATTATTCTCCCTTCCTTGCCTAATCTGTTTTTGGGATTATCCTATAAGTATTAGGTTGTATAGTAGCAGCTATTGTTTTTGAATGGATTCATACAGTCTCGACACCAATGCTTTTATTACTTTTTCCAGGTGATGGAATTTTTAATTCTAGTCTAGGTTGTAGATGATTATTATCCATTATTCTGGATTATCATGGTTGTAGTTTTTACCTATTTTGTTCATTTATTAAAATTGTATTACGAGGTTAATTTATTCTTCATTATTGTTAAACTTTAAATATTTTTTTAATCAAAGATGTATATGGATATCGATTTTATGGAATATATGACTTGAACATCAAGACTTGTGAAACAATTTGCGAGTTTGGAGTTTTTAATTCCTCTAATTGGAGTGTAATTTATAATTTTTTATTGATATGTTTTTTTGTAATTCCCCCTTTTTATTTTTTTTCATGTTTTCATATATCAATGAAAAGGCCCCATTTATTTTTTTTAAAAAAAATCAAAGATGTATGGATATTGGTAAAGTGTGAACTATGGAGACTTAAAAAATAGGGTAAAATGTAAATAAGGCCACTATGCCTTTTCAAAATGGATGAAGACCCGCATGCGTTGAAAATGGCAAATCACACCGTGGTTCCAATTTTTTCAATCAGACCCCTCCCATTCAATGTCAATAATTTTTTTTTTAGCCATAACTTCTTCGTTTGAACTCCGATTTAGATGATTCAAGATGTTTTGGAATTTTCATTTCCAGCTTTACATAATCGTCGCTTTGAAACTTTGAAATCATCAATAACCAAAAGAGTTAACGATGTCAATCATACCTAGTGTTTTGATGTTAGTAAAATATTTTATTTATTAATGATTTCAAAGTTTCGAAGTGACGATTATGTAAAGCTGGAAATGAAAATTCCAAAACATCTTGAATCATCTAAATCGGAGTTCAAACGAAGAAGTTATGGCTAAAAAAAAATTATTGACATTGAAAGGGAGTGGTCTAATTGAAAAAAATTGGAACCACAGGGGTGCGGTTTGCCATTTTCAAAGTAAGGGGGTGTTCATGCATTTTGAAAAGACCACAGGGGTCTTATTTGCATTTTACCCTAAAAAATATAATTCAAAATTTTTTTGTTAACAATAATTTTCCTAAAAAGATTTGAGTATTTTATATTCAGAATTACGCTATTTTAGGAAAAAGTAATCCTTCCTTAATTTTAATTTTTAAACAATTCTAAAAGCAAAACTTTGAGAATAAATATTAATGAAGAAAATTACTGAAAGGGCTTCTTCATCTTCGTATATAAAAAACCCCGCCGAATTATTTCTATAGATTCCAACAGGCATCGTCAGAATCGTCTCTCTCGCAAAAGGTTTCAGAATCAATATGAGAATTGCAGTTGAAGGTTGCATGCATGGTGATCTCGACAATGTTTACAAAACTCTCCACTATATTGAGCGAGTTCAAGAAATCAAAATCGATCTTCTTCTTTGCTGTGGCGATTTTCAGGTGAGTTTTTTTAGTTGAATCTCATTTGCCCCTTTATTGTTCTATATCTACTGCTCAAATTCATTAAAAATTTATGCCACTTTTTAGTCTGTTAGAAATGAGAACGATTTGAAGAGCTTAAATGTACCGCCGAAATATCGGGCCATGAATTCGTTTTGGAAGTATTACTCTGGAGCTGAAGTTGCGCCTTATCCTACTATTTTCATTGGTGGGAATCATGAAGCTTCTAATTATCTCTGGGAATTGTGAGTTTCTTTAGCTTAATTTGTGTTTTTATCAAATGGGTTACTTTGATTTCTTGTGTTCTTAGTGTCTAGAGCTATGAAACTTCATTTTGGGGACATTAGATTATTTTTAATTTTGGGAAAGTTTTGATTTTTTTTTTATTGTCTAAACAAAACTGAATCACCCATCTTGTAGTTTGCCATATTTTGTGTTATTTTTAATATTTTGAATGCTTTGAGTATTTGGTGAAACTTGAAAAAGATTTTGCTGATAAATAGCGAGCAACTGAAGTTTTTCTCGAAGACCTGTTGGTTTCCTTGGTTGTTGTGCTGAACAATGAATTGTTTCTTAAAATCATATTTGAGCCCTCAATTTGAAATGTTTCTTGTGACTTTTTCTATTTCATTTAATTGTTGTTTTTGTGAGGCTTTGAGTTCTTGTTTGTAAATGATACATCGATTATCAGGATTGATTGTTAATCTAGGTACTATGGAGGGTGGGCTGCGCCTAATATATACTTCTTGGGCTTTGCTGGTGTAGTCAAGTTTGGAAATATTCGTATTGGTGGGCTATCTGGGATTTATAATGCACGCCATTATCATTTAGGTTGGTGAATAATTTTCTGCCTGTTACTTATATAGACTGGAGACGATGTAAGTTAGTTATCTGAATTGATCCTAATGTAGTCCAGGTTGTCTTCTTTTCCTCTCTTCGTGTGTCATTATTGGTCATGGAATGTTTTATTATATTAAGAGCCCTTCATTATGGGATTAGGAGCAGGACATTCTATGGTTTAAGTTTTGTTTTTGGTTGGAATATTGTTCCTTGAATGCTTTTGAGAAGACACTCTCATTTTATTATCTTTGGGAGAGCTGTCGTATTGAAAAAGCTTTTGAAAGATGAGCGGGTAGCCTACTAGCTCTTTGTTAAATTTGAGAATGTAGAGGCACACTACTATCATTATTACAAGTTACTTATGAATGACTATCATGTGCTGTAATTACCCTGTAATATGCAATAACTGCTATGATGCTTGCAACATAATCAACTTCACATGTAATGAGCAGGTCATTATGAGAGGCCTCCTTACAATGACAATAGTATAAGGTCCGTTTATCATGTCCGTGAATATGATGTCCAGAAGCTTATGCAAGTAGAGGAGCCCATCGACATTTTTCTTTCCCATGATTGGCCGGTTGGCATCACTGATTATGGAAACTGGAAGGAACTTGTTAGGCGCAAACCATTTTTTGAGAAGGAGGTAGCTACTGATCATTAAGAAAGCACCTGTTAAGTTAAAAACCTTCAAAAGTGCATGCATACTAATATTCTACATGATATCAGCTGCTTAGACTTAGATACAAGCTTTTTTTTTTAAAAAAAATCTGGCAAATAATGCAAGATTATTAGTACCATCATTTTGAAGGAAGGTATCCAGTATCCGCCTTTGACATGCATTTAATTGGCAATAGAGTAGTCTGTAATGGACTTTAAACAGATCGTACGAAAATGTTTCAGTCCTTAAACCTTCTGGTTCTGGATTGTATTATTTACTGAATACAAAGATCTTAAGCTTGCTGTGAAAGATTCTGGAATTTTCTTTAAGCTTTATAACCGAACCTTCCTTCCAGTAACTTTTCCAGATTTTGCTATGGAGATTTACGATTAACTCGTGTAGTTGAAATTTTGATGACAGATTCAGCAAAGAAGTTTGGGGAGTAAAGCTGCAGCTGAGCTTCTGGAGAAGTTGAGACCACCTTATTGGTTTTCAGCTCACTTGCACTGTAAATTTCCTGCTCTTGTTCAACATGGTGAAGGTGGTCCTTTAACCAAATTTCTTGCACTTGATAAATGTCTCCCAAGGCGCCAATTTTTACAGGTGCTTTATTTTAATTTTAGAAATTTTATCCACAAGGTTCTTTTTGTGTTTCTTGCTAGATGCTGATGATTTTGAGTTTTAATTGTGGGCTCATGGTGTTTAGATTGTTGAGATTGAAGCAGAGCCAGGGCCATACGAGATTCATTATGATGAAGAATGGTTAGCGATAACTCGAAGGTTCAATGCCATCTTTCCTTTGACTTCCAAAAAAGCGAATTATGGGTGTGTATACCTTATAAGAACTTTATGTGAATAATTGAATGAATCATGTGGCCACATTGCTTTCTCATTTCTGGGCTGTTTGGTAGTATAAGTTGACAACTCTGCATTTTGTAATATCAGGAGTGTAGAGCTTCCATTGCAAGATTGTCGACAGTGGGTCCAAAGCAGGTTAAAAGAAAGGGGAACAAAACCTTTTGAATTTGTTCAAACCGTTCCTTGTTACGATCCATCACGATCTGTCTCTGAAAGTTCCTTCTCTGGTAATTCAATATATAATTTTTTTCATTTTAGATCTATCCTGTAAACAAAAAGTTAAAATTGTATATATTGATGCCCCTGTACACGTTAAATTTTTGGTGATTAGATTTTAACGATAGGTCATTTCATTTTATTTTGCAGGATATCCCCGAAATCCTCAGACTGAATCTTTGCTGAAGTTTCTCGATCTCCCATATCTTCTTGACGACATGCCAGAATCAGCAGAACCATCTGGGAGTTCAGTCCCTTTCTCAGATAGTGGTAAACTATCTGTTCTCTGATTGTTATTTATTTGATCCATGAAACTTCTCAGAATAAATAGTTCTAATATTTGATAGACTTTACTTTAGATTCTCGAACCTTGGTTAAGAGAATGAATTTGCATAACACTAAGAATTCTCAAGTATAATTTTATTAGGTTATTTTCCTTCAGCAGTTATGGCTTTGTTACATTTGAGTTCTATGTATGTAGCTGTGCCTTTCTGGACTTGGTGTTTTGGCACTTATGTATGTCAGTCAATTGTTATCTTAGAAATTCCGGGTAGCTAGCACGTACAATTTACCTTTACACCTTCGATATTCACAGGGTATAACTAACATGAATTCATCCGGAGCCTCACAAGTTTGCTGTGACATTTGTGGATGTAGGATATTTTATCAATAGCGAAGACATTCCCATTGATGATATAGATGATTTTGAAGAAACTGCAGAGCCTGAAGATGCTGAAACCTAGAACAGAATCATACAATCGGCGAGTCGTGGTAATGAGATCCCGAAAGCTGTCTAATTATTGTCATTAATCATAATCAGTGAAGATTGACCTAACCCCCACTTGGGTTAATGCCATTACTTACATTGGAAATGGCTCTTCCCACTAAATTATAATGCAAGAATGGATTGAGCAATGTTATGAAACTCTTGTTTGGCATACCTTTGATTTCAATCATATAGGGAGGGATTGTAAAGAAACACACCAACTATTAATTGTTCCTTCATATTTGTAATAGTGTGTTAAGTAACTTTGACAGGATTATCAATTTTGAAAATAGTGTGTCAAGCGTCTTCAATATTCTCTTTTGCTTTTAAAATTACCCTTGTGAAATGGATTGGTTTTTTTTTTAAGGTAAGGGGATAGAAGATTCTAATTTATGACAGTTATGTCAAATTAATTGGTCTTTATCTATCGTAGTAATTTTTTCTTAAGAAATTTCTTCAAAAATATATAGTGCTTTTTACTAGTTGAAAATAGTGTATTTCAAGTTAAAAATACTGTTGCTTTTTAGTGTTCTTTTTTCCCTCTTCAAGATTTCATGATATCTCGAGTTTGATCTTCCAAATGCGGTCTAAACTAAGCCATCTTTCTCCATAAGCTTTTGCAACTACTACCTTTGAGACTCTTGATAAACTAGCTATTTTTTTCAAAAATCAGGCTTATTATCTTTTTCTTTTTTTTTGAAGTTGGTTATGTTTTAAGATTTAGATTTTAATTTTACGAGTCAGAAATGACAATTTTTTCCAATTAAAATTGGATTCGTGAAATTCGAACTTTTATAACTGATGTTTAAATTATGTAAAATAACGTCTTAATTTGAGTTAGCATAATTAAAATAAATAAATTAATAAGCATATTAAATGTAATAAGTTTAGAAAATTTATAATTATAAAATTGAGACTCAAAACTCAATTTAGACCTATATAATCCAAACCTCTATTAAATTGAGAGATAAGTAACGTAGCAATTTAGTAAGATTTACATTTCTTCATTATTTTTAATTAATTTTAAAAGAAGAATTCAGAAAAATTAACAATATTCAATTCAAATCAAATCAGCAAGTAAGGAAGAGAAAGGAAAAGGTAGTCATTGACTCATTGGAGAAACCTAGGTTACCTAACTAAAAATAACGTTGTTGCTGTTTTACTTCTTGATGTTCTTGTCGCCACAAAACTATACATATAATATAAAGCATTAGGCCAAGCTCGTTGATCTAAGAGTCTTTGAAATGGAGGCAAATAAATCCATGACCCAAAAATTGAACTTTCAAGTTGGGTATTAAGTATTCTTCGATTTGCCATTGTTGCTATTGTCTGATTTGACATAATTACTTTGTGTAATTTTCCTGTTGCCAAAGAAAGTTCAGCTACCCATGAATGAGGTCATTGCATCCGGCAATTGGGACATCGTTACGAGCTTTGTCCAAGCTTTCATTAACTCATTCTCTTTCCATCAAATTGGGTTCCATTGCAGACGTCTATACTTGCAACAATATTTTAAATGGGTATTCGAAGTTCAAAGAGCTGGCAATTGCAGGCAAACTGTTCGACGAAATGCCCCACAGAGACTCTGTATCGTGGAATACGATGATCGCGGGGTATGTGAATTATGGAAACTGGGAGACTGCATGGGATGTTCTTAAATGTATGAAAAGATATGGTTTTGAGTTTGATGAGTATACTTTTGGAAGCATGCTGAAGGGCATTGCTTGTGCTGGTATGCTTGATTTTGGTCAACAAATACATTCTATGATCGTTAAGATGGGTTATAGTGATGACATTTATTCTGGGAGTGCTTTATTGGACATGTATGCGAAATGTGAGAGACTTGAGGATGCATACTTTGCATTCTTAAGTATATCGAAACGGAATACTGTCTCGTGGAATGCAATGATAGCAGGATATGCCCAAATAGGTGACCGTGTAACTGCCTTTTGGTTGTTAGATTGTTTGGAGAGAGAAGGTGAGAAGCCTGATGATGGCACGTTTGCTCCCCTTTTGCCTCTGCTTGATGATGCTGACTTTTATAATTCAACAAAGCAGATCCACGCAAAAGTCGTAAAACATGGGTTGGTATCTGTTAGTACGATGTGCAATGCCTTGATCACTTCCTATTCAGAATGTGGATCTCTCGATGATGCCGAAATTTGTTTTGATAGTTCGAGGGACGTCAGCGATTTGGTGACATGGAATTCCATGTTATCTGCTTATCTGGCACACAGTAAGGAAGATCTTGCATTTAAACTATTGATTGACATGCAGGAGCATGGTTTTGAACCAGACTTGTACTCTTACACAAGCATCATCAGTGCTTGTTTTGAAGAAGAGCTTAGCAACAATGGAAAATCCTTACATGGGTTGGTGATAAAAAGGGGAGTAGAACAATCAGTGCCAATTTCAAATGCATTGATATCTATGTATCTTAAATCAGATAGTGGATCCATGAAAGAAGCTCTCTCTATATTTGAATCCTTGGAGTTAAAGGACCGTGTGTCTTGGAACTCCATCTTGACTGGATTTTCACAAACAGGTTTAAGTGAAGAAGCAGTGAAATTCTTTATGCATATGAGATCTGCAGCATTGGACATTGATCACTTTTCCTTTTCTGCTGTCCTGCGGTCATGCGCAGATTTGGCTACATTTCAATTGGGTCAACAGATTCATGTCTTGGCATTTAAACATGGTTTGCAATCCAATGAATTCGTCGCGAGTTCCTTAATCTTCATGTACTCCAAGTGCGGGATTATTGAAGATGCTAAAAAATCATTTGAAGAGGCTTCCAATTGCTCTTCAATCACTTGGAATTCACTCATGTTTGGTTATGCACAACACGGGCAGTGCAATGTTACATTAGACCTCTTCTTCCTAATGAGAGAGAAGAAGGTGAGAATGGATCATATAACATTCGTCGCCGTTCTGACTGCTTGTAGTCATATCGGTTTGGTAGAACAAGGCAGCAAGTTTTTGAGGTGCATGGAATCTGATTACGAAATTCCTCCACGAATGGAGCATTATGCTTGTGCAGTCGATCTATATGGACGTTCCGGGCGTCTTGAGGAGGCCAAAGTTCTGATAGAAGAAATGCCATTCAAACCAGATGCCATGGTGTGGAAGACATTTTTGGGTGCCTGTCATTCTTGCGGCAACATTGAATTAGCTTGTCAGGTTGCAAGCCATTTGCTAGAAATTGAGCCTGAAGAGCACTGCACATATGTTCTCCTCTCAAACATGTATGGAAATCTCATGAGATGGGATGAAAAATCCAAAGTGAAAATGCTAATGAAGGAAAGAGGAGTGAAAAAAGTTCCTGGTTGGAGTTGGATTGAAGTTAAGAATAAAGTTCATGCTTTTAATGCAGATGACCATTCTCATCCCAGTTGCAGACAGATATACCTTTTATTGGAAGTTCTGGTGGAGGAAATCACAAGGATGGAAGTTTCTGATAATCTGGAGATTATGGAGCAGGAAGAATTAAGGTATACAAATGCATAATGTAATTTTTAAATCACAATCATTTTTTATAATTGGGTGCAATATTTTAATCCACAATTGGATTGTTGATGTTAATTAATTTAAATTTTAAATGATTAAATACAATGATGGTGATCACAAATTATGAAGTTCAATTAGTTGACATGAAATAGTTCATTTCTGATAGATTTAGTATGAAATTCTTTACTATTAAGTTTTTTCTTTTCTAGCAAAATATAAATTATGACTTTTCATGAATGAGATTGGAATGGATTTATAAGTATAGAATTTTAATTTAAGCACAGATTTGAAATAAATTGAATTAGAAATACTCACTTTAACTTTCTATTCCCCCAAGTCAGATGAAATATATTTTATTCAATTGAAAGTATTTTTAATTAAAATGGAAACTTATTTATATTTTCACAATTGATTCAGGATAAACTTAGGGTCCGTTTGATATAGCTTCTCCTAAAAATGTTTTATGTAGAACAATTTAAAAGAAATTATAATGAAGTGTTTTATCTAAAAACCTTTGAGTGAAGTATTTTAAGTGAAATATTTGTTTATAAACACTTTTAGAAAAATACAAATCAAATATTCTCCAAAAACATCTTTTAGTATACTCAAGTGTTTTTAGATGAAACACTTCATTAGTATTTATTTTAAAATATTCAACACAAAATATTTTTTGGAGAAGTTATACTAAACGGACCTTTAATAATAACACAAAAGGTTAGTTACTTCACTTTATTTTCTCCCTTTTGTTAAGTTAATGTAAAGTCTAATTTTCAATTTCCACCCAAAAATAGAGAAATAGTATGCCTATGTTCATATGTATAATTGGTCTAAAAACTAGATCTATGACTTAATTGAAAATAAATAAAAGAAACATATTTAACTTTGGATCTGAAATGATTATTGTACAAAGTCAAATGGTTGGCTATCAAATTATTGGCCGCCCGTCTGTACCAATTTAGTTCTTTTAATTTAAAAATTTTCAATTTAATTTAAAATTCACGAAAAGTCTTTACAATTTTAAAATTTAACGAATCGTTTATATGTATTTTTTTTAATAAATATGACAAGATGACCAAGTAATATTAATTGATGAATAAATAAGTTTTTCAATAAGAAAATCGAGAAAACAATTTTTTTTTTCGCAGTTTAACTTTTCAAATAAATAAAATCAACTACCCCTTCAAGAAAACATTCATTTTAAAATTTAAGTTTGACCACCTATGGTTATGTAATCATATCTCTACGTATGTGTGTAATTTTTAGATGACCAAATAAATTATATGATATGGTATCTTATTGTGAAACCTGAAATTATGTAGTATAGATTATGTGGTTCATAAATTTGTATGCATTGTATACAATTTTATGATATATGAAAAGGTGGTTCATAGGTTTTGTAATATTCATGATGTATTATCAATAATATTTGTTATTCTAATGCTTGATATTATCCCGTGCTAAAAAAACTTATATATATATTAATTCAATTATTATAAAGTTTGTAAAATATAATAAAACTTAAATTATAGTTCTTATCTTAGATTTATATATCCGTTCAATCTACCCTTAAATTTATTAAAGTTTTAAAATATTTCTTTCAATTTTTAGATTATTTCATATTACTTTTTACACCAATAATGTTACAAAATAGGACTGAAATATGTTACGAGTCTATGACATCTGCATGTGTGTTTCAATTTTACAATTAAACTCCATTAAAGATTCGATTTTATGCTCAAACTAGAAAAAAAGTTTCAATCATATTTTAAAATTATATACGAGTTTTCATTTTCATCCTTGAACCAAATATTTCCATCCAAAAAAATCTAGGTAATGAGATATATATTTTCATCCTTGAAACCTGAAGTGTATTTTTTAAGCATAGAAAAATTAGAAGGTATATTTAAAATTTGGGTTAAATACACCAATGACTCATACACTTTCAAGCTTTTTCAATTTACACTTATGGACTATCAATTTAGCTTTTTTCACCCCTACACTTTCAATTGTCCAACTTCTGTCCAATAAATCTGTTAAAACTAATATCCCTTATTTTGTTTTTATTTTATTTTATGTTCAAGGTTATGTTTCTGACCTTAACCAAACCATAATCAGTTACCATTAGTCATATTTACCTTTTAACCACAGTCAGACTTTTTTTTTATAAATCTTGTTCTTGATTTCCATCTCTCCATATGGGACCTCGGCCGCTTCTACCGCTCCAAAAAAACAAGTTAGTAAAATCCATTACACTTCAATATAATCCATTATACTGAAGTGTAATGGATTTTGTTTGAATTTTGGATCAGGATTGTTTGTATTTTACTTGATTTAAGTGTAATGGATTTTACTAACTTGGAATGATCGAGTTAGCATTTTCGATTGCAACAACCATAGTTTGTTTCACATTTGCTATTGAAATAATCTATTTATGCCATCTTAACACAGCGTTATGAACTTGTTCCAAATTTCATTCTCACTGCATCAATATTTAAAGAGTCAAGTTCCATCTCTGCCACATATTCCATTTTTAGGTCACAAACCAGAGAATTTATTCATAAAACAAAATCTAATTGTAGCCTTGAAAAGCCAAAAAAAAAAACTTTGAAAGGAAGCTTTGCACGCAGATTTAGAACTCTAGCTCAAAGATTTTTCAGAAAAATATTATTCTCCTTCGTTCGCGTTCAAGAGCTTGCGTTAAGCGGCAAAACCAAAGGAGAAGCTTGCAATTTTTTTCTTGGATTGGAGCGGCAGAACCAAAGATGCAATGCGTGAAGAGGAAGAACGATAACTTAGGGGAATTATTTTGATAGTTGACTATAGTTAAAAGGTAAGTATGATTAATGGTAACTGACTATGGTTTGGTTAAGGTCAAAAAAGTCTTTTCACATATCCCTAAACATAAAAAATAATAAAAGAATAAGAACTATTAGTTTTAACAGATTTATTGGACAGAAATTAGACAATTAAAAGTGTAGGTGTTAAAAAAGCCAAACTGATAATCTAGGGATGTAAATTGAAAAAGCTTGAAAGTACAAAGGTCATTGGAGCATATAACCCTTAAAACTTTTATTTAAAAATAATTATAGTTAATGAGGTATATATATACATATATTGTGACATTTCACGATCATTCGAATGAGGCTATAAATTTCTACTCGTGTTTAAGGATTTTGAATAATCGAAAAGACTGACTAGAATTAATGCACACCATCTTTGAAACAAATTTCTCATTTAAAGCGTATTGAGGAACCAACTCCCAAAGGATTGACTGTGATTGTTGTGAAAAAAACAAAAGTCCAAAAGCAAATTAAGTCTTAATCTTTAACATCCATGTATTCTTCTCAACATCTACTCGCCTTCCATCTAGATGCCACACAACCGTCTAATCGGTGTTATCAATGTTAGATATTTGCGCGGGGGGGGGGGGGATTAGTTTTAATTGATTAATAACCACTTATGCCTTACCCCTCTCCTAAATAAGAAGAGGTGGGAAATTCTTTAAAAGTTATTAATTAATTTAGAAAAAATAAATTAGTTTATCCTGTATCTTTTGAAAAACATCGAACATACAAGGAAGCCGAAAGCTTAATTGCACACAATACCCAAGTATTTTCCCACCAGAATTCCCTCGTAAGATAATATTTTAGGTAGAACCATGATTTGAACCAATGACTTCAAAATTTGAAAGAAGCCTTTTTAACCAATGGGCTAACCTATAGTTAGTTTAAAAATTGAACATTTCTAATTCTCTTATTTTGATTAGTATTTTATGTTATTATTGCTGATTTACTGACTAATAAAATTTTGTCTTCTTGTTTCCGAAATTGTTCCCTTGAAAATAACTTCCAACTAGGGGTGAAATAAAAACCGACAAACCGCCAAACCGAACCAATCCAAACCAACCCAAACCGGTTTGGTTCGGTTTCTCTCTTGATAAGCAACCAAACCAAACCAAACCAATAATAGGTTGGTTTGGTTCGGTTGAAAATACTCTAGTCGGTTTTTAACCGATCCAAACCAATTAGATAAAATCTTTTATGGGAGTGAATAGACATTAGAGAATTTTAAATTTTAAATTCATACTTTCGATATTTAGAACTTTACATTAACTTTAAACTTTAATTTATGCCTTGAAATTATTTAATTGTGTGAATTTCCATGAAAATGTTGATTTTTTTATAACTAAACTCTCTTTATAAGAACAAAATGTGTGAGAAACAAAACCGATTGAAACCGATCTATCCAAACCAATCCAAACCAATTGGTTTGGTTTGGTTTTACTTTATGTTTGGTTCGGTTCGGTTCTAAAATTTTTAGAACCAAACCAATCGGTTTTTTAGGTTTGGTTTAAAACCGAACCAAACCAAACCAACTTTCACCCCTACTTCCAACACTAAATTGATAACAAAATAATACACATTTCGCTAATAATTTATCATGAAGACAATATCTGGGACTCAAATAGAATGGAATTCAAGATTCCCGGACCAAAATTATATAGAAAAAACCTGAAAGGTTGGGGTCTGAAATGGTTTAAAACCTATTATTTTAATCAAATTGACAAAAAACAGAATTTCTTCTAAGTGAATATTTACTTAATAATAATTTTTTTTGGCTGTCTATTCATTCTATAGACACAAAAATGGACTCAGAATTAGAAATAACAAGAAAACAAAATAAAACGGAAACAATACAAAATAAATAAATAAATATAAAAATATAAATTAAGATAAAATGATGGCAGAAGACAGACAGTCGAGGAGCTGAACAGAAAACAGCAAAGCAGTCAATATGAAAAAAAAATTGTTTTATTGTATAAATAATAAATTACTCATAAAATTATTTATTTATTAATGGGCCACCAAGGCCCACACCAACCCAGACCAACGTTCTAAAACATCCCAAAAAGTTAAAACCCACCGCCATCGCCGCCGCCTTACCACCATAACCGGTTAATTTTGCTTAAAGAAAGCGATACAAATTAATCCCAGAGAGGAATATCAATTTTTTTTAATCAATTTCCCGTTTATTATCTACATCCACGAATCGATAAACCCCCTAGTACAAATGGAATTTCCCAATCTAAGAAATCATCGATTCATGAGGAAGAAAACAAAAAAAAAACTCAAAGAGAGAGCTTTTACCGCTGGCACTAATCAAATCAGTTATCATCATCATCTTCTTCGTCGACATCGTCATCGTGATTCACCTTAGCACAAGACAACCCACGCGACACAATCGGCGCGTCAACAACACACGCCGACGACATCTCAACCTGACACATCCGAACAGCGCCGAAAAGCCTCTCCGGCAACTCCTCTTCCGTTTGGCCTTCGATCACGAACCCCATATCAACAGTAACACTCGTTACATAACCCAAAGCAAGGTGCAAAATCGCACTGGCAATGGCGGAGCTTCCCATATCTACATCAATCTCAAGATAATTAGGTCCTCTATGATAATAACACGTTAATGCTTTCCCTAACAAACAAGCACTGTAATTCCCTACGGCTTTCTTAACAATCCACGGCCCTTTCACGATCCGACTCACCAATTTCAACCGTTGATTTCGAAATGAATCGTCCCCATTGATGAATCGATGAAGAAGCGATCCGGATTGGATTGGTTCTTCGGTAGCGAAGTAGAATACGGCGCTGTATTGATCTTTACCAGGAACTTGAATGTTGACGGCGATTATGAAGCTTTTTAACGATTTTCCTAGGGTTTGAGCTTTGGCTAAAGCTTGAGAGATTCGATTATCAGAGCGAGAGAGGACATTATCGAGTTTAGTATTGGATTTGAGCCAATCGACGCCGACCGGGGAAAGAAGATAATCGCCTGCGGGGGATTTTACGCGTTTTGTTAAGTAGGTTTTGGAACGGAGGAAGAAGAGATCTCCAGGCGGTGAAGCCCAGCCGTTTGTGCCGGTGACGAGGTCGACGAGAGGTAGGGTTCCGCCGTGGATGGAATCGGAAATCCAATTGACGGAGGTCGTGGACTCGCCGGGATCGGGATATATTTTAGGTGATTCGTTAACTGAGCTCCGATGATTTTGGTTTTTAGGGCACATGATTTTGATTTTCTAAGAACTATTTTTTTTCTGTTTTGTGAGGAAGACAAAAACTTCCTTCTCTTCTTTATCTCTCTTTGGGAGTGTAAGTTTTTGACCAAAATGGTGAACGAGATTACCCCTCCTTTTTTGACTTAATTACGTGGTTACCATTTTTATGGCTGCCTAGACAGTTGACAGTTCTATACTATACTACTTTTTTTTTTCTTTCTTTCTTTGATATTTTATTAGATTGCAAGGAAACTAAATGTTTTTTTTTCTTTAATTACCTTTCTGATTTTTTAATTTGTATTCATTTGTCTATGAGATGAGATTTGAGAAATAAGTAAATTTGGTTCAAGTTATTAATTTTTTCATTCATTATTATAAAGAAATTTGTTTATCGATGGTTGAAAAACTAACTTTCATAAACGAAATAGAACTTATTTCTTAAAATTCGGTGATGAAATTGACATAAATTGAATGCTTAAGAACTGAGAAACTTTTTCTTATGGATTAAAAATGTATTTTACCCATATTTTTTTACTATTTTTTGCTTCAAACGATATACTTTTATTAAAAACAAATAACTGAGTCTAATAAACCATTTTTAACTAAAAACAAGTAGAGCATGGGCTCGACATTCGATTCATGACTAATAAAATGAAAAGCAACCTTACGAAAAAATAAGAATCATATAACTAATAAACACCGAAATATAGATCAAGATACCTTTTTTTTCCTCATTTGAATTTTGTCAACGTGAACATAGCTTAACTGGTTAGACACCTACTCTTTTCCCTCGATGTCGAAAGTTTGAGTCTTCCCTCCCCACTTAAATGTAATATTTAAAAAAAAAACCTCATTTAGATTTATTGTATTTTAATAATAATTGATGGGTAAGACTTAAGAGGATACTTAAAGTTATTCTAAAATAACTCATTGCCAACCCCAAAAGGCAAAAACATATATAAAAGAAAAGAAAAAAAGGGAAATGTATTGTCTCACAATTAAAAAACCTCTAGTATCACACTTTATACTATTACTACCCAGTATTATATTTTTTATCTGTCGAATGCAATTATTTAATAATTAATTTAGTTTAGTAGAAACCACTAATAATTCATTATATCCATTATATGGATAATAATAAGAAAACGTTAATGCAAAAGTAAAATTTTCATTTTATCAATCACTACTAATAACCATTATATTCAATGATTAGAAGTTGGGAGTGGAGTTAAATAATTGTTGAAATATTTGTTTTATATTTAATATTTATTTGGCATTTTATTTTGACAACAAAATTATTAATATTTCCTTAATCTGTGCATATATAATTTCATCAAATGGATATTTCTTTTTGTTTCATCATTGATTAGTTTGGATTTTGATTAATTTATTTTGAATTTTAATAGATTGAAAGTTAATTTGATTATAAGAAGTCCGAGCAAATTGTGAATCTTGTTTATATAATTTAATTCAGTTATGAAAGTTTTGGTAATTCTTTGGCCATTAATTTACTCATATAAGGTATACTCATTCAAACCTCCAAATCACCAATATGTGTGAGATTAATCGATTGATTTTGTGTATGGAATCTCTTAGTTGTCTCCTTGCATAGAGTTGGCATTTTGAACAGCTAGCAGCAGCCTCTCATGGAAGATTTTCGAAATGAAAAATCTTTGATTTAAATGAAAATAATCTCGTCATTGTTTAATTCGAGCACATGCTGTTATAACGTCTCTGGAAGATTTGAATATGATAGATTTTCTTATTTGAAGATTCAAGATGTTGCCTATAAATTGAAGGGTTCTACATTAGCTTGAATACCCAAGCTTTTTATATTCTCTCTCACTTTTAATTCAACATATGTGCTTATTGTAACTTTGTTGTGGGAGTTTATCTTGTAAGATCTATTATTTCAATATTTTATATTGTAATTGCTTGGAGAGCGATTTGATTATTCGGGAGGAAGAAGTCATCTTGTTCACACATCGAGGAAGAGAGTTCCTTGATCCAAATCCACAAGGGGAGCTTGTGGTATGATCAAAACAAAAACGAAAGGTTCTTGATCCAAATCGTCACAAGGGGAGCTTGTGATCCATCGGGACGTACTTTTGCAAGGAGCATCACGAAGAAATTTTTAATGGGAGTTTTCATAATTTCTATCTTATGCTTTAAATTTCTTGTTGAAAAGTGAGTAACTAGTGGATTGTTTATGGGCTAGGGCCTCATAAGTTTTTACCGGTTAGAGGTTTCTCACGTTAATCACATCATCGTTTCAATCTCTTTCTTTATATTGTCTTGCTGCCTTGCATCGAGCTCACATTGTCATAACAGTTAAATCCGTAAGCTACATAAACCAGTGTTATAAATCAGAATTGTATAATATTCTTAATTTATCTTTTAAACGAAATTAATCGGAACTAAACTGAGAAATAAGGTCAAACAATAATATTTTTCATGAAATATTATTTATAATGAAACCCATAGACAGACAATTATATATATTTTAAGAAATAAATATTTTTAAATGGTAAAAGAATCATCCATTATTTTCAATGACTTATAACTCTTAATTAGATAAAAATTTGAGAATCGATTTAGTTAAGGAAGAATCATGATGATCCACTTTATGAGTTGGTCGGTCCCTGCTTAATCAAAAACATGCGTTGGAAAAATAAAGGAACTCGTCACTTATGTACCCCACCCACTCTTCCCTTTCCTCCTTCCTTGAAGGAAGTTTCAAATAATGGCATTACATGTAAATTCATCAAAAAGTTTGGGCAGTTTCGGGAAATGGGGTTTTCATTGTGGGATCAGACTAGACCGCCTCGAAATGAACGATCAAGATAGAAACACGTGGGGAAGGAATAAAGTAATCATAATCAACGACAGAAACAGCAATTAATGACGCAAAATCCATTTGCTTTTTTCGTGAGCGTCGGATTGTGCATGCGTAATGCGAGATCGTCGATCGAAAGGTTGAGGTATGACCACGTGGAAGCACGTGCACGCACTGGCGGTTTGCTGAATAGGGTGGTAGGTGTAAATATTGGCATGAAGCAATTAAAAGCTGTCTACCAATGAGAGCATAGTTATTTTGAGGAAAAAAAAAAAAGGGAAAAAATCAATTTACACCCTGAATTTGTGTCGATTTAAACATTATAAACTTTCAATTGAATCAATTTACACCCTGAACTTTAATAAATGAATCAATTCACACCAATTGTTAATAAACTTACTATTATTTTTGAAAATTTTTAATTAGACATGAGCGTTTTTATATCGAAATAAAGTTAATTTTAAGTTTATGTTAAATATTTGTTATGGTTAAATTTGACCGTTTTGGTGTCGGGTTTGAACATTTTTGTACCGTTTAAATTGGTAACTAGGATTTGAGTTTTTTCTTAGTTGAGGTTGAGCGTTTTTATGATGAGGTCATAGACGTTTTGTTATTTTTATCTTTCGGTGATTTAGTAATTGAATTTTGATTAATTTTATAGTTTAAGTATTATGTGAGATTAAATTGATTCACTTAAAAAAGTTCAAGGTGTAAATTGATTCAATTGAAAGTTTAGGGTTTAAATTGACACAACATGTAAAGTTCAGGGGTGTAAATTGATTTTTTCCAAAAAAAACTTTAATATGCCTTTATGATATAGTTGACAAAGATTGGAAATTGATAGTTACACGTGATAGTTATTAATTATTTGTTCATCAATTAGTAATAATCCTTCCAAAATTGATGTAATATTCTTGAAAAAAACAATTATTAAGATTTGCAAAATCGATATTTATAAAGAAGAAAAAAAAAATATCAATTCACTAATAAATTATAGTAATTTATATCATCAAATTTTTTATTTGAACTATTGCCATTGTGGGGGCGGAGAATGATGAGATAAGAGAAAAACTCATCGTCTCTACTCTCTACCCGATGAAGATTTTGGAGTCGGAGAGTTAGGACAGGGAAGCTTAGGACCTCTATCCATAGAGATTTTAAAATAATAATAAGTAAATTAATAGTTTTAACAGGTAATTTTTTATATTAAAAATTTTATGTGTCAAATTTTAACATTTTACAAAATTTAATAATTAATATTCAAATAAAATTTGAGGTACAATTATTACAACTTCAATTGTGGTTTATGTAATACTCTCTTTTTTAAATTCATAATCTAAATCTTCTACCTATTTTTTTTAAAAAAATATTACATCAAATTTAGGAGAGAGGAATCTCTAACATTTGATCTCATAAAAGGTAGCAAGTATTACTTGAACTATATTCGTGTTGACTAATATTTCACCTTATTAAAAGAATAAATTAATTAAAATGATATTATCTAATTTAAAAAAAAAATGATACTGTCAACTTAAACATACATCAGTTAGTCAATATTCATATTTTATCACAATCATACGTATTGATTGTAAAAAGTGTAAACGTACATTATAATTTTCCATTTTGACGTATGCGAAGTAAAACAAAATACAAATATATCTATAATTTTCTATTGAATAGATTTAATCAAATTTTTAGTTTTGTTTGTTGATTTACACTCCCATCAATAATGACTAAAACTTAAAAACTTATCCAATCATAAATTTCTCTTCCTCTCGCTTCAATTTTTATTCAAATATTCTAATCAAATTCTTAAAGAGTCAGTTTTGTTTACTTGTCTTATTTTCATTAACCACATGCACAAAAAGTGGGTTTAAAAATATTTTATGTAAGCAAAATATTTTCAAGAACAATATTTTTTTTATTGCTGTGTTAATTAAATACTAAAAGATAGGAAATAATTTTAAAATATGATAAAAAAACGTTATTTTTATATATAGGTAAACTTACACGTAACTTGACTATTGTGGATAATTATAGGACTCTATAACATTTGACATAAAAAAACTTGTAGGATAATTTTCACGATAGGTTGTCCTATTTTCTTATTATCTCAATAATATATGCAATTGTCATATTAAATTTTATTTAATTGATTAAGTATCTACAGCTCATTTATATAAGTTCAATAGTTTGAGTGTTCCATTCTCAAATTTTATGTAATATTTATTTATTAAAAAAAAACTTCCATAGTAACTTTAAAGAATTGCTTGCGTAATTGCGTTTGTCACACCTTGAAGGAAAGATTCCAATCAACGTAACGTTACTCTGTCTGAAGGTGGGGGTGTATCCTTCACACAAAGTTAAAAAAGTGGAAAAAAAAAACAAACATAAAGAAAGGAGAAAAAATACCACTTGTTCACGCATAAATGATTTATTCTGAAGCTAAATTTTTAAGGAAAATTCTTGTTTTAAAAATTCCTTCATACTTTTATGTATATATTTTATTTGTATTGCATTATAAAAATTGATGAACCTGTATATTTATTAAATATTATAATATTAAATAAAAGTTTACTCGTATAAATTAAAGGATTTAGAAACTCCTTCAAATTAATTTGGAGACAAATATTATTGCATTTTCAAGAAAATACTTTAAAAGAACAGAACAAAACAAAACCAAACCTAACCTGAAGATTGCTATCATTGATTAGGAGCAAAAGAAACAAAAAAAGACAGCCAAAAGTCGATCATATGACAACCAAACCAAGCCAAGCCCCCAATTTGCCAATTGTTTGGTTGCAAATGCCTTGCCGTACCTTGTCCAACACTCAAACCTCCAATTTGAACTCCCATATTCTCATGTTAGAGAAATGAAAGGTTGAAATAATTAGATGTTGCAAGTCAACTGATGAGTATAAAGTCAAATCCAGTATTTAATTACAAAGATATCAATGATAATATATATATCGTCTCCCGATTAGGGATGACAACTGGGCGGGGCGGGGTCGGGGACAGGGATGGCAACGGGGCGGGGCGGGGTCGGGGATGCCATTCCCATCCCCTAACCCGCGGGGATTTTAAATCCCCATACCCTACCCTATCCCTAATCAAAGAATCGGGGCAGGTTCGGGATTCCCAGTTAGGGGATCGGGTTCCATGAGAAATTCTATTTTTTATATTTTAATTCTTATTTAAAAAGAAATATAAAAAAAGAATATATATTTATAATATACATTTTTAAGATAAAAAGAAAACATAATATTAAACATTTTATAATTTATAAGTTAATATAACCATATTTTATATATTTTTTCTAATAAATAAAGATAAAAGTAAATAAAATATATAAGATGTTATTAAAATATCGGGTTCGGGTTCGGGGTCGGGGTCGGGCGGGGAATGTTTTCCAATCCCCTAACCCTAAAATAAAATTGGGAAAAATTTCCCCCCTAACCCTAACCCTAACCCTATAAAGCGGGGATTCCCCGCCTCTATAGGGTCGGGGCCCCTAACCCGCGGGGAATTTTGCCATCTCTAGTCGGGGATGCCTTTCCCATTCCCCTAACCCGCGGGGATTTTAAATCCCCATACCCTACCCTATCCCCTAATCAAAGAATCGGGGCGGGTTCGGGGATTCCCCTTTCGGGGATCAGGTTACTCGCGAGGAAAACTCCCTTTTTTATATTTTAATTCTTATTTAAAAAGAAATACAAAAAAAGAATATATATTTAAAATATACATTTTTTAAGATAAAAAGAAAACATAATATTAAACATTTTATAATTTATAAGTTAATATAACCATATTTTATATATTTTTTTCTACTAAATAAATATAAAAGTAAACAAAATACATAAGATTTATTAAAATATCGGGTTCAGGGTCGGGGGCGGTGTGGGAAATGTGTTCCCATCCCCTAACCCTATAACAAATTTGGGAAAAATTCCCCCCTAACCTTAACCCTATAAAGCGGGGATTCCCCTCCCCCTATAGGGTCAGGGCCCCTAACCCGCGGGGAATTTGCCATCCCTACTCCCGATTTGAGTAAGAGAACGTATATTTTTTTTTATTTAGAAAAGATATGGCTTCATTCCCTCAAGGAGGGAAGCCTAGAAAAAAAATAAAGATTTTGGCCCAGCCTTTTTCATTTTATCCGTGGCTTTTCTACCTAGTTGATTTTTATTGAAATTCATTTTCTTTAAAAAAAATCCAACATTCCCAAACCTGTGATTTTGATGTCAATTTATTAAAACATTTACCACCCTACAGAAAAATATTGTTTTTACTTCATAAGCACTTTTCCGTTTAATATTAATCTTAAGAAATAACTCAGGAACTCTTCTTCGAAACAGTATCTTGAATAGTTAATCACATCGTTATTGTTTTTTTTAAGGAAAATCAAATCTCATTCAATTAGTGAAACAACTACCGAACTACTATTTTAAGATCAACATCACCCAACACTCAAATTGATTCATCAAGTTCCGTTTGGCAAAAAAACTAACCACGATACCTTCCTCACAATAAAATGCCAAATTTACACTCAGCACTATTCTGTCTAATATAAAACCCGGACAGTACAGCCAATCCGAGGACAGAGTGTTAAATTAAACCAGTTCTAAAGACCATCCAAAGAAGCAATATAAAAAAAAGGTTCAATGCTTCAAGCACGATTTGACTAGTTACAAAAGTTTGTCATTCCTCAGCTCAATATCACCAATAACTAAGTTAACTAAAATGTAAGATTGCTACAAAGAAACCAACCAAAAGTGATCAAGTAAAATGAAAATAAAGACAAACATTGAGAAATTAATGATGTACAAACCTTTTGGTTTTTCCCTTCCAGGAGAAAATTAAATACCAAAACCAAACAATAGTGTATGTGTATCAGTGAGCAACCTAAGATCATTTTGTTCTGTGATAGATTGAGACAGGGAATCTGCTATTTGTACTCACAAATTACAAAATCTCAATCATTCTTCTCACTCAACTATGGACCAAATGACAAACAAGCAAAAGATATCAATTAGCTGCATTTCAATAGTTCCCAACTTAACTATGGTAGTTTTGAAACTCATTTAAGAAATACAGTAGTTTAAAGTTTTTATTTTATGACATGATGTAGCAATGAACTAGAGCGAAATTGTACGTTTTTTTTTTCCAAAGAAAATATTCCCAAAACAGAATTTGATGAAACTAAAACTAAAATCACATCATATGAACAAAAAATGATGAAGGGAAGGTAAAAAAAAAATGTGCAGCTCATCCGAAAAATAGTATGTGGCAGGCTCAATCTATAAAGGAACAGTGAGTAGAATATGTTGCTTTTCATGATAAATCCACAGAGCAATAACTTTTGCTTCAAGTGAACTTCTTCCATCAAATATGAAATTGTTATTCCTTTCTTCTCTTTTTTCTTATTCACCTTTTTAAGAATTCAGTAGGAAGTTCTAAGTTTATATGTTAGCCTAAAATCGACTCTTCCATATAAGATTTTAGAATGAAATATCTTCAATAGTTTTCTTCAACAGGTGATTCTCTACTTGTCATTTAATAAAAGCATAGGTTCAAATGAGGACTTCAAACATATACTCTTCAGATGAGTTTGAAATTTCTAAAAAAGCCAAATTTGCTTTAAAGCCTACTATCAATCCAAAAATAATGCAGACTTTTTTTTTTTAATAGATATTACATCAGATTGGAGGACGGGAGATTCGAACCTTCAACCTTACATAAGAGGTCACACATGCCTAACCAATTGAGCGGGCATGATCAATAACACATTTCCCACCTAACAAACATAAAAAATGAATAAAACTAATCCTTCATAATCCAAAAAGATACAGATCACAACCAATCAACTTCAACAAAGTGATGATACTTCCTAAAACTAGAACTCACCAAATTATATTATGAACTCAAAATCCATATAAATCAACATTAAAATGCAATCAAACATTGCCACAATCTTACAATACGAAGGTGAGATTCTGCGAGTACACTGACCGATAACTACAGCGACGGAAACATTGGCTCATAATGTCCATAACAATCAACAAATTAGGGTTTCACCAAAGCTTCATTCAGAGACGAATTAAACTCAATGTGCTTTCCTTCTCTGGGGTTGTTTTTGAGTTGCTAACTTATAAATCCAGTATACCTATATAAATTGAATAAAGGTAAGAACTTTCATGAGGGATTAAGTTTGAAAACAACGCAGGAAATGAAAAATTTCGAGTTTTAAGCGTTTACCAAAGCGAGAACGTGAGCTGCTATGAGAAGAATGACAATGAAAGGTATTGATTCGAGGATCCATGGCCCCGGCGATAATTGTTGCTCTTTCGCCATGTTCGTGATATCAAGTTTGAGGAATAGAATAGGACGATGGAAAACAGAAAAACCTGAATTGGGGGTTTTCAATTTCACTGCCTCGCTCAGGTCAGGAGGGCTGGCGTCGTGGCGGTGATGGGAGCTTTTTCTTTGTTGCCGTGTAAAGGGAGCATCTCATTGGAATAGTTTATGTTTAAGTGAGAAAATAATAATAATATTATTATTTAAAAATAAATAAATAAATAATAATAATGGGAAATTGCATGAATTATCTCTACCTTTAATTTTAATTCAATAAATTATCCGTTTAATCTATTATTTTAATGACTCTGATATGTCCAAACCTCGTTTACCCTAACCTTAAAATCGTCGAAAAATTATTCTTCGACCTCACTCCTCCCCACATTATTGACATTAAGTATGCATTCCGCTTCCACATATCTACGATGATTTTCAATAGTCTTAAATTAATAATTTAAAGAGATAGTTTATCAAATTAAATTTTTATATAATCAACTTTAATAAAATAAGAGAGTTAATTAGTTAAATCGAAATTTCAAAGGTATAAATATTAGAACACGTATAGTTTAGTTCAGGATAGTTCGTACAATTTTCCTTAAAATTAGTTATAATAGTTAAGAGTGAATTATAAAATACTCCCTCAAACCATGAAACGTTTGTGCAGCTTGTGGGCTTAGAGACCAACTTTACATGGGGCTTAGCTCAGCGCCCGGAGAGAAAATGCGGCCCAGTGTTTGCTATTGCTGGAGGTGGCAAGGCATCTGGCAAGGAGACAAAAAACGTGGCATTTTCTCGCGCCTTCTTCTTCCAAAGACCCAAACTGAACGTAAAAAAAAAAGCGCTCATTATTCAGCCTTCACTGAAAGAGCTTCATTGCCCCTTTTTTACAAACACCTGGTGGATCAAATCTCAAGAAATGCTTCTGCTTATCTAATGGATTTCTTCTTCTTCTTCTCTCTTCTCATTTTTCCTTCTTATTAATCGCTCGCCGATGAGGAATGTCTTTGCGCGCTTCCATCGCCACCACCTGCCCTTTCAAAGTACCTTCTCTTTCCCTTTCTCTGTTGTTTTCCATTCCTTCTTCTTATTATTTTCCTTTTGTTGCTTCAAATTCCGATTCGTGTTTTTTAATCCAAGTACGGAAGTGAGATATCACTTGGAAGATTCGATGGGGGAATTCAATTTAGTATCAATGACGTTATTATCTTTTGTAAATTATGTATTCCTTGTGATTCATGCGATGTTGTTGTTATTTTTTCTTCATGTGATCGGATTCCGTAGTCTATTTGATTTGCGCAAGCGGCATGTTAATTCATCCACAATTGTATCTGGACATGACCAACTTAGGTTAAGTTAGAATTTTGTAGACTTATGTTTTCGGTTTTTTCTGATAATGACTAATTGGAGGATAATTTTCGGCGAGCTACATCTAAAGTATTTTGCTTTGTCAAATAAAAGGGTTCCCTCTTTCTTTGGCATTCCTCTGGCTTTGAAAACGAGGGATTCTACTGGAAATTTGCATGCAGTAGATTGAGGACCTCTTAATCTCTTCCTGTTTCATAGAAGCTCTGATACTTCCTCAATCGTATTATGTTCACAAGGGGACTGGGTGATTCACTTGACACCGATGCAGTGTCATACCGAAGTCAAGTCAGCAACGATGTTGGAATTTAGATTTAGGGAGTGCTAGAGTGGAGAGGTGAGAATTCCATTTACCAAAAGAATGGGAAATTTCAATGGGTAGCACTTTAAGTATTTGCAAATATAATATTTTTTTACCATGTTAATTGATTAATGGTAGTCAATGGTGATCGCTTTAGGCTATTAGCATCAATCATAGAAAAATGCTGTTTCACTCGCCAAATTATGTCCGAAGCAATGATATATGTTTACAAGAGAATCCCATGTCCTGAATGAGGTTCCTATTTATAGAAAATATGTGTTTGGTTGGGTATATCCCAGACATGTGTCAAGTAAGCCCGAGCACGTGTTCGGTTCTCTGCAACTTTCACCATAAGCTTCTCTGTTCTGTCAGTGCCTGTCTTTGGCTGAGTAAATGGCTATTTGTGGAGTGAGTTTGTCGACCCATAGGAAAATGTGATGCTAGATTTCCGACTATAAATTTTTGACGCCAAAATCTTCGTCATACTTAGCTTTCTTGATCAGAATAATCTCTTTTGTTGATTTGAGTTGCCTGGTTCTCCGGCATTACGTAATGTAAGGGCATGGATCAATTGGATAAGAATTGACTCCTGCATAATGTAATAGAAGAGTCACAGTCCCTTTTCCGGGCTTTCTCTTCTGTTTTGGCACACATCACCTCCCTCAAACAGGATTATTCGGACTGAAATGCAATACTTCTTTCTATTAGGTGGATATTTTTAGTCCAGAGTCGTTGCTTGTTTGTCTTTATGGTGAGGTTACTCGACTCTTTGATGTTTTTTTGGTTGCAATTTCATTGGTAAAATTGGTTGTATTGTTTGATTCCGTATGCTCTAGACAACGACATGCTGTGGGATTTTCTTTTAAAAAGTAAATCATTACCTTCAATCATTGATTATTTTTTTCTTCCCATTGTCTCGATGATTATCTGTTTTCTTGGGATCATCTTGGTCTTGGGGAGTTGTATATATTAGTTTGAAAGAAAGAAAAAAGAACGCAGAATTTTCCTGCTGTAGTGATTTTTTATCCATCTCTTGCTTTAGAGTGTCCCTTGTCTTGTTTCTTCTCTGTAGATCATTATTGTCGTGTGTCACATTTTCTATAAACATAGGTTTCATAAAATTGTTTTGCATTCATATTTTCTTCTCCATTAATGGCATGTAAATTTTATCATTTACAGGCATTTAGCTTCACCACCACCTAATCATTTATAGATCCAATTTAAATATTTTTATATTTGGGATAAAATCAGTTTATCAAGCCTTTTAGACTAGACTGAATGAAGTAGGAAACCAAATTTGTTATTCTGTTAGGAAGGGTATCTTATTCACGGCATTAGATTTGTAAACATGCTGTTCTACATTCCAATATTGTATGCTTCTGAGTACAAATTATTTGTTAGAAGGAAATGACTGAGTTGTTCTCAATCAATCCATTCTCATATGCCATGGGGCTGCTCCATCATTATAATTTCACCTACCTTGTATATTAGGATATAACCATTTTACTCTTCAATTATAATTTACAAACTAATCTATTTTTGCAGATGTACGCCATGGCGGTGATTTTGGAAAATTTGTGTCATTGAGATATGTGCAGGATATTCAAGTTCTGAGGCGACAAGATGGTTATCCATTGTCCAATTTGTTTCACCAAAATTTGTGAGTGGATGCCCATATATGAGAAGGGATCATTATCAGTTTTTAAATTTGTTTTCTTTCAATAATTTTTGTGTTTGCATTAGCCATTTGCTTATATATTCTAGTGCAGATTTTCTACCGGCTATTCAAGTGTACATGGTGAAAGACCATCGGCAGAGTATGCAAAGCTGAGGAAGCAATGGCTAGAAAGTGAATTTGGGCATGCACTTGGAACCTACAGATCCAAAAGACTTTCTTCTATCTATCACTTTGGTCCATTTTTCGCTTTGTATAGAGCAGCAATTATTTCATTCCATGTGTTGAAGCTAACCATATGGCAATTCTTAGTCCATGACATAAAAAAACGTGCTATTAAGGTATAGATTACACATTTTTTTAAAGGTTTTTACCTCTGGAAAATTTTTGGTCTATACATTTTTTCTGGTCAATGATGCTCAAATGGTCCTTTCATTCCCTTTTATATTGATAACGTGTTTAAAAAATGTTGATGTAGTCTAAAAGAAAGAAAGTATAACAAGAGTTTTGTTTTATGTTTTTAATATTTGATTTTATAATAATATTTATGTATCCTTTCCTATTGCAGTTTCGAGAAACTCTTATCAGACTGGGGCCTTTCTATATCAAGGCAAGGAGCTTTTCTTATTTGAAATGTGTTCGAAATTTGAAATCTTGCATAGTTTTTTATATGGGTTGTTCCATCAAGGGAAACTCGATGGAATTCATTAATGTCTCAATGATCATTCACGTGTATTGATATTCTTCTATTAGACGATCTTTAGTGACAATGAAATTGTGTTTGAATTCCAGCTTGGTCAGGCCTTAAGCACAAGGCCAGATATATTGCCAACTGTGTATTGCCAAGAACTTGCAAGGTTACAGGTATACAATATTTTCTTAATTCAATATTTGAGGTGGTCAATTAGTGACTGTAATATGCATTATAAGTAGTTTTTTTTATACGATTCTCTCCTCATTACCTTTCTCCCAAAACATTCTTATGGTCTGGGTCTTTTTTCTGTGCTAGGATCAAATACCTCCATTTCCAACTCATCTAGCAATTAAATCTATTGAGAACCAGTTGGGTCGTCCTGTTTCTCAAATTTTTGCTGATATCAGTCCAGAGCCCATCGCAGCTGCATCCTTAGGGCAGGTTTATAAGGGTTAGTGGCATCCATTTTCCCAAATTTGAAGCTTGCCTTTTTTCTCTTCTTCCAGAAAATTCTATTGGTCCATCTGTTCATCTCCATAATGATTGATCAGAATTGGATGCAAATGTTTCTATGTAAATTGAAATTAAATGTCCACTTTTTCTGCTTTAAGTCTTGCAGCTCACCTGCATTCTGGAGAGCTTGTAGCTGTTAAAGTTCAAAGGCCTGGCATGGCTCTTTCATTGACTCTTGATGCCTTGTTGTTCCAGATGATTGGTGGCCAGTTAAAACGATTTGCCAAAGCCAGAAAAGACTTATTAGTAGCTGTTAATGAGATGGTAAGCCTTTGTATGTTTTCAAATCAACCCTGTTTCTATTTTTTTATGGTTCCTTCAATTGTAAATTTCTCAGAAATTCTGCCAATGGTTATTAATTTGATATTCAAAATCTGGAAAGTTAGTTCTTGTTATGAACGGTAATGGTCAATTCTTCATCCATCACCTTAACATGGAGAGATGTTGAGTTCTCTTCAAGATCTAATACTTGTTTCCTCTGCCTTCCTCTCATTTCTTTTTTGGTCATTTTCTTATTTATTAGTTTTGAGGATGATCTTTTCTGATTTATTAATGAGACGGTCAGTAGTCTTGCTTGTTCACATTCAGGGCTTTCCTTAAATGAACAGGTCAGACACATGTTTGACGAAATTGATTACATTCAAGAAGCAAAAAATGCTGAACGTTTTTCTGCTCTCTATAGCTGTAAGTACTCATATATACTTTTAAAGTCTTATGAATATTACTTTTTCCATGTATTGAGTTCAAACATCCAATCTACATTAAATATCTAATTACAAAAATCTTCTGTAGTTACAAGTTTTTCAAGTTTTAGGTCTCTTCCTAAATTACTTGAAGTGTGATGTCTAATTTTCTTGTTAACATCTCGTTATAACTAGCAGATGCCAGTGAAAATAGGTATGCAGTCAAGAGTACTGTAAAGTATGAAAAAGCAGACTGTGTTGAAGTCCCCAAAATATATTGGGACCTAACTAGAACAGCCGTGCTTACCATGGAGTGGATTGATGGCATAAAGCTTACTGACGAAATTGGCTTGAAAAAGGCTTACTTGAACAGAAGGGAGCTTATTGACCAGGTATTGTTTAGGAACCATTTATTTATCTTACTTCACTTTCAATCTTATTAAACAATCATTGTGAGTAATATAGACTTGTTCTTTTTTTAAAAAAAAATATCATATATGTCTTGAATTAATAGAGCTGTGTTCATTTTCTATTGTGGTGAATGTGGCTTGCGTATTAGTAATTTCTTGAAATAATCAATATATGTAAGGTCAAATATTTGTCATATTTTTATACATATTCTCTTTACCTCATAGGGATTATATTGCTCCTTGAGGCAATTGCTTGAGGTGGGGTTTTTTCATGCTGATCCACATCCAGGAAACCTTGTTGCTACGGAAAAGGGCTCTCTTGCATATTTTGACTTTGGGATGATGGGTGATATCCCTCGGCATTACCGCGTTGGACTGATTCAAATTGTAAGAAGAGAGAATTTCATTTAAGGATAACTTCTTACATAAGAACGCACTTGAATATTGTGAGGCTTCCTGCTTTTATGGCTAGGACTAGGTGTGTTATATACTTATATCATATGTTCTTGAAATATGATCAGATATTTATTGTCCATACGAATGCTTGCTTTTGTATTACTTTAATTTACGACGTTCTTCTAGTGACCATAGAAAACTCGAAACAAAATACTGTCTTCCTGCTATTACCTGTCCTTAGTGCCTGCCCACCCACCCGCCACCATCACCAAAAGATGAATATTAAAAAACAGTACAACTGAGGATACTTGCCAGGATATTCCATGAGACTCAAAATTGATGATTGTCCTATTACTTAAACTACTGTCATTCCTAATGGTCTTCAGTGTACACTTAATTTTCTTGTTTGAGGTCACTTTTAAGGACTGAGGTCTTTTTTTGATATTTTTGTTGATAAAATTATATCATATTTTACAAATATTAGTCCCTGTTAGTTATGCCCAGTATCAAAATAGTTTTGAGGCCTACACATCTAAGGGCCAGTTTGGCATAGCTTCTCCCAAAAACGTTTTGAGTTAGAGATTTTAAAAGAAATACTAATTAAGTGTTTCTTCTAAAAACACTTGAGTATGTTAAAATGTGTTTTTGGAGAAAATACTTCATTTGTGATTCTTCCAAAAATGTTTGTAAACAAGTAGTTTATCTAAAATATTTCACTCAAGTGTTTTTTGATGAAACACTTAATTAGTATTTCTTTTAAAATCTCTAACTCAAAACGTTTTTAGGAGAAGCTATGCCAAGTATGACTGAGGAGGTGTTTAAATTTCTGAAGCTAATTAGAATTGTGACAAATATATGAGTTTCTCTCTTTAATATATGTATGATCTCATCCCATCTAGTTGCCATGACATTTTTCTTTCATTTTATTCTAACTTTTTTTAAGCTGTCCACTGCTTTTACTATTGTGTGTGATGCAAAAATGTCATAGGAATGTCTCAGAGTCCATAAATTTTATTTTCTTTCAGCTTGTGCACTTTGTTAATCGTGACTCGCTGGGTTTGGCAAATGATTTTCTTTCTTTGGGATTCATTCCTGAAGGTATTGATATCCAATTGGTTTCTGATGCACTAATTACATCGTTTGGTGAAGGAACAAAACAATCCCAGGATTTTCAGGTTTGTCTATCTTTGTGTGTTTTTTAAATATTTTCTCCGGGTTTTGATTTGCACATTACTTCCATGCTGTTAATTTATGGTTGAGAACAAGCGATAAGGTGTACTTAATATGACTTTAAGCATTAACTTTATTGGTGGGAAGCGGGAGCAATCTTTGATGAGATTCTAGGTGTGTTCTGTTGGGATCCGGACTTTCCAAAAAAAAAAAAAACTTTTTCTCAAATCTTTTCACAAGTATGTTCTTCATCTCAAAAGTTTGTTTGTTCTTTTTTTTTTCGTTTTTCGTTTTGTTTAAACTAATCTACACCTTTCCATATTCGTCGCCCACCATGTTGACATGGATTTCAGGGAATAATGAACCAGCTATACAATGTGATGTATGAATTTAATTTTTCCCTTCCTCCGGACTATGCTCTAGTGATACGAGCTCTAGGGTCACTTGAAGGCACTGCAAAAGTTCTTGATCCTGAATTCAAGGTTGTTGAGAGTGCATATCCTTTTGTCATAGGGAGGCTTCTGGCAGATCCAAACCCTGATATGAGAAGAATTTTGAGGGAACTACTTATCCGAAATGATGGATCCGTTAGGTGGAATAGGCTTGAGCGCTTAGTAGGTTTTTCCTCTCTTCTATCATGATGCAATATTTGAACAATTGGGTTAGATATTGTATTTTAATTATTTCTAGATTTTATTATTTCACAATCTGAAGCATTCCAATCTTTTATTTTCATATCTTGAAAAAAAACGTGTTTCAGGTTGCAGCCATATCTGAACAGGCTTCCAAGTCAGTCGATGAACCCTCCAAGGATAATTCTTCGGACACTCTTGGATGGAAGTCATTTGACATGCGAGCTGTTGTTGCAGCAACTGAGGATCTTTTACAGTTCATTCTCTCTGAGAAAGGTTCAAGGGTACGTGTTTTCCTCCTTCGTGACATCACTGGAGCAGTTGATGTTTTTCTGCAGGATGAAGTTTTTGGTGGTTCATTGGATGAAAAGCGTCAAGCAAGACCCCCGACATCATCTGAGGTCTATCTCAACACTTATAAACTATATTTCAAGTAATAACAGGTTTTGCAAAATCAGATCATTCTTGCAAGTAGTTACAATGATAAACAATTTGGTGTATCCTGTTCACAGGACCATGCTATTCTGGGAAGAGTTGTTTACGGGTTTCAATGTCTCCGTGAAGCGATGAAGTTAGCACCTCAAGTATGGACGCCTATGCTCATTCGCATGGCATTGAAACCTGAAGTTCATAGATTCACTCTGGACATAATTTCAAGCATCATGATGCATCTTGGTAGAAAAATCCCCGAGAATCTTTGGGTCTGTCTTTCAAGATTCCTGCACAATTTAGAGAGAGGCTATAGTTCTAACGAAGCACGAGGAAAATAAACTTTTTTCATCTTTAACGATTATTTATTCCTATTTAGTGATCTCTAATTTCATTTTTTATTAAAAAAAGAAAGAAAGTAATATACTATTTTAGCTCCTGGTTCTTTTGCAGAAATTGTAGTTTATCAATGCCCATTGAAGAGATTCTTTTGATTGAATTTGATGGTAGGCCGAATAATTAACTAATTATTGAAAATTTTGATTGAAAGTAATCTCTATAATAATCGATTAATAAAAAGTGTAGGTTTGGCTAATAATTAACTAATTATTGAAAATATCAAACAAATGCTTTTTTACGGAATGATAACGAATAATAAATGTCAATGTAAGGTTGCGTAAAAATTACATGGTGCTGCTAATTAGGACCACAAATCCTCACCCGGATATTGAAAGATTCGCTGTCGGTCATGGATTTCAAATTTAAATAACGTGCAATTTTATTATGGGGTCAGATCAGATGGTTTTCGTACCAAAATTTCTACGTTCCATAACAATGACAGTATATCAAAATTATGACATAATTAATTGGTTTGCTTGTTTCAGTTCTATTAAGATAATAATTTTTTTAATACATTTTGTTAATAATGTTCAATAAAAACCCTCTTAATCAATGTAGATTTTTTTTAGAGTTAATTAATATATATTTAGATTGATAGGTTTTTTACTATTTTAATTAAATTAGTTAATTTTCAAGCATTAATTACTTTATAGCAATAATTAGATAAATTAAATAGAATTTGAATCATTTTGAGAGTTGGATGACCGTAGAATGGACTTTTATTCTTGCCACCAACACCCAAGGAAGTAAAAGTCGATATCGATGAAAATGTCGAGGTTCAAATATACGGAGTTATCGACGGAGTTGTCGATGTCGACGGACATTCCCATAAAAATCATGGAAACTATGGAAACTTAGGTGATTTTTTTGTCTTTGTTACTGAAACTTTCACAATAACTTTAATTAGTTATAATATATCATATAATAGAGTTTGCCATCCATATATGATAGTAAACATATCAAAATTAAAATAGTACAACAAATTTTGTCGGAAGTAAGGTGTTAAATGTTGATGTCGATAGACTTTTTCATCGATAATTCCATATATTTGAAGGAAGACTAATTGAAATCATAATTTGCTAGTTTCATATTTATTTTAATGTACACAAATTATTATAATATTTTACTCCTAAGTACTCAAAAATAGACAATGCAAAATATATAATAAACATTAAAACATCAAATAATCTAATAAATTAGTAAGAAAAAAAATAATAATAAAAATTAGTATTATTAAAAAATTCAAACTCAAATTCAAATGATGAGCTTACAGTATTTATTAATTTAAATTGTTTTTTATAATAAAATTTTAATAATCTTAAAACAAATAATAATATATAAAATATAATTAAAAAGAAATACTATTTAAGCCTCAAATCTCTCCACCATTAGTCTGTTTATAATGAGGGGTCCACCAATTCTCAAATCAATCCATATCCACCTCTTCATAGAGATGAAGGCAAGCCTCTGGTTCAGTGAAGTCAAAATACCATCTCATTGTTCTGTTTGATCGATCTATCTACTCTCTGGTTCAGTGAAGAACAAATCGCTCATTTACCTGCTTATTGATTTATTGACGAAGAAGAAAATCACGCATCAATTCCAAAAATTGTGCGAAGTCTTCGTTTATGAAGAAGCTTGTGTTGTAGCATTTTGTTTTGTGAAGACTCCTCTGATTTGTCGACATTCAGCTCGAAAACTCCATCGACTTCGACATATCGACGACTTCATAGATAACTCGTCGATTCAAGAAAAGAAACTTCTTACCCCTCCATCGATATGTCGAGCTTTCATTTAAGCGACTTGTCGTCGATAATGTCGACTGAGTCGACGACTTTTACTTCCTTGCCAACACCTCACATAATTTATAAGCAAATGCTAAGAATAGTTGGCTTGTTCGATCCATATCCTAACAAAATTCCTGTCAAAACTTTCCTTTTTTCGACATATATATATATATATATATATATCATAAAAAATCATGTCTTCACTTTAAATTAGAAATAATCTTTCTTCTTCATTCAATCAATTAAAAAGATATGCCCAGAAAAATGTATAAAAAAACTTGTAATAATTAGAAGAACAACATTTGACATTGTTTATCATTTAGACTCGCACTTGAAAAAAAAATATATAAATTCATTCGTCAATCGTCATGTTATCTGATTCTTCAAAATTTCAAGCCAAACCAAAAAAAAAAAAAAAAAAAAACTAGTGAAATCAAAAAGCCAGCAAATTCTAATTGACCAATAGAGATTCAGAAATCGATACACTTTCCAAAAACAGAAAGAAAAGGAAAACACATAACTAAAAACTAAAATAATCCCACTTACTACAAAATCACCAAATTAAAAAAAAAAAAAAAATCGAAAACCTTGTTTATTAAACTCTAAGATTTTCATTAAAAAAAAAAAAGCAGAAGATTCAATTCTACCCAAAAAAAAGAGAAGAGTAATATATGATCGACGGTAAGATTTCACCGATCAAACATCCTTTCCTTTTTCCTTTTCTTCTTTTTCAACTACTTTTATTTACAGAAAAGCTTAACTAGTAGTAATTTTTGCTTAAAACGAAGGAACAACGCCGTATCCATGAACACGGTCACCTTCAAGTTCAGTATCGGTGGTCCGTTTCGCGAATCGGCCTTTGATTCGGGGTCTCGTTTCGGCGTACGCCTTACGTGATGCGTATCGGATCGTCTTCTCGAACTTCCGATTCTTCCTCTTCTCTCTGTACCTCATTACTCTCGCTTCTCGATCCGCCGATGATATTGGAAGTGTTTGAATTGCCGATTCTGTCGCCGGTTTCGTATACGAATTCGATATCTCCGTCATCGCGTTTCCGTCTGGAACTACTCCAACATCGATCGACGACGAAGAAACCTGATGAAGAAACAGATCCGATCAGAAATTACAAGTATTAATTTAGATTATTTCATATCAAGATTTATAATATTACTTACACTGTGACTCATAGACTGAGGATGATTATAACCGAAATCGAACGATTTTGGTCCGGGAACGAAATCGAAACCGAAGCAACGATCATCCGCGGTCGAAAGATGAAGAACACCTTGATTCCGATCAGGAACAACTCCATCAGTACCAGAACTATTCTGTTCCTGAGCTTCCAATTTCGGATCAACATGACCATAATCCAGATCCATATACGGATCCATTTCAGGAAACTCAAACTTACCAGAGTTCAAATCAGTACTTTCAATAACCTTAGGGTTAGGGTTTGGAAGAAGCCAAGAAGCAGCTTCAGCTTCTTCTCTACTAACATCGACATCAACCTCGATATCAACATCGTCTTCTTCGACATCGGAAAAGTACCGATCGTCGAGGAAATTAATCGCGGTGTTAGGTTTAACAGCAGAGATGGAATTGGAATTGGAATTAGAATCAGAGTTGGAGGAATCGTAAAAGGGAACAACAGGAACACGTTCGTGACGGCGAGCGAGAGGATTAGCAGAGTGAATATCACGATCACAGGAAACGCAGAGAGCAGCAGCATCAGCCTTGCAGGTGACATGAGCAGGAGCTTGTTCACAAACTTCACAGACCCAGACACGGGCATGGCGAGAAGCAAGTTTATTAGCAGCATGGATTTTGGAATCACAGCCAAGGCAGAGGAAAGCTGAATCAGCTCTGCAAAAGAGGGTTGCTGTTGCTGATTTACATGAATCACAAAGCTTGGAAGCCATTTTTTTCAATGGCCGGCGGAAAAAGAAAGAAAGAAAGAAGAAGAAGAAGAAATGTAAGGCTGTAATGGCTTCTTTCTTTCTTTCTTAGGTCTACTTCTCTATACTATTCAATTTTTTTGCTTATCCGGTGGGGTTCTGGAAATCCAGTGAAGGACGAATGGGAAAGTGACACGTGGGGGAAGCTTAGCCATAGAAAAGGATAATTAACATATATCGCGTCGGACAGAGGAAAAAGTTAAGGAGGGGAGTGGGTGGTTGAAAAAGAAAGGAAATGGGTGCTGTCATTTCAATGTGGGGTCTATGTGGATAAAGATTCGGGGTGTTACTAGGGCGGGGTTGGATACCCTTTTATTACAACCCACTTCGTTTAGATAGAAATATTCAACACCGACTCTGTTCTATTTAAGTTTCATCTTGACATTGCCCTATTTATTTAGCACGATCGGTGCGGGGTTACCCCGTTTATTTTTGACCTCTTGATCGAGCGACCTAGCATGCAAATGTAATATAAAGAAAGAGAGTGTGATAGACGGAGAGACACAAAAGAGAGACGGATAAAGAAAAGAAGAGAAGAGAAGAAAATAAAATAAAAATAAATAAAAGGGTAATTAGGTTGGGGCCAAGACCCAACACCCGGACCCTATCCCGTCTAATAAATAGGGCCAATATCTCACCCCGACCTCGTTTATTTAACGGGTTTGGGGGCGGGGTGACATGTTCTAATTTTCACCCTTAATAAAGATGAATGGTGATAATTTGGAGTTTGAGTTTAAGGTTTTTTTTTTTTTTCGTTTTATTAATTTATGAAATGTATACTTTTTCCCTGGACCACTCATGGAAAAAGTATACATTTTTTTTTGTTTTTTTTTTTTTCCGTTTTATTAATTTATGAAATGTATACTTTTTATTAATTTGGAGTTTGAAATGTATATTTTGTTTTTAGAAAAAAAATCTATTTTTGTGTTTATCAAAATAGGAATTAATTTATAGACTGATGGGAAAACAAAATAAGGATTGAAGCACGAGAGAAGATTTTTTTTAAAGAAAAGTATGCGTATCCATCCCCCTTTTAGAGGAGGGATTAACTTATAGGTCGATGGAGAAAAAAAAAGGGAAATGAAACAAAAAAATGAAACAAAATATATTTAAAATTGATTGGCACCAAAACCAAACAAAATTCACATCAACCACGATTTTTTCTTCGAATATTTTATCCCAAACCTAATTCTGCTGTCAAAGTTTTTGAAATGATTTTGTTTGTTCAGAAGGAATGTTTTATGGAGAGTTGTCATTTTGGTCATAAATTTAAAATTATTTTTTTGTTTTAAAATTCAAAGAAATTAAATTAAAAAATCAAAACTTGCAATGTCTTAGAGGAGAAAGAATCGTACAAATAAAAGGATGGTATTTGTGTCTTTCTCTCCAATCGGCCCTATTAACAGCAATCCTTCAAGGTTGGCTGTGGATGGGGTTGGTCGTGTGAAATGAGAGAGTGGAATGATTTTAAAAATAATGAAATGTTTTTTTTTTAAATCTCACCTCAGAATTCTAATAAAATTCTTTTTGTCACCCAACTTAAGATTGTTCCAAGCCAAACACGTTTAACTATGGAGTTCCTTACGATTGAGCCACCGAAAAGGAAGGTTAACTTTATTAATATAGGTAATACCTATTAATCTTATTAAGTTCTCCTCAACTGTACTGTCCCATACCAGTAGAGTCTCAGAATTCCCTCTCATTCGGATGTGGAGTCAGTTCATCCATGTGGCCTTTCGACTAGAAGCCTGCCAGGAGCCGCTCCTTGTCCATGCCTACTAATTGCACCGACGATCACTCCCCGCCCTCATAGGGTCCGACTGTCACACTATTCATTCCATTGATCCTTGAAGATCTGTAAAACAAGAATGAGAAAACATCGGTGTGGTGCCTACCAAACCGTCTCCGACGGTCAAGTCAGTAAATTTGGAGGCAGATAATATGAGTATTTAGAATAGAATTATGAATGTCATACCGTTTTTAGGGTTGATGAGTGATTTTTATAGAGGATTTAATGGGCCCTATTTCGTAGGCTTCTAAGAAATTAGGATGATAATATATCATGAGAATAATATCTTTATCCCACGATCTTGAGGAAATTTATGCAACTTTGATTTGAATTTATCTTTATAAGGAAAGTTGTATCGTGCGTCTCAGCTAAACATTCCGTTCGTTAAGGACCGAGCTGGTTCTCAAGCTCCTTTGGATGAACAGGTTAGTCCGAGCTCACAATGTTCTGGCTTCATGATATTTTAGCCTTGTCGTGTTGGACTTTGAACATTTTTTTTTTGCGCCGAACCAGTTAAATATTGGGCTTTTGACTTGGGCCTTGAAAGTGAATTATACTACAATTTAATAAGGGTCAACAAAATCTGGTCATTTATTTGAATAACCCCATAAATTTTCTAATAAAAATATTGATAAATAAAATATTAAAAAAATTATTACACATATTGCCAGTTAGAGAGATTAATTTTTTAAAAGGGTTATATACAAAACTATCAGAAAAAGATAAAAAAATTTAAATAAAGAGCCACCCAACTAGAAGCTGTGAAGAAAGAAGTGGGCCAAATAAAAAACATGATTATTAAAGGGAAAATTATGCGTGATAGCCAACTTTTGAGTTTTGTTTTCATATATGTCACACTTTCATGTTTATATCAGATTTACCCATTTTTATATATTCTATTAATTTAATGATATATCATTGATGTAATTTTACAACAATAATTTATCAGTAATGTAAATTCTAGTATTAAATTTATATCAATAATATAAATTTACAAAAATAATATATCAATTATAATCAAATTTTCATAAAAAAATTATGGGTTAATTATGTGTTGGGTAATTTTGATATTTTTCAATGTTTGTGGTTTTTTTGAAAACTGAGACTCGATATTGGGTATATGTGATAATAGCCCTTATTAAAGTCTAGCCTAGCCAAACGGTTTAGGGTTTCTTTTTCTTTCTTTTTTTCGAAATAGTATTGAGAATAACAATACAGTAAATTTGTACTAAAAAAACAATAAATTCAAATCAAAGTTGCATAAATTTATAAACTGAAATAGTAAAAGTTTATAACCAAAAAAATTCAATTACATAATAATAAGTTTTCATTAATAACTTAAACAACCATGCAAGGGCGGAGCCAGAAATATTTCCGGGGGCAAAAAATATATAGAGTTATGTTTGAGAATTTAAGGGGGGCAAAATAGACAAAATATATCAAAAATTGAATTTTTTATAAAAAAAAAGTAAACTTTTATATATAAATTTTAAATTTGTCAAAAAATGAGGGGGGGCAATTGCCCCCCTACCCTTATGAGTGGATCCGCCCCTGCCACCATGACACTATTCTACAGCTATTTGGGTCATATTTTAATTAAAATAAATAATTTATTTATTTATTATTATTATTATTATTATTATTATTTCAAAACTTTAGTTTTTTATTTAAAAAAAAAATCACGAGAAAAACATATCCAAAGTTTATGGGGAAAAAAAAATTTAAAAGAAAAAAACTATCAACAAATTTCCAACAATTATGCTCTACAATATATGTTCAGTCAACAAAAAAACAGAATTATATGAAAAGGAAGAGAAAAAAACTTACAAAAATTGATTGAAAAAGAGTCTCTATTTTCATCGATCTCATGAAGAATCTACTTAGTTTCCCAATTCTCTAATTTAGGAAGCCATTATCGTCAAAATCTTTCTTATCGTTATTATCAATTCCAATAGAATTTCAAACTTTAACCAAAACTTGCGATCACAAGCCATTAAAAAAAAAAATCTCTAAATATCCACCATCAACATTTTCTTTTGCGCAAATCTTCCAATATAAAGAGCCTAAAATGAGACCGGCAAAGGCCGATTAAAGCAATCATCACCGCCAAGCCGCAGAACATAACAACATCGGAGAGTGTCTCAACGTTTTTAGTGTGACAACCATTTGTGGCGGTAGCATTTTTTATTCTACCGTGGTGGGTTTCATGTTTTGAAAGCGAGCTTTTGAAGGAAATGTTTGCTTAAAAAATGGAGTCAAAAAGTGGGGAAATATTTATAGGTCACTGAAGATTTATTTTATTTATTCGCTCCTTCCTTTTAAGTATTAAATTACAAGATATCTTAAAAAAATACATGGTCTTATTTAATTTTTGAAATTTGAATTAATATGTTAGTTGTATTAATTTGATATCTATGTTTTTAAATTTTTTATTTTATAGCAAATTTGGTATAAACTACCCATGATTATAGGGTTGTAACGTTTACCTTCTTAATTTTTCAATTTGAACAATTGACCCCCTAAAATTTATAAAAAAGTTAAAATTAGATTAAAATTAGTAATTTGATTTATTAACCCCTTAAATTATTAAATTAAACCTAAATAACCAACCTAGAAATGAGTAATACTCGTCTCTAGAGTGGTTTTTTAGAGTTTAATCTAACAGTTTTAATGGGTTATTTTGTCAAATTAATTTTTTAATTCAATTTTAACATTTATTTCAAAAATTGGCCTATAAACACTTCAGAACTTTCACTCCATATTTTTCACAAACATTTCTTTTAAAAAAAACTCTTTCAAAACATGAAATCAACCACTTAAAAAAAACAAAAAACCAACCGCCGCAAACGGCCGTTACACCAAGGTGGTACTCTTTAGTGTCGTTCTGGTTCGGCGGATTCGCGGTGATGATCATTTTAATCTCCTTTGCCAATGTGATTTTAAACTGTTTATATTGGAAGATTTGTGCTAAAGGAAATAATGATACAGAGATCATAGGAAAGAGACTTGGAGAAAACAAGGGGAAAAAATCTAGTTAAAATTCGTGAGGAGAAGTTTTTGGTTATAATTGCTGGTGATCGCAATCCAACTTTCTTGACCTTATAAGTTTTGTTTGAAGTTTGTAATTATTCTTCTGGAATTGAGAATAAATATAAGAAAGAGATGGGTGATAATGTTTGAAAATTAGAGAATTAGGAAACCAAGAGGACTCTTCATATAATCGAAGAAAAGATAGACTTCTTTTCAACCAATTTTGGTGGTTTTTTTCCCTTCTTTTTCTCATAATTTTTATATGAATTTATATTCTCCCCCATTTAACCTAATATTTCAATATATATATGGTGTAATTGGTATAGAATGGGTGTGAGGATGGTTTAAGTTTAAGATTTCAAATATCTCTCGTGAAAGAACTTGTAAAATTACTAATCATATTTGGAATTGGGAAGATGGTAATACGCCATATAGAAACGATATTCTTAAAAGTTTTATACGTAAATGAGCAAAATATCATACAAGAATAGAATAATACGTATTATGAACAATCTCTTAAAAATATATATACTTAGCTTCGTTGAAAGAGATGAAGTTGTAGTCATGTCATGGCGGTAAAGAATAGTTATAGACTTTCAATTATCTCAAATTTCAAACCTTCAAAACCAAATAGAAAATTTAGGGCTAGTTTGATAATCTTTTATGTTTATGTTTCTTGTTTCTATTTCAACAAATTTCTTTTCTCTCTAATTTCTTGTTTATCATATTATTAGAAACTTTTCTAATATTGTGTTGAAAATTTAGAAACTACAAATTCTAGTATCTTGTTTTATTTTCTTGATTCCAATTTTTTTGAATAGATTAATATATTTTTACTTTTTCTCATTTTAAATTTTAAATATAGTATAAATATCAAAAAAATGAAATTGATATAATCTTTTCGAAATAATTTATTTAAAATTAATTTTCACGTAAAATTGTATTTTTAAAACGAGAAACAAAAATAAGAAAACCAAACATTTTTTTCCTTCCAACAAGAAATAAGAAAGAGTTATCAAAAACATGTTTCTTTTTCTTGGAAAAAAACCGAAACAAGAAATAAGAAATTGAAATCACAAATAAGAAACAAGAGTCATAAAAAATAGTTATCTTTCTTTTTTTTTTTTAAAAAGACCTGAAAAATAAGAAATAAAAATAAGAAATAAGACTATCGTGGGTCTTGTAAATAAAAATAAATAATTTCTTATGAAGATTGTAAATAAAGTAAATTTTAAGGCTTGACGGAGGTTGTGGGTTGATATGTGGTTTTTTTTTATTTCGTTTTCTGAAAAAATCTCTTTTGTGTGCATACGTGAACCAGCAGGATGGAAGTAAGAGCGGCTTAATCTACATAGACTGATGGGAAAACAAAAAAGGAATTAATTTTTAAAATGAAATAAAATATTTTTAAAATTGATTCATACCAAAACCAAACCAATTCACATTAACCAGGATTTTTTCCCCAAATATTTTATCTCAATACCCCAAATTCAGTTGTAAAAAATTTTGAAAATGATTTTGTTGGGTCCAAAAAGAACGTTTTGTAGGGTAAGAGGAAACAAAATAAGGAAATGAAAAAAAAGAAAAAAGAATTAAGTTTTAAAATGAAACAAAATATTTTTAAAATTGATTCATTCCAAAACTAAACCAATTCACATTAACCAGGATTCCCCTAATTCCGTGATTTTGTTTGGTTCAGAAGGTGCTTTATAGAGACTTGTCATTTTTGGTCATATAGATTTAAAATTATTCTTTTAGTTTTTAAGAATATTTTTAGAGAAAGTTTCACATTTGATCCCTAGATTTAAAAGGAAATTTTATTTAGAAAATCTTTGAAATGTATGGTTGAAAACCCATTAATATGTGTCAAATAAAGTGTGTTAACCTAGGTATTATAATGGAATTTTTTTGAAACAACATTGACATTTAAATTAATATGGAAAAATTTAACAAAAAATATAGCATGTTTTCAAACTAATCAAATCAATGGCAAAAAAATCATGGTGAATATATCACGTTAATTAAATTAGGCTTCAAATCAATAAATGGAAAAAACAATTGGGAATAAAGCTGTCAATTAAACTAAATTAATCATCAAAATAATAAATATAAAATTCAAAGAGATTAAATTAAGAAAGTAAAACTTGCAATGTCTATCTACTAGAGGAGAGAGAATCGTACAAATAAAAGGATGGTATTTGTGTCTTTGCTCTCCAATCGACCCTATTAACAACAATCCTCAAGGTTGGCTGTGGATGGGTGGTCGTGGTGAGATGAGAGAGTGGAATGGATATTTTTTTTTTTAAACAACCTCACCTCAGAATTCTAATAAAATACTTTTGTAGAGGATGATTTCAACCAAGGTCCATCACGTGCGTGTTACGTGCGATTCGTTCTCTCGATTCTTGAATATTGAGAAAACACCGGTGTGGTGCCTGCCAAACCGTCTCCGACGATCAAGTCAGTAAATTTAGAGACAGGAAATATGAGTATTTAGAATAGAATAATGAATATCATTGATGAGTTGTTTTTATAGAGGATTTAGAATAGAATAATGAATTCCAACCTCCTAATTTCAACAAATAATATAGACGTGGATTTCTTTCAGTTGATATTGTTTATTTATTCATTTGAAAAAAATATATATAGATCAAAACTTTAGTTTTCTTCTTTTATGAAAAATCACGAGAAAAACATATCCAAAGTTTATGAACAACAAATTTTCAACAATTATGCGCTACAATGTATGTTCAGTCAGCAAAAAGCAAAATTACAAGCTTACAAAATTGATTGAAAAAGAGTCTCTATTCTCATCGATTTCATGAAGAATCTTCTTAGTTTCTCAATTATCTAATTTAGGAAGCCATCATTATCAAAATCTTTCTTATCTTTATTCTCAATTCCAATAGAATTTCAAACTTCAACCAAAACTTGCGATCAAAAGCCATTAAAAAAAAATTCTCCACCATCATCATTTTCTTTTGCGCAAATCTTCCAATATAAAGAGCCTAAAATGAGAGCGGCAAAGGCCGATTAAAGCAATCATCACCGCCAAGCCGCAGAACAGAACAACATCGGAGAGTGTCTCGACGTTCTTAGTGTGACAACCGTTTGTCGCGGTAGCATTTTTTATTCTACCGTGGTGGGCTAGGCTTCATGTTTTGAAAGCGAGCTTTTGAAGGAAATGTTTGATTGAAAAATGGAGTGAAAAAGTGGGAAAATGTTTATAGGTCACCGGAGATTTTTTTTAATTCGTCTTTTCCTTTTAAGTATTAAATTACAAGATAATCTGAAAAAAATATACATGGTTTTATTTAATTTTTGAAATTCGAATTAATATGTTATTTGAATTAAAATTGGATTAAAAATAATAATTTAACTTATTAACCCCTTAAATTATTAAATTAAACCCTAAATAATCAACCTAGAGATGAGTAATACTCGTCTCTAGAGTGGTTTTTTAGAGTTTAATCTAACAGTTTTAATGGGTTATTTTGTCAAATTAATTTTTTAATCTAATTTTAACATTTATTTCAAAAATTGGCCTATAAACACTTCAGAACTTTCACTCCATATTTTCCACAAACATTTCTTTTAAAAAAAACTCTCTTTCGAAACATGAAATCAACCACTTAAAAAAAAAAACCCAACCGCCGCAAACGGCTGTTACACCAAGAATACTCTTCAGTGTCGTTCCGGTTCGGCAGCCTCGGGTGATGATCATTTTAATCTCCTTTGCCATTCTGATTTTAAACTGTTTATATTGGAAGATTTGTACAAAAGGAAATAATGATACAGAGATCATAGGAAAGAGACATGGAGAAAACAACGGGGGGAAATCTAGTTAAAATTCATGAGGAGAAGTTTTTGGTTATATATTCGCAATCCAACCTTCTTGACCTTATAAGTTTTGTTTGAAGTTTGTAATTATTTTTTTGGAATTGAGAATAAATATAAGAAAGAGATGGATGATAAAGTTTGAAAATTACTAATCATATTTGGAATTGGGAAGATAGCAATATAAGTAAATGAGCAAAATATCATACAAGAATAGAATAAAACGTATATGAACAATCTGTTCAAAATATATATACTTAGCTTCGCTGAGAGAGATGTCATTGCCGTAAAGAATATATAGTTGTAGACGTTCAATTATCTTAAATCTCAAACCTTCAATACCAGATAAAAAATTTAGAAACTACATATTCTAGTTTCTTGTATCTTTTTCTTCATTCCAATTTTTGAATAGATTAATATATTTTTACTTTATCTCATTTTGAATTTAAAATATAATATCTAAAAATGAAATTGCATATCTTATCTTATAAAAGATAAAGATAAAAAATAAATATATCAGATATTATGAGCATATCTTATCTATTTATTTTTTCTATTTAATATATTTTTTGAATAGAAAAAATAAGATGAAGATAAAAAATAAATATATCAGATATTATGAACATATCTTATCTTATAAAAGTTTAAATTATCACAGAATTATAAATAATATCTTAATTTTCAAATTGAATTAATCTATATCTCATCTCAATTTTATAATTATCTTTCTATTTATTTTCTAAAATTATTTTCTCCCACTTTAAAAATATTAGATTTCCACTTTTATCGATTTTACACATATTAAAATTCTTATTTTTATTATTTTAATAACAAAATTAAAAATTATATCGAAAAAAGAAAAAAAAATGTTAATTCTTTTAAATTATATCGGACAAAATTGATGTCAACGAAGACGATTTTGTTTGCTCCAAAAAGAAAGCTTTGTACATAGTTAAAATTTTGGTCATAGATTTAAAATTAATCTTTTAGCTTTAATATTATGTTAGGGAAAGCTCCACTTTCGATTCCGAGGTTTAAAATAAAACTTTTATATGGAAAATCTTTAAATTCATGGTATAGTTGGAAAACCATCAGTATGTGTCAGATAATGTGTTTTAACCTAGCTATTATATGGAAAATTTTCTCAAATACATTGAGATTAACAATACAATAAATTTGTACTAAAAAAACAATACAATAAATTCAAATCAAAGATGTATAAATTTAAACTGAAATAGTAAAAGTTTACAATAAAAAAAAAACACAATTATATAATAATAGGTTTTAATGAATAACTTAAACCATCATGACACCATTCTACAGCAATTAGGGTCATATTTTAATAAACAAAAGATTGTTTTTTTTTTTTACCGCGTCTCTGTTTTCTTATTTTGTTTTAGCGTTCACATTTCGAAGTCACTTTTAAAATCCAAACAAAATTTTATTAAAAAAAAAACAAAAACAAGAAAAAGTTATCAAACATATTTGTTTTTCTCTTTAAAAAAACGGAATTAAAAATACGAAATAGAAATAAGAAATATAAACTAGAAATGTTAACGTTACTAAACATGATTCTTTTTTTTTCTCTTTCTAAAAATATGAAACAATAAATAGTTACTAAATATGTTTATTTTTTTTTTTTTAAAAAGGAAAAAAAAAAAGAAATATAGATGAGAAATAAGATTCTCTTGTGGGTCTTGTCAATAAAAATAAATAATTTCTTATGAAGCTTAGAAATAAACTAAATTTTAAGGCTTGAGGGAAGTTATGAATTTCGTATTTGGTTTTTAAATTTTGTTTTCGAAAAGAATATCTTTTGTTTGCATTCAGAAAGGAATTAATTTATAAACTGATGGGAAAAGATTTTGAAGTTGGAGAGAAGATTTTTTTTTTTTTAAAAAAATATGCGTATCCCCCTTTTAGAGGGGCTTAATTTATAGGCTGAGGGGAAAACAAAATAAGGAAAAAAAATATGTTTTAAAATGAAACAAAACATTTTTAAAATTGATTCATTCCAAAACCCAAACCAATTCACATTAACCAAGATTTTTTCCCCAAATATTTTATCTCAATACCCCTAATTCTGTTGCCAAAGATTTTGAAAACTATTTTGTTTGGTTCAAAAGGAAAGTTTTGTAGAGAGTTACAATTTTAGTCATAGATTTAAAATTATTCTATTAGCTTTGAAATTATGTTTAGGGAAAGTTCCACATTTGATCCGAAGTTTAAAATGAAATTTTGTTTGAAAAAACTTTGAAATAATGGTATAATTAGAAAACCATTAAGATGTGTCAAATAAAATGTGCTAATCTATAGCTATTATGGAAAATTTTCGAAGTAGCATTGAGATTTATATGAATATGGCAAAATATAGAATGTTAGTTCAAACTAATCAATCAATGGCAAAAAAAATCATGGTGAATATATGACGTAAATTAAATTAGGCTTCAAATGAATCAATGGAAAAAACCGATGGGGGAATACAGCATGTCAATTAAACTAAATTAATCATCAAAACAATAAATATAAATATAAAAACCAAAGAGATTAAATTAAGAAAGCCTTCAAGGTATATTTATTTTTACTTTGTTTCATTTTGAATTTAAAATATATATACATATCCAAAAATAAAATTGATATAATCTTTTCTAAATAATTTATTTAAAACATATTTTTCACATAAAATTGTATTTTTTTAAAACGAAAAACAAATATAAGAAACAATTACCAAGAAATGAGAAATAGAAATGACAAATAAGAAACAAACGATAACTAGGAAGATTACCGTTACCAAACATGTTTTTCTTTTTTACTTTTTTCTCTTCCAAAAAACAAAGAAACAAGAAAGAATTACCAAAAATGTTTATTTTTCTTTTTAAAAAAAATTTGGAAAAAATAAGAAAAAAAATGAGAAATAAGAATTGTGGGTCTTGTAAATAAAAATAAATAATTTCTTATGAAGATTGGAAATAAAGTAAATTTTAAAATGAAATAAAATATTTTGAAAATTGATTCATACCAAAGCCAAACCAATTCACATTTGTTGGGAGAATTCTTAAAATAGCCCAAGACTGATTCAAGAGAAACGAATACCGAATGATTACCGAAAGCGGAAGCGTACCTTACTTCATGATCGAAACGATTCGAACCAGGTTTAGATCTTCCATTTCCTCTGTAGTTTCACCGTATGAAATCTTCTCGAAGGGGAGATGAAGATACTTGGAAACCGACAGGGAATGGGGACTATAACCCACCCTCAGAATCGCTAATAGCGATTATCAAGATTACATATTTATAATTTAGCCCCTCAATAAATTATAAATATCAAATGATATCTATGCATATATATGTAAGTCCATGGGAATATCTTATAACTCTATTATGCCAATACCTAAACTTTATTAGATCACTTTAATTGGCTAATTATATATAGCATACACATTTAGTTAATTACACGAGTGGTCCCTAATTATTGAATTTATTCCAACAATCTCCCACTGGACCACATATGTAATTCTACAAATGTGTTAAACCTTATGAGCTCCAAAAATTGCTATCATAAATAGAGTACCTTAACAATCTCGTCCATTAACTATATCAATATTGGATCAAAGCGGTTTTCGTCACATTTATCGTAACTAAACCCATCAATGATCACAAATACCAATACAACTAAATGACATAGATCAACCATGGATGCATAGCATGGAAATTATATGTAGTGTGATCTGTACATATCTATTCCAACTAGTCCTACCTTACTTTAGTGAGATCAAAATTTTAACTCAATATAACAGAGTGAAATTAACTTATTTTCCTTATTTCTGATCAGAAAATATCCAAAATACTTGAACAATATATCCATAAAACTATAGATAGAGCAATATAAAATTACTCAAACTCCCACTGAAATAACATATCCTGATATAGGATAACACCCTATGAGCGGTCTGCTCATGAAAGACTCTGGGTGATAATTCTTAGTGGATCCACTATCGTGGAGTTTGACCGAATGTGCTCTATTTGATATATGTTCACTCTGTTTCTTTCCTTCACAACTAGGAACATACAAGCTCCTATTGTTATTAGAATATGACATAACTAACTTATTATTATCACGATAAATTTTGAGTGGTCTTTCAACACCCTCTAAAATATGCAGGCCCGTGATAAATATTCAGAACCATATCCAATAATTAGATGCCTCATATTTTGCTGCCTTAATAGAAGAAATTATGAGTGTCTATTCGACACTTCCCCAAAACTTAGATCCACAAATAACATATAAATATAGCCTTAAAGTGGATTTTTCTACTGTCTTGGCATCTATCAAAATCAGAGTCGGAATACCAAATAATCTCTAACTTATCTGACCTCTTATATGTGAGCATATCATCTTTAGTTCTCTACAAATACCTTATAACCTACTTGGCTGCCTTCTAATGATCCATACCAGGATTACCAAAAAATGTACGCAGTATCCGAAGACGTACATATCTGAACATACATTAGACTATTTACTTCTAAAGAGTAAAAGTCTTTTGTATTTCCTTAACTGGAAGATTTCTTTTCGTGCACTTATTGAGATTAAAATTATCTCCTTAAATATACTAATTTTTGAGGTTGTTGAGTTTGTTCCTCGGGAATAATTGTACCAATATAAAATTGGTATCCTTATAAGTTTCCTCATCCTTAATTATCTTTAACTTTATTTCTTCCCCAAACTCAACTCCCTAAAAAATGTTGTAAATCCCATCTCCAAAAAATTTCCAAAGTGTGGGATCATTGAATTTATACCCTGGACCGTTTAGTTTAGCCAATATCTTAATTGTTTAATATTTTGGAGTCCAATTTATTTCCATGTGGTCGGTAAGACCTACCCTTAGTTGGACATCCCAATATATTAATTAGAGACAACAAAGCAAACCATGCTCACATGATTCTTTATTATCAATAAATTCAAAAAAATGGCAATTCTCATCTCAAGATACCGGTACATCATTAATATCAAGTCTTTGGACAGTAATATTAACTGTAAGTGGTACTTGATACGTGATAACATATTGACAATAAGTTCATGTCAAATAATAAAACTATCTTTGGATCGATTTATTATTTACATGTAAATGACCTTATAATCGTATAATCGTCACATATTTATCACAAGTGTGTATGTAATTCTCTACCAAACATTAACCTTCCTTTGGGCCGGCTAACACTCGCATGAATTCACATACACCTTTAAATTTTAACATCCCTCATGAAAAAAATTTACACAAGAAAGGTCACTTTGGCGACATCTTGTTTCAATTAATTCAATTGAACATGTTAAACATCCTTAATAATTATAATATATGCCAAATTTTGAATTCTTGATACTCAAAATAGTTATATATTGTATATATAACAAAAATCCATATAACAAAGATATGAGTATGAATACCAAAATATCATGAATATAAAATTTCATGAATTACCCATAATCTGAATTATTAACTTAATATGTATACCGCATGATACAATTGGAATTTTACCAAATACAAATTACATATACCAATATTGCCAACCATAATTATATACCCTTACAAAATCAGATAACAAATTAGAACAATATTCAATTTTGAAAACAATATTCAAATTGAATTTTGTACCTGAAATATTCTGTATCATAAAAAATGGGTATAAAATTATCAAATTTATGTACAAAGCACGATGAGGGTTATAACTGAATCCAATAATATCATAAATAATTAATTTGAAACAAAATCAAATTCTAAACACCTCACATATCATGAAATATAATAACATATTTCATGACCATAACTTAAAGATGGTACAGTAAAACAAAATCATATTTCACATTAGATTTTGTACTTTCATATATATATATATATATATATATATTACAATAGACAGCCATTAATAGATATTTACCATAAACAAGTTTTGACAAAATCAATTGTCATATCATTGAATGTACTTATTTCCTTAAGGTTAACACAATTTTATTCAGGATATTCAAATCCATAAGAAATGCAAAGCAATCCGATCACATCCATTAGTTTAAAAATAATCAAAATCCATAGTGTGACCGAGGAGACGAAACCCAAAATTTCAAATTTGAACGAAAACCATAATTTCAAATTTGAAATAAAGCCGAAACCGTAATTAAAGACTTCATAAATTTAATTTCTTTAAAAAATAGAGAACCAATCCGCTTGATCTTATGACCATCGTGGCAAGGTAAGATATGATGAAATCAAATACTTAGGTTTTAATTAACTGAGGTTGTCCTTCGCGAGTAAGGTTGCTGTACAGAGAAATTCTCTGTTTTATCAGTCTTTTAGCCATGGCAGATGATGTATCTGAAATCATGAAAAAAATTCATCTGAATGATTCCGATTAGGTTCCTGTTCTGATTCCTGAAGAGACCAGTGCTTCTGATCTTGAAATTAATAAATGGTGTATTGTTGGTGAACTCATTTGTTCGAAGAAATATAACCGTAATGCTTTCAAACGAACAATGCTACAAGCGTGGAGTTGCAAGGAAGATGTTCGTTTCATTGAACTAGAAGACAATGTCTTCCAAATAATTTTTCCTGATGCACGTCCCATGCTTTTTGTCCTTAATCAAGGACCATGGTTGTTTGAAGATCAATTGTTTGTGATATACAAATGGGAGACAACTCTAACTTCTTCAGCAGACCTTTCAGGATTATGCTCGTTTTGGGTTCAATTTCATGGTTTGCCTTTTAATTGTCGTGGCCGTAATGCCATTAATCTTATGGGTGGCAGACTTGGGAAAATTGTCAAAGAAGATCAAGAATTCTTAACTGATGGAGTTTCACAACGCAAGTTCATTCGTCTTAAGATTGAAATCAATATAAAATCACCTTTATGTCGTGGTTTCTTTGTGGAGATTGATTCAAAAAAAACTTGGGTAAGCATCAGATATGAACGTCTTCCCAAATTTTGTTCTTACTGTGGAATTATCGGGCATGATTGTTCTGGTTGCTTGAAGAAATTGTCAGATGTTTCACAGGGCATTGATGTTGTTAATGATTGTATTTATGGTAGTTGTATCCGGGCATCCTCTACTAAATTTGGCATCTCTCCTTCTTTCCCTCAATCTTCTAATTCCACCACCGGAAAGTTTCGAACGCCTTTTGCTGACCGGAATTTGCAGCGACCATCGGAAAATTTCAGTGCGAAGAACGGTTTGAATTTGGAGATCGTGGATAACACAAAAGAGAATTTCCAGGATAATGATGGAGATCATGGCCCTTCCTTTTCACCTGTTTCTTTGGTGGCGATACCTGTCACATACGTGGCAAAGCCTACAAATGATATTTTGATAGCTAATATTCCAATTTCCTCTTCCATTCCTCTCCCTAATATTAAAGTTGACCCGTTCATAACTCCCCCCATTTCATCCGTTGAGCCCAGCCCATCTATTAAAGCCCATCAAATTGGTCTGAAAACAAATGCTAGAAGAGACAAAAGAAAACACGTGTCTTTATTCCCCTCTTCCTCATTTTCTGAAGCTTTACCTGTTACCAAAAAACGTAAAAATCAATCTTCTTCTCTTCATTCATCTCGCTTTCCTATTCATCCCCTTCCATTTTCTGACCTTCAAGATGTTAATCCTATTTGTTCTTCCTCCTCTGAAGCCATGGAGACCAGGCTTAATGGGTCTCCACAGTCATCATGATCATCCTCAGCTGGAATTGTCAAGGCATAGGGAGTTCCTTGACAGTTCACAGCTTGAAGGAGCAGATTTTGCTCCACTCCCCGGAGATTTTGTTCCTAGCTGAAACAAAGAATAAAGCCTATGTACTGGAAGGTTTGAAGAGAGCTATCCATTTTGATTCTTGCTACACGGTGAACCCTGTTGGTATTAAAGGTGGTCTTAGTCTTCTATGGAAAAAAAATACCTTTGTTTCAGTCATCAAAAGCTCCTCTTTTTTTATTGAAGCTGAAGTCTGTGAAGGTCATTCTAGTGATGTTTGGAGTCTTTTCTGTATTTATGCTAGCACCGATGATAAGGAAAGAGCTACCCAGTTTTCCATTATCTCTCGTCGATTACATCTTTGTAGAAGAAGGGTATTATTAATCGGAGACTTCAATGACTTACTTCTAAGGGATGAAAAAATTGGTGGCATTCCTCGATCCCCTCAAAGTCTGAGGGCTTTTCGTGATTTTGTCTTTGAGAATAATTTACAAGATATGGGTTTTTCTGGATATCCGTTTACCTGGGCTAATAGAAGAAAACCTGGTGATTTTATTCAAGAGAGAATTGATCGGTGTTTATTTTCTGAAAGCTGGCTTAGTCTTTTTCCCTCTGCTGCGTTATTTCATTTAAATTCCATGGGTTCTGATCATCGCATGATTCTGGCCAACACTGACCCCAAAGTACACAAAAGGAGTACATACTTTAAGTATGATCAACGATGGGGAAGGGATGAAATTTGTGTTTCTGCCATCCAGGATGCATGGAAGTTAAATTGCTTGGGAAGCAATTCTTATCGCTTTGTTGAGAAATTGAAAGCAGTAAGAAAAGCTATGCTTAATTGGAGGAAATCTACCAAATGGACAGCTTCTGGTGCTCTTGCTAAATTCAAAAGTGACTTATCTAATGCTTTAAATTGCTCTTCGCCAGACATGAATACAATACACTCTCTGGAAAAGAAAGTCAAGGAAGCTCTATCTTATGAGGAACACTATTGGAAGATCAATTCGAGAGTGCTCTGGTTAAAGGAGGGAGATAAAAATTCCTCTTTCTTCCATTCTAAGCTCAAGCTTAGAAATCGATTTAATTCTCTCAAAGGTCTTGAAGATGATAGGGGTGAGTGGAAATCAGGTGATGATTCTATAGCTTCCATAGCTATAAATTACTTTGAACTACTTTTTACTTCTTCTACCCCCTCTGACTTGTCCTCTTGCTTAAAAGACCTTTTCCCAAAAATTGGTGAGATAGATAATTTGAAGTTGATCAATCCTGTCACTGATCTTGAAATCTCCACAGCTGTTTTCCAAATTCATCCCAACAAATCACCTGGTCCTGATGGAATGACAGCAGGCTTTTATCATGATCATTGGGAAATAGTTAAACCTGATATCTTCCAACTGGTGAAAGATTTCTTTAGGACTGGTCATTTGTTACAGAAAATTAACCATACCATCATCACCCTTATTCCCAAAACTAAATGCCCAACCAATATGTCTCACTGAGACCCATATCTTTGTGCAATGTTGCTTATAAAATTATCTCAAAAGTCCTCTGCAATAGACTGAAACCTTTTTTACCTTCAATTGTCAGTGAGAATCAAACAGCTTTTATTGGAGGTCGTAACATTTCGGATAACATTCTTATTGCTCATGAAATCTTGCACTCTTTCAAAAATAAGAGAACTGGTAAGGATTTCAATTTGGGACTAAAACTGGATATGGCAAAAGCTTTTGATAGATTGGAATGGCACTTTATCAAAGCTGTCTTTCAAAAGCTAGGCTTTCATGATACTTTTATTGGCTGGATTATGGAATGTGTATCATCTACTTCATTTAGTGTCAATATCAATGGAGTTCCTCATGGTTATTTTAAACCTTCAAGAGGCATCAGGCAGGGTGATCCTTTATCTCCATACATTTTTGTTCTTTGCTCTGAAGCTCTTACAAGCCTCCTCAATTCTGCTGTTTTAGACGGGAAGCTACATGGTTTTAAATTTCCCAATAATGGCCCTTGTATTTCTAACCTTCTTTTTGCAGATGATTCACTTCTTTTTTGCAGAGCATCCTTAAATGAAGTTAATCATCTTCATTCAATTCTGCAACTTTATGGTGCTAATTTTGGGCAACTCATCAATCTGGATAAAAGCAACCTAATTTTTAGCAAGAATACTCCAAGTCAAATCCGGAAAGATATTTCCTTTCAGCTGAATATCCAAGCTCGCTCTTCAATTGGCAAGTATTTGGGTCTTGAGGTGGATTTTGGTAGCTCCAAGATGAAGCTCTTTCAGGACATCAGAGACAATATTGAGAGAAAATCCAAAGGCTGGGCAGAGCATTTCCTTTCTCCGGCTGGCAAGGAAGTCATGATTAAAGCTGTAGCCATGGCAATGCCTATCTATGCTATGAATTGTTTTAAGCTGCCTCTGAAGATGTGCAGGGAAATTAATTCAATCCTTTCAAGGTTTTGGTGGCAGACACAACAAGATAGAAGTGGTATTCACTGGGGTTCTTGGGAAGCTTTATCTCAACCAAAAAATTTTGGGGGTCTAAATATGAAAGATTTACAGTGTTTTAACCTTAGTTTGCTTGCAAAACAAGGTTGGAATTTAATCCAGAACCCTTCTTCCCTTATTGGTCGAGTCTACAAAGCCAAATACTTAAAGAATTCTTCCTTTTTAGAGGTCAGTCAATGCACTTCCTCTTCTTGGGGTTGGAGAAGTATTCTTGAAGGGAGGAAAATCTTGAAATCAGGTTTGAGATGGAGAATTGGCAATGGTCAGTCTGTTCATGCTTGGAAGGATCCTTGGCTCCCTCGTCCTTCATCGTTTCTCCCTGTTAATACTCAAAATAGTTCTGATTTGCTTGTTGCTGACTTTTTCAATTCTGACCTGTCTAGCCTGGAATATCAATCTGGTTCAAGCTTCTTTTAATCCAGGTTGATGTTCCTCTTATCCTTGCAATTCCTATCGCCAATTTTCGGCTTCCAGATGCACTGATTTGGCACTTTAATCCCTCAGGTATGTACTCTGTTAAATCTGGATATAAGTCTGCCCTTCATCTCCTCAAATCTCCTCCCCCCTCCTTGGGTGAAAGTAGTGATCCTTCTCTCAATCATAAAAGTTGGCCTTTTATTTGGCAATCCAATGTTCCCCCTAAGCTGAAATTCTTCATTTGGAAGGCTTGTAAAGGCTATATAGCCACGAATCTTAATCTTTCAAAAAGAAAAATGCCAATTTCTCCTTATTGTGATTTCTGCCATACTCATCTTGAATCAATCTCACATATTCTCCTTTCTTGTAATTTAGCCAAACAATTTTGGTTTGCCTCATCACTATCTCTAGACACAAGACGTTTTGAAAATTGCTCTTTTCGGGATAGTTGGGACTTACTATGCTCTCTTCTCATTACTTCTTCTGATAAAAGTTTGCTTGATTACTTTATTTTTGGAGCTTGGCGTCTATGGAAACTGAGAAATGAGAGGAAATTTCGGGCTGTGGATATTAATATTGCTAAATGTGTGGAAAAAGTCAATGCGGATTATCGTGAATTTCTTTCTTTTAATGCTCTTCCTGTCATCTCCCGGAATTCTTCTTTGATTTCCAGAGATCCTTTTGAGGGCCTTACGATTCATTGTGATGCGGCTTGGAATTTCAATACCTATTTATCAGGTTTAGGCTGGACCACTTCTATCGAACACAATGTTATTCATTCTTCTACAAGCTCTGTTGGGCCGCTTTGTTTATCAGCTTCTCATGCTGAGGGTTGCTGTATTTTGGAAGCTATGAAATCTGCTATATTATTGGGTTTTTCAAGAATTAGGATCTTCTCTGATGCCAAAGCTGTGCTTGATATTTTCTCATTGTCTGCCCCTTGCCCAGCAGATTTCATCTGTCTACTTGAAGATTTTAGATCTTTAAGTTTTAATTTTGATTGTGTTGTACTTTCTTTTATTAGTCGGGATCTTAATTTCAAAGCCCATGCTCTTGCTCAGAGAGCAATCAACTCTTGTAACTCCGTTTTTCTTTAATATAAGTCTATCTTTGGAAAAAAAAAAAATACTTAGGTTTTGAATTGGGTGTAAAACAAAACCCAATTCATAATTCTGAAATTCAAACAAATTGTTTTGATCAAAACCAATTGATATATATATATATATATATATATATAAACCGTTTCAAGACTTTTTAAATCGGAAGCCGTTTCGTCAAGCGATAATTTTTTTTTTTTTTTAACTAAATATGTCAGGCCACACCCAAATCCCTAAAGAACTCTGAAATCCGTGCTTAAGAAAACATGAGCGGTTTCGGTGGTTTTTTTTTTTTTTAATCACTGAATCTTTTCCCAACCCAAAGATAAAGGAAATTCTGGGCATAAATTTCAGAACTCCAACTTAATCAAGCTTCACTGAGATATTTAAAATGATTTCTGAATAAATCTAACAAATAATTAATATCCCATAATTTATTTTGCTCATAAATCCTTGATTTCACACATCTTATAAATACCTTAAAGAAATTACAAAACCCTTAACTTTAGAATTGGAACCACCGAATACGAAACAAAAATATATCTCAAATTGATGGAGGCAAGCAACCGAAAGAGATATTGATTTCGTAACTTAATAAAAAATCGGCACCAATTTCAAACAAAACTGTAATTCTTTAAGCTGAAAACCAAATAGATCATGTACAAGAAATCAAAACCCAAATCAATAGAGAATCGAATTGCCCAATAGCCATTAATTGAATTTAATATTAACCGAAACATTTATAAAAAATGAAGGTCAAATTTTCCTTCTACGAAATCTTTACCAAATTTGATGAATTCTATTGAATGTCAGAGAAAGGGATCTGAATTTATCGAGAAGAAGAACGAAACCATAAAGACCAAAGTTTCCAAATTGAGAATTGTTAAGAAAATTCTCAACAACCGTACGTGATCCCATTGTCAATCTGATATATATATTTAATCATCTGAATTTATTGTAAAGAAGATTAAAAACCCCAAAATTAAACTTTTCCAAATGATTAACCAAAAATCAAATTGAAAATCATGAACAATATTTCTCAAAAAATCAGTTAATGGGAAGGCTCTGATACCACTTGTTGGGAAAATTCTTAAAATAGCCCAAGACTGATTCAAGAGAAACGAATACCGAATGATTACCGAAAGCGTAAGCGTACCTTATTTCATGATCGAAACGATTACTGAACGGGTTTAGATCTTCCAATTCCTCTGTAGTTTCACTGTATGAAATCTTCTCAGAAGGGGAGATGAAGATATGTGAAAACTGACAGGGAATGAGACTATAACCCACCCTGTAACTGCTTAAGCAGTTATCAAGATTACATATTTATAATTTAGTCCCTCAATAAATTATAGATATCAAATGATATCTATGCATATATGTAAGTCCATGAGAATATCTTATAACTCTATTATGCCAATACCTAAACTTTATTAGATCACTTTAATTGGCTAATTATATATAGCATACACATTTAGTTAATTACACGAGTGGTCCCTAATTATTGAATTTATTACAACAACATTAACCAGTATTTTTCCCAAAATATTTTATCTCAATACCCCTAATTCCGTTGTCAAAAATTTTGAAAACGATTTTGTTTGCTCCAAAAAAGAGAGTTTTGTAGATAGTTACAATTCTGGTCATAGATTTAAAATTAATCTTTTAGTTTTAATATTATGTTTAGGGAAAGTTCCACTTTCGATTCTGAGGTTTAAAATAAAACTTTATTTGAAAAATCTTTAAATTAATGGTATAATTAGAAAACCATCAATATATCTCAAATCATGCGTTTTAACCTAGCTATTATGGAAAATTTTCGAAATACATTGAGATTGTTATGGGTGAAATATCGTTAAGAGCGAAGTGACCACGTGTCGAGCATACGAAGAGACACGAGGAATTTCAAACTCTTTCAACCTACGCGAGTGAGCCTTGTTATTTGAGCGTGCCACGCATGACGGACCCGACCTCCACCACTAACGGAGAATGAACCATCAAGGGTAGTCCACGGTCGTCTCAAGTGTCAAGGACCGCGAGGCACAACCATCTAATTAAAGATGGAGTGACTAACTCGTAGGTGCGTATAGACGCAGACCCATCTCAAAGAAATATAGACTAAGTGTCCAAGAAAGAAGCTCATTCTTGGCACAAGGCACAAGCATCTACCCCACCTCAGAGAAGCGTAGGTGCACACCAGCCACCTATGCACCTACACACCTACCTACGCACCTACACACCTACCTACGCACCTACATACCTACACACATACATACCCACATACCTCCATACCTACATACCTACACACCTACATACCCAATCCGTGTGTGACACGTGGCTTGATGACATCATCCATTTCCACTCCTATAAATAGGAGATGAGAAATGGCCAAAAGGTAATTCATTTTCATTCCTCATTTGCTTTAACCACAAGCTTTGCTCTGCTCTAACTTAAGCATCGGAGGGTGTTAGGCCGGCACCACACCGATGCTACTAGCTCTACTTGCGCAGGTGATCACCTACGTAGCAGGACACCCACACAAGTTACCTCCAACGCGGATCTTCGCCTCCGACTCAATACAAATTTATTGTTCGTTGCACACGTGGAAGCAAGAGCGTCATTAGCACGGAGCACGCCCGTGCATTATACTTAGTACCATTTCCACGCAACAACAGAGATTAACAATAAATAAATTTGTACTAAAAAAAAACAATACAATAAATTTGTACTAAAAAAAACAATACAATAAATTCAAATCAAAGATGTATAAATTTATAAACTGAAATAGTAAAAGTTTACAATAAAAAAAACACAATTATATGATAATAGGCTTTCATTAATAACTTAAACCATCATGAACCATTCTACAGCAATTAGGGTCATATTTTAATTAAAAAAAGATTGGGTTTTTTTTAGAGATAATCTTAAGAATGGCCACTTTTCAGGGTCACTTGTCAAAAAACAGCCATCAGATATTATATTACATAATATGGCCTTTTTAGTCATCATTTGCAAATATACCTTCCCATTATACCCCTTTACCCGGACGTAGCTTTTCTGACATTTAGTGTGACGCACGCATGGGGAGTTGGTGGCTGTCAATCATTTCACTGTCTAAATGGTGTGGCTGTCAGTCATGAGGCTTCTCTTGGAAGATTGCAAAATCAGATATGAAATTTAACTTTGGATTTCCCTTTCATTTTTTAAGATATTATTATACCATATTATCCATTGTACTTTCTATATTATATATCCCGATTATATATATCTTTTTAGTTGTCTTCTCTGTTTTTGTAGGGTTTTGCTTGGAGTTGCTTTCGAGTAGACAATGTTCATCTTCATCCATACGACCTTAGAAGTTTGTAGCATGGACGAACCAGGTACAATAATGACCTTTTTTAGTACGTATTGTATGCAATATACATTTTATATGTGTATACGCTTGTATTTTAGTACTTTTTTTTGTATCATCGTGTATAGGTTCTGATTCGAAAAAGGTGGTGATTAAGTATGGAGGCTATTGGGACATAAACAACGAATTTGTTGGATTTTCGTGGGTGATTGTAGACTTAAATGGTGTCTCTGATTACGATGGATTTTTGGAATATGTTGAAGAGGAAACGGACATTCTATTAAACACAAGCGTTTTTCGGGTTTTCATCGAGCTAGTATCTGATCTGAATGTTGCAAAATACGTCTTGATGGAAGTTGCTGACGATTTCACGCATCTTCTTCATTGTTTAGATTCCAAATCTCTAAATTGCGCTGTTATTATTGAAGAGGGCACAAGCGGCATAGAGGTTGAAGAGGATCCCAACATCGATGTATCACATGATATATCGACTCGGAGCGTGCATATGTTTTAGAGGATCGGCTGAGGTGGTCGTGGGACGAAGTTGGGACCGATGGTGTAGACAGATGGGCCCCGGATCAAGGAAGTGAGTGCGCGTAATGTACGCATTGTACCAACACCACCAAGAATAGTGGAAGGAGAAGATGATGTTTTAGAAGATGAAGCTCATGAAGGATCTGATGGAGGACCTGAACCTGACGTTTTGGACGAGGATCAATCTAATGGTGTATATATTCCGGATGGCCATCGCTTCATAGACAATATCGACTTGCACGAGTATCAGTCAACATTCAATGTTGTGTTAAATGACGTATACGCTACGAAGAGGTTATTGAAACAGGCTGTGAAGGTATTGGCGCTTAAGAATCACTTTCAGTTCCATGTTGTCCGATCCAATTCGTCCAGAGTTTACATAGCTTGCTTGGATGACCAATGTGGGTGGTTCCTACGTGCATCAAGGTTCAAGGATTCACATGCTTTCAACGTTCATACCTATTACGACTGTCACACTTGCCCGATTGATTTTGTTAAGAATGATCACAGGCAAGCATCAGCCGATGTTGTTGCTTTGTTTGTCAAGCAGTTCTATCCACCTATACGAGGAACATCATTAAGCCTCATGACATAATGGAAATGATGAGATGTAATCACGGGTTTTCAATCGATTATGCCAAGGCGCGTCGGCAAGGGAAATGATAATGAACGAGATGCGTGGCGATCATGAATCTTCCTATATCCATTTGTCACGTTTTTGCCATGAAGTTGAGCAACGAAACCCTGGTATGTATGTGATTGGATTATTTATAATACGATAAGCGAGTACGATTAATTCTTTTATACAACTTATACCATTTTAACCGAGTGTACGTATTTGTACAAGGGACATACACAGAGTACGAATATGATGAGGACTATCGTTTCAAGTATGTGTTCATTGCTCTTCATGCTTCGATAAAAGGATTCCCAAATTGCGGCCTAGGTTATATCGGTGGATGGGACTTTTTTGAAAAATAAGTATGGCGGTGCGATGCTCGCATTTGTTTGCATGGATGCAAATAATCAAATATTCCCCATCGCCATATCTATTGTTGATTCGGAGAATGACTTATCATGGGAATGGTTCTTTGTAAATATGAAGAAAGTAATTGGTGACGAAGTAGGAAGATTTGCTATCATATCCGATCGCCATGGAAGTATAATGAAGGTCATTGAGAAGATATTCCCTCTTGTTGATTACGGTACATGCATGTTTCATTTATCAAATAATATAAAGAGCCGGTTTCGGAAAAAGGGTCTTGGCGATGTTTTCAAACGGGCTGCGAGTGCATTTACGATCGAAGAATTTGAACAACATAAGGAAGAGATGTTTAGAATGGAATCGAGGTTGGAAGCTTATTTGGAAGGGATCGGGTCTTCTAGATGGGCACGCGCGCTGTTTGGTGGTCATCGTTTCAACATTATGACCACCAATATATCAGAGAGTTTCAACAACGCGATGAGCCCACATCGAGGTCTTCCTATTATTCCATTTCTCGAGGAAGCCTTACTCAAAATGCAAAACTGGTTTTCTAAAAGCAGATCTGATGTTGCAAAGTACAGCCAGCCGTTGTCGAATTGGGCGGCTGGTGAATTCCGATACCGTCTCAATACGGGCCGCCGGTTGAAGGTATAATTACACATATATGCATTAACATATTACACCAGTTATACTAATTGTACTAACTGGTTTTAAATCATCAGGTGCATGTGTTTGGTTTCGCGAAATTCATGGTCAGTGACGCTGATTTCGATTTTTTTGTGGATGTTAGTAAACGTGAGTGCTCGTGCAAACGCTGGAAATCAGAGTTATTCCCTTGCTCGCATGCATGTGCCGCTCTCAACCATGTTCAAATGTCCTCTATTGATTATGTTGACTATTTTTATTCTAAAGATGCGTTGTCTATGACGTATGCGGAGTTGGTTTGTCCAGCCGGGAGGATTTCAAGTTGGGATAGGATTGACGATATTGACTTTATACACCTCCTCCCTCCAAATACGAAGTGAGCTGCCGGTAGACCTCGAAAGAGGAGGTTCCGTAGACGTGGTGAGTACAAAAAGGTGTTAAAGTGTGGTAGGTGCAATGAATCTGGCCACAATAGGAAGACTTGTCAAAACCCCTTAAGCATAGTCCCATATTCTGCTAGTCGTTGAAGCACGACACATTGAATGATCCTTTTGAAGTTCAACTTGGGATGTAGTCCATGTGTGGACGACATGGTTTGTTGAACTTTAGTTTAGGGTGTCTTAACTTTAATCTTTTATTTTTTCTGTAAATTTTAGGTTGGGTTTGCTTTTGGTTGTCTGCGCAAACCCAATCATTGGGGGATGTTTATATTACTGCAAGCACCAAAGTCCCTTTTATCTCAATTGGTATATGGTTTCAACAATGTTACTAAGTATATGTTTTTTGTTGTCCAAATGTGTATTAGTGTGTTTAAGACCTCGATAAATGAAAATAGAATTAATACGTTAATGAATTCTTTTAGGGTTATTTTTGTTTTCCAAATGTGTTTAAGACCTCGATATATTTTTTACCAAGGTTGTTTTATTGTTTGAAAAACTGTGTAATGCCTACACGAACGAATGTGTACTTTTGGTACCATTAGTATGGAAGTACCAATTATATTAGCTATACATACACATAACAATGAGCAAAAGGAGTTGTAATTCAGTTAAAACCGACACTCAATAAACGGGTAATATTGATATAATTAGTACGCAAGTACCAATTATACTAATTATACCACTTACACAATTTGTTAGTAAACGTTCATGGAAGTATAAGAATTCCTGATTCAATATACACCGGTATTATTGGTATAATTAGTACGCAAGTACCACTTAAACTAATTATACCACTTACACAATTTGCTAGTAAAACGTTCATGAAGTAGAAGTATTCCTGATTCAAACCAATTATACTAATTATACCACCTACACAATGTGCTAGCAAAAGTCAATGAGTCGAAGTGGATATGCTCTATATAGACATGTACTATTGATATAATTAGTATGGACGTACCAATTGTACTAATTATACCACTGACACAACAAATAAGCCAGCAAAACATAACTGAAGCAGAAGTATTCCTGATCAATATACACAGGTACTATTTGATATATATAATGAGGAAGAGATAATTATAATGAGGAAGAGTTAATTATAATGTAGTTAAAACCAAAAGTCATAGATAGTTGTAATTGAGTTAAAATCAACACAATACTTAACACATATTATCTATAGATCAACACATCAGCCTAGAATAACAATTTACTCATTGACATTGCCACCAATTGCATTAGTTGCTTCACTACTAGCTTCCACTTCCTTAATCTTCCTTGGTCGTCCACGCTTTCCTCCTCCTGCACCTCGTCCTTTCTTCTGCGCACTTGCCCTTGTTTCAACTACAGACTTCATTTTTTTGGACTCATTTGATCCGAAAGCGCTCGTGTATGGTTCTTTGTTTTGTCGTCCTGCCTTTTTCTCTCTAACTGGCCTCAGATTTGTTCCATCCTGCGATACAACAACACATAATGTACAGTCATTTCCATAAGGACGCTTAGTTCATACGTTAGTTCAATGTAGGCCGAATGTTTTACCTCTGCTGTATCTTGTGCATCCTCTTGAGTATCATTCTCCACATCATCCTCTTGAGTTGTCTGTCCAATGGTGTTGACACCCCCCTGTACATACGGTGGTTTCAATAGAAGGAATTTGAATATGATGTGTACAAAGACTGTTACCTGATTGTCTTCGACCAATGCAGTGTTTGGGTCAGCATCTATCGGTTGTTCATTAGTCGGAAGCGTTTGTTCTGTTGGGATTTGGCCATCCTCAAGCTTTTTGTGAATGCGAGGCATTTGTGGTCCCAGGACACATGATGTACCTACATTTTGTTAAGGTCGGTTCCACCTTTCACAGAGTGTATGAGATAGATTAAGTACTATGTGCAAAATAGAGACACCGTTATGATTAATATTATACCAATACTACTATACCAGAGGTTTCATGTTCATTGTTTAATTGCTGCTAAAGATAACGTGGTGTAGTAAGTACTACGATATAATATAGTAAGTACTACGATTATCATGTCCATACCTTTGACACGGTGGGAGTTGCATGAGGTAAGTCAACAAGAGGATCTTCATTTGGCGGCGACCCCCTCTACTTCCACCCCGATTGTTGAATTGTTGCTCACGACCACGTGGTATAAAAAAAATAGATAATTAGCAAGAATATTGAAACAGTTACATAATGTTGGGACAAGGTTTGTACATACCGGGGTGAGGTCATTGGTCGTGGAAAGGGAAGACGATCATCGTCTAGACGTTGTCCTTGAGATAACTTCACCAATTTCAATCTCAAATCTTCAAACCCACGATCCACCTTTTCATTTAGGGATGTGAATTCAAGAATAATCAAAGCTTGAAGGTCACTCAAGCTTGTTTTCGTGCGTAGTCACTTGCTTCAGATTGTCTCGCCTCATCCATTTCATGCCAATCTTCTTCTGAAATATTGTCATTATCATAATCCCATTCAGCATCCACCTTTTCCTTCCCCTTATTGCCATGCATCTTAAGTACTTCATCCTCGGTAGGCTCAAGTGGCACAACTACAATCTGTACAATTAATACATGTTGTTATACAATTTATACTCAAAGTAGCATTAAAATATTTTGAAATAATAAGTATGGTTTTAAACCTTTTTGCTAATTTCTTTCCATCCACCAATCTGTGTAGATCCCAATTTAGGATTCTCGGCATCACTGACCTTAATCTCCTACCAAACCTCTCATTCTCCGACAACTTTGGTATGACTTCATATGCCCAATAGATTAGGGCATACGCAAACCCGGAAACTGCCATTGAAGAAGAATGTTGGTGACTTACAGATCCAACGATACTGTCGAAAAGCAATTTATAAGCAACACTCCCCCATGGATACGTCTCAAACAGGCTGTTGTCTTCCACTAACCTCAAGTGGAGGGGTTCTAACTTATTTGACGGGATTTTAGCAACCACTATGCCCTCTAGGATCGCCAACTTAGCCAACTTAAGTGAAAGTATGTCATCCTTGAATTCATATCCCTCTATTTTTTCCTTCAAAGTAACAAATTTGGGGGCTGAATAGTTGATGAAGAATTCACTCGCGATTTGACTAGGTGGAAGCTTCTAATAGTTAACATACTTAACCTCTCCACAGTTTAGCCAGGTTATCAACCCGAAGTCCGCGATGTGAAATCTAGTTCATTACCCTCTATATTAAACCGCAAGACCCCTTTAGCGGTGCTAGGAATCCTCCGTCTAATGATTTGCAACGAAGTTGTGTCGGGAAGTTGGTTGTGGGCATGCTAAAAAAGTTGCTAACGAAGGACTTCCTCGGATTTTTTTTGCTTCGATGTTGTTTTCATTTTAAGGAGTTCAAGTATTTTTGGCTTACAAGAACGTTCACGCTACCGGTCTTGTAGCCAAGCCTCCTTTGGATGTATCAAATCGGTGCCCTAATAGTAGTACATAAGAATCGTTAAATATAACGCATACATGCTAATTCCATGGGCATTATGAACGATGAGAACATTTATTGGATGAAACACACAAGATGCATACAAATACGATTACCACAAACAGGGCACATGCTACATACTACACACCATATTATACCACTAACAATGCATTTGGTAACATTAGTAAAAAACAAACACCTTATGTGTGGCCCTTGCCCCCCTTTTTAGAAGAACCACCTATTTGTGCAGACTTGATTTCCCCCTTCCTCTTACCACTCCGTCCCCTCTTATCTTGGACATCCTGAATACAGGAAGAGATAATTCATTCACAGTTCAAGTAAATGCAGTACTATTATTTATACATGTAGTACCGCGCGTACCTCAATATGTTCATCTTTGTCCTCTGTATCAAGAGACCTTCTACCCTCAGTATCTGCCATCCTAGTGGAAGAAAGAAAGAAAGAAAGAGTCAATGTTAATTTCTGGACGATCTAACTAACAAAAACAATGAATTTCATCAATAACAATGAACATTCAAGTATTTTTTTTATAAATAGCCACATTCAAGAACATTTGAAACCCAACATGCAAAACCCATAAATACACCGAACTCATCAAATCGCGAACATTACAGATGTAAATGTTTGAATCTATTAACAAATGTTTGAATCTATCAACATGCAAAACCCAGAAATACACCCAACTCATCAAACCATACAAAAGATGGGAACTTTATATGAATAGCCACACAAGTTTGAAGTCATCACACCGAAAACTGAACCAAATCTGTAAACAAGTTCTAAAAAGTCAGAGACATCGTAATATCAGATGAGCATTGCATACCTTTCACGATCGTTAAATAGCCAGAGACAGAAGCTTGAGCGATTTTGTTGGAGAAAGGGTTTGAGAGCGTTTGAAAATAGAAGAAGAGAGGAGTTTGAAATAAATTAAAACTGATTTTGAAAGTAGTGGGGAATAACCACTTACGCACGTGGCTAGGAACCGTTTTAATGAAATGTTTTCTGACGGCGCTTCGCTTCCCCAAACAAGTAATGATGGTACATCGGTCAAGAGATAACCGCACACCATCGGATCAACTTTTTCAATCAGGAGGCGCTTTTGTATTTTCATCCAACTCCCTGATACGTGGCTGTCAGAATGTGGCTGTTTATCATTAATTTTGATCTCATGGATATTTTCTATTATTTGCCTTCAGAAAAGGCTATTATCATGGTTAACCCTTTTTTTTACCGCATCTTTATTTTCTTATTTTGTTTTAGTGTTCACATCACATTTCGAAGTCACTTTTAAAATCCAAACCAAATTTTATAAACAAATTTTAATTTTAAAAATATTAGTCAAAAACTAGATATTTTTTTATACAAACGGCTATATCCTGGTTGGCGATTAAATACTAGATATAGACCAAACATGTTTCTTTTTTTCTTAAAAAAACGGAACAAAAAATAAGAAACAGAAAATAAGAAGATTACTATTACCAAAATGTCTTCTTTTTCTCTTCCAAAAAACCAGAAACAATAAAGAGTTATCGAACATGTTTGTTTTTCTCTTAAAAAAAGGAATTAAAAATAGAAATAAGAAATAAGAAACAGAAACTAAAAATGTTAACATTGTCAAACATGATTCTTTTTTCTCTTCCTAAAAATATGAACTAAGAAATAGTTATCAACCATATTTATCTTTTTTTCTTTTTAAAAAAAGGAAAAAAATAAGAAATATAAATGAGAAATAAGATTCTTGTGGATCTTTTCAATAAAAATAAATAATTTCTTATGAAGCTTGGAAATAAACTAAATTTTAGAGCTTGATGGAAGTTATGAATTTCGTTTGTGGTTTTTATATTTTGTTTTATACTATTATCGCATATACCCAATATTAAAAATCAGTTTTCGAAAAAACCACAAAAATTGAAAAATATCAAAATTACCCAGTACATAATTTAACCCACAATTTTTTTTATGAAAAATTGATTATAATTGGTCTATTATTATTGTAAATTTACATTACTGATATAAATTTAATACTAGAATTTACACATTGTTGATGTAAATTTAATATTATTGTTATAAATTGATATCACTAATAAATTATTGTTGTAAATTTACATTACTGATATATCATTAAATTAATAGAATATCTAGAAATGGGTAAGTCTGATATAAACATAAAAGTGTGGTATATTTGAAAACAACACTCAAAAGTTGGCTACCACGCATAATTTTCCTTTTGTTTTTGGAAAAAATCTCGTGTGTGCATACAAAAACGAATTAATTTATAAACTGATGGGAAAGGATTGCAATTGGAGAGAAGTTTTTTTTTAAAGAAAAATATGCGTCACATTTGATCTCTAAGTTTAAAATGAAATCTTGTTTGGAATTTTTTTTTTTGATATAATGGTATAATTAGAAAACTATTAGCCGTTAATCTAAGATTCTCTTATAAGAGGCATCTAATTACATTATTTATTTGAGTGTTATTTAAAACTATTTTGGTAATCTAAGATTCCTAACATCTATATTCTCTCAGATATGATGCTATTTGATTATTTATCTTTGAATTCAGGGGTTTTCTATGATTTCCATGAGAATGTAATCTTATTTCTTACAAATTTAACCCTATTTAATTTTAAAAAGTTGCCAAAATTTAATTTAAATCAAAACATAAAAAAAATGAAAATATACGGAATATAAAAAAAAAGGAAATATTACACGAAAATACAATAATAAAACAAAGAGATAAATGAAAATGAAGGAGAGAGCAAATGAATATTGGAAAGAAAAGAGAAAAATAAATGAAAGAGAGATGATAAATGAGAGGGAAAATGAATTTCAAATTTTATAATCTAAAAGGAAAGATAAAATAATTAAAATAATTTTTTTTAGCATTGGGATAGAAAAATCAGAAATATCAGAAACATACAGAATATATGGATAGGGTAAAATGGGAATGAACAGTAACAAAGTTGTTGTTGGTTAAGTTTTGTAAAAATAGTCATTTACTAGAAAAAAACCTGCTCGCTAGTGGCTATTATAATTTTGGGTAAAATACCATTTTAGTACCTGAACATTCACTCGGGTTTAATTTTCTTCCTTGAACTTTCAAAACTTATACATTTTTCTTCCCTGAACTTTGCGATTCATCCCTTTTAATTCTTCCGTTTGTGTTTTTTTCCGTCTACGACACTAATTGAGGGTTTATGTGACATGTATTTGATGATGTGACATCATATAAATATACAGTGATGTAAAAACGAATATACAGACTACAATTAAGGAGAAAATGATGAGATTAACCTAACTGTATATTCGTTTCTCTATGTTATTTAACCTCATTGCATATTGCTGCTATAATGTCACATGATTAATTACATGTCATATAAACCTTTTTTTAGTGTCCCAAACAGAAGAACTAAAACGGAAGGAGTTGTAACGTTCAGGGACGAAAAATGCAACTTTTGAAAATTTAGAGATGAAAATGAAATCCGAGTGAATGTTCAAGGACCAAAATGATATTTTAGCCTATAATTTTTCACCCTTTAAAAATACCCTTTCGTAAGCAATTTTCATTACGTTTTAAGAAAAATTGAAACTTTCTACATTTAATATATTTTACCTCTCCATTTAAATTTCCATAAATTTTATCGAAAATTACTAAACAAATGGTATTTTTGCAACAAATTAAAAGAATGTGGGTATAATTGGAATTTTAAAACGGGTAAAATTGAAAAGAGAAAAAAGAAAAAAAAAACCTTAGAGATAAAGGGCCTTTTGAAAGAAAATTCTCTTATAAAGGGCAAGGGCAGTGACAAATTCAAAAAATTCTCTTAACCTCCATTTTTACTCTTAACGAATCAAAAAATGAAACCTTTCTTCGAATCAGAAATTCTCCCGTCTCTAAGGCCGAGGGTAGCGACAACCATAACGGAGCATTCGACGGTTCCTAAGATGTTTGGTTGGTTAGCTTGCATGGGGGTTCTAATTGTGTTGATGATTTTAATTCTGAGCTGTTTATATAGGAAGCTTTGTGCAAAAGGAATTGAAGAAGAGGCAGAGAACAAAGGGATTGATTTGGAGGGAGGGAGGGAAGAAGATGCCTCAAAAATAGAGGAGATTTGTGTGGCTGTCATGGCTGGTGACAGCCAGCCAAGATTCTTGGCAATCCCTAGAGAAAGATAAAGATTTGAAGTCTTGGGTATTTTTTGTTTGGCATTTTTCTTCTTCTTTGATTTTATATTTTGATTCTGTTCAAGGGTTTAGGGAAAAAGTCTTTAAAGAATGAATCTTTGTGGGAGGATATATATATAATTGGTGAAAAAGAATGCTGCGAGGATGGTTGAGGAAGACAAAGTAGAAATCTTTGTGGGCTTTAGCATTTAGACTTGTGCAGACAGGTATGCTAGAAGATTTTTTTTTTTTAATTTGTTCTTGGGTCTTTTTTTTTAATGGTTTATTTTAGCTTTGCAGAGAATCCATTGAATGGTTGAGATAATTCTGGCTTTTTTGTATTTTCCTTCCTGCAGATTTGATGCCTGATCTAGCTCACATCCTTTATATATATAGATAGATAGATGTATTTTTGCAAAATACCGCAAATTTGCCGGAAATTTTGACATACTTTCGACTTTGGAGGATATTAGTTGCCTGCCAAAGACTGTGCAAGTTAATGGACAAACTGATTTCTTTGTGGTGTTTAGCATTCGAGTTCGAGGTGTTGGAGTGAATCTTCAAACTGCAAATACAAATGATCTGCTTTGACACACAGAGTACAAATAAGAATCCACATTCGAAAGGATAAAAGCCAGTTGAAGGATGAGCATTTTTTAAGTTGAAATTTGTCTCTTTATTCTCAGTTTTCTTCAAATTCATGTTTATATTCCTATTGGCCTGCTAGCTAGTTGTGGTTTATCTGAAGCCTTACATTATTCTGCCTTTGACATCTACAATCTGTGAATGATGTTTTACTGTCAATGTTTTTTTTTTTTTGAAATTTTGACTGGTTTCTACCTGTCAAGAAATGTAAAAATTCTAGTAGTTTTGATTTTAGGGAGATCAAAGACATTCCCAGTTTGGTATTTTCATAAAAAGTTCAAATGATATGTGGGCTTTCAAATTCTTAAGATGTAGGATTCTAATTGTGTCTTGTAACTTTCCTGCATAAATGAAAGATTTATTTTTCAATGGTTGAAGTGAATGTGAACTAATTGATTGAGGAAATATCATTTTTAGTGACCAATCTTTAATAGATGTACTGATAGATATGTATTGTATACCATCAATCTTTAATAGATGTACTGATAGATATGTATTGTATACCATCAATTTTGGTTCTGTTCTGTTCTGTTCTGTTTTTTTTTTTACTTGACTGAACATAATAAGTTTTGACTTTAATTTTTTCTTCCTTCTAATAAGTTTTGTCCTCTTATTTTTCCATCAATTTTTGTAGGTATTTTTTTTCTCTTCATTTCTTGTGATTTTGTTTCTTTATATTTTTGTGTTAGATATTGAAAAGCATAAATGTTTTAAGTTTGTCTGAGCCTCCTTTCCCAATATACATAATATTTCAATTTTTTCCCATAACCCATCTTTTTTTTTTTGCCTTTCAATAATGCCTTTAGTAAGTTAAAAATAAAGAAAAGTCAGAGAGAATAGTGAATAAACAACTTGATTTCATGCATATTCTTTCTTAAACAGCTAATTACCTATATATAATGTTAATTATGGTTTTTATTACTATTTCACTGTCCAAATAGAGACAATGAAAAAAAGGGAAATAGAAAAATGTTCGGTTAGTGCATGCAATGCAAACTGTACCAAATGTTGTCTATAATTTCCTTTTCTTTACTCCCTCAATCCCTCCTTTTCCATCATCACATCACACACAAAAATCAATTTCTTAAAGTTAACAATTTAAATGATATAAATATCCTTGTTTTTTATATATGATTTTAATTTTAATTTTATATCACGTGTATATCACATTTGCCAAATGAACATTTATAAAAATTAGGAATATTTTATATAATTTATCATTTAAAATAAATTTGTTTATAAATTATAATTTCCGGGTTACCAAAACAAAATCAAGAAAATAAAAAAATAAAACAAAAAATGATGATTTTCCATCTCTTTCAAGAAGCTGCTTCTTCTTCTACTTCTTTATATTCCTATTTCTTTAGATTTCAAGCAATTTTCAGCCAACTCTTTATTATCAAACTTACCAGAAACATTACTACTTTCGAATGAATTAGAAACTTTAACAAAAACGGGGGTGGCCAAGAAAGTAGGTTTATGATCTCCAGCCATGATCACCAAAACCTTCTCCTCATAAACCTTTACTTCCTTTTCTTCATTTTCACTCTCTAAATCTCTTCCTTCGATCTCTCCGACGTCGTTTTCTTGTGCCGAAAGCTTCCAGTAAGAACATGCTAAAATCAGAAGCGCAAAAGCGATTAAACCAAGCATCGCTGCCAAGCCGCCAAACAGGTACGGCACCGGAGAGTGCCACGGCGTTCTTTGTGTGATAGCCGTCGGTGGCGGTGGCGTTTTTGGTTCAATGGTTTTGGTTTTCATGTTTTTGAAACTGGGGTTTTTTGGAAGGAAAAGTTGAGCTTGTGAAAAATAGGGGTAGCGGGGTAGTTTGTATTTATAGGCCAAGAAAAGTTTTTTCACTTTTTTTTTCATGTTTTTTTTAGGATTAAATTACAAATTAACTTAAAAGCAAATTACAACTTGCAAACACGAAAGATAAATACCCTACAGCAGTATACTTCTCTTCCCTTAAGGTTGAAGGTTCGAGTATCCCCCACTTTGATGTAATCTTGAAAAAAAAAATTACAACTTCGGTCATACGTCAATTTATTTTTCATAATTTTTAATCTCTCATTTTTATTAATTTGATCTTTAAAATTAATATTTCTATAATTTAATCTTATTATTACTCTATGTAAACAAAAAAACTATGTTAGTTTTAGGAAACTTTATCTAGATTTAGTAACATTCATTTAGATATTTTTATCTTTGATTATTAAATTCTTATTAACACCTTCACGATTAAATTAATAATATTTACTAAAGTTGGGGTCAAATATTTGTTAGGGTAATTTTCATGACTACCTTTTCAAAAATTCAAGTTATAAAAAATACTCTTCTATTATAAATTTTTTCATAACCGATTCTACAATAATTTAAGAGTAAACTTTTAATTAAAGATAAAAATAAACTAAAATTTTAATTAGGGTAGTTTTGAAAACCACAATTTATTTAAGGGTAAATGTGATTTTTTTTAGGGGGATGGGAACTATTATTAATTGGGTGGTTGGGGAAACATAATAAAAAATTTATTTTATAAAAGTTAGGGGCAACTAAATCTTACTATAAAGATTGTCATGAAAATAAGATTTAATTAAATTGTAGTGACAAAAAAGAAAGTTAATTTTTTTTTTTTTTCTAAAAGTAGTAAAATATAAAGGAAAAATCTCTTTAAAATTAGGACTGAATTAACGTAATAATAAAGTACAAATTGCTTTTTTTAAAGCTGTTTTATGGGGAAAAAAAAGTTTGATAGGTCACAATTACAGACAAGGAATAGCTATTGTCAGTTGCCCCCGGTGACAAATGGGACCCAGTTTTGGGTGGGTCCCACTCGTAACCCAATGGAGAGCTTTTAAAGTCAAAAATTTTCAGTTTTAATTACCGGGTAATAATAAATCTAGTAAAAAAAAAAATTATAATTCAATAAAAAAAAAATTATAATATTTATTAATCTTAAATCGCAAATTTTTATATTCATTTTGAAGATTCTAATTTGTCCTTTAATTTTGGAATAAAAAATCGTTTCAATCATTATTATTAAAATTTGGGATAAATGTAAAATACACCGTTACGCTTTAAATTATTGTTAAATCATACCCCTGTTTTTTTTTTTACTTGTTTTAAAATACCCTTGCAGTTTTAGAAAATTGTAAAATCACACCGTTCTATCGATTAGTTTTAACAAAATCTAAACACGTTTATATTATACACATACGACATATTCTAAAACCATTAAAATTTTTGAAAAAATTGAACATTTGAGTATGATTATAGATTTTTACATTTAATTAATAAAAAAGTTTATTCTAAAATTCTACACTTCTGTCAATTTTTTTTTGTTATTTTTCATGAAATCATAATACATGACATACGTAGAATATAAATGTATCTCAATTTCGTTAAAACTTATTGATTGTAAGGTGTGATCAGTAATTTTATTAAAGTACATTGAGTATTTAAAAAAAAGTACAAGAGTATAATTTAACAATAACCCAAAGTGCAGAGATATATTATAACAGAAATCTCACGAGTAGGTTTGTGTTATCAAGCAACATATAGTGATTAGATAAGTTAACCTATCTTGTTAAATATAATGTAAAATTTTAACAAAAAAAGACAAACAATGTTTATGAAAATCTAGAGTTAAAAGTAAAACATTTAAAAATCAAAACAAATTAATAAAATGAAAGTTCAAATATTTGAAAATTCTAAACATTTCTTCTATTTCACATTGATATGAAATGCATTTGAACATGTTTTATGATCATTTTTCTTGTGAATAATTCAAATAACGTTATCTTTATAGTTAGGTGTCTTCTTAAAAAAGAAATTAAAGTTAAAAAAATGGTGAAAAAACATGATGAGGATGAGAGGGGGACACATACCATCTCGAATAAGATACAAACATTTCAAACGTAATTAAATTTTTTTTTTTAAAATATTCCTCATTATAGAACACGGCATCAATCGACCCTTCAAATCTAGTGACATTTTATTCTCTCTAAAGTTTTTGTACCTTCATTTGCTAATAAAAAAAAGTTTATATGGTACCTTGCATTTAGTCTTTTTGGAAAGAAAATATTTGTTGTTTCTCTTCAAAATGATTGAGAATATTTATGGCGTTACAAAAGTATGAGACCATATATAATAGTCTAATATGATTATCTAAAAAAAAACCACCCGTTAAGATTAATAATATATCTCTTATATTGAGTTTTATATTTTCCTCAAAAAGTCCTTTGGTACTATTTGAGTTTTATATTTTCCATGAACATATATAACAAAATCTTGAATAGTAATTCTTTGGTAGAATTTAAAGGTTTTGTAAGATCCCACATTAAAAAAAAAAAAAAAAACCCGCACTCCTTAAAATATTTTAAAATCTACGATTACCATTGTATTCCATTCCTTATTATAAAGTCAGATTACGAGCTATAAATAATTTGAAAATAAAGAATGAAAAGATAATTTTAGTGAATATAATAAAACCTTTCATTTAAAACACTTTTTCTTCCCTTTTATTTTTCACAGTCATGGGTTGCTTAGAGAATTTTACTAAAATCCAAATTAACTTTTGGATTGACCAGCCACATCATATAAAATGTATATACTATAGTTTTTTCCAAATATTATTAGAACCCTTTTATATTTGACATAATATATCATAAAAATTGAGCGGCTCCTGCACTTTATTCAACAAGATTAAGGGGAGCTGTTGACAAATATTTAAACGAAATAGTTGAAGAATATCGAACCAATGATAAAAAAAAGTATTCAAGTTCACGAGTTCTCTTATCTCAGTCAACTATTTGTTTGGAGTTAAACATTTATATTTTATATTTTTAAATATTCAGGCTTATTTATATATCTCAACTAATTTTATGAGACAACTAAACAATCTTATAATATTTGGGGTCCAAAAACTCATATTACATGATCTTAAATATCTTTTAGCATTATTTATGATAATTTTGTTGTTAAAAAGGAAATTTTTTATGTTATAGGATATTGTGAAAAATTATTAATTGTTGAATAACTTAATATATGGATTCACACGCTCTCGAGTAAGGAAGGATTTTCATTAATATAAGTGGTTGTTAACATAGTGAAAATTTATTTTCATAAAATATAGTAACGATTATAAAGTAAGAGGAAAAAAAGAAAGAATAATTAGCAAAGTAATTTATGTAAAAACTTTCTTAAGCGGGGTGGAATTATTCTGTGCCACTAATAAATATCAACTCTTTAACATTCGAAGCTTAGTGTGGAAATAAAAAAAATTGTGAATGTTCCTTTAGGGGAACTAGTTGTTGGCGTGGCAATGTAAGGGGGCATTTTCGTCAATATAAAAAAATATGAGTTAATTTCATGGGTTTCAAATCAATGATTTTGATGGACTTTCGATTCAACATATATCTTAGATCTTCATTTGAGAAAACGGAGATACGACAGGGGATGAAAATGATGGGCAAACGACGCCGTTGTGGAAATAGAGTGAGGAAAATACGGGAATAGGAGGAGAAGAAGAAGATGATCGGAATTTTGACGAAAAAAATCAAAGAGCTTCTCCACATGATGACAACGGTGGTGGTGGTGGTGGTGATGGAAACTAGGGGTGGACAAATCCAAACCAAACCAATTATCCAAATTAAACCAAACCAAACCAAACCGGTTTGGTTCGGTTTTTAAACCTTTATTTACCCAAACCAATCCAATTAATAACGGTTTGGTTCTGTTTGATGGATTTTTGTAGCAATCCAAACCAAACCAAACCAATACATAATATATGATATATTTGAATTTTTAAATATATAATATAAAACTTAATAAAATAAAAGAATAGGAAGAATTTTTAATATTATATATGTTATGGTTGTATAATTATAACAAAATTTTATAAACTATCATGTTTGTATGTTTTATTGAATTTTTAGATTAATTGAAATTAGTTCTACAATTTCTGGAAGTAAATTTTTAAGATTTTGTTACACTTATCATGATGTAAATTAAGTATTTATAAATAATTGAGAAAAAATAAAAAAATGTAGAACCAAACCGATCCAAACCAAACCATTTGAGTTTGGTTTTGTTCGGTTCGTATAATCTAATAAGAAAATCCAATCGGATTTGAAATTTTAGTAAAATCCAAACCAAACCAATCTAATGTTCACCCCTAATGGAAACGGAGGGGACAAGATCCACAATCTGAGTTTCAGTGTTGAGGTTTTAAAAAATGGAGTTTTTTTTAAACAAAAATAAGATCCTTAAATCAAGGGAGATTGATTTGAAAATCAAGATAAAAAATAATAATAAAATTAAATGATATGTAATTAATAAAATATAGTTATTAGGAGAGATAAAATGATAAGATGATAAACCATTAAATAAAAAACCACCAGATCACCACCATAATTGGTGGTTTTTGGTTAAAAATAATAAAAGATCGTAACAACCAATATTATTGTAATTAAGTGAATTAAATAGGTTATTGGTATAATTAATTCAACGAATATTAAGCACCCACAAAACTAGATAGATTTGAGTGATTGATGATTAAGATATGGAAACAAAGCTATATGTATATGGCCAGCTCTCTCAAAATCATCCCTATTGATATGTGATTTGATTCCACTTCTTAATCCCTCCATTTTTAAATTACTTTATATCTTATTATCAATGCCCACTTGAAATTGCAATTTTCTAATCATACTTTAATAAAGCTAACTAAATTAGTTAGATAATTATTATTTTATTACTTTCTTGTTAGAGTAAGTCCATGTATAAATACTCTTTAGTTCTTCATTTATTACATAAGTCAAATTTATTCTCTCTTCATTTTCTATAGTCTTGAGTTGTAAACATGGTATGAGTAGATGTCAACATGTTTTCCTTTTCCCCTCTCTTCTCTTTTTACCTTTTTCCTCGTTTTCATCGCCGCTTCCTTAAGTTGTAATATAGTCTGAGTTGTAATATACTTTGATATAATAACGAATAAATAATTTTTACAAAAAAAAAAATAACGAATAAATATATTTCATCCTATATAATAATAATAAATATAATATATCCTACTTCATTTTTTTATATTCATAACCGGTAACATAATAATAATAATAAATAAAAAAATTTCAAAATAGAATAATATCAAATTTTATTATAAAACGTAAGTTATAAAGAATAAAAATGAAACTTCATTAGATTTATGATATTTTAGAAGGAGTGATTAATTTACGAGTTAGGGGGGAAAAGTAAATTTAAACATACGCTTGAGGGAATTCTTTTAAACTTATTTTTATGTATATGAGAATATATCATTATTAACAAAATGTAGAATCTAAAATTCACATATATTTATTAGAATTTTATAATTATTTCAATAGAATTAGAACACTTGTCTTATATTCTTTAAAACAAATCACATAGGGTGTGGTTTTATAATATCCATTTATTATTAATTTATTCTATTTCAATTTCTATAATTTGTAAAACTAATTTTGTATAGTTTTTTTATCAACATTTACATGAGGTGATATATTTCTCTTTTTTAAAAATGCTACAAGATTTGATCAATCAAAATACATTATATAAAAGTAAATGAAAAAAATAAAATAAAATATAAATATCCAGTCCCAAAATATCTGGATTGGAACGGGAAAAAAAAAATCTCAATTGATTAATAGGTCAGGGAAGCTATCGGTGAGTGGAGATTAGATTGCATTTATGGATCGAAAATAAAGAAGACCGGTTGGCTCGGCTCGTGAATTATGGTTTAAAAAGTTTCACCTCTTTCATGTGCCAACTGCCCTCCCTCCCATTGACCATGGCTAGGCTTCTGTGATACTGATAACCTAACCTACCGCACCACCAACTTTCAATGTTTTACTTTATCAACTACTTTGAATTTTATACCCATTTTGTTTGGAAAAAAAAACGATTAGTTTATTTATTTTATGCCATAATAATTTACGGATGTCTAATAATATAATTAATGAACTATTTTGATGGAAGCTTCATTCATTTATGAAAATATAAATAATATTTGTCCGTTTAGCTTTTGTGATATGAAACATATATTCTCTTTTGCCAAAATAAAATAACACGCACACACATATTCACTGAAAAAAAAAAGCCATTGGAGATGGAAATGCTCCTCTCTACTTATATTCTCTTCTATTTATCTATGTCAACTTTTAATATAGGCATACTTTAGTAGATAATTAGATAAATAATATTCTTCCTTTTGTACTTCCCTCTATTTCTCCCCTCTTTAATTTTTTTACTAAGGATTGTCAATCAATGAAAGTCATTATTGAAAAATGAAATTAAAAAAAAAGAAAAATTAACCATATAATATGTTAATAAATTATTCCGACAAGTTGGAGTGCTAAAGAAAAATTGTATCATTTATGTATCTATGTGAAGATAAGATATGATGAAAATAGATCACTACTTTATTTTTATTTTTTTCCACATCAATGTGTTTGAGGAAAGGAGGGACCCCTCCTTAAGAGAGAGAGTTTTATTCTAATATAGATAGGACATGTCACGTTAATTTTTAGAAAAATGAATTTGTCAATGTAAAACTGAAAATTTTAATGTAAAATATTGAATTTTTAGTATAATTATCTATTATACCACTCTAAATTTTTAGGGTTTAGGCTCTTAAAAATAATTCCTTCACTTATCCCTGATGTGTAAGTTGGGATGGGACATGTATGGGACATGTATTGTGTTCGCCATGATTTTTACTATTCTATTATAAATTTCAATATCATCGCTTAATGGGTAATCAACTCATACATACTCTCTGTTTTTTTATTATTATTTTTCATATGCATATGAATGCAAAAATGAAATTCAAATATTATCGCAAAACATGCAAACCATCACCCATCCAAGTGTAATATGTGCTAATTTCGAATTTAAAAAGGGATCATTTGCTTTATAAGTAAACGAATAATCAATCAATTATAATAATGCAAAGATTTTTTTTTTCTTTTGTAAAATAATATTGATGTGTTATTTTACAACCTTCTATAAATGAATGGCCATACACAATAAATATGCACACTTATAAAGTATATTATCACCACATATACAAAAAAAATTATATTTAAAAACATATATATCATGAAAAAAAAGCTAAATGTAACTTTTGGTCATCATTAGGGCTGTCGTTGATATGCTTCAATTGGTGCGACGAAACAGGGTCCCGAACATTGAGGACCTCAAATCTAGGATGAGTCATCACAGTGTTAAATATATACAAATGAGAAATTATGACTAAAGTAATTTGTGACACGTTGGCTTGCACGATTCCCTTATTTACCCAAATCTTCCAGTCCAAGTTCAAATTCAGTTGATAGTAGAAAATTTATTTTGTTATATTTTTATGTTATTTTTTTATTTGTTATTAAAAAATTATGATAAAGGACCCAAAACTATATATCGCACTGGGCCATTATTATGTTAAGAACGGCCCTGGTCATCATGCATAATTTTTTTATCCACAATATTTCAAAACTTTCCAAAATATTTCAATTTTATTCCTAATGTTTCAAAAATTTCAATTTAATACTTAATGTTTCAATTCCGTTTTTGGCCATTAACAACGTTTATAGTTTTAACGGAAAAGTGATATTTAATTATCATTTAGTTTTATGAAACTGAAGATTTTTTCAGGTCTAAATCATGTCAATACATCAAAAATAGAATTAAAAAACAAACAAACATAACCTTCCCTTTAAAAGCTTCAAACCATGTCAAGGTCATGGATAATATTGAGATTTTTTAAAACATTATGGACTAAATAAAACGTTCGAAACATTAGGGATGAAAATGAACTATTTTAAAATATTAAAGACTAAATTTAAACTTTTGAAACATTAAAAAAGAATTGAAAAAACTTATAAATATGGAGGACCAAAAATTGTATTTAACCTAAAAAAAATCTATAGCTGGAGAGGAAGAGAATAAAATCGTATCTGATATTGGAATCAGTGAAAATGAAGTTAAATTATATGGAAATAATAGAGCATTTTTTGCAAAGTGGATAATCAAATCTTTTGTTTTAAAAAGAAATGAAGTAAATAAAGGGAAGTTGGAGTGGGTCACATTGTGTCTTTCTCTTTATAAGATTAGCGTCCAAATTAATCTAAATTGACATAAAGAAATAGTAGGAGTGATAAAGCGATGGAATCTTTTGTGCCCTAAACAAAATAATAGAAAATGAAAGAAGATTTAGTTTTGGAATATTACGTCACCACATCCATTATCAGAATCAGAAACCATTTAAAATTTTGAATTGATGATATATTTTCGAAATTATTTAGTAAATTAAAATTTACCTGAAACTTAATAGTTAACGGAATTACACATATAAATAGATGACCAGCTTGGTTAGTTTTCAATACTTCTTTTCTTTGCTCAGCGTTCTTAAAGAGCATTAATTTTCTACTTATAATTATGATGTATTTAAATTATTTTTAGGGGCAATATACTTAATCCTAGGTTACAGAGGGAAATTAAAATATTTATTTTGTTTCAACTAACGGATAGTTTTTTTAAAATGTTTTTGATACTCATTAAAAATGGGTTTTAAATATTTTGAAGAACAGAGATCAAAGATTATAAGGAGATAGATATTTTTTTATTGCATCCTCCACCATATAGATTATATTCCTCACGTAATCCTTATTTTACTTGTTTTTCTTTCAATAATAGCAAAACATCACCATCTTCAATTTCTAATTATTTTTTCTTTTTTCTATTTTTATTTTCTCCCTTTTATAGATTGCAGATAAACAAAGCAATTTTTATGTTTTTTTTTAAAAATTTTATTTTATTTAAATGATTTTATAAAAACATAAATAATTTCATTTAAACTCATTCTTGATACTTTAATAAATTTATTTTGTATCAAATAAATATATAAATTTAAATATTTATTCAATATATATGTATAATTTCATTATAAATAATTAAAGTGTGAATTTCATTACCTTCTCACTCTCAAATACTACAAAACAAAAAACATAATCTTTCACATCTTTAGGCGGGGACAATGCCACTTGGTACCAATTTTAATGTAATATTTATAAATATATCAACACTTAACAATTTGTAAATATAGAAATATTTGAGTTGAGTGATCGGTAATTAACATTGATAATAAAAATATGTAATTCAATGTTAATTAGTGATTGCCTCTGCTGAAGTAGTTAACCTTTTTCTGTAATCTTTAGTTACGTAAAGGAATATGGGGGAAGTAAAATGTAAATAAAGCAAATGGAATTACAACGTAATAATGATCCCTTCAGGATGAACACGAGCACGAAGAGCATTAATGGCCATCCTTCTCCTTAGAGCGGGGTCAGGGTGCGGTCTGGCATCTCTCTGGAGGAATCTCGAAACCAAGTCACGGAATCTCCTTCGGATTGTAGTATTTGGATTCAATAACAATCCTCGTTCTTTCCAGAGAAATATGATAATGTAAGAGATGCAACAAAATAGCGAAACGCTACCAGTGATATAAAAAAGTCCTCTAAAACTGTTGATGCTTAGGCGGGTAGAAGACAATTCCACGTTATCTGAACCTGAACATTTTGTTACCTTTTTAAACCATGCGTTTTCGATTTCTTTCATTCTTTCTCCTTCTGCTACTTTTAATATTGCCCTTGAGATTTCAGGTACTAATGGCGAACCCATTGGAAATACCTTCAAACGAATAATAATAACAATAGGTTAAAGTTCAAACCTCATCTCAAATAGAGCAGTAAAAAGTCACCCTACACTTAGGTTGCTAAATCATACCCTTACACTTAAAAATATATACATATCTCTTGCAATAAATATGTGAGTCTCACTATTATGTCTCGCCTAATAAAAACATGACATATGTATAAAGATAGTATTATCCTTTAAACCTATGTATTTGTTACGTACTATTATGTTTGGTCCAATATAAATAAAGCACTTATGAAAGAGGGATTTGTAAATTTAGCAAATTCTTTTAGTAATATTTGTAAAAATAAAAGCTCAAAAAAATATTTGCAAATATAGCAAATTTTGATCAGGTTTATCAGAGATAAACATTGAATTACATATTTTTACACATAAATCATTATTTATCACTGATAAACATGATAAAAATTGTTATATTTGTAAATACTTTTTGGAGTTGATATTTTTATTAGTATTGCATAAAAATCTGCCACCCAATAAAATTTCAAGTGGGTATGAACTAATACTCAATATTCGTCAGTATGCAAATTTACTAACCGCATATATTTTTCATTGAAAAAAAAAAGATGAGAAACTCACAAAGCCAAAGCCATCCGCTTTGTAGTTGGGTTCAACAGTGGTATATTTTTTACAGTACTTGGCCATGAATAGACGAATGTAAGGAAATTCATCAACTGCAGCAGAAATTCCACCATTGAGGCTTCCTTTAGTGAAAAGTTGATCCATTTCTTCAGCAGAACCATAAGTTATAAGTTTAGAGTCATCAAATTTCAAGGATTTCAAGATTCCATAAACAAAAGAACCTTTTTGATATCCAATATTCTCTCCATTTACAAGAAGCTGATTGATATCAGTTGCAGTTGGTTTCAGTTCTTGAAGTGTCAAAAGTGAAGCCAAACTTGCAGTGTAACTTTGTGTAATGATAAAAACCACAAATAGCCATATTATCACCACAAACTTTGTCCAATGATTTAATGCAGGCTCCCCTAGCAAAATTAATATATCATTTTTAGAACCCCCCAGAAAGAAAAAATATATAAATAGTAAAAAGAAAGCTTACTCTGAGCAAAAACCATGGTGGAGAAAGAGTACCATAAACTGGTGCAAATTTGATCACAAGCAGTTCCATGGAAATCATCATTGAGTCTGTGTTCAAGTATCCAAACAACCAATGCCATAAAAAAAAAGAAAATTAATGTCGTTAACCACAGGTTCAAAGCTAGAGGCTTAAAGAAAGCCAATCCATTTGTGTTCTTCCTTGTCTCTCTCACAGGCACAACCATGGAGACGCCTGATTCTGTGAATGGTAATGTGTAATCTATGTATGAAGACCTGTTTGCTAAGATTGTTGTGTCTCCCACCACAGCATCCACGTTCTGTATATTGCATTAATCAACCATTTACTAAACTAATGTGTGTGGTAAAGTTCTTAAATAAAGAGTTAAATGTGTTGAAATATAAACTTTTTTTGGGCTAAGTATAATTTTTGGTCTTAATTGTCTAAGCCTAAGCTCTAAAAAAATATAGAGAAGTCAAGAACCTTATAGAGAGATGGTTAAGAAAAGTAGAAGCAAGTTCTAGAGAAAAACTCTCTAAAAACTTAGTCTATATAAAGTAGCTTATAGAAATATCTAAAACAATGTGGTAGGTCTGTAATTATGAAGAATATTTTAGATAGACATTAATAGCCACTAGATTAGAATTGTAAATTTCTCTCACACTTTCAAATAAGGGAAATTTACATGAATGTTATAATTGAGTGAAATATTTACAAAAATGTTAGAAAAAAAAATATTTACAAAAATGTTATAATTTCAAAAGTCGAGTATATAAGTCAATCTATTAATATATCAGTCAATAATTAATAGTATATCAGTGATGTATAATAGTATATCAGTGATAGATTATTAATGATCGACTGATAAACTACCACTGATATACTAAAAGTTCACTGATATACTAATAGTGATTGACTGATATACTCAAAAATTTAAAAATTCTAACATTTTTGTAAATATTTTTTTTCCTAACAAATTTGTAAATATTATAAAAATTTCTAACATATTTGAAAATGCCCCTTCAAATAATCTCCCACTACTAAAATTCCCTTCCAACAAAATGTAATATGGACCCTGATTATTGTTAAATTTGTATCCCTACATTTAAAACATGTTTTTAAGCACTGTCTATCCATTAGTTTTCACGAAAATGATAAATATTCATGTTCAATGCATGCCACGTGTTTTAATTTTGCTATAAAATAACATAAAAAGTTTATTTGTAAACTATTATGTTAGTAAACTGCAATACCTGTATATTCAAATTTTCTAGTATCATTAACGATATTGAAACATATGACATGTGTAGAATATGTATGTGTTTTGGGTGTTTAAAAATATTTTTGAAGTACCGGGTAAATTTTACATTTAACTCTAAAATCAAAGGAACACACACTTTATATATACACATATTTTTATATGTAAGTAATTTTATAAATAGAATTTTGATATATTTTTATGTATGTGGTAGAGTTAATATTTTTGGTTTAAACGAATAATACTTGGCTGCTCATTTTTGAGCGGTCATGGCCATTAAAGCTAATCAAAAGCAGCAACTAAAAAATGAGCAGTTGGTATGTATTACCCCTAACTAAAAATCAGATCGACGAGATACTTAAGTATTGTTCGGTTTAAACTCATATAATTGAAAGGGGAGGAAGAGAATCAAATACTTACCCCAAGGTAGACTTGATAAATCAAGTCATTGTAGGTACCACCATGCTGTCCATTGGTCTTATCAAATGGAATGAGTTCATAAGCAACAGCATAAGGCAATGCTTCAATCACAGCCTTAAACACATCTATGCAATAACCGCTCACATGGTTAGTCTTTGTGTTTGGATCAAAAACCACATTTACAAATTCAAAAAAGCCTTCCTTCACTGGAACCATAATTCTCAACCTCTTCTCATTGGTTGGAATCTCCCATCCTTTCGGCACCGAAGTCGAATCTCCCGGCCAGATTATCGGCCTCAAATTCGCCATCGCTTTCGACGAGTTCAACAGTTTCTTCGTCAACCCAGTTTCCAGTGACCAAAAACCAATATTTCTTCCTCCATTTCCTATCACATTCACTATCTGGAAAAAAGATGATTGTAACTGACCATTTATTAGACTGAACTTGCCCGCGAGGCCCTTGAATGTGATATTCGACAAGGCGTCTCGAAGTTTTGGACCGTTTCGGTTCACGCCAATGGTGTATAGATAGTTTGAGGAGTTTAAGTTAATGACGGTAATATTTGTGGTGTCGTATTTGAGGTTTTCAGTTCCGGCATTTTCCACGGCCATGGCTATTGCCCAAGCAGCATCGTAAGCCCATAATCCAAACACATTCAGTTGAGGAATGTCTACTATGGTTGGATAATGCATTTGAAATCTCCTCATCCATCCCAGTTTGAAGTATTCTAGCTTTTGAGATCTTGGGACATAAGTTTTTATTCCTATTACCCCTTGCATCGACTCCCAAACTGAAGGTTTTATTACTCCCAGTCCGTTTGTGATACCTAATATCATGAAATTTGATGTAATTTATTAAGCCATAATCCATTAATAGTTTTTTTTATTTAGCTAAAATATTACATTTTTATTTGACCAAACATGATAGTAAGACTCACATGTATTTATTACATATAAAAATAAGACAACGGTGAATATGTAAATATTATCCAAAAGTAAATAACGAAATTTTGCCGAACTAAAAACATACCATCGGTCATTACCCAAACATAGCCTTTTGTCATCATTCCAATCTCTTTGGCCTTTGTGAAGATTCGAGAAGCAAGATCAGGTAACATATGAACAACGAAAACTCTCGTCTGCATTGTCATTAACTTATGAAGCTCGGCGACGATTTGATCGTCGGTAGCTTTGGGAGAGATGAGGCATTGGTAAGGAACTTTAGCATCAACCTCTTGCAAAGCATCGATAAGGTAAGGGATAATTCCTTCACCAAACTCATTGTCAACATAGATAGGAACAACTTGTCTCCATCTGAAGGCTTTAACAATGGCTCCAATGGCTTTGACTTGAGAAGAATCATTTTGAGCAACTCTGAAGAAGAAAGAGCTTCTATGAGAAGTAAGAGAGGGTCTTGTGGCTGAAAAAGATATGGTGGGAACATGTGATTTGTCTCCAATCTCAATCATGAAGTTTGCTTGCATTGAACTCCCTGGCCCTATAATGGCTTGCACTTCCACTTTCTTTATCAATTCTACAGCTGTTGAATTCATTCAATTTTATTTTAAAACTTTGTTTATGAAGGTGAGGAACATGATGTGGAAATAAAACATTCATTCAATTGTGATTTATGGGGGTGGATTCATAATGTTCTGTTTACGGGCCGAACTAAAATAGATGTATATATATAAATTTTAGGTTAAATTATACAAAATACCCCTATACTATGAGGTTGGTTTTAATTTCATCCCTAACGTTTCAAAAGTTTCAATTCTACCCCTAACCTTTTATTTTGTTTTCAAAATACCCTTTGTTTGAAAAATTACTCTTTCAAAATATCCATTTTTTCGAGAAATTATCTTTCATTACAACAAAAATCTTTCAAAAATGCCTTTAGTCTTTTAATTTTCATTAAACTTAGCCGAATTGCATGCATATTATATATTTAAAGATTTGATTTCCTCAATAAGAGGTATTTTTGAAACAAAATAAAAGGTTGAGGGTATAATTGAAACTTTTAAAATGTTAGGGGCAAAAATTGAAATTAACATTATAGGTTTGGGGTATTTTATATAATTTAACCATTAATTTAACCAAAAATTGGAACTCCTATTTAATATTATCTTTTTAAATATTATCATAATTATAAATAAAGATAAAAAAAAATCTTATCAAAATCATTCTTTTAAAATTATAACTATATAAATATAAATATTAAATATATTTATTTATTTAAAAGAATTTTTGTAATTATTTATTCAAATATATAAAAATAAGGTTTTTTTTAAAAAAAAAATGCCCCCTTGCCCACCCCTACATCCACCCCTGGGACTCAATATTGTTATGAAGCTCTTTTTAATCAACTTTTAATATTATATCTTTTGAGCTTTGGTAAAATTTTAACTCTTTGGGAAGAACATAAATTTAAGTTAGTCCAATAATTTAAGGTCAACTGTTGTTTCTTTTAGTCTTTTACATTTTATATCAAACTGGGGAGGGGAGACTTCAACCATCAATTTCATGTGTGAAGCGAGCTGAAATTTAACAAATTGAACTATGCTCATATTGACTTTATGGTTAAGTTATTGGACTAGGGTTAAATTAACCTTTAGTAATTTTGAAATTTGGAACTGGAGTAAAATTGAACCAAAAATTTAAAATATTAAAATTGTAATTTCTCTTTAATTCTATTCATCATAAATATGAAATATTTTGTAGTAAATAACTACACTTTAGGTGTTTAAGTTTTTTATTTCAATAGGTTTGAATTGACTTAAAATCATCTATTTTTAATTTGGTTTCTAAACTTTTAAAAAATTATTTTAGTCTCCAAATAATTTCCATATCTACTAATCCTTGCAGAAATTGACTTGAAATTTAATGAAAAAGAAAAAAAACTATGACTTGTTTTATATGTCAAATCATCATTCAAACGAGTTTCATTTCATTATTTACTCGTTAAGTTCTTATTCAGGTTTTAACTTTTAATATAAGGATAGATTTTTTTTTTTTAAAACTTTAATAATTAAATAGTATTTTAAAAATTAAGTGATGTGTAATTCTCAACATGCGTCCTTAAGATAGTGTCTCTTTTGGGCTCATCATTGTTGAATCTTATATTATTTTTAGACCGAATGCCCTTGTTTGGCTCTAATACCATCTCGATAATCATGAATATTTATCTCAAAACCAATTGATAATAAAATGGGTAGCTCATAGATCTCATAAAGACTATGAGTTCCCTTCATCTATCTGATGTGAGATTCTCAACATTAATAAGATGAAAACGCATGTTTAAATTTTTCGTTACTTTTTAAGGTATCAGCACACATGGTATCTATATTCTATAGAATATGTACGTGTCTTAATTTCATGAAAATTAATTGATAGAAAGATGTGATTTACCTTATATTTTGCATTGAACTCTTATAAAAAATGAGCAAAAGCAAGAGGAGAGAGAGAACCTGCAGCAGCTGCATCAACAACAGTGCCATTGGAGTCAATGGTGTTGAGAATGACTCTGGTCTTATAATGGGTATGAGAAACATAGAAATCAGATAAAGCCATAGAAATACAACTCATACCCATCTTCCCAAAATTATCATCCATTATATCCAGAACTACTCCCACCTTCACATTGGTTTTCTCCTTCTTAGCCATTGCCACCATTGATAACATTTTAAGGTTCAGAAAAAAGATAAATAGCCTAAAAAGACCAAGTTTCCTCTTCCCCATATGTATCTCCATTAAGATTAAGAAACACAGACTTCTCAAAATAGTTTGTTATCACACTTTGTTGAACGAGAGGATCGACCAGGTATTTATAGCTTCATGAATTTCAAGTCAGGGAAGGAAACATTTTTTAATATATAGTTAATTGTACATATTTTTGTTCAAAAAAATAAAAAATAAAATTGTACATATTTCTAATGAATTAATTACATCTGAATTCTGATTTATTATTATAAGAAAAAACAAAAACCACTCTTAAACTTTACACGGGTTTTACAAAAAAAACTCTTGTATAGTTCTAACAAAAGAACCTTGCACTTTTTTTCATAATAAATATACCCTCAAATTATACCCGTTCTCATAAAAACATTTGAACTATTTTTTTTACGGAAATTTCATTGCGTAGCAGATTTTGATATAATATTTATAAAAATATAACTCTAAAAAGTATTTACAAATATAGCAATTTTTACTAAGTTAGTCAGTGATTAATAATAAAAAATGTGTGTATCAGTGATAAATTTAGTTTAAAAATATATAATTAAATGTTTATTATTGATTCATACTATTAAAATTTACTATATTTTATTTATTTTTATAAATATTACTAAGAAAATTATTAGATTTGCAAATGCTATTTTTTTTTTAAAGTTTTTCCCAAAACCAACGAAAAAAACAGAGTGATAACACTCCTAGACCGTATAATTAATAAACCAAAAAAAACTTACTCTATTTTCCTCACTACATCTGTTTCCTCAATTGAACAACAAAATATAAAGTCTTTAAATATTAAAAATATATATTTTGATGAATTACAAGTTGCTTCCCTATTTAGTATGCATTTTTTTTATCCCTAGTTTGAGAAAAAATTCCCTTGTTTCAAAATGGACAATATTAGTGTCTAAGATACATAATCAAATTAAAGATCACGTCATCGAGACATTAAGTCAACCACTAACTATTCAAATATCTGAGGGACTAAAAGTATTAATAATATGGGCATCCATCTCAAAACCAATTGGTAATGAGAGGAGTGGTCCTTTTGGGCTCACCATTCTTGGGTCGGATCCCATTTTTGGACCGAATGCCCGTTTGGGCTTATTGGGCTCTGATACCATATAAATAATGTGAGCATCCATCTCAAAATCAATTGGTAATGAGAGGAGTGGCTCTTAGACTTTATAAATGTTGTTAGGTCCTTTCATCTTTCCGATGTGAGATCCTTAACAAAAAGCAAATATTTCACTATAGGTGTCAAAATGTTTTTTTTTAACCTACATATACAAATGAGACTTTAGACTACCAGAAATGTATTTTATCTAATTTAATAATAAATAATTGAAGTCAAAAGTAATGAAGAGAAGCTGTAGATTTCGCAATCCAGAATTGTTCTTATCAAAGAAATGGAATCATTCTTCATCATTATACATGTATTAGAAAATAACAAAGACTTCATTAATTAAGTTTTTCTTCAAAACCACACAAGTTGCCCGTTTAAAATTATAAGCTTATTTTTGTTTTAAAATGATTTTTTCCCTCTTCAAAATGTAAGGGTTTTTTTAGTCAAGCCCTGTTAAGATAATGGATAAAGTCTCCCCCCTCCCCCCTCCTTTTTTTTTTTTTTATCAAGTGATTTGTCAATGAAAACAACATGCCGAGCATCAAATTCTCTCCTGAATTTGGTTCTTCTTGGTTCGGTGTGATTAAATTCTCACGTAGGTTAAAAGTTATCAAAGCAAGAATGATGAACTCAAAAGAGTAATCATTTTTAGGGATATGTTGAGAATCTCACATTGAATAGATGAATGGAACTCATAATATTAATAAGATATATGAGTTACTTCTCTTATTGACATTTGGTTATGAGGTAAAACCTCATGATATCAAACAAAAGTTGGGAAAAACGGGAGTTTATAAGTGAGCACAACATCTTTATTTGTTTGAAACCTTTTGAGTAGAAGTAAAAGTAAAATTATGTAAACTCACACTCAAGATGAATAATATCATACCGATGAAAAGATTATGGAGGGTTCATTATCTTTAATATATTTGGTTCATATAAATAATGTAACAACTTGAAAATTTATAATATCATGGGAGAAATTTTGAGTTTATAAGTGAGTACAACATCTTCATTTGTTTGAAGCCTTTTGAGTAGAACTCAACTAAAAACAAAATGTTGTAAGTTCATTAGTATTTGATTTTTTTTTTTAAATGTCAAAGCCTAGACTTAGTTGGGTTTAAATAAACAATATTAATTTGTCCAATACTGAAATTAATCCCTTCTTTTATCAAGTTAGATGTTCAATGTCCCTTTTCCAAATATTGTATTTAAAAAAAAATTATAAAAGATTTGAAATTTCAATGACATTGTAAAAGGAAGAATATTTTCTTCAAGCTAATCCACTCTCTAGTCAGAACAAACAAGAAGGAATATAAATCCCTAGGGTCCAGAATTGTACAACCTCTTATCAACTTGGCAAGTGATCTGCAAATTAAATTCAATAGAAGAGGAAATTAAAATAAACTATCTTTCCCTCTCTCCTAGTGATTTGCAGTTGAACGTTACTCCATCTTTGAAATTATTTTTAATTAGATTAGTTATTAGGGCTAATAACACCAATATTCATATAAGATATCTTAATTAAAAAAAAATGTGAATTAATTACAATTTTAGACGCCTGCCACCTACCGGAGTAACAAATGTACAACAATTCCCCCGCACGTGTAAAGGAAAAACAGAAAAGGAATTAATGAAACCACCTCCCACGATTTCAGCTCATTAATTGGGGATTTTAAAAATAAAAAAGCGGATAGATTTGGGAATTCGAATCGAGTGTGCTTCAAAAACCAAAAATTAAAACCCAAATCCAAAACTGATTCTGTTCAAAATCCTGAGAAACAAAACATAAGATTTACATAAAACAATGATAACGAAGAAGGAAATCTTGGAGGCAAGGAAGAAATTATTTGAAGAATCGAAGAAAGAAGAAATGGGAAATTTGGAGAAAAAATGGGGGGAGTTAGTGACTACGAAGATAATCAATAAATCAGAGGAGAAAAAGAAGAGACAAGAGATATCAACATGCAAAGGTATGAACTTTATCTAATCATTGAAATAAAATGTGAATTAATTTTTATTTAATATAATTTTGAACAAAATAAACAGAATTCAAATCTATATGATGAACAAGCATAGGAAGAATACACCGAAGAAGATGTTGATAGTGAACATGAAGATGAAGAAATTGAAGAGGATAATATTGAGGAGATGAATATTTTATAGAAAAAGAAGACATTGAAGAAAAGCAGAAGAAAAAATGGCAGAATCCAAAAAGAAACAATGAAAAACAGATAAAGAAAAAAGTAACAAGAAGAAGAGTGAGATGAACGAGAAGGTGAACAATGCTACACAGAGAAGAATCCAAAAGGTAATTCTTGGATAAAATTAAATAGATTTGAACAATAAAATTATTGAATAATTTTAAATCTGTAACATCTAATTGCATATTGTTAAACATTCCTGATTAATGAATTTACACAGGGGCCTCCTTTCATTGTAACTCTTGAGAACTGACAAAAGGATAAGAAGACCAATCCATACACAAAACAGACAAAAATAATGGATTTGATGAAGAGACTAAAGAGGGAAGCAAAGACGAAAATGACAAAGGGATGCTTCAAGGATATTATAGAGTTGGGTATTATCAACTTCCCACCAAAATTAACGCAACATCTGATAGGGAAGATAGTCTGAATTCAAATCCAGATGTGTTGAGTTTCAATTTTGACGGAAAGATGAAAACTTTCAGTATAAAAGAATAATTAATTAGACTTAATGGACAAAATAACATTAACAAACTATTTGACAATATTCAATAGAAAATGTAAAGTATCTATGTAACTGAAATGATTGAACAAATTTAAATTACAAAAATATTTAACAATATACAACGATAAAAAGATGATAAGATTATAAAAAAAATAATAATAAACATGAGTTAAAAAAATAGAGAATCTATGTAAATTAAACAGATGGACAAAATTAAATTATCGAACTATTTGACAATATATAATAGATAATTTAAAGTAGCTATATAATTAAAAATGTTGGACAAAATTAAATTATCCAAATATGGATAGCAAAACCCTAACTCTACAAAAAAAGAAGAAGTAAGAAACGTAACAAAACAAGGAAGAAAAGGAAAAAAAGGAATCAATACGTAAATTAATGAGAAGATATGGAAATTTTGAAAATAAAAATTGTAATTTTTTTTAAAAAGATTACAAAATCTGAAACGATTATTTGAAAAAACAAATCCATAATATTAATTGGAAATTAATGATCAAGATTTGGAAACAATAATTAAAATAAAATCATAAATAAAAAAACAAATCAATGTCAAATTCATTTATTAGTCAAATAATTAAAGAGAGAGAAATCAAAGGGTAAAATAGGAAGTAAAAATTGAAAAACCGCCAAAAGTGGCCTAGAATGGATACTATTGTAATTAAAATCGAAACACCAATATACTTGTAAATAAGTACTCCGTTATATTTAATGAGTAAATATTCCTAGTTATTATTATTTTCAATAAGAGTAGAATAGTCTTTATTTTTTAGGGCTTCTTTTATATTTTTTATAATATCACTTCCTTCCGCACTAGATTTTTTTTTAAGAAACCTCCGCACTGGTTAGAAAAAACTTCTCATTTCTAGTATATGTGGTATTAGTTTTAGCAGACTAAATATATTAATGAAATCCACATATTTAACTAGTGAGGAGACAAGTTATCTCCACACTATTTACAAGAGGTTAGTTTGTAATTTTGTATGACCAGTTTCAGTATTCAGTTGCTCTGCTGCATACATGATTTCACTCTACATGTAGTATGACCAGTTAAGGGTATATTTTTAGTGTGGTTTTTAACACTATGATATAATATATGAGAAGTTTATATTGTACGTACATGTGCTTATATTTATTGATTTAGTTTCATATGTATATTATGATTATTAAATTTTACGAATATTAGTTTTAAAAAAGATTTATGAATTTGGAAACTACTATATATTATGTAGTTTTGAAGAAAATATTATTTTAATAAAAATTCCACTCATGGAGCCTTTTTAGCTCATTCTTTTCAAATGTTCCCCCCCCCCCCCCACAGGTAACTTTCGAGTTTCAAAAGATGACCGAGCCTACAACGAGCTTATCCACCACCCGTTTTGCATCAGATCAGTTAGCTCATGACTCGTATCAGTTTGAATCATTTTGAGTACAGTTATTTTCAGTTTGCCTTGATGGCATGTGTTGGCGTTTAGCTATCGCATTCCATCGACGCACGTCTCGTCTCAGGTCTATAGCGAGGTCTCGGGATGGGTTGTGACATTATTTATTTGAAACTTCCCTTTTGAAATGTCATTTTTTAAAACCCCTGAGTCTATTACAATTTTCTCTCTTTTCCTCGTTTGTCTCTTTTCCCGTTTGTCTCTTTTCCCGACGCCTGCTTCTTCTTCTTCAACCAGAAGAAAAATCAATTTACAAACTAAATCAAAGCCAATTCTTCTCCAAATATTCACCGGAATACAGCCCTATTCATCGTCAGAAAACAATCTACAATGAAACCTGCTATAGAAGGAGAATTTTTTACTGCGCTAGCATTAAGAAGCCACACTCTTGTGTCAGTGATCTTCACGAGTTTTGTTGCCTTTTTAGCTTGCCCTTCTGATATTAGGTTGCATATATTGTTTTCATTATAGAGATTCTGATGAAGAAATTAGAGATGTAAAAAGACTTAGAAAATGAAAAACAAGAATATGAGCATATATTTGTTGTTACAATGATTGGAGAATAATTCACAACTTTCTTGGCTAAGAAAGTTCGGGTTGAAGAACAATCATTTTCAGAAAATTGAGACAACCCTGTATTATTTATAATATGAAAGGTAATTTCTTTTCTTTCTTCCTTTCTTCGGAAAAATTGGTTGTAATGTTTGATTTTGTATGCTCTAGACAACAACGTGCTTTGGGATTTTCTTTTAAAAAGTAAATCATTACCTTCAAAAGCTTACATCTAACTAAAAAATTTCCAAAATAATAGTAATTTACTAATAAAAGGTATAAATTGATTCATTTATTAAAGTTCAGGGTGTAAATTGATTATATTAAAAGTTTAAGAATTTAAATTGACATACCATGTTAAGTTCAGGGGAATAAATTGATTTTTTTTCAAAATGTTAAGATTCAATTTCTTTTTTAAAAAAACAATTTAATCACTTACACCAAGCTAAAGAAAAATATTTAACTATTAATTATAAAAAAATTATTAAAAAATTTCAAACTAAAATCAAAGCCAAATCTTCGCCAAAAAAATTCAGCGATGAAACCTATCATAGAAGGAGATGTTTTGACCGTGCTGACACCAAGAACTCACCCTCCTGTGTCATTGATCTTAACTGGGTTTGCTGCCATTTTAGGTTTGATTGGCCTTAGCATTTTCATTTTAGTATGTGTATACTGTATCTATTATAGAGAATTTGTTGAAAAGGTAAAGATAAAACTGGAAGCAAAAGATTTGGAAAGTCAAAAACTAGTGGAGGGAAGATTTTTGTTGATACAATGGCTGGAGAAAAATTCCCAACTTTCTTGACCAAGAAAGTTGGGAATAACAGGGACGAATCCAAAATAAAAATAATTATAGGGGCCGGATATAAATTGAATAAGTAAGAAAAATAAAATCTAAAAATCATTATTAATTAGTTTATTAAAAAATAAAGAAAATTTTAACAAAAATGATAAAAATGTTATGTATTTTTCCCATCTTTTTTTATTGAAAAATATATATTTTTAATCTTATTTATTTAAAATCAAAAAATTTATAAAAAAAAAAAAAATTGGGTGGGGGGGCATGGCCCCCCTTAGTCTTCATGAAGATTCGTTCCTAAATGAAATATCATAACTTTTTTAAAATAACTCAAATATCAACCTTAAATTTCTTCTAAAATGCCCTAGAGTAAAAAACCATTTACCGGGTTTCAGAGTAGCTGTTCAACTACATCTTCCTGATTTTATACCATTGGATTAATTAATTCAAAACAGCTCACGCACAGTCACTTTGAGAATGAATTATATGGCAATGAAACATGTACAGTTTTAGTGCCACCCGGGTATATGGATTCCCACATAGATCGACTTTATCAATGTTTGTCGAGCAGGATTTTGTAAGATCCATTGGGGGGAAATTTTAGTGGTGTTCATCAAATTATTTAGATATATTTTTTATTTTTGTGATTTCTGTCACTCATGCTTTTGATATATTTAATTGAATTGCGTTTAAATTTCTATCTTATTATGGTATATCATTAGTTTTTTGAGGCCAATGACTAAAGTAGGCATATTTATTATTGAAATCAGGGACAAATCCAGAACAAAATAATTGTCGGGCCGAATATAAATTGAATAACTAAGTAAAAGAAAATATTAAAATCTAACCATCATTATCAATTAGTTTATTAAAATATTAAAGAAAATTTTAACAAAAATAATAAAAATATTATGTATTTTTCCTATCTTTTTAAATGAAAAAATATTTTTAATCATATTTTATTTCAAATTAAGAAAACTTATTAAAAAAAATGTTGAAGAAGTGTCCATAAAATTTGCTTTTTTTCTTTTCATTGGTCTTATCCTTCTAATATTGGGTTGCGTCTATTGCATCTATTATAGATGAATAAATAGAGATAGAAATGGAAGAAAAGGGAAGTTATAAAACCAAAAAGAAGAAGTGGAGGTGGTTTTTGTGGAAGAAAGGGAAGTAGAAAACCAAAAAGAAGTGGATGTGGTTTTTGTGGTAACAATGACTGGTGAAAGTTTCTCAACTTTCTTGGCCAAAGAAAGTTGGGTTTGAAGGTTCTTGTCCTGAAATTTGAGAGAACCCATGTTTTTCTTTATTAGATTCTTACCACGTGCGTTGCACGTTAATTTTTTTAATGTCTTATAAATTTAGTTTGAGTTGATTTAGATTGAATATAACGATCCATAGGATTATTTTTCTAAGAATTTTACTTCCTTACCACTTTAATATATTATAGATTATAGAGAGTATGTAAATATGTCCAAATGCACATACTAAGAATCTTTTTATATGAATATATAATATTTTTAAATTTGAGTATTACATGACATTCAATTTTCAAAAGTGGTTTTTTTTCATATTATAAAACACTATATTCTTAATATTTTCATCAAAAAAAAAATATTGAACAACATTTTTTAATACATATGATATCGTTCTTCACTTGATATTAAAATTATTTTTTCATTCATTTAGAAAAATCAATGAATTACGTGAACTTTATTATAAAAATTAGCATTGATTTGTACAATTTTAACAAATTAATATTTTTTTTGTGAAATAATATTCAATAACTATATATAAATTAAAAATATCATTTTAATTGCTATGTTTATTTTTTTATCTATATAAATGAATAATAATATGTGTAATACAAATAATTATAGGGAAAAAATACATTTTCAGTCCTTAATATTTTGAAATTTATGTCTATTTAGTTCCAATAGTTTAAAACCTAATATTTTCACCCGTATTTGGGAAATATTTCACTTTCCTTCATGCTTAGATATTTTTTTATACAATTTTTATTTATTTAAATTATATTATATCTAACTATTTAAAAGCAATGAAAATTTTAAAATAATTACATTGACAAAAGAAAAACTTTAAACCTATGGAAAACCATTAAATTACCCAATAAGATTAAAAAAAATATTTAATATTTTTAAATCATGGGAACATTATTAAAACACTAAATATTTGTTCAAACTATTTTGTTCTTCCTATAAGCGTCTGTTATCTTCCCTATAACTTACCTTGCATACCTCTTGAATAATCATTTTTCATTATGTTCTATCCTTGTTCCTCCTCCATCCAATTTTCTTATTAAAAAGTAGTATTTTTGTTTTCCACTAAGACCGGTTTTGACAACACTCTTTTCCCCCTCTTTTTTCATTTGGACTCCATCATATCTGTAATTTTTTTAAAATGCAAATATCAAATTCAAAGATTGACGTCTATATATCTATAATCCATAATCGATCTAAAATATCTAATTATGGAAAAAAAGTAAATTACTAAAGGGAAAATTTTACTTTTGAAATGTGAAGATATTAGAAACTCTAAAAAAATATATCAGTAAATATCAATGTGTAAAGTTGAAAGCGGATATTTGAAATGCAATAAAATAAAATATCTTAAATTTAAGGGTGGATTAACACACTAAAATAAAATATTTATGTTACATCAATTGATCACATCTAAGGTTGAGAATCTTAAATTAAAATGCAAGGTGTTGAAAAAAAAATTACTCACAAAATGTTCAAAATATTAAATTTAAATATAAAATACTTGAAAAGCAACTTACCTTCTATGAAGTGATATGCAAATATGTAATTTGTAAAAGTGAAAGGGTCTGAAAAAGATTTACCTTTCTCAAATAAGCTAGATTCGATGAGCTTTTCATTTTTTCATTTTAACTATTTAAATAAGAAATAATCAGTAAATCTAAAAAAAAAGGTTCAAAAGCATGAAATTGTTAATAAAAATGAAAGCATAAAAAAAATCTACCTTTCTCAAATGAGATAGATTCAAAATAAATCAATAACAACCCACAAAGACAACTACTAAAAAGAAATAAATATCGTCGGCGATGTAAATCCACTCCATCCATCCACCGCTCACAATCCATCAGTGCAAGCTCAGCCCAATGAGTAGAAAAATTTATGCCATGAGAAGGTTCCTAAATTCATTAAGTCCAATATAGACCTCACAACTTCCAATAAATTCTCGCAACTCCAAAGAGTCCAATTTATACACAATGTCTTAACTCAACTAATGTTTGTAAACAAAAGTGAGTTTTCTCGCTCAAAAGCATCAAACATGTGTTCCCACGGTTTAACCTTTTGAGGTATTCATCTTGTGTGTTATCGAAGCACACAATCGAACCTACCATGTTTATTCTTTCCCATTGATCAAATAGAATGAACTTGCCCCGCTAAGTGACATTACTTTGTGCACAACTATAATCATCCCCTTAATGGCATATTTTTAACTAAGTAAGGACCTAGTTAGTGCGAACCTCCAACCATATTTTTTAAGGTACCAAAACAATATGATTTAACTAAAACATCACTACCAAAATGTTTTAATAAGCCTAGGTCTAGTTTTTAGTTTAGAAAACCCGTTTCTGTCAAAACTGACTTTTTCGTGGCTTAAACTTGGAATTTCAAAAATTCTGAAAAAATAATATTTTCCCAACCTTTTAATGAGTTAAAAAAACCCAAGAACACAATCCCAACTCAAAAGGATAGCTCCCAACAATTTTTCTACCAAAAGAGCAAAACTAGCCTAAACTAGTGTAGTTTTGCTCTATTTTCGGTCACTAGGTGTTGGTCTATTTTCTAAATAAAATTAGCGGCTAAAAGGCCCAAATTCCACTTCCATAATCATTATATTACACTGAGGAATCTCCCAAAAATATATCATAATCAAACTCGCACAAAAGGGCGAAATTCTAAGCTAATTTCGAAACCTAGTGGACACTAATCCTCCAAATACAACAAAATTCCGGCAGCTCAATATGTATTAAAACATCATTAAAATCATACTAAATAGAATAAAAAAGTCCAGAATTAATCACAATTGATTTTAACAATTATTGAGCAAAATTACTCCTTAAACATGCATGTTTTCGCCTTTTTCGACATTCTTTAAAATAAAAAACTTAACATACTTAAGTTCAGCACAAGAACAATAAATCATGCTTAAAAGTAACCTTAAAACTTCAAAATCAGAAATAGCATACATCCTTATTAATGAAAAATAAAAACAACGCATGAAAGAAATTAATGCTTAACTAGTTCTACTCACCTTAGGTTTTCAAGTTTTCAAGTGTTTCTCCCTTTTCTTTCCAAGAGTCCACCACTTGAATAAAACACCTAAACCTCTTAAAACTATTCAAAACATCTACAAAAATATCAAAAAGAGACCACGATCGACAAGAAAGCAACAACGCACGAAACGACACAAGGCTACCCACAAAGAGCAGTCTTGTCGTCGACCTGCAGCAGCCCAGGCAGCAGCAGCTCCTTGGCGATGTTCGAGTTTCGATTAGATGATATTTTAAACAATGGGTAAGGTATTTTTTTTCAAAGAAAGGTGAATTCAAAGTTCTAGGGTTTGAAGAAAAGTATGAGAATGAACCCTAAACAAAAGAAAAGAAAACTAAACTTTCTTTTCATGGGTTTTTCATAAGAATTAAAGAAAAACTCAAATATGAAATTAAAATGGAAACCCCCAATTACTTCTTTCAGAATTTGGGAAGAAAGTCTCCAATGATCTCCAACCTTCTTCAAATCAAAAACCACAACGATCAACCCTAAAACAAGAAGGAAAACGAAAGAGAACGATTAAAAATCCAATCCCGACAACGCTTGTTGGTGGCGGCAAAGGGTGCGGAAAAAGGAAGAAGAAACCTACCTTGGCTTTTCTTCTCTGTACGTTCTGTTCAGCTGAGGAGGAAAAATTGAAACCTTTTTGCTTCCTTCCCGTATCATCCACGCCACCTCACAATCTTATTTTTTTCTTTTTTTTTTAATCTAAAATAAAGATAATTCATTTATTTAGTATTAGATTACTGGTGGTATTTTAAATTATAGCGAACCAAACGAGGGTTAAAATTCAATTGATTAGACACATGTTGTGTCGAAAAGTTAAAAAATAATCTTAAATCGTTTAAAAAATAGGCATTCTAATAAATAAAAAAATAATTTAATTAAAAATATTGGAGTTCTCACAAATTAACATACATAACAATTCTTTCAAAGTGTATAAATCATTTTTATAATTGAGACAAAAAAGTATTCACATAAAGTACTAAAGAAGCATTAGTATATAAACGTGTTTTACCTTCTAAATACATATAATACATGTATTGAATTGGTTTGTGAAGGGAAAGTGAAAGTTTGGTTGTAAAGAAAAGAAGTAGAGAAGGGTCTATTTATAATTTAATAATGGGAAAATTAAAAAGGGAAATAAACACTAATTTGACAAAAAATAATATCAAAGATTTTTATGTTAAAAAATCAAAGAAATTTATGTAACATCCCTAAATTCCCAAAACATGGAAAATACTCAATACACAGCGGAAGCATAATTTAATATTAAAAAAACTCATCTCGTTTCATTTAAAGCACAAAGTCATCAGTAATTTGATTGATCAATCTTAATTCAAAACAAAACTAATAAATTCTCAACAAATATCCAATCAGTAAAAAGTTTAAAACTAAAACATGTACTGACCATTATTAATTTTAATCCCATCCAAACTACTAATAAATGAAAGACAACATGTCGGCATGTAAAACAATGCCAACCGTCCACCGTTCATGAATCCCATCAGTGCCCGACTTTCTTCTTCTTTTTACGTGAAAAAAAATGTGTAGCATCATGAGGCTATGCCCAATGAGTAGAAAGAAGTTAAAAGAAAAGTAATGTCATGAGAAGATTCTTAAGTTCATTAAGTCTATAATCGATCTCACAACTTTCAACATGCTCTCTCAACTCTAAGGAGTTCACATTTACACAATGCCTTAACTCAACTAATCCGCAAACAAAAGTGAGTTTCTCGCTCAAAAACATCAAACATGTGTTTCTACGTTTCAACCTTTTAAGGTATTCTTCTTATGTGTTTGCAAGATACACAAGCGAACCTACTTGTATATTCTTTCTCATTGATCAAATGGAATGAACCTACCCCGTTAAGTGATATTATGTTGTGCACAACTATAACAATCCACTTAATGACATATTCTTCACTAAGTATGGCCTACTTAATGCGAACCTCCAACCATATTGTTTAAGGCACCAAAACAATATGATTTACTTAAAACATCTTTACCAGAATGTTTTATTAAGCCTAGGTCCAGTTTCTAGTCTAGAAAACTCATTTCCACTAAAACTAACTTTTACATGGCTTAAATACACAAATTTGAATTTATGAAAAAATATCATTTTCCAACCCTTAACATGAGTTAAAATCACCCAAGAACACGTTCCCAACTCTACAGGAGAGTTTCCAAGAATTTTTCTAACAAGAGAGCAAAACTAACCTAAACTAGTATAGTTTTGCTCTATTTTCGGTCATTAGGTGTTGGTCTATTTTTCTAAATAAAACCAGCAGCTAAAAGGCTCTATTTCTACTTCCATAATCATTCAAATACACTTAGAAGTCTCCCAAAAATATCTCATAATCAAACTTGCACAATAGAGAGTAATCCTAAGCTAGGTTTAGAAACCTAGTGGGCACTAAACCTCCAAATACAACTTAATTCCAATAGCTTAAATAAGTCTTAAAATCACATAATATCATACTATAATGTCATATAAAAATCCAGAATTAATCACAATTGATTTCGAGAACAAAAGGGCATTATAACTCCTCAAACATGCATTTTTCACCTTTTTCAACATTCTTTAAAATCCAAACTTCAACATCATTAGGTTCAGCCCATAACACTTAATTCATGCTTAGAAAATATCTCAAATACTCCAAATCAGACTAATACAAATCTTTTAACGAAAAAGAAAAACAACGCATGATTTTAATTAACGCTTAACTAGTTTCTACTCACCTTAGATTCTTGAATTTTCAAGACTTCAAACTCTTCTTATCCAAGAACTCCTACAACCTCTCTTGAAAGTTGAAGAAATCATTCTAAAACTTCATCAAACAATTAGCCACTGCAAGGAAGATCGGTTATACACCTATACGAAAAATATACGGAGTAAATTGATCAAGAATCGGAAAAAAAAAATTATAGATCCGAACTGTTTTTGGCTCATGATGTTTTCTACATAATTCAGATTACTACGAAATTATGCGCAAAAGAAAGATAACGAAAAACTGATAAAAATAGACAGCTTACTTGCGTAAATCGGAGTTTTGATGAGAGAGTTGTGACAAAAATACTATTGGGAACTTCTGGTGGGTGAAAATTGGAGAAAATGGGATAAATGGGGGCTGTTTTTGGATTAGGGAAGAGGAACGGGATGATTTTAGGGTTTAATTCCGATTTCAATTAATTACGAAAATGTCACTGCATTAAAACGATCATTACTCATTCACCGGGACTCCGAATGATGATCCGTCAGTTGTGTTAGAATCGTAATAAGATCAACATCATGTAAAAATATTAAATTAAACTTGTAGTTTTAATTTTGAGGTTTGGAAAATTACCAAAATGCCCTTACGAGAAAACGAGATATTTCACATCCAAGTTATCAATCCAACCTCATTAATATCATTTGAGAAAATAATATTAATTTCATTTTTTTATAGTCTTATTTGGTAACGGGTCGTTACAATTTATCTCGGGAAATAAATATTAATTTGAGATAAAATAATATCAAAGATTTTTTTATCTAAAAAAAAGTCAGAGATTTATCTCAAGAAAAAAATATCAAAGATTTCTTAAACTAAATACAAAATTTTTACATTAAATTAAATCATCATTAAAACTAAAATCTAAAAAAAAAATCATGGAATTTTATCTCAAGAAAAAATATCAAAGACTTTATTCTTTTCTAAAACTAAACACAAAATTTTGAAATTAAATTAAATCATCATTAAAACTCAAATCTTTAAAAAAAAAAATCAATGAATTTTATGTCAAGAAAAATATAAAAAAAATTATTCTTTTCTAAAACTAAACACAATTTTTTGAAATTAAATTAAATCATGATTAAAACATAAATCGTAAATCCAAATTAATGACAATTTTTAAAAGATAAATATTAGGAAATTTTTGGCTAACAAATTTGGGAAAAAAAAATTATTAACAGACTACCAAAAAGATTATCTAATAGGGAAAAAAATAAGCACAAGTTAAAATCCATCACTCCGAGAACTTGTAAGTTCAAACCTCGCATAAAAAAATATAATTCTTAAATTGAGTTTTATATTTTCAACCAATATGTATTGTTTTTATTTATAAATACTAGTAATATAACACGTGCATTGCACGTGATTCAAATTTATGTATTATACATTGTTTATATTTTATCTCTCATCTATATAATATTTCAAACTTTGCATTTTTTAATTCTTGATTTAAAAATATTAATAGATATGAGATGATAATATCTTTTCTTTTATAAGAAGATATTTTCCAAGTCCTATACTATATATTCATGGTATTTTAATAGTTTTCATTATAATTTTTGAAGTATACATTTTGAAATGATCTTTTAGGGCCATTTGGGATAGTTAATTAGTCAAATGAATCAAACAAAATTAGATAAGTAAACTATAATAAAACAGGATTTGGAAAATATTGAAGCAATTATAAAAATATTTTTAATTTTAAAAATTTAAAAATAATAATATAATGATATATTACTGTAAAGAAATTCAATTACTCTTAACCTCCATAAGCGTAACATCTTCAATCCTCGTGAAAAAGTAAACATTTATAAGCGAACCCAAAATAATCGATATCAATCTTTCGTTTCCTAATTTTCACGATGAAGCACATAGAAAATCATATCTAAAACACGATATCATTTAATATACATTAGAAATAGTTTTAGAGAAATGGTCTAACGCGAGTATCGATTGTTTTTCTTCTCTTTCCCAACCATTTGATTTGGCTTTGTGAATGTGCGGGATGGTCTTAGAAAAATGCCATGCAAATTCTAAGAAATTTTGTTGATAATTTGATCATGAATCTATTTGTATTTTAAAAACCCATGCAAACTATTAATAGAAATCACATGAATTTCATAAACACGTGCAAACTATTAATAGAATTTATCTGAATTTCAAATACCAATGCAAACTATTAATTATCTATGGATAAGTTCATTGCATCTAAATTCCAAATTAAAAATTAAAAAAAAATACAAAATTCCAAGCTGAAGGACTTCTGAAAAGTGTCGGCGAAAAAAACTAATTAAATAAGGGGAAAAAAAATATTTTTTGAAAATCTCTTTTTTAGGTTGCTATTTGATGTTCTTGCCTCTTGTGTTCGGTATTTTTAAGTTTAAGTGATGAGTTTTCAAGAAGGGCATTTTTAAGAATGAAAAGAACTTGGTCAGGCCATTGATTAGCAAAATAAAAAGTGAAACAAAAGATTTTTGGTGTTTTAAATAATCAATGTACGTAATTAATCTAAAAAATCAAATTATTGAAAAGCAAATAGATTATTTTAAAATATAAATGAGGGTAAATTTGGAAGGGAAAGATCCTCCCCTCATTGATACTTTTAATATATTAAGATAAGATATCACAAATTATTGGGTATTTCAAATATACTCAAAACCATTACCAGCCAATTTAAATTATATTGTAAAAAGACAAAAAAAAAATACACCTGGTTTAATTTTTCTTAAATTGTGCAATAATACTTAAAGAAAACTATAGAATCCTCCCTTAAATTGCGCAAAATTTAAGAAAACTCAAATCCAAAAGACTAAACTATAAAAAAAAAATAATAATAAAATTCAATCTTCGAATTTCAAGATATTATTCTTTAAGCTTCTGATGGTAGTGGTAGGGTTTTTAATCTTTAAATAACAATTCTTAAAATCAATTTCAAAGAAAGTATAAATAGTTATTAGGAGAGATAAAAATGATAAAATGTACCAAATTAAAAATGATAACTACCAAATAAAAAAATGGTGGTTTTTAATAAAGAAAAATCTAATTCTCGTAAAGATGTTTTAAAACCTAGAGTAATCATAGCCAACGTATGAAATCTGACTCATCTACCTTGTAGTCCATTTATTATGTAGTTAGATTATGGGCTACAAATCGCCAATTGAATAGGACATTGACGATATGGGAGAACCGGACAATGTAACAAAACTGTCTCCATTTTATGATATTTTTCACATTTATGGTGGCAATTGCATACATAATATCGTCAAATTGACTAGATTATCACGTCAGCTCCACGCGTACTCAACAGAAGATATATTATCTGAAATCACAAGTTTGTAAAGAAAATGACATCAGTGTGGTGTAGGCCACCTACACTCCAACAATCAAATCAATAGGAATTTTGATAGAGTTCTAGTAAGGTCTTAGAGTCTACCTCAATCATTTGGAATTGCTCAATTTATAGAGGGCTCGTTCGTGGTTTCCCGCCCTTTCTTTGATTCGTCTCCCACCCATTTGCAGCTTGGCCTACCACACATCGAGTCTACTATCACAATGTCTCGTCGCCCCCGACCTACTCTGCAGACGCCTCCACCTATCTCTTGGTAATGATGAGCTTAGCGTATCGTGTACATTTCAGTAATGATGAACTCAACGTATAGTGTACATTTCACTCAACTGAAGGAGCTCGTAGGGATTGAGTGCGCTTGATGGGTTGTTTGGTTGGCTTCAAATGTACTAGTCTCATGTGAGCTTAACAGGCTCGATAGGGTGTGTTGGTTGACTGAAGTTGCTCAACATGATGTAGTTGGGTTGAGCAAGGCAAGACCCAATTCATATAATTATTATCTTTTATTTCTCAAATTTACCCCTAGCACATAATTTTGCCAAAATCCAAATTTACTTCTTTACTTTTTCATTTCTTTGCTTTTTAATATAGTACAGATTTAAAGAAATTTTAATACACAAATAATTCAAGGAATATCAATATCAATATGATTTGTACATTAAAATTTAAAGCTAACATTGGGTGGGGTTTTAAATTATAATTATATGTATATGAAAAAAAAAAATCAGTAAGTGTAAACCTTCAATGGATCCGTCAGTTTTTGGGATATTCAAACAAACTTACATTTAAAAGAATCTATGAGAGGCTCGGGCACTATGTTTTCGAAGATTAAGGGGAGTTGTTTACAAATATTTAAAAAGAGCTAATTGAAGAATATTGGACTAAACTAACGATTAAAAAATACATTTAAGTTCACAAGTTCTCTCATCAGTTATAGAGTACAGCAAGAATACTCAACAATGCTAAACTATGCATCAGTATATTCATGACCATAGAGAACAAACAGAAAAATTTCAATCATTTTGATTCCACCTCATTCCTCTCTGGCAGTAGGATCCATACCAGTTGAAGGGCTATCGGCAAAATATTCCTGATGTTTCACATTGACACCGTACTGTTCATTGAGAACGAACGACACAGTTAGTTATGGATAAGGATCCGGATCCTTAAGTGTGTATTTAAAAAAGGACATATGTATCAAATGAGTCATTAGATATTGATTTAATACCTATGTCCCCTTTCTAAGAGTTTAAGAACACCCCCTTCCCTCCCCCCCTTCCCTCCCCCAAGGAAAGCCAAATAAATGCCCTATTAGTTGGGGAGTTAATAAATTATGAAGATATACCGTCCTGGATTCTAATGATAAGTGAAGCATAATCACAGATTTCTCCACAAATCACTGTAGCCTGCTGGTTGTCTATGACACAAAGGAATCAAACTTTATTACAGAACACTAATATTTTTTGGACAAGATACAGATCACAACTATTTATAATCATTTTTGCTATCCAGCTTCAACTTTGAGGCAGACAGTAAGAAAAATTAACACCCCCCACCTCCCCACCCCTAAAAAAAAAAGGTAATGAAAGCCCCTAAAATTTTGCAGACTGGAAAAAGAAATGATATATTAGATACAAGATCATACCTCACGAAGTGCTTTTGACAGGTCCTCCATGGTCAATATTAAGCGCTTATCCTGTTCCAGTAAACTGTTAGGCAAGCCAAATAATCAGTACATCCGGAGATTAAGAAGGTTTACAAAGAGGCACCTTTTGTTGTTTATCCCTCTTATCTTTTACTACAGATGCCTGTCTTGCCTTACAATGCCTGCATTATGCAAACCAAATAACTTAATTTACAAAATCTTCGGAACTCTTACAAACTCGACCAGCTAAATATTTGATTGTTAAGGAAAGAAGTGGAAAAACAGAAAAGTTTAATACACAAATAACTGATAATTAAACAAAAAACAGATGTTGGACGAGTCTACAAGGTTTAGTACTAATCAATAGAAGCTTGAATAGTACCACTGAAATGAGTCTGAGTTATACTGTAACTAAATTGATAAACGTCACCCAGCTGGTGCCTTATCCTTTCGAATTTTTAGTGTATCCGGATCGGATGAAAAATCCTCGGACACACTTAAAGCTCTCTTGACTTTCCCAAACAATGCAAATTATATTGTGTTTATATGTAAATAAATTCCAAAAAGTGCTCCTAGAAGAAACAAACATACTGAAGAGCATCACTTGCAACATCTGCAACAAACTTCTGTGTAGCAACAGCTACAAGCCTGATTCTGAAAGAAAAAAAAAAAAAAGGTAGGCTTCATGAAAAACAATGTATGATGAGAATATTATGAGTATTCACAAGAAATGGTAACTACCTAACATACAAAAGAATTCAACACTAATTCAAACTATGTAAGTATCACTATAGGTAGAAAGTAATAAACCGGGACAATGATATGAATATTGTCTCAAAACTATCAAAGATCTGAGATGAAAATATACATTCTCCATTTTGGAAAATTTTAGACATGTAACTTTGGACAAGTAAGAGATAAAATGGTAGAAAAAAAATAAGCCAACTTAGAAAAAGAACTAAAGAAAATCAAAAAACTCAAAAACAGAGATAGAAAAGCACTGATGCATAATACAGGGTCACATTCTCCAAATCAGATATTATACAATACAAGTACGCTACATTGAACCAATGAATGATGTTTAACCATGGAAAGGACACTACTCATCAACATCAAAATTTGGCATCAATGTTCACAAAAGACCTGAATACTGCAGTAAAAACTAAAATGGCCAGGTTTGTGCGTATTTATATTATTACAAAACACAAACTCTGCAAGCGTATGATGTATCTGAACTTTACAAATATGAAGCATGAAGGTGATGGAAACACAATTTAAGGACCCAATGACAGAATGAATATAACTTTATCAATCCTGCCTACTACCATAATTAGAAACTGCTTCATAATTCCAATAAAAGTGGCAATAATAATTTGTAAATGTAATAGTTCAACATTAGAAAATTTGTAACTAACACCCTCCCTAAACTTTCATTTGAAGGCATAAACCCCAAGCCACAGTGTAATGGCTGAAAATACTAGTGAATTTTCAGGATAAAAAAAGTTTTCGAAACCCTAAAACACTGAAATGAAGAAACCCCTTAAATTGGAACACATGCATATATGAAGAATTACCGCATGATAAACTAGGGTTTTGAGAAACGAAAAATAAAAATTGAAACAAGTAAGTAGATACCTACAATCGAACGTCGGGACATTGAAATCCACTCTTCCCTAAGTAATGTTCCACCAATTCATCGGGAATCTGTGAAAAAAAAGGGCAATTGAGATTGTATTAAAAAGTACAAGAAAGAGAAATGAGGATAGATAAGAACGATTGGAAAGAGATGTGATTACAGTGGGGGTATATTCCATAAGGGAAGCTAGAAATTCAGTAAGAGATGCTTCATCGTCGTGCTTGCTCTCGGTCGCTTGCTGGCTATGGTTCTGGTTCTGGTTTTGGTTCATCTTCTTCTTTCTTCTTCTTCGTTAAATTTTCCCCCTATTCGTTTTCGCTTCGAAAGCCCTTCTTATTTATTAACTCCTAAATTTTGGAGGCAAACCCATAAATACAACTCACTCTACACGCTTGGTCGCTTATGTGGATCTTTATTTATTTGTGTTTCTTTTTAGGGAAAAAAAGCAAAAACCACCCCTGAATTTTGCAAGTTGTGACAAATACCTCTCTGAACTATTTTTGTAAGCAAATACCCCCCTGAACTATGTGAGTTGTGACAAATAACCCCCTGAACTATTCTTTTTGTAACAAATAACCCCCTAAACTTTTATAAGTGTTTAAAATAGACCCTTTTGTTTAAACCGGTTTCATTTGATGACATAACAAATAAAAGTTTTGGTTTAACATTAAAAATTTATCTTTAGAAGACAAGTCACACAGGTGGTAAGAGGAACAAAAAAATCTAACGGGTGTAAGTGAAAGGGTTTATTTTAAACACTTATAAAATTTTAAGGGGTTATTTGTCTCAAAAATATAGTCCAGAGGGTTATTTGTCACAACTCACATCGTTCAGGGGGATTTTTGCTTAAGTCAATAGTTCAAGGGGGTATTTGTCACAATTTGCATAGTTCAAGGGGGTATTTGCTTCAAAAAATAGTTTAGGGGGCTATTTGTCACAAGCTCCATAGTTCAGGGGTGGTTTTTGCTTTTTTCCCTTCTTTTTATTATATCATTACGTAAATCATATTTTTATCACATATTTATTTTACATCTATCATATATTATAATTCTATTTAAATAATCATAAAATCTTAACACATATATACCAATATTAGTTATTATACCAAGTTAACAATCGTACTTGTGATTTTTATTATTTTTAGGGTAAAATATAAGAATGACCCCTACATGTTCATCCAATTTTAAATATGATCCTACACTTTATATTTTTTAAATTATACCCCTGCACTTATCAAGAAGCCATCATCTATTAAAAAAGCATCCATTTTAACATTAAGTTACAATTTTATTCTTTTTTTTTACATTTTAATAGAATATTAATATTTATGAACTTTTTCAACTAATATTGGGTTAAAAAAAAATAATATTGGGTCAAAAAGTTGGGACCCACAATTTTCTAAAGTTTCAGTTTGTGTCTGATTCGTGGTTTTATTCTTACCTGATTTGATTTGTAGCATAACGAAAGACATAGGTCTGGTGCTATTGTAAAAATCTTGATGAGTAGATTGTTATTTTCAAAAGAGATGGTAATTTTTCTTAAGTAAATGATGACTGAATGCTTATGTAAATATTGGGGGTCCCGGCTTTTTTTACCCAAGTTTAGTCATAAAGGTTAAGAAATATTAATACTATGTTAAAAAAATGAATGAAATAATATTTCAATGTTAAAATGGATGGTTTTTAATAGATGATGCCTTTTTGATAAGTGCAGGGGTGTATTTTGAAAAAAATAAAATGTAGGAGTCATACTTAAAATTAGGTGAAAGTGTAGGGATCATTCTTGCATTTACCCTTATTTTTAATACCCTTATTTTTAATAGATTTATAACACGTGATAAAATAAAAATAGACTTAGTACCCAAAATTCATTAAAATTAACAAATAGAACAATACAATAAACATATTTAAAATCATTTTTTACCACATAAATATGATTTATAACACTCTTTTTAGATCGAAATTCAAGTCTACCCTCCTCAATCCTCTCCCTTTTTTCTCTATTGTAAAAAAAAAAAAAAAAAAAACACCTTGGTGAAACCCTATACATCTTTGATATCATTTGTCTTGATAATTATATCAATAATAATATCCATGATAAAGTACACTTTCAAATTATTACGAAAGAAACTGAAAATTATGAAAGTAAAGAATCAAAGCGGGTTTTCAACAAGTGCAACAAAATCCCTTTGACGTAGCAAAACGAGTGGAATAATAAACGAGTTAAATCGATTTCAACACCCATTTGGATAACTTTTTTAACTCATAATTAAACCATAAAAACCAGATTAGGATAAAAAAAATCCTCGTAAGATCAAGTCACTGCAGCGCAGTCTATCGAACACAATGCAATTGGAAAAAACACAACATTGTTTTAACATATTGAACAGGTGCTCTAAAAGAAAATTTGTCATTTCAAAATATTTATTTTCCTTTTCAATAGCCTTCACTTCATCAGTCAAAAAAAGAACATAATTACAAACACGGTTAAACGAATGAATTTGCAGATTTCTGCATGATATTATTCCACCGAATACTAAGGAAAGTTTACTAACTCACAATTGTCAGGCACATGAAGTGAAAGGATCAACCGGTAGATATGAATTCACTAATATATATATCATAATCGTCAGTGATCATGTTCTTGACCAATCGCCTCTTACCAAATCTATTTCGACTTGTGCTGACTGTAACGTTGTATACCATAAACATCGATGATGCCGGGAGGAAAGACGGGGTCTGTGGCTGCCCTAACAGCAACCTTTGCCACCGAGGTAACATTTACCGGAGGAGTAAATAGAGGTCCGATGAGTGGCAGCTGGTTTAGGGATCTAGTGTGTTGAAGAACCTGCAGTTAATATCTTATTCCCATGAAAAGGTTGAATGGCAAAGCATTGATCAGACAACGTCCATTACTATAATATCCTTTGTATGTTATACAACAATTATGCAAATACCATTTGTAATTTATAGAAGATGAAGCAGTTCCTGATTTAACTGAGTTTTTTTATCCATTTAAATTAACAGTGCTAGTATGAAGACAGATTTTAAAAAATAAATTGTGTAATTTTAAAATCAGGAACTGCAGGAACCAAATTTCACAGCATAATAAGAGTAGCACATCAACAACAAAAAAAACCAAAATTTACCATTTCCAGAGGAGAACCAATTAGTCCCAGAGGTAACTTCACACTCCCAACATTGCGGGTCCCATAAATAAATCCCGGCCTCAGAATCACTCCTGTAAGTACATTAAAGATCACTTTAGTCTCCACTGGTCTGCTAACTTGCTAGTAGCTAGATCAAAGAGAACTGCAAACTGAAAATTCAGTTGCATACATTCATTTTACAACGTGAATTACTAAATTCAGAATGTAGCGTTGACAGACTAGAAATCTAACCTCCATAAGGCAATTTAGTTAAGAGTTCTGTTTCAGCAGCTCTCTACACAACAACAACAACAAAAAACAGATTTTGCATGAGCATAGCATATTGATCCAAATACACATGAATCACGAAAAGCCCTCCATAATCAATTGACATAAAATAAAGCCTCTTTCTATGCACAAAAGTGAAGACTGGGCAGTGGTGGCAAAACCCACATTTCCGGTAGTAGTTAAATCATAAATGAGTCATTTCCTGCTTTTTCTTTTGAAAGACCTCCATCAATGTTTCATAAAATTAAAAAGAACCTTAACAAGTTATGGATTTTAGATGTCAAAGCTAAGATCTATAATTAATTACCCGCTCTAATCAATAGAATAGAAAGTCTACCTTCCCCTCGTAATATCCCTGCAGTAAGTAGTTTGCCAAACCAAAATCAGCAGCAGAGATATAGACAAATCTCTTTACACCTGCATGCCATAGGTCTGGCATTGGTCAGAGCATCCAAATACAACAAATATCAAGGTAAATGCCATCAAATACTAAACTACATATAAAAGACAGGATCCGTAATTGCACTTGTAGGAATAAAACGTCTAGTTAGGCTACAAATCAAGACTCTATGTAGCACTTAAGATGAATAATAGTTGAAAAATTATAAAGAAACGTCCACTATTTTTATAGAACAGAGTATAGCCTGTATAATGAGAATCCTGAAGCATTAGAATTACTAATATAGAGATCTTCATTACCATTACATTTCGTTAGAAGCAATGACACGTTTTTTCTATTTTAATTTTCATTGTAAAGATAAATATCATGAACTGTTTAATGCAGAAAAACATTGACAAGCGAAATATGAAATATTATCAGCAAAGTGTTCTTACTAACATGAGGCAATTTGCAACCAAGCATTCAGAGATGCAAATTTGGAAGGAAACTGCTTAATCTAAGTACATAATTTCAGTTCTGTTTACAGTTTTTTCTACAATGTATGTGTGGGCATATACATTGATAATACAACCAAATACATTTTCTTGTCTTTGTGTTTAGGGGGAATTTTAATCTCACTAGAACCGTGACCAATTGGAATGGGTTTCTGTAACTCTTGGTCAGTTTTGATATAGTTACACCTCTTTTGTATAATTTCATTTATAAATGCAATTTTTTTTCCCATAAAAAAAGTTATCAAATATTTTGCAAATAAGTAAATCCATAACATAAAAATGCACCTTTCTCTGTTGCAGCTCTGATTGCATTAATATTCGCCGTCCCATTAATCTTGTACATATAAGAATTAGAGCCAAAACCACCCACACAGGAGACCTAGGAATATGAGAGTTAAATTTTACCGAAGCTCTCAAACAAGAAAATACTTTCCAAAGACCACATTGGACAGAGAAATAAATTTAAAAGAATAGAAATATTAACTATTCTAAAAGAAAACGAGTGGTATACATTTTCTTAGTTATCCACAAAACTAACCATATTCATGACAACAACTTAAAATGAAGCTCAGAAGTTAGCCAAAAAAAAGTCTAGATAGTTAACCAGGTTGGCTGTACACAGAACTCAAGCCATTCAATGCAACGATGCACATGAAAATTGATATTTGCAACTTTTATTTTATATGATTTATAGATCTATATCCAATAAGTTGAAGACTACATACAACAGCTGTAACACCATCAAAAGCTTCCTCCAATGAATCAGGTGAAAGAAGGTTTCCTGGAAATGATGAAAGAGTCAAGGCGTTAAGATAGCCCAAGAATATGACAATTAAAAACATCTTCATAAGAAAAAAACTGACCTTGATGCCATGTTATATTGTTAGCCCAAGAATCACGTATGGATGATCTACCAGACCTGACAATAATAGGAAAACGCTACTGGTTACGATGACAGTATACAATATCACACACTGGAAAACTGAAGAAAAATATTAAAAGTTCTCACTAGCCAAAGATGAAAAGGAACTCAAATCAACACCCCCATTTTATTATTATGTTCATTTTGACATGATTTCTCGTATACACCAAAGTAGAAAGTACCACCAGTGATAGAGAAAATAACGATTTGGGAGACGGACAATACCGCTCATTTCAATGGTTAAAGAGTATTTAACTTTTTTATAGCAGATTCTTTCATATCTCACAATAAATATTTAATGAAAACTAAGTAATACCAATAGAAACAAGGTACATACCTACTAAGGCTAGCAACAGAAAGACCACGATCAAGAGCCTCTCGACAAACATTAGAGCCCACAAATCCATTTCCACCCAGAACAAGCAACTGATCAAATGCACACACCAGGGAAACGAAAGATATTAAATTTAAAGACGAATGAGGACGATACAGAAATTACAAACAACTCTTGTGGCCTTCACTTAATCTAACCTTCTCAGATGGAGGTGGGGGAACATTAATTGTTTCTGCTTCCTCGACCTTGAACGGTTCATCAACCTTATTAGAGTCTGTTGATAATAGTCTCCCACCCCTAGAAACACCCATTGTACTACACAAACAGAGTAAACAAAAACAACAAAAAAATGATTGCCATTAATCACATTAAGAAAGAAGAGTTAAAAAAACAAAAAAAGCTCAATAGGGTTAGGGACTAGCAAATCATTAATATTCCGTTTAATCATAAATTTAGTCCCGGTGGTCTGGACACCGTTTCAATTTAATCTCTATGGTTTTAAAGTTTCAATTATATTTCTATTGTATAATAAATAAATAAAACTCACAAAACGTCTCCGCCGATACAACATTTTCACATTGACTGCCACATACATTCACAATCTATGAACTTTAGGAAACTACAAGGACATTTCGTGAATTTTTATCAAAATCATAACGACGAAATAGAACATTTAAACTATATGGACTAAATTGACATATATCCCAAACCATACGAACTAAAATAAAACTTTTAAAATTAAACCCATAGGGACTAAATTTAAAATTGAACCTTAATATTCAATGCAATCACATAATATAATCGTAAGGAGTAAACTATAGAACTGAATAAATTATAGAAAGAAATTATTCATAACAAGAAGAAAAAAAAAGAATGCATGTGAAAAGGAAGGAACTTACTAGAATCTGGAAATCGATGATTTAGAATGGATCAATCGCGAAACAATCGAACTCATTTTCGATGACTTTCTTGCAAAGCAATTCCTTGTTCGCTATTTCTTCTATCAGCTGATTTTTTTGTTTTTAATTTTATTTTATTTCTCTGAATATATTTTGATTTTTCTTTTGGAAGAAAAATATTGCCAGAAATTCAAGCAGCAGTCTGAGAAGTCTAGGTTTGTTACTTTTTGATTTTACGAATTACGGACAACAATAAAAAGAAAAAGAAAGAGTTGAGAACGTGGCGTGTAGATATTGCGACACGTATTAGCCCTTGTGGCTCAATGTAAGCCTGTAGATTCTTGGCTCTGGCGAGTCTCCTTGAATAATCAGGTAAACACATACACAACACAACGCAGTGTGTTCTCTTTTTACAATTTTATTGCTGACCGTCAGATTCCCTTTGACCGAAAATAAACCAGTTTATTTGAGGGTCGGATTTCTGATTTCATCTTTAATTATTAGGTTTAAATCGACTTTCATCGATAAATTTTTTTCTTTTTATATTTCATCCAATTGGGGAAAAGATATTCAAATATTCGACTTTACGAGAACGGATTAGGTATCTCACTAATTGAGCTATATTTATGTTCGCCCTAAACTTTGTTTTTTTTTTTTTATGAATTTTAAATGCTCTATTTTTTAATTTTATATAATATTTTGATTACTTATGTTCTCTCTCTTTTTTCTTTCTATTAATGCTATTTTTTAAGGTTTAATTATTAGTTTTTGTTTCAATTTAGTCTCTAAGGTTTTAAAACTTTCAATTTGGTCCCGGTTTGGAGTTATGTCAATTTCGCCCTCTTGGTACTAAAAGTTTCAATTTAATCTCTATGGTTTGATAAAAACTCACAAAAATATCTTTATTGTTTACCAAATTTAGACTTAAAAAAGTCTCACATTTACACTGACGACATATATCTTAATCACGTGATTGCTACATTAATAGAAATAGACACATAAGAAAAATATTAAATTTTGTATAGTGACGGGGCCATTTCATGAATTTTTAAAAAACCATAAGAATTAAATTAAAACTTTGAAAACTATATAGAGACTGAATTGATACATACCTCAATCCATAGAGACTAAATTGAAACTTTTAATAATAATAATAATAATAAATTAAGCCTCAAAGATTTTTCTACTCTATGAAAGTTGACAAATTTTTGGTCCATCTGGTACCCGGAGATCATCTTCATCTCCTTCTGGATGAACACGATCGCTATTAATGGTGAGTCTTCTCCTCAGAGTGTGAGCGTTGACATCTCGCTCGATGAATTCAGATAGCAAGTCACAAAATCTTTTTCGGATTGGAGAATTTGAATGAATCCACAAGCGTCGTTTGTAGTAGAGAAATTTGGCAATGTAAAAGACACAAGAAAATAGTGAAACGATCCCTGTGATAAGAAAAAGACCCCAAAAACTGTCGATGCTTAGGCGAGAAGAAGATAAGTCCTCCCCGGTCTTTGAGGCATTTGGACACTTATCTACTTTTCGGAACCATGCGTTTTCGATTTCTTTCATTCGTTCACCTTCTGTCACATTCAAGACCGCCCTTGAGATATCAGGTACTAGCGGTGAACCCATTGGGAAAACCTGAAAATAACTAAAGTATTAATAAAATCATGACACATATGAAAGAAAATAAACCCAAAACTTTTGGTATCGAATGGTATAATTAGGAAGAGAGAAACTTACAAAGCCAAAGCCAACGGCTTTATAAGTGGGTTCAGTAGTGGTGGTGTATTTTTCGCAATATTTAGCCATAAAAAGCCTAATGTAAGGTATTTCATCAACTGCAGCAGAAATTCCTCCATTATTGCTTCCTTTATCGAAAAGTTGATTCATTTCCTCAGCAGAATTATAGGTTTTGAGTTTGGAGTCATCAAATTTCAAGGATTTCAAGATTCCATAGACGAAAGAACCTTTTTGATACCCGATATTATCTCCATTTACAAGAAGCTGGTTGATATCAGTTGCAGTTGGTTTCAGTTCTTGAACCGTCAAAAGTGAAGCCAAACTTGCAGTGTAACTTTGTGTAATTATCAGAACCACAAATAGCCATATTATCACCACAAACCTTGTCCAGTTGTTCAATGTGACCTCACCTTGCAAAATTATGAGTTTTCTCAAAACTCGGGACACAAATTTAAAACTTAAACAACAAATAGACACGAACCTCACACCTCATGGATCAAATAGGTAATTTACCCTATTTATAAATTGGGGAATTACTCAAACAACGGAAAAAATATATATAATTACTCAATATAACACAATTTTAAAAAATGTATTAAAATAACATATTCTTTCAATTATTGACTTTAGTTTAATAAATTAATGAACTAATATATACTATTTCTTAAAATTCTGAATCGAATAATTGTCATCTCAATAAGTTTTTAAGAACTAAAATCTCATTTACCAAATTAGTTATAACATGTCATCAAAATAGCATATCGCTTCTAGTTCACTAATTTATTGAACTTTTATTAAACTAGTTCAATAAATTAGTAAACTCCTATTTAAGTAATTGATTAAAAGTAGTAATATTTTAGTAAATACATATATAAAATATATTATTTAAGATAATTTCTCTTTATAAATTTATCATCTATAAAAAAATATTTATAAAAATGTCAATTTTCAATAATCACTTTCGATAAAAGTTTAATGGCATTTATTGATGTACTCAATTAAAAAAAGTATTATACTTCCCCCTCACTAATTAAGGGAAGCTCCTTCTAACTCGCTTACGTGTAATATTTCTATTGGATAATATTTATTATAGTTAATAAATATGTAGGTCATATTTAATAAATACGTAGGTTTCATTAATAAATATTATCGAATAGAATTATGACACGTAAACAAGTTAAGATGAGCTCCTTCCTAACTAGTAAGGAGGGAAGTATTATCGATAAAAATAATATATTTATAAATAAAAAAGACAAGAAGAAGACAGAGAGCTTACTATGAGCAAAAACCATGGTTGAAAAAGAGTACCACAAACTGGTACAAATCTGATCCCAAGGATGTCCTCGAAAATCATCATTAACTCTGTGTTCGAGTATCCAAACAACAAATGCCATAAAAACAAAGAAGAATCCTGTCGTTAACCATAGGTTCAAAGCTAGAGGCTTCAAGAAAACCCATGCATTTGTGTTCTTTGTTCCTTTCACTGGCACAACCATTGAGACTCCTGATTCTGTGAATGGTAATGTGTAGTCTATGTATGAAGATCTGTTCGCTCTGATTGTAATGTCTCCCACGGCAGCATCAAACTTCTGTCAAATTCCATTCACAATCAAACCAATTTGTATTTGTTTACCTATATTTCTTTATGGTTCAAATTTGTGATTTCTATAACACTTGTCGAATAGATGGTGTGTTGAGAATCCCACGTCGAAAAAATAAGGAACTCATAAGGTTTATAAGATACATGAGCTACTCCTCTCATTGTCAATTGTTTTTTAGATGGAACCTCATGATATTAAGATAATGTTTTTTTTTTTTAGAATCTCTAAAGTTTGAGTAATTTTAAAAAGTTTAAATTTAATCCTAAAACTTCTTTTTATAGTTCCTTTTATTATTATTCTGTGTATTTTTTTAAAAATAAAAATCAGTCTGTGAGACTATTTTTCACTCTATAATATTGAGCAGAAGAGTCAAGTTTATAATTAGATAGCAGAAGTGTGATTTATACTTAAAACGGAGCAAAATAGATAAAAAAGAAAAGAAAAAAATTATGGAAATAATTGTGCCATAAAAAAAGGGAAAAAACGATGGATAGAGATTCTATAAGTTATAATGAGGGGTGTAATTGATTTTGATCATGTCTTTATTTACGAGTAAATAAAAAGTAGTATCACATAGATCAGACAGAGTTATTTCATTGACTAAGACAATTGGTCAATATTAAAAAAAAATAGAGATTAAAATAAAAAATTTGAAATTCAAAAATTAAAATAAGAAAAGTGCTATAGTCAAAATTCCAAGAACAAAATAATATTTTATTTTTTGTAAAATATCTTTTTGATTCCTGAGTTTTGAAGATGATGTCAATTTAATCCCTAAGTTTTAAATTTGTATTTATTTTATCATTGAGTTTTGATAAATGGGTCAATTTAATCTTTGTTATTAATTTTTCCATTCATTAATGTAAAGAAATTCGTTAATCGATAACTGAAAAACTAACTTCAAGGTTCAAATAGATCTTATTTCTTAAAACATAGATGAAATAGACACGAATTGAAAACTCAGAAATCAGATACACACAAAACTTAAAACTCGGGACCAAAAACGTATATAACTTTATATTTTTTTTTCCTTTGAATGGTGAATTAATTTAAAAGTGAGAGAGAAGAGATGAGATATAACTAACCCCAAGGTATACTTGATAAGTCAAGTCATCATAGCTACCAGCTGGCTGTCTATTATTGGTTGTATTAGGATAAGGAATGAATTCATAAGCAATATCATAAGGCAATGCTTCAATCACAGCTTTGAACACGTCAATGCAATATCCACTGATTTGGTAAGTATGGGTATTTGAATCATCAAAAACCACATTCACAAATTCAACAAAACTATCATTCACCGGTACCCCAATTCTCAACTTCTTCCCATTCGTCGGAATCTCCCATCCTTTTGGCTCAAACTCATAACTCTCATGATCATCTGATCCCGGCCACATTATCCTCCTCCTTCTCAATTCAAACCGGCCAGCTGACCGAAACCGACCGATGTTTCTTTCTCCATTTCCTCTCACATTCACTATCTGAAAAACTGATGGCTTTAACTGACCATTTTTTAAACTGAATTCGCCTGCCAGCCCCTTGAATGATGTGACATTCTGATTCAACAAGGCGTCTCGCAGTTTCGGACCGTTTCGATTCACACCGAAGTTGTTGTAGACATTATAATTTGACGAGGAGTTTGTGGTCATGTCGTCGTATTTGAGGTTGTTGGTTCCAGCATGTTCCACTGCCATGGCCCCTGCCCAGGCCGCATCGTAAGCCCATAATCCAAACACATTCAATTCTGGAATATTGTTGTCTTCTATGGTTGGATAATACTTTCGAAGCCTTCTCCTCCAATGATGTTTAAAGTTTTTCAGCCTTTTGGATCTTGGGATGTAAGTTTTTATTCCTATAACCCCTTGCATCGATTCGAAAACTGAAGCTTTTATCGAACGCAGTTCGTTTGTGATACCTGATCATAGGATTTGACATACATCTATATTAACCATATTGTTAATCAATTTCAAATCTACACCAGTCTCACCTCATCCAATTTAATATAATATTTTAAAAATATAGATAAGTATTTTTAATCATAAATTATTATATCAGTATTTTCAATAGGAGAGTGACAGCTATATATACATCCTATATAATTTATGAGTGCACAGTCATATTGTGACGACAATATTAAATAATTTCTTATAAAGGGAAAACTAATCAATATGACCGCTTCTAATGTTTATAAGGTAAGGTTTCAATAATAAATTTCAACGCGCCTTCTAATTATCAATAACGAATAAAATGAAAGGGAAATTATTCAATACCATCTGTCATTATCCAAACATAACCTTTCTTCATCATTCCAATTTCTTTAGCCTTTGTGAAGAGCCTAGAGGCAAGATATGGTAACATATGAACAACAAAAACTCTGGTCTGCATTGTCATCAACTTATAAAGTTCGCCGGCGATTTGCTCGTCGGTGGCTTTGGGAGAGATGAGGCTCTGGTAAGGAACTTTAGCATCAACCTCTTGCAAAGCATCAATAAGGTAAGGGATGATTCCTTCTCCAAACTCATTGTCAACATAAATAGGAACAACTTGTCTCCACTTGAAGGCTTTAACAATGGCTCCAATGGCTTTTACTTGAGAAGAATCGTTCTGCGAAGCTCTGAAGAAGAAAGAGCTTCTATGAGAAGTAAGAGAAGGTCTTGTGGCTGAAAAAGATATGATGGGAACATGTGCTTTGTCTCCAATCTCAATCATGAAGTTTGCTTGCATTGAGTTCTGTGGTCCTATGATGGCTTGCACTTCCTCTTTCTCTATCATTTCTAAAGCTGTGGGTTAAGCAATTAAACAAGTTTAGGCCCCGTTTGATTAACTTTCCTAGTTTATGTTTCTTATTTCTCATTTCTATTTCTTATTTCTTGTTCCTGTTTTTTTTAAAATAGAAAGTGAAACATGTTTGCAGTTAACTTCCTAGTTAACTTCCTATTTCTGGTAGGGAAAAAAAACATGTTTGTTAACTGTTTCTTATTTCAATTTCTCACTTAAAAAAATACAATTTTTTGTGAAAATTAATTTTTAAATAAATTATTAAAAAAGTATTACATCAATTTCATTTTCGGATATTTATATTATATTTTAAAGTGAAAATGAGACAAAGTAATAATATATTAATCTACACAATTTTATGGAGTATTTCTAAAATATGAGAAACAATAAATTAAAAAGAGTTACCAAACAATTTTGTTTCTCTAAAAATGAGAAATAGAAACAAGAAACATCAACTTTACCAAATGAACTCTCAGTGTCGTTTAAAACTATGAAATTTTTTAAATTTAAAAGAAAAAAAAATAAAACTTTAAAAAATTAAGAGATATCATACGGTCAAATTGAGTATAACTTAATCGGTTAGACATAAGTAGTCTCTTTCATAAGATTTTTTCCTTCCCCAATTTGATGTAAATTAATTTAGTAAAAAAAAAAAAAAGAGGAGAGAACCTGCAGCTGCTGCATCGACAACAGTCCCTTTGGAGTTAATGGTGTGGAGAATAACTCTGGTCTTATAATGGGTATGAGAAACATAGAAATCAGATAAAGCCATGGAAATACAACTCATACCCATCTTCCCAAAATCATCCATATCTAAAACCACACCTACCTTCACTTGGGTGGTTGTGGTTCTCTCCTTCTCCGTCATCGCCGCCATTGACGATATTTTAAAATTCAGGAAGAAGATAAAGATCAGCCTAAAAACTGTTGGATTTTATACAATTTATAGTATAAAATTTAAGTGTGAAAGTAAGTGGAAGTGTAGAGAGAAAAGTTGGAAGTTGAGGTTTGTGGGAAAGTGAAAAATCACTTGTCCCACATTGGAAAGATCTCATTTCCAACTTCTCCTTTTATATCCTACACTTGCATTTTGGGATTGGGCCCTTAGGGGTACCAAAGATTTTGCGAGGACCGAGCGCGCACCCAATGTAAATCAATCCACACGTCACGACCCGACCCGGACCGGTCCGGTCGGGTCGGGCCGGCTGTTCGGTTCGGGTTGGGTCGGGCGGTTCTTTCTTTGATTAAATGATATTCTTTTTATTTAAAGAATATTTATTTAATTTCTTTTTGAAATTGGGAAAATCAGAATAAAGCCCTCTTAATTGGTCATTACCGTTTCCGATCTTCTCGAACGTTTCAGATGACATTGAGCCGTTTCCGCCACGCAGACGCTTTGGCGACTCTTTACCGCTTCCTGCATGACATTCGATCGAGAATTAATTCGAATTTAATCCCAGGAATTTAATTTTTGGAGTTACAAATCCGTCTCCCTATAAATAGAGACGGATTCTTCACTCTCAAAACACCAAGAAATCGTCATTTTACGCTTGTTTGTTTTCTCTCTTCCCTGTTCTTCGTTCTTCATCTTTTCTGTCCATTTTTGAGAGTCGTTTCTAGAGGGGTTCCGCCGGTTCTTGAAATTCGATTGTTGTATTCAAGAAACCCTCCATCGAATCCTGCCGAGCCAATTGCCTGAAGAACCACAAACAATCGAAAGGGGCAATATCGACTTCAGGACAACGGCCTTGTCCAGGTGCTTTGGAGATTTCACGATAACGTTGTCCTTCCGTTTACGTTATTATTTTCTTGTTATTATTGATCCGTTTGTTATTGTAATCGGTTTCATATCAATATCAAGTTCGATTATTGTTCAAATTCCTTCTCTGTTCCAACAATCAAGTCGATAACATGGAATTTGTGAACACCTACGGATCGAACGACTCACCACTTGAAATAAATTGTCGCGCCCTACTCGCCGGACAATGTTGTTGCGCGCTCTTGCCGCCCGCCGCTGCCGCCAATACGGCCGCGGCCGGCTGCCGCTCTTTGCAGTATCATCGCTGCCGCACAAAACAATGGCACCACCTGGACAATTCAGTTGCTGCGCGAATTGGTACTGCGCAGGCTCAAGGAGATGCTTACAATGCTTGCGAGATTTCAGGCAAGTAAGTATCCTCCTTCATACCCACCGGCCTGGTCCACCCTAAGGATCCGCCTCAATTCAATGGTCAAGACTACAAGCGATGGCATCAAAAGATGATGTTCTTCCTCACTACACTCGACCTTGCTTATGTGTTGAAAGATCCAATGCCTGAGTGCACGAAGACTATGTCACTTACGAGGGACTTATGGAACGAGATCAATGGGAGAATTCGATTATCTTTGTCGCAATTACATTTTAAATAGCTTAATTGATAGTCTATATAAAGTGTATGAAAACCGTAAGAGTGCAAAAGAATTGTGGGATGCACTTGAACCAAGTATAGATCGGTTGGTGCAGGGGTTAAGAGGTTTATTGCAGGAAAGTTTAATGATTTTCAAATGGTTGACTAGAAATCCGTAGTCAACCAAGTCGAGGAGCTACAAGTCATCATCGGTGACTTGCATAGCGAAGGAATGGGGATGAGTGAACCATTCCAAGTGGCAATCATGATTGAGAAATTGCCACCTTCCTGGAGTGACTTTAAGAATTATCTTAAACACAAGAGTAAGGAGTGTACGATGCAACACTTAATCCTAAAACTCCGAATAGAGGAAGATAATAGAAAAGGGATGGGTAATAATAGAGCCCCAAACCAAAGAAGTGGAGAAGCTAAGGCAAATCTCACCGAAACTAGGAGGAATAAGAATAGGCCAGCTAAAAGGAAGGTTGACCTAGGCCCCAAGCATGCCATCAACAAACGCATCACTGGGAATTGCTACACCTGTGGCAAAGCGGGCCATAGATCCTCTGATTGCAGGCACCGTAAGAATCCTGTGCCAAATAGATCTAATAATAGGTCTAACAATCAAGTCAATCTGACTGTGGATAATGGGGACGATATTCCACTTGTTGCGATGATCTCCGAAGTGTGCATGACTACCACTGCTAAGGGTTGGTGGATTGATTCTGGTGCTACTAGGCACGTTTGTGCGGATAGATCTCTATTCTTCAACTACAAAGAAGCTGACGGCAATGAAAAGCTATACATGGGAAATTCTGCCACTTCTGATGTGGTTGGCAAAGGAAACATCCAGCTGAAATGGACATCTGGGAAGATACTCACCCTGAATGATGTCTACTATGTTCCTGACATTAGAAGGAACCTTGTATCTGGACCACTTCTGAACAAGAACGGGTTCAAACAAGTCTTTGAGTCGGACAAGTTTGTACTGTCCAAGGGCGGGATGTATGTGGGTCGTGGGTATTTTACTGAGAACATGTTCAAGCTGAATGTATTGGCTCAAAAGCCCAAAGTTATCAATAAAGTTGAATCTTCTTCTTATATTGTTGAGTTATTTAATATTTGGCATTCAAGATTGGGACATGTTAATAATCGATCCATACAAAGGATGATAAGTTTAGGATTAATACCTAAATTTGAAATTGATAATAGACATAAATGCGAAGTTTGTGTTGAATCAAAATTCGTGAGAAAAACTCATCCTTCTGTTGAACGAAATAATGAATTACTTAGCTTAATTCATAGTGACATTTGTGATTTCAGAAATAATCCTTCACGAGGAGGAAAGAAATATTTTATCACATTTATAGATGACTTTAGTAAATATTGTAAAGTATTTTTACTAAATAGTAAAGATGAAGCTTTAGAAGTCTTTAAGATTTATAAAGCAGAAGTTGAGAATCAACTTGGAAAGAAGTTAAAAGTACTTCGATCAGATAGAGGTGGTGAATATGAGTCCACGTATATGACTGATTTCTGTGCAGAGTCTGGTATTATACATCAGACAACAGCACCTTATACACCACAACAAAATGGTGTAGCTGAAAGAAAGAACCGAACTCTTAAAGACATGATTAATTGCATGTTAAATAGTTCAGGTTTACCACAGAACTTGTGGGGGGAAGCATTGCTTACAGCAAACTTTATTTTAAACCGAATCCCACAAAAGAAGACTAATAAGTCGGCTTATGAGTTGTGGAATGGTAAACTCCCTACTTATAAAATATTGAAAGTGTGGGGGTGTTTAGCTAAGGTACAAGTTCCTTTACCTAAAAGGACAAAACTTGGACCTAAGACAGTTGATTGTGTGTTTATAGGCTATGCCTTAAACAGTGCAGCTTATAGATTCCTAGTAGTCAATTCACAAGTATCTGAAATAAATAATAACACTATAATGGAATCTATTGAAGCTGAATTCTTTGAGGATGTGTTTCCATATAAGAAACATACTGATACTGGAACCAAGAGAAATTATGAAGCAAGTACTTCAAGAATTCAAGACGGTCCAGAATCTGAACATGAACAGGAAACTGATCATGATCAATCTGAACCCAGAAGAAGTAAAAGAAGTAAAACAGCTACTTCATTTGGTCCAGATTTCATTACCTATATGGTAGAAAGTGAACCTCAAACTTATAAAGAGGCAATGACTACTCCAGATTCTGTAAATTGGAAGGAAGCCATTGATAGTGAGATAACCTCCATTATGCAAAATAATACTTGGATATTAGTTGATTTACCACCTGGGAGTAAACCAATTGGTTGCAAATGGATCTTCAAGAGAAAGCTTAAAGCTGATGGTTCTATAGATAAATATAAAGCTCGTTTAGTAGCTAAAGGCTATAGACAAAAAGAAGGAATAGATTTCTTTGATACCTATTCTCCTGTGACCTGAATCACATCCATTCGTGTGTTGATTGCTATTGCATCTATACTTAATTTAGAAATTCATCAAATGGATGTGAAAACGCCTTTCTAAATGGAGACTTAGATGAAGAAGTCTACATGGAACAACCTGAAGGGTTTGTTGTAAAAGGGCATGAAAATAAAGTTTGTAAACTTGTAAAGTCGTTATATGGCTTAAAACAAGCACCCAAACAAGGGCATGAGAAATTTGATTACACTTTGATATCTAATGGGTTTAGAATCAATGAGTGTGACAAATGTGTCTATTACAAGAGTGTAAATAATCAATGTGTTATTATTTGCTTATATGTGGATGACATGTTAATCATGGGCACCACCAAAGAGATAATAGAATCAACAAAGAAAATGTTGAATTCTAATTTTGATATGAAAGACATGGGTCTTGGCGATGTTATTCTAGGGATAAGAATAACTAGAGATTCTAAAGGATATATACTTTCTCGGTCACACTACATAGAAAATGTGTTGAGAAAGTTTGGACAATTTGAAAGCAAACCTAGTCATTCACTCCTTTTGATCCTAGTATCAAACTATGTAAGAATACAGGTGTTGGTGTATCATCTTTAGAATATTCTAGAGTGATTGGAAGTCTTATGTACATAATGAATTGTACAAGACCAGATATAGCTTACTCTGTAAGTAGGTTAGCTAGATACACCTTGCAACCCAGGTCGTGATCATTGGGATGCACTAGTGAGAGTGTTGAGATATCTCAAATATACTATAGATTATGGATTGCACTATACACGATATCACCTGCCTGGAAGGATTTAGTGATGCTAATTGGATATCCGATAGCTTAGAAACTAAGTCAACCAGTTGGGTATGTCTTTACCTTAGGTGGAGCGGTTGTGTCATGGAAGTCATCTAAACAGACGTGCATTGCACGCCTACGATGGAATCGAATTCATAGCTTTAGATAAGGCTAGTGAAGAAGGAGAATGGCTAAGGAATTTTCTAGAAAACATTCCATTATGGCCAAAACCTGTAAACGCTATATGTATCTATTGTGATAATTTAGCCGCATCAATGAGAGCTAAAAATACGAGTTACAATGGAAAGTCTAGACATATACGGCGTAGACATAACTCGATTAGACGATTTCTCACTAATTCAATAATCTCAATAGATTATGTGAAATCAAAGGAAAATATCACGATCCTTTAACCAAAGGAGTAACGAAAGAGCAAGTGTTGTATACATCGAGGGAAATGGGGTTAAAGCCTAAGAAATGAGTTATCTGGTGGAAACCTAACCTTGTTGACTGGAGATCCCAAGATCTAGGTTTAATAGGCAAACTAAACCGGAATAACTCATAGCTAACACACTAAGACTTTTTAAGTCAAAAACTCATTTCCTTTAATCAGTGTGTGTATCTGTGGATGTTAAGATATTATTGATACATGGATATTTTGAGAATATATATAAAATCAATAGTTATCTATATGAGAGAAGAATTGGGTCGGTTCAATGAGAACAGTACAGGCTTGTGTTCTCTAAATCTCTCACGAATTGCGGGAACGAGTCCAGGACCAAAAAGGACTCAAACGAATAGAACTCAATAGAATGAGTTAAATTATGTGTGACAGATTGTTGTCTCAATTTATCAAACAGAAGGAAAGTTTAAGAAATACGTTTCACTATTTCTTCGGTAAATTCGATAGTCTATCACTAAGGAAGGTTTAAGTTCAAAAGACACCTTTCCTGATGCATAACTTAACCAATGCTCTCAAAAGTGACAGAATTTTTTGTTTTCATGTTTTCTGGGATAACTTACTTTCATGTGGGGATTGTTGGATTTTATACAATTTATAGTATAAAATTTAAGTGTGAAAGTAAGTGGAAGTGTAGAGAGAAAAGTTGGAAGTTGAGGTTTGTGGGAAAGTGAAAAATCACTTGTCCCACATTGGAAAGATCTCATTTCCAACTTCTCCTTTTATATCCTACACTTGCATTTTGGGATTGGGCCCTTAGGGGTACCAAAGATTTTGCGAGGACCGAGCGCGCACCCAATGTAAATCAATCCACACGCGCGCGCGCGCCCGCCAAGACGTCACGACCCGACCCGACCGGTCCGTCCCGGTCCGGGTCGGCCGGCCGGCTCGGTTCGTTCGTTCGGCGGTCGGCCGGTTTCTTTGATTAAATGATATTCTTTTTATTTAAAGAATATTTATTTAATTTCTTTTTGAAATTGGAAAATCAGAATGAAGCCTCTTAATTGGTCATTACCGTTTCCGATCTTCGCGAACGTTTGATGACATTGAGCCGTTTCCGCCGCCAGACGCTTTGAGCGACTCTTTCTGGCTTCCTGCAGATCACTGATCCAAATTAATTCTGGAATTTAATCCCAGAATTTAATTCTGTTTTGGAGTTACAAATCCGTCTCCCTATAAATAGAGACGGATTCTTCACTCTCAAAACACCAAGAAATCTGTCATTTTCTGCTTGCTGTTTTCTCTCTTCCCTGTTCTTCGTTCTTCATCTTTTCTGTCCATTTTTGAGAGCTGTTCTAGAGGGGTTCTGCCAGGTTCTTGAAATTCTGATTGTTGTATTCAAGAAACCCTCCATCGAATCCTGCCGAGCCGAATTGCCGAAGAACCACAAACAATCTGAGCGGGGCAATATCGACTTCAGGACAACGGCCTGTCCGTGCTTTGGAGATTTCACAGTAACGTTGTCCTTCCGTTTCTGTTATTATTTTCTTGTTATTATTGATCTGTTTGTTATTGTAATCAGTTTCATATCAATATCAAGTTCGATTATTGTTCAAATTCCTTCTCTGTTCCAACAAAAACTCCTTTCAGACTCTTCTTCTTCCTCATATTGTTTTCAACCTTTTTCTTCTCTTTTTGTGAACTTCCTCAAAATGGCTTGCATGTTTATCACTTCTTGGTTTTAGAGAATCGATCAGGCATTTATAGAAAAATTAATTATTTCGAAACCTAGTAATAAAATTGTTTTCGTCAGTAATATTTATAAAAATATTAACTCTTAAAAATATAGGAGATTTGATCGAGCAAATTAGTTGTAAATATTGAATTACATATTTTTACACCAAGTATATCACTGATTCACACATTAATCATTATTAATCATTGATTAATATAGTAAAAATTATTATATTTACAAAATAGTTTTAAATGATGATATATTTATAAAATATTGCATCAAAATCTGCTATCTAATGAAACTTCCCTAAAATAAACTACTACCCAAAGAAGATAAACATGTAATTAATTATATATTACAATTTTTTTTTTTTTGATAGGAAACGAGAATTTCATTAAAAGGTAAGAATAAATTATATATTACAATTTGAAAAGATTACCCAAAATAGTATATTGCTTTTAGAAACTAAAACTCTCATTATTATAAGTTAATTATGAATTTAATTTTGATAATTAATTTCTATTTTCAATAATTTATTGATTTTATTTTAGTAAAATATTGAAAAACAATTACGTTATTTAAGTAAAAAAACCATAAATAGTGATCGGGGTAGAACAATTCTGTTTCGATTTTCCAGCTGAATCACAAACCGAATCGCAAGTTGGTTTGTGAGTTTTACAAACCGAACTGAACCGAACGTCTCAACCAAGATTACATTGGTTCAAATGGTTTGGGGTCGTCGATTTTTAATTTGGACTATTCATGGAGGTTTTCTTAATTGGGTTCGGTTTTTGGGAGATTATCTGAATAGGGCTTCTGGTCGGTTTTCTTTATAGGGTTTGAAAAAGTATAACATAAATAAAATATTATATTATGTGGTCTGTAGTTTCAGTTTTTTATTCGGTTTAGAGTCCGTTTTGCACTTCCCATGAACCAAAATTGAACCAAACATGATGGAGAATCAACCTATTCGGTTTTATTCGGATTGTTTTTTTTATTGTTTACTCTTACACCCTGTAAGTATTGACATAATGAAAATATATATCTAAATTAAAAGAATACATCTATTCATAAAGAGTCGTGACCCTTTATTTAAAGTGAATAAAACATAATATTTTATTAAAAGTTATCTCTCTTGATTTAAAAATCAAATAATTTTATTCATAACTTCCAAGAAAAAAGAATATAGAGCATTATACATATTATTTAGTATAATTCAACGAAAATAGGGAGATTAATAAACCAAATGAAACTTACCCTATTTCTCACGACATCAAAATTTGTTCTTTATCATATATTAAAATAGAAGTCTTCTTTTGAAAGAAAAAAAAAATAATAAGCGGGAGGGATGAATTATAAGTTGCTTTCCATTGAATGAAAGAAATCAACTTTAATAATCAATAGTCAAAGACGAATATTCAAAACTACACCAAGTTGCTTTAAAATATTCAAAGCAATTAGTTAAGTCAAGCCTACTTATGGCTCAAGTCTTCCCTATCCCATCTCTCCGGAAAATTTCTCAATCTCATTAGGGGGAAAGCTAAAACCCGTCACCCCCACCCGTCAAACACGCATAATAAACGAGGCGGGGTTCGGGGTGGGGGCGGCACGAGGGAATTTTTCCCCCACAAACATGAAATGAAATCCTAATCTCTTTTCTTACTTGGATCCATAAGACTAGAGTACGCGGCTAAAATATATGGTCCAAAACTATGAGTACGCGGCATAGCTATAAAAGAGAAGATGATTTCATTTCTACAATCACATGCAATAACACTTTGTCTTGCCACTTTATTGTAATGTCTTTTTTACTTTTTCTTTCATTATTTATTTTATTAAACACAACAAATTATAGTATTACAATTTTAATATGCTGAAAAAAGAAAGTTCATCGTCAAAGTTCATTAATCACTTATATAGAAAATGAATCGTATGTTAAGAATTTTATTTCATTCGTTTGTTGAATATTTCTAATCAAAGGTCAAAATTATATAACACATGTCTCCAACTTTTTTTTTTTTGACTATGTGGATGCCTACACCAGAGCATCATACTAAATCAAATAATGATAATAATGTTATTTTATAATACATAATCTATACCTTAAGTAAATAAATACATTTTTCTTCAAGAAATTAAAATATTTATATAATTGAAAAGCATGTTTACTTTTCATAATTATTTAACACAATTGAGTTGATCTTTGATAATTATTGTCTATATTTATTTTCAAATTTTACAAACCACGTGCAACGCACATTCATTTTAACTAGTATATAAAAGACGGAATGTTTAAGAAACATTTTTGGACAATATTACCCTTCTTCTTTTTCAAAGTTTTCAAACATGTCCTTTTCACCATTAATACTTCGTTCATGTTATCATGTCCTTTTGTTTTTTTGTTTTTATTTACTAACACCTCTTTTTGTTTTATAATTTTTTAAATAAAATATCAAACAATTATTTATGGGTAATTACAACATTGATTTGACATTACACTATTTGTATTTAACCAGAGAGGGAAGACATTGAGAGACGTTTGAATGAGCTAGGAGTGATTGACGAATGTGACTGGGACAATGACCATGAATCCGATGTGGACTATGAATATGATAGTTTGGAAGAGGAACTGGAGAATGCTCGCATTGATGACTATGCCATGGACGTGTCTGATGAAGAACTTATTTGCAAATAGTCTATGCTTGAGTGATATCTTTTCTTTTCCTGCTTTTATCTGAAATGTTTAATCTGTGAATAGCTGCGTAGGTGATTGGTTGTGAGGGCACAACCTTGTTTAAGTTTGGGGGAGGGGGAGGATTGATAGTCCCCATAGCATTTTGTTTTTAGTTACTTTTGAAGCACTTTACTTTTGTTGCTCCCACAGGAAAATCCAAATGGTTAATATACTTATCTTTTATTTCTGTTTTTATTTTTGATTGTCTCGTTAGTAATCAGAATAAGTTTTAATTTAATGTTTGTTTTAATTCGATATTCATATCCCCATAAAAAAAAAGAAGAAAAAAATAAAATGGAGTTTTCTAGCTTAGCAAGGATCCCAACTCCTAGGATGCAAGACAAGAGCATTTCATAAAACTAAAAGCACTTTGAAAAGACAACTCTTTTACACGACCTCATAAAACTAAAATGCCCTTACGAGAAAACGAGATATTTCACATTCAAGTTATCAATCCAAACCTCATTAATATCATTTGAGAAAATAATATTAATTTCATTTTTTTATAGTCTTACTTGATAACGGGTCGTTACAATTTATCTCGGGAAATAAATATTAATTTGAGATAAAATAATATCAAAGATTTTTTATCTAAAAAAAATTTCAGAGATTTATCTCAAGAAAAAAATATCAAAGATTTCTTAAACTAAATACAAAATTTTTACATTAAATTAAATCATCATTAAAACTAAAATCTAAAAAAAAATCAAGGAATTTTATCTCAAGAAAAAATATCAAAGACTTTATTCTTTTCTAAAACTAAACACAAAATTTTGAAATTAAATTAAATCATCATTAAAACTTAAATCTAAAAAAAATCAATGAATTTTATGTCAAGAAAAATATCAAAAAAATTATTCTTTTCTAAAACTAAACACAATTTTTTGAAATTAAATTAAATCATCATTAAAACATAAATTTCAAATCCAAATTAATGACAATTTTTAAAAGATAAATATTAGAAAATATTTGGCTAACAAATTTGAGAAAAAAAAATTATTAACAGACTACCAATAAGATTACATAATAGGGAAAAAAATTAACACAAGTTAAAATCCATCACTCAGAGAACTTGTGAGTTCAAACCTCCCATAAAAAAATATAATTCTTAAATTGAGTTTTATATTTTCAACCAATATGTATTGTGTTTATTTATAAATACTAGTAATATAACACGTGCGTTGCACGGATTCAAATTTATGCATTATACATTGTTTATATTTTATCTCTCATCTATATAATATTTCAAACTTTGCATTTTTTTAATTCTTGATTTAAAAATATTAATAGATATGAGATGATAATATCTTTTCTTTTATAAGAAGATATTTTCCAAGTCCTATACTATATATTTATGGTATTTAATAGTTTTCATTATAATTCTTGAAGTATACATTTTGAAATGATCTCTTAGGACCCGTTTGGGATAGTTAATTAGTCAAATGAATCAAACAAAATTAGATAAGTAAACTATAATAAAACAGGCTTTGGAAAATATTGAAGCAATTGTAAAAATATTTTTAATTTTAAAAATTTAAAAATAATAATATAATGATATATTACCATAAGGAAATTCAATTACTCTTAACCTCCATAAGAGTTACATCTTCAATCCTCATGAAAAAGTAAACACTTATAAGCGAACCCAAAATAATCGATATCAATCTTTCGTTTCCTAATTTTCACGATGAAGCACACAGAAAATTAGATCTAAAACACAATATCATTTAATATACATTAGAAATAGTTTTAGAGAAATGGTCTCACACGATTATCAATTGTTTTTCTTCTCTTTCCCAACAATTTGATTTGGCTTTGTGAATGTGCGGGGATGGTCTTAGAAAAATGCCATGCAAATTCTAAGAAATTTTGTTGATAATTTGATTGTGAATCTATTTGTATTTTAAAAACCCATGCAAACTATTAATAGAAATCACATGAATTTCAGAAACACATTCAAAATATTAATAGAATTTATCTGAATTTCAAATACCAATGCAAACTATTAAGAAATTTTTACACTAAAAACCAAATCTGAGTACCTATTTACAAAAATGTTTGGGTGTACCATTTAATTACATATCTAGATTTTTTAGGCCATACACGGTGGTTATGATTTTTTTTTGGGTCTATTTTACCCTTAGCTATTTTTTTTAACTGCCTTTTTTTGCACGCAAATATCTTGAATTTTTTATTTTATTTTATTTGGATCTAAATCGTGGTTGTAATCGGTTTTTTTTTTCTTTTTAGAAAACTTCAGTTAAGATTTGCCAAAAAAACAAATCGTTACCAGTTTTGTTTTTAAATTAAAATTTATTTTTTTCAAGATTTGCGACTGCACCTTATATTTTTTTACGAATCAAATCTTTGTCAGATATCATTCAAATTTCAAATTCATTTTAGTTTTCAATATTATTCACTATGTGCTCTACCTGAGAGACTTCATTTACTATGAGAAGAACAATTGAAGCATCATGAAATTGAATATTTAACGTGTTTATATTTTATTAAATTACATGGTTTGTTTAATGTTGTTAACCTGTTGCATATTTTTCTTTAATTGTTTTTTGATTTGGTTTTTAGAAATTATTGAACATGTTTATAATTATTCAACAAATATTTCTGTTTATGTTTTTCATATATTTATTGTTTAATATAACATGTGTTCTGCAATGAATATTTGTTTTTGCATTCTGGAATTTGTTAAACTGATTCATTCTTGAGTCAAGATTTTTTTTTGGCCTCTCTGCTCTCCAAAAATCCCCTATGTATGGTCCAGTAGTCGATTAACTTTTCTTTTTCTGTTAAATTATACTGAATGAAAATCTTTTCAAAATCAACTCAATCTATTGCACATCTACCAGGGAAGCAATGTTCCATTATGGAGCTCTCAGGAAGAGAAGCAACATTAATATATTTTTCTTGACCACTGTAAAGGTCGGTGATGATACAGCATTCCTTAATTCCGAAGGTCTCAATTCTGCCATCGAAGTTGAAAGTGAGAATGTCTGGGTCTGAATTGCTGACTAGCCTGCCTATCAAATGCTGCATCAATTTGGGTGGGAAGTTGACAATACCTAGTTCTAAGATGTGTTTAAAACAAGATTTCTTCAGTCTTTTTGTTGGCCCTGGTTTAAGCTTCTTTAGCATGCTCACTAACTTTGAGTGATTTGTGTAAGAATGTGTTTTTTTGTTTTGGTGCCAGTGCTCACACTGAATTCAGGCCCCTGTCCATAAGATAAATATAATTCAGGTACGGTTCAAGTTTAACAAAATTCTATTTTGAATATTATGTGAAATGTGATTGAGCTAATCACCATTGAAGAAAAGATGAAAGGAAGAGCTTTTGAAGAAGAAGAGAAAGCTGGCAAAATGACCCACGTGAAGCATTGGTTAAGCTGGCATTGAAACTGATTTAGTTAGCTAATCTGTTGTAGTTGGTTAACAATAGAGCTTAGTTATAAAAGCTGGAATTTTGGGATCTTTTGTTAAGTCATTCATTGTAATCTTCTTCCAAAAGTAATAATAAGAAATCATTGTTGTTCTATGAATCTTCTCTCTTTTCTCTCTATCCTCAACTACTCATTGTTCCATAATTTGGTTTTCTTGGTTTATTTGCTCGTGAAATTGGCAACAAATTGGTATCAGAGCTGGTACGGAGACGCAATGACAACCATGAAATATGAAATTGAAAAGTTCAACGGCACAGGCAACTTCAATCTATGGAAGAAGAAGGTCACAGCTGTTCTGATCGAAAGGAAGGCAGTGAAAGCCATTGGAGATAAGACAAAGCTTCCTGAAAACCTGAAACCAGAAGAGATCGAAACAATGAATCAGGTAGCTTATAGCATCTTGATCATGAATCTTGCGGATAATGTGCTCAGACAAGTCATAGATCTGGAATCTGCCGAAGAAATCTGGAACAATCTGCAAGAAACCTACTCCAAGAAAGATCTCCCTAACAAGATCCATTTGAAAGAGAGATTGTTCACTTTCAAAATGAATCCAGCAAAAGGCATTGAAGAGAATCTTGATGATTTCAAGAAAATCACCATGGATTACAAAAGCACTGGTGAGAAATTAGGAGATGAAGGAGAAGTTGTGATCTTGCTAAATGCTCTACCAGACTCGTATAAAGATGTCAAGACTGGAATGAAATATGGTAGGGACTCCTTGACTGTAAGCATGGTGGTTGCATCAATTAGTTCTAAAAGCCTTGAATTATCAAGGAATGGAAGCCAAGGTGGAGGTGGAGATGGTCTCTTTATGAAGGGGAAGCATGACCATAAAAGGAACAACATCAGAGGATTCAAAGGAAACTCAAATCCCAAAAATAAAGGCAAATGGAAATGTTTCATTTGTCATAAGGAAGGACACTTCAAAAGAGAATGTCCTGAGAGATTCAAGAATGATAACATGATAACAACAGAGGAAAGGAGGGAAACAAAGCAAATGCCTCTGTTGGAGAAGATGGATATGACTACAATGAGGTACTTGCTGTTACAGAAAGCACTGAACAGGCAGAAAAAAAAGATGGGAAAGAAGACTGGGTATTGGACTCAGGGTGCACTTTCCACATGACCCCTAGCAAACACTGGTTTGTGACTTTCACACCATGTGATGGGGGACCTGTCAAGATGGGCAACAGCTAGATCTGTAAAGTAACAGGAATTGGAAATGTTCGAATGAAACTAAGTGATGACAACCTGATACTGCTGAAAGATGTGAGGTATGTACCAGACCTTGGAAAAAACCTCTTATCACTTGGAGTGTTTGACTCTTTAGGATGTTCCTATGAAGGAAAAGATGGTGCACTAAATGTGGTAAGAAGGGGAAAAACAGTCTTGACAGCAGCAAAAGAAAGAGGGTTGTTCATAGTAAAATGGGTGGAGATTCCCAGTTGTTCAGTTGTGACAGAATACAAGGAAGATGGAGATTTTGAACTTTGGCACAAAAGAATGGCTCACATAAGTGAGAGGGGTCTGCAAGAACTGAACAGACAGGGACTGATTACTGTGAAGGCATCATCAAAGCTCAAGTTTTGTGAACATTGTGTGATGGGAAAGTCTATAAGACATAAATTTACAAAAGGAAAACACATAACCAAGCAGCCTCTTGACTATGTACATGCTGATCTGTGGGGGCCAAGCAGGACTGAATCAATGAGTGGATGCAGGTATTTTCTATCTATCATTGATGACTATTCAAGAAAGACTTGGATATTCTTTCTCAGATCAAAGGATGAAGCCTTTGAGAAATTTAAAACATGGAAGGTCACTGTTGAAAACCAAAGAAGCAGGAGGTTAAAGTTCTTGAGAACTGACAATGGCATGGAGTTCTGTAGCAATGAGTTCAATGAATTCTGTGCAAATCATGGGATAACAAGGCACAAAACTATAAGATACACACCACAGCAAAATGGAGTGGCTGAAAGGATGAATAGAACCATGATGGAGAGAGTGAGGTGCATGCTTTCACAAGCCAAACTTCATCCCAAATTCCGGCGGAAGGCTGCGCCACCGGCCGTATATATCATCAATAGAAGCCCCAAAGACGACCATTGGTCCGAAAACTCCAGGAAGAAAGATGGTGTGGACATACACCAAGCCTTGATAATCTAAGGATCTTTGGGTGTGTGGCCTATGCACACTCAAAGCAGGGAAAACTTGAGCCTAGAGCCCTCAAATGCATGTTCTTGGGATACACAGATGGTGTCAAAGGTTTCAGACTATGGGATCCAAATTCTAGGAAATGCATCAGTAGCAGAGATGTTATTTTCAATGAAGAAGAACAGTTCATGACCAAGGCAATCACAGAAACTGCTGACAGGAATGACACATTGAAGGAGACTACAAACTTTGAGGTGGAGCATGCCACATTACCTGATATAATACCAGAACAACCAGGTGACACAGTTCAATCAGAGGAGACTCAAGGAGAACAGGTAGATCTGTCTGATTATTCCTTAGTAAGGGACATGGAAAGAAGGATTATAATGGCACCTAGTAGATATGCAGAGGCAGACCTGATGGCATATGCATTAAACTCCACAATTGATATCTGTGAGGATGAACCAAAGACCCTTCAAGAAGCACTTGACAGCCCTGATGCACAAAAGTGGAAGAATGCAATGGATGATGAAATGAATTCATTAATGAAGAACCAAACTTGGGTACTGATTCCACCAACACAAAAGCAGAAGCTTGTGTCATCAAAATGGATCTTCAAAAAGAAACAAGGAGTATCAGAAGAAGAAGAAGGAAGAGTAAGATTCAAAGCCAGATTGGTGGCCAAGGGCTTTACACAAAAGGAGGGCATTGACATCACTGAGGTATTCTCTCCAGTAGTTAAACATGTTTCAATTAGAATTCTACTATCCATTGTTGCCTGTCAAGGGTTGGAACTTCAGCAACTGGATGTAAGAACTGCCTTCTTACATGGAAATCTGGAAGAAGAAATATTGATGAAGCAACCTGATGACTACACAGAAAAGGGAAAATAAAACTATGTTTGCCTATTAAAGAAGTCATTGTATGGCCTAAAACAATCTCCAAGATGCTGGTATAGGAGATTTGATGAATTCATAGGTAGAAATGACTTTGTGAGAAGTGCATTTGACAGCTGTGTATATTTCAGAAAATCAAAAGGCAATGGAATGATCTATCTGCTACTATATGTGGATGACATGCTCCTAGCAGGGCATGACATGAATGAATTGACAGAAATAAAGAAGATGTTTGGGGCTGAATTTGAAATGAAAGATTTGGGGGCAGCAAAGAAAATTCTGGGAATGGAAATTAGAAGAGACATTCAAGCAGAAGTATTGTTACTTCATCAGAAGAATTATGCTGAGAAAATTCTTTCAAAGTTCAACATGAGCCAAGCAAAGTCTGTCAACATTCCAATAGCTCAACATTTTAAGGTGTCAGCAGCTGATAGCCCATCCACTGAGACAAGAAGAAGAGAAATGGACAATGTGCCCTATTCGAACACAGTGGGTAGTTTAATGTATCTAATGGTCTGCACCAGACCTGATTTAGCATATGGGGCAAGCCTAGTCTCAAGATATATGGCCAATCCGGGGATAAAACATTAGGAAGTGGTAAAATGGATTCCGAAATATCTAAGAGGATCAACAGGAAAAGCCTTGAAGTACTGCCTCACTGATACATCTGATTTAAATCTAGTAGGGTATGTAGACTCTGACTTTGCAGGAGATTTGGATAGACGAAGGTCTCTCACAGGCTATATATTCCTGTTTGGAGGCAACATTATAAGCTGGAAGGCAAATCTCCAAACTATGGTAGCTTTATCCACGACAGAAGCAGAGTTTATAGCTATATCAGAAGTTGTAAAAGAGGCAATCTGGCTAAGAGGGATACTGACAGAGCTTGGCTTCAAACAAGGTCCTGTGACTATCTTGTGTGACAACCAAAGTGCCATCCATCTTTCAAGGAATCAGCAATACCATGAAAGGACCAAGCATGTCGATATAAAGCTACATTTTGTAAGAGAAGTTGTAGAGAAGGGTGATGTGATGATTAAAAAGGTACACACTTCTGAAAATATTGCAGATGCACTGACCAAGACTGTGACATTAGCAAAGTTCAACTTCTGTATAAACTCAATGAAAATGGTGGAGTTTAATGGAGGTTAGACAGCAGCTTCAATAATGAAGAGTCAATGATGATCTAGCTAATCAAGGTGGAGATTTGAAATGTGATTGAGCTAATCACCATTGAAGAAAAGATGAAAGGAAGAGCTTTTGAAGAAGAAGAGAAAGCTGGCAAAATGACCCACGTGAAGCATTGGCTGAGCTGGCATTGAAACTGATTTAGTTAGCTAATCTGTTGTAGTTGGTTAGCATTAGAGCTTAGTTATAAAAGCTGGAATTTTGGGATCTTTTGTTAAGTCATTCATTGTAATCTTCTTCCAAAAGTAATAATAAGAAATCATTGTTGTTCTATGAATCTTCTCTCTTTTCTCTCTATCCTCAACTACTCATTGTTCCATAATTTGGTTTTCTTGGTTTATTTTCTCGTGAAATTGGCAACATTATGTTTAACAAAATTACATTTTTCATCTTTTGCCAACATATATACTGTTTTGAATACGTTTTACAATTTCAAATCATGGAACTCTTACAAATTAATTTACACATGTAACTAGATTTAACAAAATCATTTTTTTCATTTCGTTTAACATTATTCTCTGAAATAATTAATATAAAAAAATCAAATTATTAAACACATTTTATGTTATAAAACTCAGACTGGGTAGATGTTTTACCTTGTGAATTGTTTTTTCTTTCATTTCGGAAGATTGTTTTTTCCCCTGCCATTTGCAAACAAGAAAATTTGGGATTGTACATAATTGTTCTTCAAGTTGGTTTCATAATGGGAAATTCATTTTATACATACCTTTGATCTTTTCTTTATGGAAACCCCTAGCTTTCTTTTTCTTCCTTTTTTGGGGCTTTCTTCTTCATCAGCATTCATCTCAGTTTCAATATCCAAATCCTATTTTCATGCAAAAAATACACAAAATTAATAAATAAAGGCAGTTCCTTTTTTTTTTGCGCACGTATTTGCCCAGCAATTTCAATATCCAACTAACCTCGTCTCCCTCAGCATTTTCCATTAGCATTCTCATCTACAAAATCTTCATCCTCTTCAGTAGATTTTCCCTTTTTTAATAGAAGAAATTGTTATATTTGAACTAAATACGACATTAGTTCTTAAAGAATAAAATCATACCTTTTCGTTTTCTTCATCGATCTGTACTTCTCTCGCAAAATCATCTTCTTCTCTGTTATCCATTGCTACGAATTTCTTCGCTTTTTTCTGTTGATTTTTATCCTCCATAATCGATTTTCTTGTCGTCATTTTTGCTATATTTTTTTTGGAATAGTAACAGTGATTCGTATCTAACCCCCAAATCCCAGGTTTTTCGTTCAGTTTGTTTTTTATTTTTTCCGCCTTTTATTCAAATAGATAATTAATTTCTTTTTGTTTTTAAGGCGGTGCACGTTTATCAATTGATAACTTGTGTCAGTTGCATTATGTAAAGGGCAAATCCGTATTTTAATCATGACAGCAAGTGGCGCGCGTCTACCAATGTAATTAAATGGTGTCTGCTGTTTTTTTTGTAATTAAGGTCTTAAATTAGGCTAAACATGTTATTAGCCCAACTATTAATTATCTATGGATAAGTTCATTGCATACAAATTCCAAATTAAAAATTAAAAAAAAATACAAAAATTCCAAGCTGAAGAACTTCTGAAAAGTGTCAGCGAAAAAAACTGATTTAATGATAAGGGAAAAAAAAAATTTGAAAATCTCTTTTTTAGTTTGCTAATTGACGTTCTTGCCTCTTGTGTTCGGTATTTTTTAGTTTAAGTGATGAGTTTTCAAAAAGAGCATTTTTAAGAATGAAAAGAACTTGGTCAGGCCATTGATTAGCAAAATAAAAAGTGAAACAAAAAATTCTTGGTGTTTTAAATAATCAATGTACGTAATTAAACTAAAAAATCAAATTATTGGAAAGCAAATGGATTATTTTAAAATATAAATGAGGGTAAATTTGGAAGGGAAAGATCCTCCCCTCATTGACACTTTTAATATATTAAGATATCACAAATTATTGGGTATTTCAAATATACTCAAAACCATTACCAGCCAATTAAAATTATAGAAATATTATCAAGAATATCCACATTAATTCACATTTATTCACTAATACCGGTTGTGTTTTTTTAATATCAATTTTGCCCAAAAAACACCATAAATGGCGGTGATCCCATGTTTTCCGTTTTGAACAATTACCATCACACCCTTTCCTTAAATGTTGTATACCATAATAAATAGAGGGCAGAAAACGTCTTTTCATTGTTCCCTTAAACGGCGCGTGGAGTTAAAGTGGGTAAGTTTGCTAATTTATAAAACATATAAGTATTAATGCTATTATACCTATTTATTATGGTCTAATATGAAATTAACCCTAAATTATATTGTAAAAGACAAAAAAAAAAAAAAACACCTGGTTCAATTTTCCTTAAATTGTGCAATAATATTTAGGTTAAATACACCAGTGACCCCTGCACTTTCAGTAATTCTCAATTTACACCCCTGCATTTCCAATTTGGTATTTTTCACCCTGCACTTTCTTCTTTCCAATTTCCATCCAATTGAAATGTTAAATATAACAGACATCTTTATTTTATTATATTTTATTCTAATGGGTATGGTAAAAGACCATTATAACCATAAATCAAACTAACCTACATGCCGCAGTCAAATTAACCTCCACCAAATGATCGGGGTTAATTTCAGATAACCTCCACACCACCAGCAACTTCTTGAAAACGATTGAGACTGAAATTAAGAGGAATTTTGTGCGATTCAGATGGAAATTTGGGTAAAATGACCTCCAAAATCTGAGATTAATGATTTTTGACCTCCATTTTCATTTTAATCTTTTTTGACCTTCTGATGATGTCATCTTTGTGTGAAAACCCCCTTTTACCCTTCAAAATTTATATATAACCCTTTCACTTTACATATGCTTTTCTCTTTCTAAAAATTCTCTCTCTAAAAATTCTCTCTAAAATTAATTCTCAACCTAAACTCATCATTCCTTCAATCTAAACTCATCATTCCTTCAATCTAAACTCATCATTCCTTCAATCTCTTCATCATTCAAGGTATGAACATTGTTCTTTTTCTTTTTATAATAAATCCGGAATATCCATTTTGTAAAATAAATCCGGAATCCGGAGGTACGTCCTCCGGAATCCGGAGGTATCTCCTCTGGATTCCTGGAGGTACTATTTAAAAAAAATTAAAATTTTTTTTGCCAATTCCGAGGTACCTCCTACAATTGGCATAATTTTTTTTTTTTTTTTTTAAGAGTACCTCCTGAATCCTGGAGGTACCTCTCCTCCTAATTGGCATAATTTTTTTTTTTTTTTAAGAGTACCTCCGGATCCGGAGGTCGTCTCCTAATCCGGAGGTATCTCCTCCCGATTCCGGAGGTACTCTTAAAAAAAAAAAAAAAAAAAAATTATGCCAATTCCTGAGGAGGACCTCCTGGATTCCGGAGGTACCCTCCCCCGGAATTGAATATTTTTTTTTTTTTTTTTTATAATAAGCCTGGTTTTGAAATTTTTGCCTGAATTCATTGTTATAATTTTGTCCCGAAATTAAGACCGGTTTTTTAACTTTGTTACCGGAATTTCAAATTTCGTATTTGTTATGGTTGTTTTACAGGATGTCAATGACAAGAATATTTATTCGTTATGGTGGAGAATGGGATGCTGATGGCAGCAGGTATATAGGTGGTAACACGAAAGGAATAGCGATAAGTAAAAGTATAACGTTCAAGAATTTCTGTTTCGATTGTACACGATTGCCAAATTGATCCTGAAGTGTTTGATATTAAAATCAAGTGCATTTACAATTTACTTATTGACTCACCTCCATGCGACATAAACGACAGAAGAGGACCTAAATTTTTTCTTAATGGGTGAAGATGCATCGTACTTCCCTTATATATCTCAACTGTGCCTAAAGATGTGACTAGTGGACATAATATTCAATTCAATCCAGGTATATTGCGTCCAGGTTCTGGCGGGTAACCACGTAGCCAATGACATTCGAAACTCATCAACCATTCCAGGAATAGATGAGAACATTCCTCCGTGTGATTTAGGTAATGATAATGAGGCTTTCATGGAAACGCAGCTTTTACATCCTCGATCCCGATAATCTAGAAAGGAGAGATGTTAGGAAAGGAAAGTGTAAATCTCATGAAGAACCGGTTATTACGAATACATCAACTAAAAATACATCAAGTTCAATGGAAATCTTGTCATATGGAAATTGTATGGGGGATGAGTTTGCAGAGGGTAGTATTTTTCTCTCAAAAAAAGATTTGTCTATGAAACTGTCCATTGCGGCGATGAGAATTAACAAAGAGTTTAGAGTGAAAAAGTCGACGAAATCTTTGTTCTCGGTGGCATGTATTGATACGAATTGCAAGTGGCGGTTAAGAGCTACTTGTTTGAAAGGGTCGATATATTTCGAGTTTCCAAGTCTGGTAGATGTTCATAGTTGTTCACCTGGATGTCTTGAATCATGACCACGCACAAGCGCCAAGTTGGGTTATTGGAGACATAATAAAGGGGAGAGTTGAAGATGTTGGTCGTCGATGTCGGCCGAAAGATATAATCAATGACATGCGAAAAGAGTATGGTGTTAACATCGATTATGATAAAGCGTGGCGTGCAGAGAGGACGCATATGAATTGGTAAGAGGATCACCAGAAGAATCCTACAATTTGCTAAGTCGATATTGTGAAGCACGAAAATTGCTAATCCAGGAACCGTATATTACCTCCAACTTGAGGAAGAACGTCATTTCAAATACTTTTTCGTTGCTTTGGGTCCGTGTATTAGAGGGTTCCTAAGTTGCATGCGTCCGGTTATTGCCGTTGATGGGTCATTTTTGAAGGGGAAATATAGGGGTACATTATTAGTCGTGTTTGTTTGGACGGTAATAATCAAATTTACCCAATCGCTTTTGGAATTGTAGATAGGGAGAAGGATGAGTCATGGTCGTGGTTTATGGAAAAACTAAAAAGTGCAATTGGTGATGTTGAGGATTTGGTATTTATTTCTGATAGAAACAAAAGCATCATTAATTCCGTGGCGTCTGTATTCCCGCATGCAATACATGGGTTTTGTATACATCACTTGAGTATGAATCTCACCGCTAAATTCAAAAATGATGCAATAAATCCTATATTCTTCCTTGCAATGAAAGCATACCGTGAGTCCGATTTTGATCGGTTGTGGAATGACCTTAAAAGACATCAAGGTGTATGTGAGTATTTAGAAGAGGTTGGACTTGAAAAATGGGCTCGTGCTTTGTTCAAGGAGAAGGTATAATATCATGACCACGAATATTGCAGAATGTATAAATGGTGTATTGGTTCATGAAAGGGAACTACCGGTAACTGCGTTAGTAGAAAGTATTCGATCTAAGTTGCAAGAATGGTTTTGGGAGCGTCGTAATGAAGCATTGAAATGTACAACAAATTTGACAACTCATGTCAAGACATCTTACCTGGAAAAACCATCAAAAATCATTAACACTTGGAGCTACGAACATTGATTGTTATCAATCCAATGTACCTGGATGGAGATAGGTTTGGACGGGTTGACTTACATGCGAAAGAATGCTCTTGTCGGGTATTTGATTTAGATCGGATACCTTGTGTGCATGCATTAGCTTCGCAAGAGACCGCAACATCAGCCCATATGTAATGTGCTCTCGTTTCTATACGATCAATGTTGGGTAAATTCTTATGCGGAGCCGATCATGCTTGTAGGTCACTCTTGAGTGGAAATTGCTGGAGGGTTTTGTACCGATTGAAGTGTTACCACCAAAAGAAGTGGCTCGAATGGGCGTCGTAAGAAGGCGAGAATTCCATCCACCGGGAGGAGACTTCTCAAACCCGAAAATGTGGTAGGTGTGGTTCCACCGGTCATAACAGAAAGACTTGTCACAACCCTTTATCGTATAAATAAGTGTTTTTTGCTTTTAATATTTATTTATGTTTTTCCTTCAATTTCATTTTATTTAAAAAAAGTAAATTGATAAAAAACATGGAATTGACAAAAATTAACATGAAATTGAAATTGAAAAACAATAATTTGAAAATAACAATATATATATATATATATATCAATTGAAAAATAAGGATTGAATAGCATTATCCGCATTTCTTTCATCTTGAGATTCAATCATGATAATCCTGTTGGAATCATCATGGAATTCCTCCCCAAGTCCCTCGCCAACTCGGTCACCACAATTTTCATTCATGTCTAATGCATCCTCCCCGATTTCAGCACCGATTTCTTCCACAGGTTCCCTCGATTTCTCATTAATGTCTAATGCATCCTCCCCCAATTCAACTTTCGATGCATCACCCTACATTGTGACATATATATGAATGAAAAACGTATAGAGAATTAATGACAATATCAAAACAAAAATTCTTATGAAGTTTAAATCATACCTTACAGAAATATTTCTCTATGTTTTTTAGAGTGGCCAAAACTACCTTCATATCCGCCCTCAACTCTCGCACCTCTGCTTCTAAATGCTCAACTCGAGCATCGGTGCGTTTGATGCACGTTCTACAAGAGGATGACAATCCTTTAGATTTTTGGCTCTTTTCCCCCTCATTTTTTGGCATCACCTCTTCCCGTTTATTTTTTTCCTCTTCCTCCACCCGTTTATGTTTTTTCTCTTCCTCACCACTCTTCACATGTAGTAAAATTTTCCTTTTTCTATCAACCTTCTCGGTTGTAACGGTTTTAACCAATTCGTCCATGTGAAAATCAATTTCCTCATTCACAACTATCTAAATAACGAAAAAAGAAGAATAATCAATGAAATATGATTATATGCTATTTAAATCACGGGGAAGTATGTCAAACCTTATCCTTTGAGAAAATATCTCGTTCAAGCCTATCCATTTTAATGAGTTTGTTACAATTCCAACGGCCTATCGGTGGCATCGATCGGTTATTAATTTTCCGCGCACACATATTCGCAATCAACGGGATTGTTTCATAAATCCATACCTATAAAAAAAGTACAATACATGTAATAAAATATAAACAAAAATTGGCAATAAATAAATAAGTATAACAAAAGTACCTAAAAGCAAATGGAAACCCATAAAGACTATAAGACTTGGCTTTCTTCCATACAACTTCACCAGCTTTTACACTTGCGTTCCTTAAGTGCATTGCTCAACCCAAAAAGTGTCTTATCGAAGAATAATTGCGCCCAATCATAGTTTTCGAAACTCTCATTGTCATCCAAAATAGATAACAATGATGTATCTATAAGTGTCGTTCTCTTATTCCCCAATAGCACCAACTCGATAAAGCACAAAAGCGCTAACTTCACCACATCTCCATCGTCGCTCAATCCATGGTTTTCCATTTTCGTTTCTAACTCCTTTGATGGAACTTTAACTCTATCATCAAACAATAATCTTCTAAGTCTAGGATTAAATTCATGTCTTCGTAATTCCTCGTAGACTTTAGCCCTGTAATTTCCTCAAAGGATCTCAATGAAAAAGTAATCACTTCCCCCCCAATCAAAAATTGCATAATTTTTTGATCCCATTGTTTAATCTCTCTCAACAAAATTTGATGTATAAGTGGACCACAAAAGACCAAATCGGTATCAATCAACCTACCAATGCTTGACCTTTTAAATAACTCTAATTGATTAGGGGTGAGAACACTAGTAATCAAACTAACCTGGTATGCGATAAATGTGATAGATTACTAAGGGTGGAATGGAAATATTGGTCCCGGGATTATCAACACTACATCATCGTCGCTCCTCATACATTTTTACCTGAAAAAACACATAAACCAAATTAAACAACTAATTAAAAAAGCCCACATATAAACTAAACTATATAACTAATTAACAAAAAAAACCACATTTATACTAAACTAAATTAAATAACTAATTTTAAACTAAATTACCTAAATAATTAAAAATACAACCATATAATCAAAATTAAATAAATAAAAAAATTAAAAAAAATATATAAAAAAAAAAAAAAGTTACAATTGTACCTAACTAATTAAAAATAATTAAAAATACTACCATATAATCTAAATTAAATGAATAAAAAAATTAAAAAAAAATATATATTTATTTATATGTAATAGGGCCTTCTACCCAAAATTCCTGTCCTGCGAAAATTGAAGCGTACACAATTACAAAAAAAAAAAAAAAAATTACAATTGTACCTAACTAATTAAAAATAATTAAAAATACTACCATATAATCTAAATTAAATAAATTAAAAAATTAAAAAAAAAAATTATATTTATATGTAAAAGGGCCTTTCTGCCCAAAATTCCGGTGGACCGGAATTGAATTCCGGTCCTCCGGAAAATTGGGCAGACACAATTACAAAAAAAAAAAAAAAAGTTACAATTGTACCTAACTAATTAAAAATAATTAAAAATACTACCATATAATCTAAATTAAATAAATAAAAAAATTAAAAAAATATATATATATTTATTTATATGTAATAGGGCCTTTCTGCCCAAAATTCCGGTGGACCGGAATTGAATTCCGGTCCTCCGGAAAATTGGGCAGACACAATTACAAAAAAAAAAAAAAATTACAATTGAAGGAGGTCACAATAACAGAGCCCGGAGGACCGGAATCCGGAAGTATCTCCTCCGGAATCCGGAGGAGATCACCGGATTCCGGAGATCCCTTCGATTCGAAGGACCTCTCGAAGGAGATCCTTCGAAATCGAAGGAGGTCCAAATCGAAGGACCCCCTTCGATTGAAATCGAAGGACCCTCCTTCGAAATCGAAGGAGGTCCTTCGATTTCCAGCTCCTTCGATGGATCGAAGGAGCAGCTCCTTCGATCCATCGAAGGAGCAGCTCCTTCGATGAAGGACCTGTCCTTCATCGAAGGACCAGCCACTTCATCGAAGGAGGTCCTTCGAACGAAGGACCTCCTTCGATTTGGAAATCGAAGGAGCAGGTCCTTCGATTTCCAATCGAAGGACCTGCTCCTTCGAAATCGAAGGAGGAGGACCTCCTTCGATTTCTGGAACCTCGAGGTCGATTTCCATGGATCTCCATTTTCGGCATTCGTTTCATTTTGAGATTTGCGAATTCTTGTGTACCTTTGAGTTCTTGGTTATGAAGAATCAATGGAAGTTTAGGTTGAAGTTTGAAGAAAAATGAGATTCATGGACTGTTCTTGGCTGGAGGAGAGGATAGTTGAAGAAGGGTAAAAGGGGGTTTTCACACACATATGACATCATCAGAAGGTTACAAAAGGTTAAATTGAAAATGGAGGTCAAAAATCATTAATCTCAGATTTTGGAGGTATTTTACCCAAATTTCCGATTCAGATGTGTGACTGTTTATGGTTGAGAGATTCATGCGATAGACTGAGATCGAGGAAGAGAGGTTCGTGTGGTGCGATTGTTTAGGGTTCAGAGATTGATGCGATAAACCGAAGAAAGAGAGACGATTGAAGCAAACGATTGAGACTGAGGAAGAGAGGCTCGTGCGATTGTTTAAGGTTCAGAGATTGATGCGATAGACTGAAGAAAGAGAGACGGTTGAAGCAAACGATTGAGACTGAGGAAGAAAGGTTCGTGCGATTGTTTAGGGTTCAAGGTTTTATTTGTTTATGAAATTTCATTGGTTTCTTCCACGATCTACCATTGTAGCTTCAAAGTTTTTAAGAAATTGGAAGAACTTTTCCTGGAATTTTGATTTCCTCAAACTGAATTTGTGTGATTTTTACATTTGGAGTGTTTGAATTTGGTTGATTTCGAGCATTTGGTTGATGATCTTTAAGTTTTGATTTAATACCCATTCAACTCATCATGCCTACTTTCTTATTAGCTATATAAATGTTGTAGTTTTAAAAGATATAGACTGGAGCAGCTTGGACTGGAGTATCTTGGACTGGAGCTGCTTGGAGTGGAGCAACTCTGATTTGAGCGGCATGGAGTAGCCGATTTTATAGTTGAAGGATACTTTTCACTTTTTGTAGCAGACTTTTGTAGTTGAAGGATACTTTTCACTGAAAAGCAGATTTTGTAGCGATACTTTGAATGTGTAGCAGATTTTTGTAATAGATTTTAGACATATTTTGGTAGAATATTATGAAAATGATGCTACTACTTTGACTATTTGTAGCAGATTTTAGACATATTGTGTTTAGATGATCTGAAACCCTTTTAAGTATCTATTTGTAGCAGATATTTTGACTGGTTTAGACACTATTATTCTTTTCAGTAAATGTATTGAACCTCTATTTAATTTTGAAAGAGGCTTCCATTCCAAACTTTGATTCCTAATTCTCTCAAATGCTTTAAGGAGCTTCTTCCACTGTTTTCTTTGGCAGGTTCATTTTGATTTTGATATATAATGATTTCAGGTTCATGGAACAATTATTTGGTATATAAAATCAAGCAAATGGAAGCATAAACTTTTAAGTGTCTATTATCTGCATCTTTGATTCATTTTTAAGTAAAAGGTAAAGCTCCCACGAGCAAAACATGGAAACATAAACTTTTAAGTGTCCAAATTGGAAACATGTCCAATTTGAATTCATTAAACAATGAAATTTCCATTTCTCATGATACAATAAGAGTAAACATAGAAGTAGATCATCATAGGATCCAATTTGAATTCATTCACAAATCAAATTAACAAACTACTCAAATCAGTCTTAAACAACTTAATCTATCTAATGGCGGTAACTTCTTCCATTCTAGTTGGGCAACGATTGAGATTTAACACAGTATAGTTTGCGTATTCCATCCCAGAATTCCGATGAGGACGAGAAACCCATGAGTTGTTCAGCTATTGACAATGACATCGTGCTATACAGCCAACTTACCAACATTTCATCTTTTTTCTCCCATGCTTCGTACTCAGGATTTTTTTTGCAGAAAGTACTCTTTTTCCCCAGTCTCGGGATCAATTTTTGGTGGTAGAAATATTGAAAGTGCTTTAGTTACATTTCAACATGAGCTTTCCCTTTGTTCGTGATAGCCATTACAGTTTGAAAAAATAATATCAAACTTTGGGTTTCACTGTAACAAGATGATAACCAAGAAAATTACAATTAGAGACTAACAATATTTCATAACTACTTTCATAAGTATTTCATTGTACAAAGATGATTGACATACAACTTTCAATTCATTACAGTCAAAAAGGGAACGTAAGGAAGAAATCACAAACAAATATCCTAGCTTCAAAGAGAAGATAACATCAATCTGCAAATAAAAAAATAAACAACAATCGAACAAATCTCTAAAGTTTAATGTTAATTCATAAGATAACATCAGAGAAACAATAATGGAATGAAATTTCATTCGATTTCTTAAACCCTAGATTCAAAGAGAAAATAGTTTTTTACCAAAAACGAAAAAACGAAAGAAAAACGACCCGAGGAAGAAGACTCGTTTAATTGTTCGTGATGTTGATGAAAAAACTGGAAGAATCGTTCGTGATTTGATGAAAAAACCAGAAGAATGACGCGAGGGAGAAGACGACCCGAGGAAGAAGACTCGTTTGCTGCTGAGGTAATTATCTGAGAAGAAGGGTGAAAGTAGGGTATTTTAAACTATAGTTTAAATTGGGTCAAATGGTCTTTTCACATACCCTTTCATATAGAAAAAAATTAAAAAAATCAAGTCTGTTAAATTTGGATGGATATTTGGATGGAAATTGAAAGGAAGAAAGTGCAGGGGTGAAAAATACCAAATTGAAAATGCAGGGGTGTAAATTGAGAATTGTTGAAAGTGCAGGGGTCACTGGTGCATTTAACCCTAATATTTAAGAAAAACTATAGAATCCTCCCTTAAATTGCGCAAAATTTAAGAAAACTTAAATCCAAAAGACTAAACGATAAAAAAAATAATAATAAAATTCTATCTTCGAATTTCAAGAAATTATTCTTTAAGCTTCTGATAGTAGTGGTAGGGTTTTTGAATCATTAAAAAAATCAATTTCAAGAAAGTATAAATAGTTATTATGAGAGATAAAACTGATAAAATGTACCAAATTAAAAATGATAACTGCCAAATAAAAAAATGGTGGTTTTTAATAAAAAAAAAAATCTAATTCTCGTAAAGTTGTTTTAAAACCTAGAGTAATCATAGCCAACGTAAGAAATCTGACTCATCTACTACCTTGTAGTCCATTTATTATGTAGTTAGATTATGGGCTACAAATCGCCAATTGAATAGGACATTGATGATATGGGAGAATCGGACAATATAACAAAACTGTCTCCATTTTATGATATTTTTCACAGTTAAGGTGGCAATTACATTGCATACATAATGTTCTCAAACTGACTAGATTGGCACGTCAGCTCCATGCGTACTCAACAGAAGATGTATTATCTGAAATCACAAGTTTGTAAAGAAAATGACATCCGTGTGGTGTTGGCCACCTACACTCCGACGATCAAATCAGTAGGAATTTTGATAGAGTTCTAGTAAGGTCTTAGAGCCTACCTCAATCATTCGGAATTGCTCAATTTATAGAGGGCTCGTTTGTGGTTTCCCGCCCTTTCTTTGATTCGTCTCCCGCCCATTTACAGCTTGGCCTACCACACATCGAGTCTACTATCACAATGTCTCGTTGCCGCCGACCTACTCTGCAGACGCCTCCACCTATCTCTTGGTAATGATGAGCTCAGCGTATCGTGTACATTTCAGTAATGATAAGCTCAACGTATAGTGTACATTTCACTCAGCTGAAGGAGCTCGTTGGGATTGAGCGTGCTTGATGGGCTGTTTGTGGTGGCTTCAATTGTACTAGTCTCATGTGAGCTTAACAGACTCGATAGGGTGTGTGGGTTGACTGAAGTTACTCAACATGATGTAGTTGGGTTGAACAAGCCAAGACCCAATTCATATAATTATTATCTTTTATTTCTCAAATTTACCCCTAGCACATAATTTTGCCAAAATCCAAATTTACTTCTTTACTTTTTAATTTCTTTGCTTTTTAATATAGTACAGATTTAAAGAAATTTTAATACACAAATAATTCAAGGAATATCAATATCAATATGATTTGTATATTAAAATTTAGAGCTAACATTGGGAGGGGTTTTAAATTATAATTACATATCTATGAAAAAAAAATCAGTAAGTGGAAACCTTCAATGGATCCGTCAGTGTTTGGGATATTCGAACAGATTTACATTTAAAAGAATCTATGAGGCTCGTGCACTATGTTTTCGAAGATTATGGGGAGTTGTTTACAAATATTTAAAAAGAGCTAATTGAAGAATATTGGACTAAACTAACGATTAAAAAATACATTTAAGTTCACAAGTTCTCTCATCAGTTATAGAGTTCAGCAAGAATACTCAACAACGCTAAACTATGCATCAGTATATTCATGACCATAGAGGCATAGAGAACAAACAGAGAAATTTCAATCATTTTGATTCCACCTCATTCCTCTCTGGCAGTAGGATCCATACCAGTTGAAGGGCTATCGGCAAAATATTCCTGATGTTTCACATTGACACCATACTGTTCATTGCGAACGAACAAACGACACAGTTAGTTATGGATAAGGATCCGGATCCTCAAGTGTGTATTTAAAAAAGGACTATCAAATAAGGTGCAATATGTATCAAATGAGTCATTAGATATTGATTTAACACCTATGTCCCCTTTCTAAGAGTTTAAGAACACCCCCTTCCCTCCCCCCCCCTTCACCCAAGGAAAGCCAAAAAAATGCCCTATTAGTTGGGGAGTTAATAAATAATAAAGATATACCGTCCTCGATTCTAATGATAAGTGAAGCATAATCACAGATTTCTCCACAAATCACTGTAGCCTGCTGGTTGTCTATGACACAAAGGAATCAAACTTTATTACAGAACACTAATATTTTTTTGGACAAGATACAGATCACAACTATTTATAATCATTTTTGCTATCCAGCTTCAACTTTGAGGCAGACAGTAAGAAAAATTAACACCCCCCCCCCCACCCCCCCCTAAAAAAAAGGTAATGAAAGCCCCTAAAAATTTGCAGACTGGAAAAAGAAATGATATACTAGATACAAGAATTTTAATTTATAGAAATATACCAGATACAAGATCATACCTCACGAAGAGCTTTTGACAGGTCCTCCATGGTCAATATTAAGCGCTTATCCTGTTCCAGCAAACTGTTAGGCAAGCCAAATAATCAGTGCATCAAGAGATTAAGAAGGTTTACAAAGAGGCACCTTTTGTTGTTTATCCCTCTTATCTTTTACTACAGATGCCTGTCTTGCCTTACAATGCCTGCATTATGCAAACCAAATAACTTAATTTACAAAATCTTCGGAACTCTTACAAACTCAAGCAGCTAAATATTTGATTGTTAAGGAAAGAAGTGGAAAAACAGAAAAGTTTAATACACAAATAACTGATAATTAAACAAAAACCAGATGTTGGACGAGTCTACAAGGTTTAGTACTAATCAATAGAAGCTTGAATAGTACCACTGAAATGAGTCTGAGTTATACTGTAACTAAATTGATAAACTTCACCCAGCTGGTGCCTTATCCTTTCGAATTTTTAGTGTATCCGGATCGGATGAAAAATCCTCGGACACACTTAAAGCTCTCTTGACTTTCCCAAACAATGCTAATTATATTGTGTTTATGTAAATCAATTCCAAAAAGTGCTTCTAGAAGAAACAAACATTCTGAAGAGCATCACTTGCAACATCTGCAACAAACTTCTGTGTAGCAACAGCTACAAGCCTGATTCTGAAAAAAAAAAAAAAAAAAAAAAGGGTAGGCTTCATGAAAAACAATGTATGAGTATTCACAAGAAATGGTAACTACCTAAAATACAAAAGAATTCAACACTAATTCAAACTATGTAAGTATCACTATAGGTAGAAAGTAATAAATCGGGTCAATGATATGAATATTGTCTCAAAACTATCAAAGATCTCAGATGAAAATATACATTCTCCATTTTGCAAAATTTTAGACATGTAACTTTGGACAAGTAACAGATAAAATGGTAGACAAAAATTCAGCCAACTTAGAAAAAGAACTAAAGAAAATCAAAAAACTCAAAAACAGAGATGGAAAAGCACTGATGCATAATACAGGGTCACATTCTCCAAATCAGATATTATAGGAGTACGCTACATTGAACCAATGAATGATGTTTAACCATGGAAAGGACACTACTCATCAACACCAAAATTTGGCATCAATGTTCACAAAAGACCTGAATACTGCAGTAAAAACTAAAAAAGACCAGGTTTGTGCGTATTTATATTATTACGAGACACAAACTCCGCAAGCGTGTGATGTATCTGACCTTTAAAAATATGAAGCATGAAGGAGATGGAAACCCAATTTAAGGACCCAATGACAGAATGAATATAACTGTATCAATCCTGCCTACTACCATAATTAGAAACTGCTTCATAATTCCAACAAAAGTGGCAATAATAATTTGTAAATGTAATAGTTCAACATTAGAAAATTTGTAACTAACACCCTCCCTAAACTTCCATTTGAAGGCATAAACCCCAAGCAATGAATTTACAGTGTAATGGCTGAAAAACAAATGAATACTAGTGAATTTTGAGGATAAAAAAAAAGCTTTCGAAACCCTAAAACACTGAAAAGAAGAAAACCCTTAAATTGGAACACATGCATACATGAAGAATTACCGCATGATAAACTAGGGTTTTGAGGAACGAAAAATAAAAATTGAAACAAGTAAATAGTTACCTACAATCGAACGTCGGGACATTGAAATCCACTCTTCCGTAAGTAATGTTCGACCAATTCATCGGGAATCTGTGGAAAAAAAGGGAAATTGAGATTGTATTAAAAAGTAGAAGAAAGAGAAATGGGGATAGATAAGAACGATTGGAAAGAGATGTGATTACAGTGGGAGTATATGCAGAAAATGTAGATTTCTGCATGATATTATTCCCCCAAAAACTAAGGAAAGTTTTTTCCTTTTTTTTTTTTAATCATCAACTCACAAATGTCAGGCAAACCCCATGAAGTGAAAGGATCAACAGGTAGATATGGATTCGCTAATATATATTTATAATAGTGACTGATCATGTTCATGAGTCATGACTCATTGCCTCGTCACCAAATCTATTTCGACTTGTGCTGACTGTAACGTTGTATGCCGTAAACATCGATGATGCCGGGAGGAAAGACAGGGTCTGTGGCTGCCCTAACAGCAACCTTTGCAACCGAGCAAACATTCACCGGAGGAGTAAATAGAGGTCCGATGAGTGGCAGCTGGTTTAGTGGTTTAGTGTGTTGAAAAACCTGCAGTTAATACCTAATTCCAAAGAAAAGATTGAATGGCAAAGCATTGATTACCCAACGTGCATTGCTACATTATATACTTTGTATGCTGTAAATGTGTAAGCAATCACATGAGACGTAAAACAATTAGGCAAATACCATTTGTAATTAATAGAAGATGAAGTATTGCCTGATTTAACTGTGGTTTTTTTATATATTTAAATTAAGGGATAATTGCAAAATACACTGCACTTTGGGTTATTGTTAAATCATAACTTTGCACTTTTTTTTGTTGTTGTTTAAAATACCCTGCACATTAGTAACATTACAAATCACACCCTTCAATCGATTAATTTTAACAAAATTGAGATACATTTATATTCTACGTATGTCATGTATTCTAATTTCATGAAAAGATAGTGAGTATTTAAAAACAGGAACTATCGGACCGAATTTCACAGCATAATAAGAGTAGCACAAAAACAAACAAAAAAGAAGAAGAAATCACCAAAATTTACCATTTCCAGAGGAGAACCAATTACTCCCAGAGGTAACTTCACACTTCCCACATTGCGGGTCCCATAAATAAATTATAAATCCCGGCCTCAGAATCACTCCTGAAAGTACATTAAAGATCACTTTAGTCTCCACCGGTATGCTAACTTGCTAGTAGCTAGATCAAAGAGAATTGTGAACTGAAAATTTAATTGCATACATTCATTTTACTACGTGAATTACAAAATTCAGAATCTAACGTTGACAGACAAGAAATCTAACCTCCATAAGGCAATTTAGTTAGGAGCTCTGTTTCAGCAGCTCTCTACACAACAACAAAAAAAAACAGATTTTGCATGAGCATATCGATCCAAATACACATGAATCACGAAAAGCCTTCCATAATCAATTGCACCATAATATAAAGCCACTTTCTATGCACAAAAGTGAAGATTGGCAGTGGTGGCAAAACCCACATTTCCGGTAGTAGTTAAATCATAAATGAGTCATTTCCTGCAGCTTTTTCTTTTGAAAGACCTCCATCAGTGGGTCATAAGATTAAAGAGAACCTTAACAAGCTATGGATTTTAGATGTCAAAGATAAAGATCTATGATTAGTTACCAGCTCTAGTCAATTGAATAGAAATACTACCTTCCCTTCGTAATATCCCTGCAGTAAGTAGTTTACCAAACCAAAATCAGCAGCAGAGATATAGACAAATCTCTTTACACCTGCATGCCCATAGGTCTGGCATTGGTCAGAGCTATCAAGGTAAATGCCATCAAATACTAAGCTACATATAAAACATAGGATCTGTAATTGCACTTGTGGAAACAAAACATATAGTTAGGCTACAAATCAAGACTCTATGTGGCAATTAAGAAGAAGGATAGTTGAAGAATTAAAAGAAACATCCACTTTTTTTTATAGAACAGAGTATAGCTTGGATAATGAGAATCTTGAAGCATTAGGATTACTAATATAGAGATCTTCATCACGTCAGTAAGAACACTTCTTTTTTTCTATTTCAATTTTCATTGTAAAGATAAATATCATGAACTGTTTAATGCAGAAAAAAGCGGACATGCGAGCTATGAAATATTATTAGCAGATCAGTCGGCTTTCCAACTTTTTTGTATTTTTCAGCTATCAATGAAAAGTTCTTGTTTCCTATCCAAAATGAAAAAAAATCGTTCTTATTGACGTGGGACAATTTGCAACCAAGCATTCAGAGATTCAAATTTGAATGGGAACTGCTTAATCTAAGGTATGTAATTTCACTTCTGTTTACAGCTTTTTCTACAATGTATGTGTGTGGGCGTATACAACCAAATACTCTTGTCTTTGTGTTTGGGGGGAATTTTAATCTTACTAGAACCGTGACCAATTGGAAAGGGTTTCTGTAACTCTTGGTCAGTTTTGATATAGTTTCCCCCCTTTTGTATAATTTCATTTATAAATGAAATTTTGTTTCCCATAAAAAAAGTCATCAAATATTTTGCAAATAAGTAAATCCATAACATAAAAATGCACCTTTCTCTGCTGCAGCTCTGATTGCATTAATATTTGCCGTCCCATTAATCTTGTACATATAAGAATTAGAGCCAAAACCACCAACACAGGAGACCTAGGAATATAAGAGTAAAATTTTACCGAAGCTAACAAACAAGAAAATACTTTCCAAAGACCACATTGGGCAGAGAAATAAATTTAAGAGAATAGAAATATTAACTATTTTGAAAAAGAAAACGAGTGGTATACATTTTCTTAGTTATCCACAAAACTAACTGTATTCATGACAACAACTGAAAATGAAGCTCGGAAGTAAGCCAAAAAGTCTAGATAGTTAACCAGGGTGGCTGTACACAGAGCTCAAGCCATTCAATGCAACGTTGCACATGAAAATTGAAATTTACAAACTTTATTTTATATGATTTATAGATATATTTCCAATAAGTTGAAGACTACATACAACAGCTGTAACACCATCAAAAGCTTCCTCCAATGAATCAGGTGAAAGAAGGTTTCCTGGAAATGATGAAAGAGTCGAGGCGTTAAGATAGCCAAGAATATGACAATTAAAAACATCTTCATAAGAAACTGACCTTGATGCCATGTTATATTGTTAGCCCAAGAATCACGTATGGATGATCTACCAGACCTGACAATAATAGGAAAACGCTCCTGGTTACGATGACAGTATACAATATCACACACTGGGAAACTGAAGAAAAACATTAAAAGTTCTCACTAGCCAAAGACGAAAAGGAACTCAAATCAACACCCCCATTCTATTATTATTAGACTCTGTTGATAATAGTCTCCCACCCCTAGAAACACCCATTGTACTACACAAATAGAGTTAAGAAAAACAACAACAAAAATGATTGCCATTTTATCACAAAAAAAAAAGCTCGATAGGGTTAGGGACTAGCAAATTATTAGTATTCCGTTTAATCACAAATTTAGTCCCGGTAGTTTCGACACCGTTTCAATCTAGTCTTTATGGTTTTAAAAGTTTAAATTCTGTTCCTATTGTATTATCTTAATATATTAAAAGAGGAGATAAGTGGAGAATCTTTCATTGCCAATTTTACCCTCATCATTTTCCTTTAATCCAAAATTAGTCTTATGAATTTAATTTAGAACTTATGAATACCCTTTTTTACTCCTCTACGAAGTGCTTTTCCATGTACCATAAATTTTCTTATTGAATTCTTTGACAGAATTTCAATACAAATTATTGTATTAGGAAAATGTGTATATCGCTTGGGGGAGAAACTAAGGCCACTATTTAATATTCTTGCAATTTTTTCTTGAAATTTTGAAACTTTTTAATTTTTCTATGTAAAATTATCTATAACACAATTCCCAAATAAATCTTGATATAGATACAATGGCAGTCATTTATTGAGAATAAAGTATCCGCTGAATCAAAAGGCCTATTTTAGATAGCACTTTGTTGTTGGAAATCATTGAAAATAGGGTTGAAAGAAAAGAAGGGTAAAAATGCAGAGAAAGAAAGGAAATGGTCTATCTTTACATGTATTTTGTTGGTATTCATCAATTTTATTCTTCTAGGTTTATACTTCGAATCTGATGAAAATCTCTCTCCATATTGTACTCTTTAGGTAGTTTTCTAATGGCTAATTTTAAATATTTTATCTTTCATTTATTCGGTTTATTCATGTCATTTTATAGCAGATTCTAAAGAAATATCTTGATGTTTTCCAATCAAACTCTTAGAGGTTAAAGGTAATTTTCTTTTCAAATTATACTCGCTCTTTTTCATTAAATTGTTGGTGTTTGTGTTTATGTTTTAGTTTGTAAATATTAATGCAACGAGAGATTTCATGGATTAGCCTTGAAAATGATAACAACCTTTGCTTCACGTAAGAAGTTTCGTTCTACAAAGAATGTTGTACAAAAATTGAGAAATAGAAACCAACAATCATGGTAATTCCTATTTTCAATTATGATCCTTTTTATCAAATCAAAACGTTTGACCTTTGAAAATTTTGCATCAAATTATTATTCTTACTATGTAAATTGCAAAATTTGCAGTGATGGAAGCTACCAAATAGATATAAATATAAGGTTGGAGAACCTATAAATATAAGCAGGAATGTTCGAGAGTAACAAATCACCAAACAGAGAGAGTTATACGGGGTGGATAGGAGGTTGTATGAATACTCTACTTAATCTTTATAAGAATATGGTAGTTAGTTCTCCATACTTGGTGTATTCGTCATCTAATTCACATTTATCAAAATAGGAGAAACACTGGAAAACTATCAAGTCAGTTTTTCTTCTTCAATATTTTGTGTCTTTATATAATTTTGAATGCATCCATCTAATTATTTTACATTTATTTTAATTTTTCAAACAAATTAGACTTTGAATTGTTATGTTGAATAGTATTATTGAAATATAAAAGAGATACATTAGAAAGAAAGCAAAAGGCAGACTACATCTAAATAAAAATGTAAAACCTGTAAACAAAATCTAGAAAATGAATAATGAGATAGAATTGTATATGTTTTCAAGTACTAAAATTGAAGATATAAAGAAAACTTTTTTCACATATAATGAAATCATTGTGCAAAAATCATCCCATTCATAACTTTTTATATCTTTTATGAGATTGTTTTATTATTTTGAAAAAATCTTTTATGAGGCTTTTTACATATACATTTTTAACAAACACAATCCTTTTAAAAAATTATTGATAAATTGAATAAGAATAATAAATTACCACGTGCAACGCACGTTATTTCAACTAGTACAAAAAAAAACTCACACTTCGTCCGCCGATACGACATTTTCACATTGACTGCCACATACATTCACAATCTATGGACATTTCGTGATTTTTTAACAAATCATAAAGACGAAATATAACTTTTAAACTATATCGACACATATCCCAAACCATACGGACTAAATTAAAACTTTAAAAACCACAAACACTAAATCGACAAAGAATTCGGGACTAAATTTAAAATTGAACCTTAATAATAAATGCAATCACATAATATTTTCATAACAAATAAACTGTAGAACTGAATTAAAAAAAATGCATGAGAAAAGGAAGGAACTTACTAGAATCTGGAAATCGATGATTTATGATCAATCGCGAAACAATCGAGCTCATTTTCGATGACTTTCCTGCAACGCAATTCCTTGTTCGCTATTTCTTCAATCAGCTAATTACTTTTTTGTTTTTAATTTTATTTTATTTCTCTGAATATATTTTGATTTCTCTTTTGGAAGAGAAAGATTGCCATTGAAGCAGTCTGAGAAGTCTAGGTTTGTTACTTTTTATTTATTTTACGAATTACGGACGAAAATAAAAAGGAATGGAAAGAGTTGAGAACGTGGCGTGTAGATATTGTGACACGTATGAGACATCGTGGCTCAATGTAAGCCTGTAGATTCTTGGCGCTGGCGAATCTCCTTGAATAATCAGGTAAACACGATACAGTGTGTTCTCCTTTTATAATTTGATTGGTGACCGTCAGATTCCCCTTTGACCGAAAAGAAACCATTTTTATCATTTTTTTTTCTTTTAAATTTTAAATGCTCTATTTTTTTAATTTAATATAATATTTCGCCACATCAAATGAACAACGTTTTCGTAATTTATTTTAAAAGTTACGATTATTTAAAAGTCTAACCTAAATAAAAATCTAACCTAAATATTAATATTATAGCTAGAAACAAAATAATCTTTTTTTTTATAAATTTATCATCAAATTCGCGAAGAATTATCGTTAAATTTGTTAAAATAGTTAGTTTGTTACTATATTTGTTATAGATCAGTTACTTCAAATCAGCAAGTTGTTAATTAATTGCTAGTTGCATTCTCTAAGTATAAATACTCTCCTTGTAATAAGAGATATTTTAATATAATATAATATCACTACACACTTCTTATTCTGAAGGTGATAGTTTTACAAAATTTACCAAAAACTTAGGGTGAATATAAAAACCTTCATAAGTGACGATTTTTCCCCACATCATGTGTCATCTAAAAGGGTGGTCAAACGAAGTTAAAAGTATTTCAATAACTTTTTTTATTTTGTAAAGATTAAAAAAAACCGATATTTACATCTCACCATCATATTTTTTTTTATAGAATTGACTTATCTATTGAAGATACCGACATTAGCATCCACCATTGTGACGCTTGAGATACCATAAAATTCAAAACTTATGTTTTGGAAAAGTAAACAAATCATATTTAATGGACTTAATTAGTCACTTGGTATTGTAAATTTAAATTTCACTATCACAAGTTATGAAATAATATATTAGAAATTACCTGAAAATCAGGTAGGGAAAAAGACGTATCATCATCGTTTAAAATATACATGTAAAAAAAAAGATAAAATAGTCGTATGGTAAAATTATCCGAAATAAAAGTGATTTTTGTATGCGTAGAGAGTTATAAATATACATAATAACTTTTACTCAAGATATATATATATATGTGTGTGTTTTTTATAAATGTGAGATAAATTAAGTCAGAAGATGTTATTTTTATATTATAATATATTTGTAATAGTTAGCTTTTAGTTAGTTTGTTAGAGAAGTTGGTTTCTAACTAACTCAGTTATATCCTTGGTAATAATCCATTCATTCAATTAATCATTCTTTATTCAATAATTAGTTAATTTAAATTATATATATATAAAAGACATGTATGTTTTTTTAATGCTAGGCTCAAACTTTTGTGGAAGAATTGAAGTCAACTTGAAATATTGAACATAAAATATCAAACAAGACATAAATTTACAGAAATTTTGAACCTCAAAAGAATTTCACTGTGGAAAGTGCGACAAATTAAAAACATTGAGTCCTCACGTCGTAATGAGTTGATTGACAATTATAATGTCTATTTGATGTCATTTTTTTTTCTATTTAAAAATAAATAAATTTGTTTATTAAAAGGTTGGAAAAATAAGATGAAAAACTTATTTATGAGTAAGTTTAATTTAAAAAAATACTAATTTTTTATTAAATATATGATAAATATAATTTAGAGAGTTGTCAAATGCGTCAATTTAAAATCTAAACACTTAATTAATTCAATAATTTAAACCATGAATTTTAATAATCACTTCAATTTTTATCATTGGTGAAATAAAACTAAAAAATCACTTAAAAATCCGTTAGTAAATCACCAAAAGAATAAAGTAATACCTTTTGTTGACGTTATGTGTGCGTTGGCAAGAGCATCGACTTTTCCGAGTCATAAATGTCGGTTTTTTTAGCATCAATGACCATAAGGAAAACACATTGGGGAAGGATATTGTCGACGCAATATAAATAGGCATCGGCAATACCTTTGCCGACATGACAAAGGATTTAAGGAAGCATAATACCATTAATGTGTAACACTAACATAAAAATCAATTTTTACAAAAATGATTTCATGTAGTTATAAAAATACTCACATCAAAATATAAATCTTAAAAAATAAGAATAATTTTAACTAATATAAAATATAATATGAATCATTCATTAAAATTCAGGGTTTACATTGATAAAATAAAAAATTTAAGATCTAAATTGCAACGTATAAATTCATTAAATCTAAATTTTCTTATAATTTAGGATACACATACTTCCCGAGTCAGTACGGCAATGGTTGAATTATTCAAAGTTGATACGTGGCACGTGATGCTCAGCTGAAATTGTTGTTTTGGAGTTTGCGATGTTTGGTTTTGAATTGTAGTCCAAAGTAAGCTTTCATAGGAATTCTAACATCGATCCTCGTTTGTTTGAATTCAATGAGTTTTTATTTTATTTTTTCATTATTTTATTCTATACATTTTATTTAGTCAAAATATTTTGAATGGAAAAAATCAATTGAAATTGGACATATACAAATTAAATCAATGTAAATCATATAATTTTTTTTTTGTTTGGAAGTGGTGACACAGATATAGTGAATCGAAATCAGCATTAAAAAAAAACGACTTCCCAAGATTTAAAAAAAAAAAAAAAAAAAACATACATCTATGTAGTGCTAGAAAATTTAAAAAATGAAAAATAAAAATAAATCACGTTTCCTAATCCTATTTTACATTCTTGATAAACGCTAAATGGAAACCATGACTTTTAGGAAACTTGGAAACAAAGTATATATATATATAATATTAACATATCATAATTAAATATTAATTATTTACACACACGTCACATCAATATGAAAAAAAACGCTTAAAAATTAAGCCTATGATATGATACACTAAATAATTGACCACATTTTAATTGACTTCAATTTAATTAAAAAAAGTAGTTGATTGTAACACATTATATAATTTAAAAAATAACTATCAATGAAAGTTAGGTACTCTAAATACAAATAGAATATTACATGAAAGGTGTCCAAATCTAAGTTTCAACACAATACTTATTTAATTGTGTATCCATTAGTTTCTTTCCTTTGTATTGGAGTGACCAAAAAATGATAAGAATTAAAAGATGTGGGGTTGGTTGGAGGAAGATTCTTGGAAAGTTAGTGGGTCAATTTCTTGAATGGAAGAAGAATTCAAATACTTGCACATAAAGTATATTCACTATTTAATTTTTTAGAAATTTCAAACTACTTTGAAAAATGTTTTTTTTTTCATTACGTTTAAAATCTTTGAGATCTTTATTTATCATATAAAAGGTTATTTTTTCATGTTTAAAAAAAAATATTAGGAGAGGGTATTTATTGTTCGTTTTTGCAACTTTTGTAACAAAAAAAAGGGTACTTACTGATAACATATTTTTAATAGATAAATATATAAAATATAGTCAATAAAAATAAATGGTTTAAAAAATAACGATGTATAAATGTAGATGAAGTAAATTTGTTTTTAACACAATAACTATTTATCTACCTTACGTGAAATTTTAATTAATTAATTAATTATAAACTTTCCTTTTCATATATTTGTAAGTACTAGATCAACCCATGTGGTTAAATTACAATTACAAACTATAAATAGTTTTTTGTTTCTTTTTAAGCGGCCAAACTCTAAATAGTTAATTTTTACTATTGATAACTTATTATTATTCACTATATTTTAACCCTTTCATATTACTAATTCATTTTACTATCCTATTAATGATTTATTAGGTTGATAGATTTTAATTATTAAATCATTAGTTTATTAACAGTTTTTTTTTAAATAATTATATAAATTAATCTTTTAAAGAATAACATATGATTTCCTGATTTCCAAATTTTAATTTTCTATTTCCAACCTACATAAAGACAATTAACTTAGGATCCGATTGGTACAACTTCTCATAGAAATATTTTAAGTTAAATATTTTAAAAGAAATACTAATTAAGAGTTTCATCTAAAAACAATTGAGAGAAGTATTTTAAGCGAAATACTTGTTTATAGACATTTTTAGAAAAATCACAAATCAAGTATTTTCTCCAAAAACACTTTTTAGTGTACCCGATACTTTAATTAATATTTATTCTAAAATGTTTCACTCAAAATACTTTTAGAAGAAATTGTACCAAACGAATCTTTAATACTTATCAAAGTGTAAGGACGTAATAAAGAAAAAGTGACATTTAAATAAATATTTATTCTTTTCTCTCTTCTTATCCTATGGCTTCGTTTGGCATTGATTATGGACAACTTTTTAGAAAAATTCAACCGTTTTGAGTGTTTGGTTAAGGAAGATTTGATGGATTTTAAAAAAATCTAATTACATAACTGCCAGATTTTAGAAGCAGATACATATCTGCTTTTGCTTTTCAAAAGAAATTCCCTAAAATTTCTCCCCACTAACTACTACGTTGTTGAAAGTCCTAAATCTAAAATAAAAATAAAAATTGTACAGTATATTTATTTATGAATAATTTATATTTAAATTAATATAAATCAAAATTGATTTGTAATAAAAAATATATATTAGATCTTAAATAAAATTTAAAAGATAATTAATAGTTGTAATAATTATATAATTTTAAGCATAAATAAAAGTTTAAAAAAATTAGATTGATAATATTTATTTTGTTTCTTTATGTTTTCTTAAATAGTTTTTTTTATTTGTATGTTTTTATGAATTATTGTGATTAAATTAATATAACTTATAGTTTGATTATGATTAAAATGAAATGTTTTCATTTTAATTTAAAATCATGATTAATACACATTTGATTTTAAATTAAAACGTAAAAAATATAATGTTCATTATAATAATAATAATGACATTACAAAATATTTAAGTATTCTTCAAATCAATTTACTGAACATTATTTAGATATCATTATTAGAAGTTGAATTTACTAAACACTAATTTTTTGCATAAGCTGAATTTACTAAACACTAATTTGATTCATGAAACAGCTGATTTTTTCAGCACAGTTGACAGCAATTATTTCAAAAGCTACAGCAATGCCAAACTAGCCCTATATTTCCATCTCCTTCTTCGATTCTCAACCACCGTAAAATATTTATTAACGCCGCAATGAAATTCCATTTATGATGAATCTATCATTTCATGCCACAAAACATCTTGAAATCCACAATTTTTAATCATCCAACAAGCCTTTTGATGTGTACTCACATAGGTAAAACATATTAATACAAATATAAAATACCACATAGGTAAAACATAATAAGATAAATAGTATCAAATATACCATATCATTTAAAAATTTGCCACATAAACATATATAATATTAGTAAAAATACCATATCAAAACTTAGACGACAAAGACTAAACTTACTATTAAATCAAACATCAAGGGTAAATTTATCGGATTTTAAAACTCAATGACCAAATAGAAAGTAAAATGGAAATTCAGGGACTAAATAAATAAATATATATATATTTAACATTTATTCTAATTGGTATAGTCAGTAACGTCGTTTCAGCACACAACTAGCAAAATTAGATATCAATATGCCCATATCATAATGATTTATCACATGTAACATTTATTTAGAACCTATTGCTTTTATATGCGAATTATAAAATTTTAGAATAAAAAAATTAGTAAGATGTTAAAATAATTAGAAATTTGAGTGTCATAATTTTTTCGAAATATTTATAACGAATATGATTTTTTTTTAAATAATATAGTTAGTTATAATTTTAAATTATGAATATGTAGAATATTATCAATTTTGCCTCTCGCAAGCATAAAATAGTCATAATATCTTATCGCATGTTCCGCGTCAAGAAAATGGCTTGGCTCATCTCATAGTGTATAGAGCTTCAAGCTATGATCTTTCGTCTTTATGGGTTGAGAATTTCTCACCTTGGATTTGTTCTTTTAGTGAGGGCATGTAGCCCCTTTTTTCTTTTGTCTTTGTTGAGTTTTTACTATGCTCCTGTTTAAAAAAAAAAAAAAAACTATCCAGTACAAATAAATATATTAGATGAAATACCGAATCATACCTCTATCTAACTAATTAAAATATTTTCTAGATAAATCTATCACCACATGCTACCTAATTCTTCCCCAAATCATTTAAATTTATTGTTATTTTCTATACAAACAAACCTTATTTATATTTTATATACGAATTATTATTAGCTAATTGAAATGATTAAGTTCATAACAACCTTGCCGATCTTGGGGGGTTTGGGAAACGGAAGCCTGGGTTTGTGATGCCTGGGAAAGAAAAGTGTGGGTTTGTGAAGAATGTGTTTGGATTGTATGAGAATGAGAATGAATCGTGGAAATAATGTGAGTGTGTTGGAATAAAAATGTCAAATCCAATAGTGACTTGGGAATGTGATGTCAAACCTAAATAAAAAAAGAGAGTGAAACAAACATGAGAATGACATCATAAACTCATTCCCACATTCAAATCTCATTCCAAAACCCTCTAACAAACACTCCTTAAAAATAAATAAATTTAAACCGTGGAATGAAAATGGATGGAATAAAGCGTTCAATTTCACGTCCACTATACTTTGATTTGGTCCAACAGAATAAGGACGCCAAATATAATATTATACTGTGATTAAATAGAAAAATGCGACTTTGATTTGGTCAAACATTCCATAAAATATAAAATATTTGATTTCGCAAATAAAAAACTTTGAAATACAAAATACTTTATAATAAAAATACAAACCTCATATTTTGAGTACGTAGCCTTGGGTAATCAATATAGATATATATACATTTATCTTAAAAACGTGATCATCTTTGTTTTGATACCCATTTTTTCAAATTCATTTTTTGAAAATATGTTTTAAATTTTAATTATAATCTAAAAATATTAAAAAAAAGAAAGTTTTTTACTTTTAAATATTGGTCAAGATTTCACATGCATTTTTAAAAAATAGAAAATTAATGAAAAAAAAATTATTAATGAAAAAGTTTAACTTAAAAGAGAAAACTAAAAGAGAGATGGGTTGTTGCAAATCTAGGACTTTTTTTTTTGTAATATTTATAAATATAGTAACTCCTTAAAAATATTTGAAAATATAGTAAATTTTGATCGAATGAATGAATATAAAACTTTGAATTACATATTTTTACACTAAGATTTGTAAGAAATTATTGTGACCCAAATGATGATTATTGACGGTTTAATAATTAATTAATGATTAAATTCATTTAGTTATAGGTAGAAGGACACATCTCTTTAAAGTGTCCATTGATTCCAAATGAAATGTTATGACTCTTTTAATGGTTATGTTTTTTGATGGAAAAGACATAACCATTCAAGGTGACTATTGTTTTCTGATCTTCAATAGACACACCTCTTGATTTCTATAAATATGAGTCTCGGTCCTCTCTCAACCCAACTAAGATAAACATTCTTTATCAGTGCATTAAATCATCATTAAATCATCAATGTTGTACAATTATAGTGGGTGATAAAGAGAGAAACTCGGACTCATCTACACTGATATAGTCTATTGCATTTCTCGAGTTTACCATGAAAAACGGTATATTCAATTTATGTTCTATAATTGTTATAATGAAAACCATGACTTTTAAACATCATGAGATTTATAGTTTCATGTTTTAAATTAAAGTTTTACAAGATTATCACCGATTACACATTAATCACTTTAATCTCTAATTAACATGTAAAAAATGTTATATTTTGCAAACAATCTTAAGTGATGATACATTTACAAATATTGCATCAAAATCTGCTACCCAATGAAATTTTCCAAAAATAAATCATTAATAAACGATGCCTCAATTTCTAATAGTTTGTAAGATTGCTATTATTTTTAATTGCAAAAGTGTAATTATTTAATTGTAAAAATTAGACTAAATTATAAAAAATGCCCCTAGCCTATAGTGTTGGTTTCAATTTTGCCCCTAACATTTTAAAAGTTTCAATTCTACTCTCAACCTTTTATTTTGTTTCAAAAATACTCTATGTGCATTTTCGGTTGAGTTTCAAAAATACTCTATATAATTTCTGTGCATTTTCGGTTAAGTTTAACGAAAAATAAAAGATTAAGGGTATTTTTAAAATAGTAGTATTATTGTAATAAAAAGATAATTTCTAGAAGAAATGATATTTTGAAAGAGTAATTTTTCCAATAAGAGATATTATTGAAATAAATTAAAAGGTTAGGGGTAGAAATTTGAAGTAAAATTGAAACCAACATATAATGTAACCTAATAATTAATAGGAAATGTAATTAGTAAAATTCGTATAACTGACCGTGTGTTATGCACACTTCGAATATGTTGTACTCATGATTCTCCTTAAATTATGCAAAGTGTCACAATCCTACTAAAGTGAGTCAATCGATTGTGCCCCACAACAAATGTGTAAACAAGAGATGGCAACGTGCATGTTGCCCGTGAAGCCAATCGAGGGCTCGAGTTGTGCCCTAATGCGACCATAGTCAATGGAGCATTAGTTAGCCCCAAAGTATGGAGCGAACAAGACTTACTAAGGCTAATGCAAGTGGAAGATGCATTGGTAGAATGCTTGAAGCAAAGACAGTGTCAGTGTGAGTGGAGTGGTCATCAGGGGTCGTGAAGGGGACCTCGAGAATCGTGCCATTTTTATAGGTTTAGAAGTGTCTTTGAGTCACTTTATATCTCAAATGAACACACACAAAGTTTCGTCTCAATCGGAGTTCGTATGTGAGCTCTATGGAGGCGAGTGACTCCTTGCAACTTTGCACGTCTACACCTGCCCAAGCAAAAATACCTTAGAATGTACTATAAGGGGGTGCATGGTGTTGGCTGTTCACCACCCTTGGGCCATGGTGCCTAAGTGAGCGACCACATGGCACATGTGTGTGTCATGGCGAGGGCGAGCATCGCAGGACTAGTGAGTCACGGGTGACTTCTCCGGGACGGGAAATCCGGGGACAGTGTCGAGGGCACGGGGTGCCGACATTGCGTTATGTCTATTGGATCAGAGGTTCCGTCATAGAGCGGATTATGCCCCGACGTCTCGATAAACGTGCGATTGTATTGACATGGATATTTGTGGCACCATGTCTTTAAGAAGGCCCGTTCAAAGATATCGGTTAAGCTCATTAACACGGGAGTGGCGCGGTCGTTGCCTCGTAAAGTGTGCACAAGGTTGGGCTTGCTCGGATAGGCAAGTCCATGCCATAGAATTGTCCCGGAGGCATATGGGAGCGAAAATATTGTCGGTAAGACAAGACCCAAGGACCGGTTAATGTGAAATGTCATTGGGCATGCCGCGTAAAGCGAATAGCGACGATATTATTGTGATGTCTTCGTCCAAGCGTGGGCAAGACTAAAAGAAGCTTGATCTTAGCCTAGTGAAAGAGACAAGACCCCGTTGAGTCGCATATATGCAATGATACACGTACGGGTGACGTGTATGACCGAAGAGTATTCCAATATGCATGCGAAAGTCTAGAATGCCGCTTAAGACTATGTCAGCGTCGAGTAAGAGTGTGTTCATGCGTGTGGGGCTAGTTTTGTTGTGTTGGTTCAAGACTTACTCAATATGCATCAGGTGAACCCGGTTGTTGAAAAAACCTCACCTAAAGTCCGACAGAGATCCATTATGACTCATATACGAGTGTTTGGGCCAGAGAAGCATTACGGCTGGCCATGTGAGAGAAGAAAACATGGTGCCGCGCGGTCGAAAAATGTATGACCGTGACACTAAGCTTGGAAATTATACAACTTTAGAGCCCAACCTTGATGATCTCTCAAGCTTCAATATGACACGCCTTCGATTCCAATTGACTCAGCCATCATAATTCCACCGAGCCACTCCAGCTCGACGTCCTCTTTTTATCGAAGCTAATCTCAACCCCAGCTTTAATGGCGATTAGCTATTTGGGATTTTACAGGTCGTGATGATGTGACATTATATAATTTGAGAATGAGGTTGTATGACATGGAAAAACAATATATTAGTTAGGTTAAAGAGATCTACTAGAGGTATTTGGTTGGGGTTTGGGAATGGATTTGTGGATGGGAATAAGTTTCACAAATCCATTCACATGTTTGTTTCACACTATATTTTTTATTGGCATTGACATCATATTCTCATGTTTACTATTGGATTTGACATCTTATTTCAACATACTCACATTATTTCTACTATTAATTCTCATTCTCATTCTCACACATTTCAAACATAGGCTTCATAAACCCAGACATCACAAACCCATCATTCAATATCCCAGACATCACAAACTCAGGCTTCCATTTTCCAAACCCCCAACCAAACAACCCCTTAGGTGTGATTAAAGAATGAGAGATTAACCTCATTGGGTAATTTTTTTTCCACGTCATTTATCCTTACTGCCAAAATTATATAATGTCAAATCATCAATTAATGTCATATAATCCCTCCGTTAGTATCTCAGGTAGAAAAGCTGACGAAATGACTAAAACAAAACGAATCATAAATTTCCGGGTCGAAAAATGTCAATTTTAAAATTTAAAGACGAAAATGAAACCGGAGTGAAAGTTCATGGACTTAAATGATATTTTACCCCATTTACTTCATTAGATTTATAAACTAAATTTATACTGGTGGGACCTAGATATATATTAAAATTGGTGGGATCCACATTTTTATTAAAAATCCGAGGCTAAGTATTATCCTTCTTTATCTCCATAAAAAAAAACTCCAAACTTTATAAATAAATAATTTTGTTTTTCTCTTCCATCACAATCATGAAAGGTCAATGCGGCCATGACCGTCTGATACATGCCCGAGAACCACACCACTTTTTAATCCCCTTCTCCGCCGCAGTTATTTCACCTCCTTTTCTTCTTCTTCCCTTTCATGTCACCAAAAAGCAACACCAAAAAAGCTTCTAAATTCTCTCTTTCCTTTCCTACAAGACAGGAAGTTCAATATAAAGAAAATTTGGGTTGATAATGAAACTCAATTACTACCCTTTTCCTGTTTTGTATAATCTATTCGTTTCTTGTTTCTTGATTCTTATTACGACAGCGTTCACGGGGGCTGTAACGGTCCCGGTGAACGTCGGCGTGGTAATGGATATGACTAGTTGGGTTGGGAAGATGGGGTTAAGCTGTATCAATTTGTCACTGTCGGATTTCTATGCCTTAAATCCTCAATACAAGACCAGAATTGTTCTTCATCCTAGAGATTCTATGAATGATGTCGTCGGAGCTGCTGCCGCAGGTTCGATTTCTCTTTATCGAGATAATTTCTAGTACTCTAGTTATATCAAAATATGTTTCAAATTATTTATTTCAACAATACGTCATACGCATTTATTTTTTCCTTTTTTCTCTTCTGAGTGCATTGATTTTTTTTCCGTATATCATTCATTTTATTTGTTGTTGAAGTTCATTTGCTAGCTTTTGTTGATCATTTTTCTGGTGAAAGCGTGTTAAATATATTTTCATAGAAACAGAATTTCATTCATATGGTTCAAATTTCATCATTCTGAAAATAACCTCCACCGTTGGATCATTTTTGTGCCTCAATATTGGACTCCTCATAAAATTCTAGTACAGTTGACTTTTTTTTAAAAATAATTTTCTCCTCATTTGGGTTCCAAGGAAAAAATCTTATGTATTTGCCAGCCGTGTTTTAAAACCTCTTTATTTGAATTTATAAACATGCCATTGGATGAAGTGTTTAAACTTTACAATCTAAAGAAAACTATTGATTTTTTAATTCAATATTAAAGCTCTCAACCTAAACATAGCTATATCGTTAAGACTTCAGTATTTTTTTTTCCTAAAATCAAAAGTGTGAGTCACCTTTAGTAATTTGATATGATAATATCTCACAAAAAAATATTGTAAATTAGAGCAAAGAACTTAAACCCCGATTAATTAATGATAAGCTTTATTGTCGAATAATACTTGCCTCATCATAAAAACTCTCCACCTTCAAAAGTTTTATTTTATGAAAAATTACTGTGATTAACATTATTTTCTAGCTTCTAAAAAAAAAATTAAAAATTTGGTTTATTTTTAAAAGTATTGTTTTTTCTTAATAATTATTGAATTGTTGTATTCATTTTCTCTTTTATATGATTGGATAATTAATCTATGTTGTTTTTTTATGTTTCTAATGGAATGATATAAATAAAATTTAGTAATTTTTAAGTGTTGTTATTTTTTATAATTTTGGTAAATTTATTAATATAAAAAAACTTTAAAAAAGTTATATTTTTAAAAATTCTTAAAAGCTCTCGTTATTTTTGAAAATTATGTTATTATTATATTATAGTTAATAAATATACTCAATAACTACAAACAATATGAAAGTCGAAGGTAAGTAATATTCTTTATTATCACAAATACATTAGAATTAGACATCTTGTTCGATAATATCTTTTCGAATAAATTAAACTTAATAAAAATATTTTCTCTTCTAAATTTAAATATTTTGGGATTTAGTATTTTTACCATATATGAGGTCAATAAAATGAACTCTTCCACACATGGATAAAAGTGGGGACCAATGGATGGCTATAGGCATGATGTGCGCCAAAACTTCTTTTTTCTTCTTTCATTGAAATCAAAATTTATAATATTAGCGTATTTGTTTGAATTTCAAGCAACTAACTCAAACGAATACGACCTTATTTAATTAGATATGGAATAAGTAGGGTATTTTCTAAGAAATTTTTGTTTTATAACTTTTTAAAATCAATTTCTAAATTTTTTTAATACGATAAAAAAAGGCTTTTGAAAGACATTTATTGTGCTTTGTTTTTCCTTCCTTTTTAATTAAATCAATAAAAAATATGACATATTTAAATCAAATTATTTTATAAAAGATTTCACTATCATACATATATAGACAATTTAATTTAATTATTTTGTTTTATTGTAAAATATTTTCGAGACATTTTTTTTCAATCTCACCAATAAACACGGTTCCAAGTACAACAGCTTAATTCCCTTATCAGTTGAAATATGATCCGTTTTAATTTTTCTTAATAGAATGTGATGATCGAATATTTGACTTTGAATAATTTTTTTTTAGGAATTCTTCTGATACACATAATTAGAAATAGTAATTCTCACTTAACTTCATTTTAATTATTTGATTGCTGAACTGATTTCTATACCAATTTTTCGTACGATAGACTTTTTTTTTTGTCTTTATTCCTCAAACATATTGGTTTCACTCACATATATATTAGCTATAATATATAAAAAAAAATTAACGAGTTAGAAGTCATTCCTTGAACTTGTCATAATATAACTCCCACTTTTTAACTAATAAATTGGTTTTCTAAAAAAAATCATTTATATAAGATATAATATATTTCTATACAGATCCAATAGCTATAAATTAAGAGCCCACGTTATAACAGTCATATTAAATAATTTCATTTTTTATGAGTTAATTATGTATTTTCTTTCCCATTATTATTTTTATGAGTTTTATGATATGGAAATGGATAATTTGATCCACAGACAAATCATTTTAATCTTCTTCTTTTTTTCATCAAACAGCTCTTGATCTGATAAAGAACACCAAAGTTCAAGCAATCATAGGTCCAAAAACTTCCATGGAAGCAAATTTCATAATCAAACTTGGAGAAAAATCCCACGTCCCCATAATCACCTTCACAGCAACAAGCCCTACTCTCACTTCTCTCCGAAGCTCATACTTTTTCCGAATCACACAAAACGATTCATCCCAAGTAAACGCAATTAGCTCGATCGTCAAGGCTTTCGGTTGGCGAAATATCGTTCCGATTTACGAAGACGATGAATTCGGAGAGGGAATATTACCGTACTTAATCGACTCATTACAAGCTGTTAATTCTCAAGTCCCTTATAGAAGTGTGATAAATCCGGCAGCTAATGATGACCAAATTGGACAAGAGCTTTATAAGTTAATGACAATGCAAACAAGAGTTTTCATTGTTCATATGGTTCCAAATCTTGCTTCTCGTGTTTTTGCTAAAGCAAATGAGATTGGTATGATGAGTAAAGGGTATGTTTGGATTCTCACCGATGCCGCTTCGAATTTACTCGATTCTATGGATTCTTCTACTCTTAATTCAATGCGAGGGGCATTGGGAGTGAAGAGTTATTTTCCGAGATCGATCGAGTTCGACAATTTCAAAACGAGATGGAAGAGAGTTTTCTTAAGCGAAAACCCGATTCTCGACGAACCTCGATTAGATGTCTTCGGATTATGGGCTTATGATGCTGCCACTGCATTAGCTACCGCGGTCGAAAAAATCGGAACTTTGGATTTTAGTTATCAAACACCAAATGCTTCAAACAACAACAACAACAAGAGCACCATGACAGATCTTGAAGCTCTAGGGGTGTCTAGAAATGGAGAGAAAATAAGAGATTCATTATCTAAAACAAAATTCAAAGGGCTAAGTGGAGAAATCAGGTTGGTAAATGGGGAATTAGAATCAAGGAAATTTGAGATTGTGAATGTGAATAGTAATGGAGGGAATGTGGTTGGAATTTGGTCAAAGGAAAATGGGTTGATTAAAGATTTTAATCAAACAAAAGGATTGAGATCTATAATTTGGCCAGGAGATTCGACTGAAATTCCAAAAGGATGGGAGATTCCAACAAATGGGAAGAGATTGATAATTGGAGTTCCATTGAAAGAAGGATATAGTGAATTTGTGAAAGTAAATGAAAATGGATCCGTGGAAGGATATTGTATTGATGTGTTTAATGCAGTGTTGAAAGCACTTCCGTATGATCTTTCTCATGTTTTTGTTGCTTTTAATGGTTCATATAATGAACTCGTTTATCAAGTATTTGATGGGGTGAGTTCTCTTTCTTTCTTTCTCATGATTTTTTCATATATGGTAGTTAAAAAGGTTGTTAATATGTTAATTGTTGATTGGCAGAAAATGGATGGTGCAGTAGGAGATGTAACGATCGTAGCAAACAGATCATTATACGTTGATTTCAGTTTACCATTCACAGAATCAGGGGTTTCAATGGTGGTTCCAATTAAAAACAACTCGAAAAACAATGCCTGGGTTTTCCTAAAGCCATTAACTTGGGATCTCTGGGTTACGAGTTTCTGTTTCTTCGTTTTCATGGGTTTTGTTGTTTGGGTTCTTGAGCATCGAATCAATGAAGATTTCCGTGGTCCACCATCTCACCAAATTGGTACCAGTCTCTGGTTCTCTTTCTGCACCATGGTTTTTGCTCAGAGTAAGATTCTTTACAAGGAATAATCATTTTGATTTTTGTTTTTAATTTTAGAAAATAAGGCCGTTTGATAATCATTTCAGTTTGGAAAATACTTAGTGGTCGGGATTTTCTTAAGTGTCTTATTCTGGTGGTTGGATAAAATAAATTTGTGGGTCCATGTATTTAATAAAAAATTATATATTTATTATCTTTTAATATCTCTCTTAAATAAAAATGAAACACGCCATATAATAGGACGAGATCCTCTTGACTAGTCAAGAGTCAAGTATTCTCGTTTTAGCTTTTAGATAAGTATTATTTTTATTTATTGAGAAAAAAAAAAGTAACAAGATTTATAATTAAAATTCAAAAAATGAAATCTAAACTCTGTTTTTTATGGGTTATTTCAGGGGAGACATTGGTGAGCAATTTGGCAAGATTTGTGGTGGTGATATGGTTCTTTGTAGTGTTGATTCTGACACAAAGTTATACAGCAAGTTTAACTTCACTTCTTACTGTCCAACAACTTCAACCCACTGTTACTGATGTTAATCTAATCATTAAAAACAAAATGTGTGTCGGTTACCAAGACGGTTCTTTTGTTTTTGATCTTTTGAATAATGTCGGAATTAAAAATCTCAAGCCCTTTTCTTCTCCTGAACAACTGGATGATTTTCTAAGAAAAGGAGGCTCCAATGGTGGTATTGATGTTGCTTTTGATGAAATCCCTTATATCAAACTCTTCTTTTCTAAGTTTCCTGATAAGTATACCATGACTGATCCCAATTACAAAACTGATGGATTTGGATTTGTAAGTTTCCCTACTCTCTTTTCTTATTTTGTTTTACATTGTAATGAATAATTTACATCTTTTTTCACTTCAATTTTACTATTTTGTATCACCCATTTTTTAACATGCATTGTGTATTTGGATAAATTGCAGGCATTTCCAATAGGCTCACCACTAGTGGCTGATATTTCAAGGGCAGTGTTAAATGTGACAGAAAGTGAAGTAATGAACCAAATACAAAAGAAATGGTTTGGTGATCAAAACAACTCCCCTTCTTCAAGTTCTGAGGTAACTTCTTCCAGGCTCAATCTCAGCAGTTTCTGGGGTCTTTTCCTCATCGCGGGCTCGGCCGCCGTCTTATCTCTAATCCTATACTTCATCATCTTCTTGTACAAAGAGAAACACTCCTTAGATCAAGTTGATTCTAAAGCCTCCATTTTGAAGAAAATTGGAGTCTTCTTCAAAATTTATGATGCCAAAGATTTGACTTCCCATACTTTTAAAAAGAGTCATCTTCCTAATACACCGGTTGAGGCCTCGCCGTGCACAAATTACCCGCCGAGTCCATCGGTCGATTCGATCCATGATCATAGCTTTGAATTCTTCAGTGAGTTTGGTGATTCGAGCCCGGGAAATCAAGCGTCGCCGGAGATTGAGCTCACTCCCGGAAACTAAGAGGTAGTGGTAAAAAATGGGAGGAGAAAATAATCTATGTGAATAGTTAATTCATAGTTTCAGGGCAGTGTAGGTTGAGAAAGGAAGCAATTTAGATATGTTTTTGTAGATAAATTCTATCTTCTTTTGTACACACCTTAGTAACAGATGAATGATAAATTAATTACTCTGAAATTTAAAGAATTAGTTCAGGTAGTGTTTGCTTGTTGTATCTATATTTAGAAGTTAAAATAGAAGGGGATCTATATGTTAATCCTTTTATTATGGTTTGATTTACACACATTCTTACTACTGAAAGTCGAATCGGGTAAGGGATTTTATAACACCAAATATATTGGTTACGATCACAAAGGATAGTACAGCAGTTGCCGATTTGACCACGCAATCCACTATATATTCATTTTGTTTACAGAGGAGAAAACACCAAGAGGCAAGAAGTACACATTCACAACCTCACATGATGGAATAATAAATTTAAGCTTTTTAATTCTCCATTTATCTCAACTTTAAATACAATGGTAATTGATCCCATTACAAAAAATCACTGATTAGTAAAACCAACTAATAGTTAAAAACTAACTAAATATAATAACCTATTTAATCATATTATTGGAAAAAAGAAACTTGTACGAGTAACTAATTATGTGTTTTATTTTAACATATTTATTTCAAGGGGGTGATCGTTGAGGTGATAAAATTATGATAAAAAATTATTAAAATAGCAATTGACGTTGGGAAACTCGACCAATCTCATGAATATATTTTAGGTAAGTGGCCACACATGAATTTGAATTCATCACTTGAAAAGGTAAAGAAAAACATGTGACTACTACACCAATATGTGGTTGATTATTTTGAAAAATATTATATTACATCATAAACATATAAATTTATAAATAATTTTAAAATATCAATTTATCCACTAAAATTGCCCTATGTTAAATCACACATCTATTCGCTAAAAAATATGTATATATATATATATATATCTATAAGAGAGAAAAATAAAGCCCAAGAATAAAATTGGGGCCGTTTTAAAATTAGTGAAGTCCATAATTGAAATTGGGTCATTTTGAAATTAGTGCTTCTTAGGGGCTTTAGTGAATTTCGTCCTTTCTGACATGTCGGAAATAATTATCAGAAATTGTAATATTTAGACAAATGCAATTTATTTCAAACTCCAAAATTAATTAGATTGATGGGTTCTCACGTGAATTTTATAATTCAATCTCAATTATGTTTCCATTTATAACATACTTTTTAATTTTAAATGCAAATTATTTAGAACCTATTCCACAATAATTTTAAATCTCATTTTCGATTTTTAAAATTAAATCATTCGATTTATAAATAAATTTTTTTATTATACAAGTTAGTTTTTAAACTCTAAAATAATGTAGTTTACAAGAATCTTGTTTTTTTATTTCTAAAATTTTACGAAGATTTCAAAAGTATCGCACAATGTAAATAAAATGTTGTTTTCCCCTTGGACTATTTTGTAATTTTAGTCAATAGCTTTTATATTTTTGTAATTTTACTCAATAGCTTATATATATATTGGTTTTAAATATTAGTTAATTTTATCAGGTACATGTTCTCTTCTCATGAAGTCGAAAATTTGAGTCTCCCCTCATACAATTTGATATGATATTAAAATTTTTTTGTTAGTTTTACTTTATTTTGCCAATTGGTTTTATAAGTTGAGATTAGCTAAGTAAATGGAATTAGTTTTTCCTTTTTACACATTCCAAAATTTGAAAAAGAGCATTGGATGTTATAATTAATTAGGTCTTTGGTGAGAGTTCATTATCATGGATGTCATTTACCATTTCTCTCTCTCATAATATAAAGAAGAAAACTATGATTTAGTGAATCAGTTGGTTTATTTTTCTATGTGAAAAGTTTTTTACAATTTAATTTTAGAAGTAAGATTGAATGTTTAATTAATAAAATCCATGCATAACTCAACTCGCAATGAGATAGTAAGACTTCTTTCCCTTAAATTATAAACGGCTTAGGTTGGAGTGACAAAGTTATTTTTCTTCTTAATAAAAGTCTTTCATATTAACACATGAATTAGTCGTGTTATAGAGTCACATAGATTAGGTTTAATGTATAAGATTTGATATGTAATATATGGCCATTTACTAAATTAATTTAAAAATTAATTTTTATGAAAAAATATAAATTAAAACAAGGAAAATACTTGTCTCCTCACTGGTTAGGAGGAGTTCCTCCTGATTTTCCTACTTGTCTTATTCCAGTTGGTTAAAATAAATTTGTGAGTCCCATATATTTAATAAAAAAATAATATATTTATTATCTTTTAAATATATTTTAACCAATAGAAATGAAACAAATCATATAGTAGGAGGAGATCCTCCTCACTAGTTAAGAGGTAAGTATTTTCCTTAAAACAATATGTCACGAGATATAGATTGAAAGGATGAACATATATTTTGAAAATTTTAAAAGTTTAAATAGAATATTTCATATGATAAAAATTGAAACGAAAGAAGAGTGAAAGTATAAAGACTATTTATGGTTACTAAAAAAAAAGACTGTTTATGGAATAAAAGATAGTAATTTTCTTTACAATATATAAAAATGCATGTATCTATGTAGAGATTGCAACAAATGCATGCACAGTTGATGTTGTCGCCAATGTAAAGTTCTGATGCTCACGTATTCAAATAATGACTAAACAGACCACTCCCACACTTAAATGCTCAATACTATGTTATATATATATTCAATGAACCATACATATTTATAACCTTACCAACCTAATTAACTTCCAAAATTCAACCTACTTATTGTATTATTTTGAAAAAAAAAAAACTAATATATTATTTGGTACCAATTTGCCTTTGTGCAATCTCAAAACTAGAGTTTTTGATATTAAAAAAAAAGTTTTTGAAACCTTAATCAAACATCATTTTATTAAACAATAGTTTTAAAGTCAATTTTCATTATCAAGCTAATGTGTCTATTTTTAAAATTACTATCTTATCAGTCATTAAGCTAAATTGTATGTACTTTATAAAAATTAATGGATTTTACTTATGCAAATCATAGAAAATAAATAAGGGGTGATTACAAATCTAAAAAATCTAACAAATTATTGAGTTTATCAAACAATATTTTTAATCAACGTCTAAAAGTTATCGAATTAGCTAAATATAAATAGTAACTTTTATGTGAAATGATTAGTATTTATTATAGTCAATTTAAGAAATGATATTTTTAGTGATAAAAGGAGTTGTCGATGAAAAACGAAAATCGTCGTTAAAACTCTACAATGATGAGAACATAATATCCTTGATAATTAATGTGGTTAAAAGTGTGTCGGAGTAGGTCAACAAAGATAAAATAATAAACTTTTACGTTAAAAATATGTTTTGTTGCTAATGGTCACATATAGTGACCATTTTTTTTTATCAATAAAATTGTTTTTTCTTACCGTGAGTTAATCAACTATTCATCACAATTATGGTATTAGGCTCTTTTTATGGGTTTTGAGTTAGTTTTTGGTTATATATGGAGAGAATACTCATGAATTAAATCATGTGAAATAAATTAAATGTGATGGATTCTACTATTCATTTATCGTTAATAATAAATACATAGAATATTTCAGCAATAAAAAAAGTATGGAGAATTTTTAGTAGAACAGAAATACTAGAAATTTTCCATACACAGGTGTTGCTATGACTTTGGTCATTTTGTGAAAATTTCAGGGTAGTGAGGGATGAGTGAGACGACATCAAAACAACGAGCCAAAGCCTTCTCTCACTCATTACATTATTTTCCATATTCTCTTTCCTTAGGATTGGTTTTGCTTTTTTCTTGTTGGTCACAGATTGGTTTTTTGCCTTTTAACAAAAATAATTTAATAATAATAAATATCTGCTTTCTTAATGCCTTTGCACATTTCTAGAAACTCTTTCTTTCTAGAAAGAGAAGAGGCGAAATGGTCCTAGAAATTGAGGGTATCCAACCCCCACTAATAAGGAAAGTGACTTCACATTTTAAAAGGTTAAATGTCATCTCTCTCAAGCTTCACCCCCTTTCATTTATTTTCCTTTTCTATTTCATCCCTCCATGGAATTTAGAAAATAGTAAAAATTCTATCATATTTTTTTCTAGCTTATTTTAAAAATTAACGAAAGTTCATTTTATTTTATAAAACAGCATTTTTTATCTGCTTTCACTAATGAATTGTTTTCATAAAATTAATGATTGTTTTTTTCTTGTATTATTGTATGATTAATCTTATTATTGTGTTTTATATTTCTAATCCGAATATTTTAAATTAAAATTCAATTATTATTTTTTTAAATCTTGTTAATTTTGACTATTTTATAAATTTATCATATAATTAAAGTTTAAAAAAGTGTAATTTTTATAATTTTAAAAACTTTTACTATTTTTAAATTTATCATTTGTAAACTTTCATTTTTTAAATAACAAAAGAGTAACTGAAATGAAAAAAAAACACATTTTATGTAAAAATACTGTTTCATTTATTATTTTTAACTATATTAATCGTCAAACCCTAAAAATTATTAGTTATTATAGATGGAGCAAAAACTCTATTGTTCTTCAATAACATGCAAAGAGAAAAATGAATGATAAAGTAGTTGTATAAAAAAAATCATTAAGGGGTGTTTGGAATGGGGGGTGGGGGTGGGGATGGGTTTAGATAGTCTATATTTGGATGTGTATGGGGTATGAGTTATATAAGTCTGAGGTTAGATAACATATGTTTGGTAGGTGGTTTTAGTTTGAGTTTTGTGTTGTTTAATTATTTTATGAGGGGTTAGTAAACCCACCAATATTACTATTTAAAATCCATGGATTTAGTAGATTAAACCTGGGGTTTCAAGATCCATCTAATAAACATGGGGAAGGCTATTGAGGCCCACCCCACCCAACCCTAACCCGCAAACCAAATGCCCCCATTTTTTAATATGAATGGAGTGTGTATCTAAGAAGCTACGATTGCTTCCATTTTATAGAATAGAAAAACGATACGAATTCTATGTTGTTCTAAAGAATCTTCACTTATGTAAAATATTGTAATTCAAATTTAGATTTGAATGTAATTAATTGTTATAAAACTAAACACACAATTAGACAAAGATGCCGCAACCAAAACTTATTAGGTTTGGGCTTCATGTTACAAGACCTCTCTACAATGTGATCTAGAGAGGTCCCATGAAACAAGGGTTGATTACAAATTTAGAAGATTTTTTTTTTATAATATTTCAAATATAGTATATATATATTTTTTAAATAATGTATAAATTTAATAAAATAAAATTATTATAATTTTTATAAACATATTATGTTTACTAGCTATACCAATCACTGATTTTATTAACAATCAATAACTGAATTATATGAATAAATGGGTATATCACTATTAATTAATCAATAAATTATCAGTTTTGGCATATTTAGAAGAGATAAATATAAATCATATATATGGTTAAAAACAGAGTTTTAAACACCCATGTGATTTGTAATGTTTCAAATCACACTCATCCATAGGTTAATTTTTAACGAATTTCAGACACATGGTTATTTTACGTCTATCACAAGTTTCAATTCCATTAAAAGTATCAAAAAAAAATTTAAGAGATGAGTGGAATTTGTAGATTATGTCATTGCTAAAAAAATCGTAAAATCTAAACTTCGTACATATCTATTAAAATTTTCTTATTATTTTCAATGAAATTAGATCATGTGATAGTTGTAGAATAAATATGTATAGAAAATTAAGAATTTGTCTCAAATAGCATAAATCTGCACATTAATTACTAAAATGTTTGAACTTTTTAAAATTACTCAAATAGAATAATTATAGTTCAATAAATTATTGAACTATTTTTCATAGGTGTTTTTAATGAATTTTATTGTTTTTTGGTTTTTTAAGTTCAACTCCAATAATTTATTGAACTATTTGATCATTTTTTATTATTATTTTCAATTAATTTGTTAATTTTTTTAAATTTTTTTAGTTCAATAAATTATTGAACTATAACTTTGCTATTTGAGTAATTTTTAAAAAGTTTTGACATTTTAATAATTAATATGCAAAAATATGTTATTTTAGTAATTGTCAAAATTTGATAAAATGTAATGACAAATAAAAAGTAAAGACCTATAAAATTATTAATAATTCCTTATAATATATTTAAAAAATAATTATGTGTATGCAGAGGTTAGATTTACATTTATAATGAGCATTAAAAAGGGATGATTTATTTTAATTTTAATTTTAAAAAGAGGTATGGGGGTTGAGGGTGGCAGGCTTTTTGGATTTCGGCGGAGGAAAGAAAAAGAGAAGGGGGTACAGATGTGGCTGTTTCTTGTCGCTATCTCTGGCATCCCACGTGGACTCCGCAACTTGATCGGAGCCTTAAATTTCTTTCCACGTGGCAATCACACTCACTCCCTTTTTTTCTCTCTCTCTCTCTCTAAAAACTAAAACAATTGCCGTTTCCGATTATGACCCCCTCATCACGTTACGTCCGTCAGCGTTTTCAGGCGGTCCCACTTTCCCTTCCGTTATTTTTTCTTTGGCTTTGCTTTGAAAGTTTTGGATAATTCAACCGTTTTCTATCACTCACCGTTGAGTATTCAGCAATCCTTCCACCGAATACATGGAAAAAAAAAATACACCCTTCTATTTGACCAATATATTGATTTTTATCTTTTTTTTTTTTTTAACTATTTTAACTCATTGAGTTTAGGGATGATGACTGGATGAGGTAAGGTCGAGGATACACTTCCTATACTTTTATCTGCAGGATTTTTAATCTCCATACTCTACCCTTATCCCCTAATTAAAAAATCGGAGTGGGTTAAGGGGTTCCCCATTTAAGAATCGGGTTCCCACAGGGGAATATTCCTCATTTTATATTTTAATTCTTATTTAATAAGGAATATAAAAATGAAATTTATATTTAAAATATACATTTTTAAGAAAAAAAAATACAATACTAAATCCTTTTATAATTTATTAAGTTAATATAACCATATTATATATATATTTCAATAAATAAATAAAGATAAAAGTAAACAAAGTACATAAGATATTATTAAAATACAAGTGGCGGGAATGTATTCTCATCCTTGTACACTAAAATAAATCGGAGAAAATTTTCCCCTCTAACCCTAACACTATAAAATAGGGATTCCCCGCCCCCGGAGAATTTTATCATCCCCGATTGAGTTAGATTAAAAAATATATATTTGAATTCAATCAAGAAGGTTCCTATTAACTTTTTTTTACGTGTATCAATTTTATTATATAAATACAATAGTGGAATTTATATATTTATTACCTATTAATATATTTTATTAAATGGAATTGGTTCTTCTAACGGATGAAAACTTAAATATCTTCTTTATTTTTATATTGATTTCGTCAGTTTACAATTTAGATGAAATAAAAAGTAAACGTATATGAAATAATCAAATATGTTTACGTAATGCTAATGTATAGTTATATGAACATATTGGCATAATAAAAGTAAGTGTTTATCTTGAAAGACCACGGAACATGATCATTAGAAACTTGACCTTTAAATTACCTATATGGGATAAAATTATCAAACCTAATGAGATACATACTCATCCTTAAAAGACTCACACGATTTACGAGACAAGACCTTCAAATTGGTAGGGTAGATCACCGAGACATGAGCTTACCCTTACAGGGGATTCTTTTACTACTTAGATAATAAACGTTGCAGCTCTTCTTAGAAGAAGAATCAAGCTTTGGTACCAAAGTCCAAAACATTAGGTGAGGTGGGTAAGAGATTATGAGGATTTTGTAATTGAGGAATGATATGTAACCTAAGATCTAATAATGACACTTAGTTAAGTAGTTTAATCATAACACTCTCACTATAAAACACAACGAACGAAATGGTTATAAGGGTGGACATATTTTTCACGACACATTAGTTTTAGTCTGAGTTAAGTATCAGAGGGTGTCAAGTTAATATTAAATCAATTTTTTTACACGGATAACGCTGAAGACCAGCTCAATGAGTTTATTGAATTATTTTTTGATAGTAACATAATTCGTTGGATTAAATTAATTAATTAATTAAATACAACAATTTCAATGGAATAGTGAAACATTGTTGGCAGACTTGGGGAAGGAGCATTTTAACTTTATAATAATTTTATGAAATAAATAAATAAATAAATATTACGCAGTGGAAAAGGAGAAAGGAAAGGAACCCAACCTAGGGGTAATACCGTAAAATCCACCCAACCAACTCATCAAAGAAACTGCAAGTGATGTCGTATTGTCGTCGATATTAAAAGGGTGAATTGATTGGTGGAGGAATCCAATTATATATATATATATATATATAAAATAAGAAAAAAAAGGAAATAGGGTTAAGCTTAGCCGCAGGCAGGTAAACGAAATGGGATTGGTGGAAAAGGGAGGTGGAGTTTGGCTTTTCGTAATATCAAGAGAGAGAGAGATATGATCCATTTGCAAATATCCATTTCATTCATTCATTCATTCATCTATCTAAATATCAAATCTGAATTCTGATCCATATTCCAGACTCTGATATTATCCACTCAATTACTTCCACACACTAACTCTCTCTCTCTTAAGTTTTTTTTTCTCTGATCCTTTTTTGGGGAGTGGTTATTGTTAATTTTTTCTTTATCTGAGTTAAAAATTAAAATAAGTTTATTATTTGGCAGAGAAGACAGTAGCGGTTGGCTTTGATTGCGGATGTGAACCGGTAGCGGTGGTCGGTCATTTCAATAATCGTCCATGGAATATGGTTTCGGCTCCGTTTTTTGAACTATTAGTTTTGTTTCGTGTTTTATCATATATATGCAGGAGTTAGGATTCTCTGCAAAAATAAAACTTGATGTGGGATTTCTAATTTATTTTAACAATTATTTATTTTTATTTTTTTTCATACTAATTTAAAGTAATATATTTTGGTACTTAAAAACTTGAGGTATTTGCAAATCTAGCAATTTATTTTAGTAATATTTGTAAAAATAAAAGCTAAAAAAAATATTTACAAATATAGCAAATTTTGATCATGTTTATCAGTGATAAACATTGAATTACATATTTTTACACTATGTTTATCACTGATAAACATATAAATCAGTATTTATCAGTGATAAACATGATAAAAATTGTTATATTTACAAATACTTTTTTGAGTTGATATTTTTATAAATATTGCATAAAAAATTGCCACCCAATGAAATTTCCCCTAAAAACTTTGTATTAAAATTCATATTTGTTTTTTTGTCTTAAATTCTTGTAATTTTATATACTAAATTATTATATTTTAAATTATATGATCTCTGTAAGAATAGTCTTGATAATATGAGATTTCATCTCAAAACTAAGTAGTAATGAGAAGAGTAACCAAATATTTTATAAATATTGTTAACTTCTTTCATTTTTCTGATGTGAGATATTTAACAAATTTTAAAAAAATAATCTAAAATCTAAACTTATTCACGATATTTTAAATTAATATGACCTATTAAATTTAGTTATTATATGTCAACCTAAGCATATTTAACTGTAAAGCACCTATTCTCTTTATGAGATCAAAAGTTTGAGTTTTTCCTCCTTAATTTGATGTAATATCTAAAAAGAAAATTTTATACAATTATATAAGTAGCAATGTGGTTAGATATAAGTAGTGGGTAGTAAAATTACTGAAAGTGATTAATAATTTCCTCACGACTAGCGAAAGTTGACAAGTGCAGGAAATAAGTATGTAATAAAAACTTCATTTCCTTTTCAACTTCACCCCTCCATGAATAACAAGTTTATGCATAAAGAATAATGGTGAAAATTTAGTTACATCAATGTATAGTTATCTAGATAATTATAATTTCTAATTCTAATCGATATGAGGATATAATCACAAGCTAAATAATCCTCTTTTAAATAAAGTATCACCGAGCCTCCTCTCACTTAACAGTCACTCATTTGTATGCTCTCTTCATTATAAAAAACTTTTATCCAAATCACCTCCTCTTATCTAAAGCACTAACTATGAATTGCAAAATATTTGACACCAACCACTTCTTGATTACCCCCTTAACAATTCTCCCCTCCAATAAATAATCATATTGAGTCTCCGTTGAAAATTATTGTCCAATAAAACTTACCGATAGATCATATTATTACATTATTGGACTCACCATTTTATTTGACACTCTTTGAGATTCTATTCACATTACTATGTATGGACCATGAGTTTGACACCACTTATAAAGATAACATTCCATTGAAAAATCTCCACATTAATATTGTTCTATTATAAATAGAGTGTGCAAAAATGGTAATTTAATAATAGACATTTTTAAAAATAATAAACAAAATTAAAATTGACATTCTTACACTGATATCTACCAATCTTTTATCGAGATTGGTCGAATCTAATATCGAGATTGATGGAATTCAATATAAGAAATGTAATTTTAAAAATATTTATTACTTTTAAAATTAACTATAAGAAAATGTCATCGGCTTATAAATTTACGATGATTCTCCATTCTAATTGAAGTGGAACCAACAATTCTCACTCTAAGAAAAACCTGAAAGACGGTGCTGAAAAAGTCACAGAAGCCAAGCCATGCCTCTGCCACCCCAATTGGACCTAATTATAAAATTTAAGACAAAAAAAAAAGTTTTGTAAAAAAAAAAACACTCAAAAAAAAGAAAACAGTCACCAATAAGCTACCACTAACACATCAAAATGATGGCAAAAGTCAGTTAATTTAATTTTATGTAACAAATTTGCGTGCGGGGAGGGGACCATTTCCAAGTTGCGGTAATTTCAACATCATCTAAAATAATACCTTTGATGTTGAGATAATTTCAGGTCTAGTTTTTGTGTAAAAATTCTTCTAATACATTAAATTTTCATCGATAAAAATTAATTAAAAGAACTCAATCACTTGATCAATATTGAAAATTGTTAGTGAAAATAGTTTAGATTTTCTCTTAATTTCTAAATTCAAGATATAAGTTGATGAGAATCGTATCTCAAATAGTATATTTTAAATATGTATTTTTATTTATATCATTAATAATTTTTTATTTAAATAAGAGATTTATTGTTTATTAAAAATAGATGTATATTGTCAAAATTAAATTAATTATTAACCTATAATAAAATGAAGGTTTTAATTTTAAAAAATCATTTAATGATAATTATTTATCTCAAAACATAATAGTAAAAATTAAAAATTAAAAGTTAATATTAAAATTAATATATTACTTAGATAATTTTTAAAAACTATGTTATATAAATAATTTCATTTTTTTATTTTTATTTTGATAATTCCCCTTAAAATTTATAAGTTCAAGTTGTTCAACCTATCCCCCCATGGAAGGTAAAAAAGTAAGTTACATTATATATAGTTTTTATAAAATTGAAGTGCGAAATCGATAAAATTAAAGTTGGTCAATAAAAGTAAATGTAATGAAGCAATTACCTGCATCTCATGTGTCCTCGTCCCTGACTATCACTTAGATGAAATTTAATTTAGATTTCAGAAGAAAATTAAACTGGACAATAGGGAAAATAATAAAAATTAGAAAGAATGGTAAAATAACATTTTAGTCCTGAGTTTTCACTCAAGTTTTATTTTCGTCCCTAAATTTTTAAACGTGATATTTTTTGTCCCTAAGTTTTCTGATAATTCGTTCCGTTGTCATTCCTTCTGTGTTTTTCCACCTGAGACACTAACAAATGACTTATGTGACATGTAATTGATGATGTGTCATTATATAAATATAGAGTGAAATTAAATGACGTGGAAAAATAAATATACAGTGAGTTTTAAGATTGCAATTAAGGAGAAACGGATGAGATTAACCTCAACTGTATATTCGTTTTTCCACATTATTTAACATCATTGTATATTTTTATAATGTCACGTCATCAATTACATACCACATAAACTCTCTGTTAGTGTCCCAGAGCGGAAAAACACGGACGAATTGACTAAAACAAAACGAGTCATAAAGTTCAGGGACGAAAATGTTAGTTTTGAAATTTTAGAGACGAAAATAAAACCATAAGGAAAATTCAGGGACCAAAATGATATTTTACCCTATAAAAAAATGGTTATAAATTCTCTTACTATTTATGGGATTCCATTTCAAACCAATTTATTACTAAAGGAGTAACTCATAATTTTAAAAACATTATCAAATCCCCTTCATCTTATATCATCACTATATACCCACTAAAGATAATGACTTTTTTACCTCACTATTCTTAAATTGAATCTTTTCTACGATTGGATGCTCGTTTGAACTGGTAATGCATTGATATCATTTTAATATTTATGGGTTCCATTTTTAAATTCAATTATTTACGAGAGAAGTAATTCATATTATTATAATTATTATTTTATCTTTTAAATATAGAATCCTTAACTGATTTAAATTTTAGTGATAATATCACAAATTTGTCAACCCTCATAAAAGAAAAGTATGGATTGTATTGTGTGAAAGCATTTTGTGATGAAAAATTAGAGAGAGAGAGAGAGATGGAGAAAATGAGTATGGAGGATATCTGTCTTGGAAGAGGATGTAGAGGGGAAAAGGGCATATTAAAAGGGCCAAGTTCACTGTTCCAAGAACAGACTCCAATCATGTTGAATTATTTGATTAAAACAGCACCCAAAAAAAAAAGAGAGAGATTGGAACTTGAGGTTTATGACAGTGGATGGAGATCCTTTTGTCAGTCTCTCTCCTAAAAGCCTTTGCTGACGGGTTTTTTTTTTTTTTTTTCTAAGTTTCGTCCCACCCTTAACCGTGTTTGGTAGAAGGGTCGGGTGAGTGGAATTCATTAGTCTAGTTATCTTAAATTTAACTTTTTTTTAAATCATAGTTTTGGAAAAGAAAAAAACTAAGCAACATAAAATTATGATGAAGCTCATCTATCAAATAAATACAATAATTATAAAATTCAAGCTTCTTAAACTCATACATAAATACAGATTATATAAACGTGAACTTCACAAATCCAGACTGTTAGGGGAAAACCGGGCCACCACAACTTCACATTGGTATGATATTATCCACTTTGGGCCTAGGCCCGCATGGCTTTGCTTTTGGTTTCACCCAAAATGTCTCATACCAATGGAGGTGTACCCTTCCCCTTATATTCCCATGATCATCCCCTTCTTAACCGACGTGGGATTTTGTTCGCCTCAACAATCCTCCCTGAACAAATATCCACCGAGCCTCCCTTCCATCCGTCCACTCTATCCAGGCCAACTCTCTCTCCAGGAGCTCACCGCCTGTCCACTAGAGCCCACCATGGATCGGGTTTCCGAGACTTCTCATCTTGTTAGGACTGAGGATTCCACCCACATCGTTAGGGCCGGGCATGGCTCGATACCACTTGTTAGGGAAAACCAGGCCACCACAACTCCACATTGGTATGATATTGTCCACTTTGGGCCTGCAGCCGCATGGCTTTGCTTTTGATTTCACCCAAAAGCGCCTATACCAATGGAGGTGTACCCTTCCCCTTATATTCCCATGATCATCCCCTTCTCTAACCGATGTGAGATTTTGTTCGCCCTCAACACAGACTATATAAACTCCGGCATAACAACTCCTCTTATATATCAAACATACTATGATGCTACTTTCATTCAACTACATTATTATTTGATTTTTACTAGATTTTGTAATTATAAAGGTGAATTTTTTTAATATCTTCTTATGATGATCAATTAGTGTTGTTAATTATGCTTGTCAAAAGAGTGTTTAGTACTAAAAAAATCTAGAATTGGAGTGTAATGTAAATGTAGAAAACCAATGTATTCATGAATGGAGGATGTTTGGATCCAAATCTTATTAGATTCTGATAAGTTCAAAGATTTGTCTAGTCATGATTCATGAATCACGAACGATGGGTATATCCATGTTTACTTCGTGATATATATCATAGATTATATTTGAATACATTTGTGAGTTATCTGGCTGCGACACGCTCGCGAGTATGATACGACGAAAGTCAGCTTCATCCATTTAGAGAAGATTCATGCTCGAGTTGCGATCTTCAACACAAGATTTATTGGGTTGTATTTGGAGATGTATTGGGTTTGAACGAGTTTATTTAGTCTGGATTTATTAAACATGTATTTGGATTATGATATAGGACGTAATTAGTAATAATAGTTTATTTTAATTTGTCAATTAGTATTTAGAAATTTAGTTAATTATATTTTCTTCTAAAGTTATATAAAACTACATTTAGATTTTTTTATAGCTTTTGAACTTTTAACATTATTAATCATATATAAAATATCTCGAAATTCTGAAGAAAAAAAAAGTTTATTAGTGTAGTTTAAATAACTCACTATCCAAAATTTTAAAATCAGGAGATAAATACAGAGGGAATTTATATAGTCCAAATATTTTGTCAAAATCTGCAAGCCAAACATCCCTTAAAGTTTCATTTCGAGAGGTCGAAGTCAAGCTAAAAGATTAAGAACAGCCTACACCTTGAACCCTAAAATCAAATAGAAGATAATATCAATATTTGACCAGTTAAACTATGTTGTGGAAGATAATGAAAAGATTAAATATAAGTAGGAGTGGTATAGAAAAATTCCATAAATATAGTCCGTTCTAATTTTTTTTTTTTGTCTGAAATTAGTGTTGGGATTTGGCAAGTATATGAAAGGATTGATAAATCCCTAAACTTGCTCAACAAATTTGCTTGGTGACCAAAGCTTAATTATGACCATAGGATTTTCTTGGTGGGCAAAGATGAATTATGACCATTGGATTTTACTTGGTGACCAAGGCTATTTATATTATAAATAGAGGCAACTCTTTGTTGGCAAATGTATCCCAAAAATACTGAGAGTGTATTTGTATTGGGTTCGGGGAGGATTTTGTTTAGAGTGTGAGAAATATTGTAAAAGAAAGGGTTTACTTTCTTGAGGGTTTTTTGAGCGTAATACACGATTAAGTGTATTGAATATTTTTCACTGTAACTCTTGATTTATCATAGTGAAATCCGCAGCGGTAGTAACTGAACGTAGTCAATTGAGGTGAACCAGTATAAATTCTTGTGTCGTTTGATTGTGTTTGTTTTTTTATTTTTCTCGATTATTTCTCTTTATTTCTAGCGGTAAATGTGGAAAAGGTGGTTTTTTTCCCAACAATTACTTCATTTTTAATACACAATTTATAAAAGTGTTATGTTTTATTTATGTACAAAAATTATTTTAAAATGGGTTGGAAAGCCTCACATTTTGACCAATAAGGGAGGGATTAAGTAGGTCATCTTATTTTCATTTATATATATTACGTCCAATTTAAAATCGTATTAAAACAGTTTCAGCACTTGTCAGTTATCCCTACTTGATCTCAACAGTAGTCACCAGAACTTGTACTATTTTTTTTAACAAAGTTTAACACTAACAAAATAAAATAACACGAAGACAAGGTATAAATCTTTTTCTTTTGTCTGATAATGAATATTCTAAAAAATAATTTTATAAAACTATTGTTAATAAATAAAGAACGGGTACGGTGAACTAGGAAAAAAAATGTACTTATTACATTCAATTTTATAAAAATGTACTTATTACATTCAATTTTATATAAAAAGGGGGCAATAGCCTCTCCCTCTAAAATATGGCTATGCCAATTACTATAAGATATTATTCTCTATCTAATTAATTTATTGTTAGATGCATATATTGATTTTATTTTTTCTTTAATTATTTCAAATAGTAAACTTCAAGTGTCATGAAAAATAAAAATAGAATGATAATTTTTTTTTCTGATGGAAAAAAAAAGGTGTTTTTTAATAATTTCTTTATTTTATAATATATTTATATAAAAAAATTCTAACAAAAGGTTATAAAAAATTGTTTTAAAAAACTACTTCTTTTGTTGTGAAAATTGGTTGATGCCTAAAAAATATTTCAAAAATCAATAGAATAAATAACTAAAGAATGTTTAATAAATGATCTTGCTTTTTAAAAAATTACAAAACTTTTTTTAAATAGAATCTTACTAATTTTTTTTATAATAAAAATCTTACTAATTTTAAACTTAAACAATATATATAAACACAATTTTAAAGATTTCAATATATTTTTAGAACAAAATTTATATTCTTTCACACCACTAATTTTGGGTTAACCTGATAAGTTAAACTTTTACGTTCGATAATATTTGATTTAACATTTGTTTTATCATAGTTTAACTGACTATTTTGTTTTTCCAAAGAAAAAAAGAGTGAAGCAAGCTACCACACCCTCATATTGTTGTTTGGAAAAAGATACCAATAGAGAGAATAATTTTTACTATGTAATTAGGTTACTATAAATTAAACATAATTTTTAAAATATATGTTTAGTTTGAGTATCTTCACATTTCATTTCCTTTACTTTTTTCAATGATCATGTCTCTCTCAATTTATTTTTTAATAATTGAATTATATATAAATTAATATATGATTAGATCATGTTCTGAATTTAGATTGTAAGAACATTCTTCTATTTAATTCACTTAATTTTATTTAATTTATAAATTATTTTTAAAAAAAATTCTTAACCTAAAAAATTCAATTCATACATTCCATAAGGTAGAAGGATTAAATCTTTATTAAAAAAAAAGTGGGTGACCTAAATGTTATAAAAATTGAAATACAATCACAGAAAAATATGTTTTAACCTTATAAACATGTGAGTGTCCATAAAATAACTAGTATTCCGTGTGAATAAATAATTGAAAAGGATTCCCACCAAGAGTTCACGAAAGCTCTCCATCTCATTAATCAATTGCAGGCAATAAAATTTATTAAAAAAACAAAAACAAAACAAAAGAAACAAAAGCAATTTTCCAAATTGGGAAAAAGTCCAAAAAGATATATTCTAAATCCTTTCCCTTTTTTCTCCCTAAAAAATAATTACAACAATAATAGCCCTAAAACTTGACCAAATTACCCCTTCTTCCAATCTTTCCTAGATAGCTATTTATTAACACCCACAATAGCCCCTCCTTTTCATATTCTCTCCTCCATTGTTTTCTCCTCTCAATTTCTTTACCAAATCCCATGATTCTTCCCTACAATTTTCCCTAACCAAATTTCCATTCATATATATACTAAGAAAAAAAAATGGAATTAGAAAATCAAAAAGAAGATCAAGAATCTCAAATTTCAGGTGCTTATATCCGAAGCCTTGTTAAAGAATTAAGAACTACCAAAGACCCCATCAATTCAAATCAACCCAATTCTTCAAATGAAGGGATTTCTCAAAAACCACCAAATTTGACCGGAAACCGAAAATCGCAGCCGCCAGCGCCGCCGCAACACAAGAAACAAGTCCGCCGGAGACTCCATACAAGTAGACCTTACCAAGAAAGACTCATGAATATGGCGGAAGCACGGCGGGAAATCGTCACTGCCCTTAAATTTCACAGAGCCTCCATGAAAAAAGCCGCCACCACCACCGGCGATCAAAACCAATCGCCTGCGGTAGAGGATCCGCCGCCGGCGAGATGTCCAGAAGGAAAAATCAGGCCCAGAAAAAATCCGAAAGCAAACCCATGTTCAAAATCGGATCTTTTTCCGACCCATAATAATTATTATTACCAATCATCAAATTCCCTGTCTTGGTCTCAATTCCCAATCCCTCACGACATTGCATTACCGGAACAAACCCTTGGTCTAAACCTTAATTTCCACGATTTCAACAACCTGGAAACGAGCATCTACCAAAACGGCAGCGTTTCTTATAATTCAAATTCAAATTCATCTTCTTCTTCATCTCCTAGTCTCTCTATCGCGACCGATCCCAATTCAGGAAATTCAACAGCATCAAATAGCGGCGGCGGCGGTGGAAGAGGAGGAGGAGGATTACACGTGGCAGTAGGAGATGAGGAGATGGCGGAGATAAGATCAATAGGAGAGAAACATGAAATGGAATGGAGTGATAAGATGAATTTGGTGAAATCAGCATGGTGGTTTAGGTTTTTGAAGAAAGAAGAAGATCATGGATTTGGGTTTGGGAATTTTAATCAATTTGATGATCAAGCTGCTTTGGAATTTCCAGAATGGTTGAATGATGGGAATGAAGATGGCCGTTTTTTCAATGATTATTATTGCTCAGATGATTACTCCTTTCATGATCCTGCCTTGCCTTGGTAAGAAAACTAATCCAATTTTTGTGTTTTAAGTTTTCAGATTTTTCTGTTGAAAATGACATTTTTCAATTTTCAATTTAAATTTTATGTCTCTGTCTTCTCGAGATGGAGATAGAGAATAATTTCCAGTCTTTTGTTTTGTTAAAGATTTCAGGCTGGTTTTCTTTTTGGTGATCATCTTGTTTCTACTGTTTTATTCATTTCTTTCTTATTTTGCTGTTTTTATTCTTCCAAAGGATCACCTGTTTCATTATTGTGGAAGCTTTTGCTATTTTAAGAAGAAGAAAAAATCTATTTTAAAAAAATAACTCTCTCTCTTTTTAAGTAAATTAATATTTTTTATTAAATTTACTACATATTTTTTATTTTAAAAATACAACATCAAACTAGGTGGGAGAAGACTTGAAACTTCAAAGAAAGAAAGAGTAAAATATTGATACTTACCAATGTAAATTTATTATTCTTTTAAATTAGCTTTTGATATTATGTAAATGACTTACTCTAGGAATGAGTGAAAAATATTACTTAATTTTTTACAAAGAAAAAATATTCCCCAAATGAAAGCTACTATGTAAATAATACCTGGGTGGTTTTTGCTAAATGCATGAACACCCTTTCTATGGTTTGAAAATGACAAATCATACACCTGTGGTTCCAAATTATTTCAATGAAACATCTTCCCTTCAATATCATTAACTTTATTTTAGTCATAACTTCTTCGTTTGAACTTCGATTTAGATGATTAAAGATGTTTTGCAATCCTCATTTTGAGCTCTACGTTATGGTCACCTCAAAACTTCTAAATCATCATTAACCAAAAGGGTTAATGGCTTCGATCATACCTAGTATTTTGATTTTGATGATAATAAACTCTTTTGTTTATTGACGATTTCAAGTTTCGAAGCGACCGTAGCATAGAATTCGAAATAAGGATTTCAAAATATCTTGAATCGTCTAAATCGGATTTCAAACGAATAAGATATGATTAAAATAAAGTTAATGATGTTGGAGAGAAGAAGTCTTATTGAAATAATTTGAAACAGGTGTGATTTTTCATTTTCAAACCACAAAGATATTCATGCATTTGATAAAAAACACATAGGTCTCATTTGTATTTTACCCTATTTTTAATGATAATAAAAAAAAAGAATTTCAATTACTTTTCTATCTAGTTGTTTTGATCCCTTAAAAATAAGATTAGATCGATTTTTTAAATGATTAATAAAAAAAAATTCTAATAAATCTTCGATTCAGGAAGATCTAACTTGTTCATTTTTTTTTTCAATGATTAGTTTATTCTATCAATTTTCCCTAATATCCTCCATGTCAATGTAAAAATAGTTGATTTGAGGTTGTTTGTTATCCAATTGAACAAATTGAGATGCTTAAATTCTTAATCAATAGTATGTTTTAATTTAGACAACAATAATTGATGTCACATAAATTTGAATATAAGTTGTTCACGTGAACATCAATTATATATATATATATTCCTTTTCTTGACACCTATGCCAGTTCAATCAATATAAATATTTATATATTTATTTTCATGACACCTATTCCTGTTCTTATAAAGAAAAAAAATGTTATTTCAGTCCCTATTTACGGTGTAAACACAGGAATTCTCTCTCTCAGAGATTGAATTCAACTATCAAACTCAAACTTGTGACCTTGACTCAGATTGAGATAGGTCTAAATGAAGCATATGGGCTTTTTTTCTCCAAGAGGCTACACAGTTGATCCGGCCCGGCCCACTAAATTTTAATTTTTAATTAAAATTGAAAAAGAGTTTTACTAATTTTGTGCTTTTGGGTGTTTCTTTTTCCCTTTGGTTAATGCAGCATGGACATTGGAGAATTTGAAGGCATGGATGGGGAGTGGTTGGCTTGACAAGGATTTGATAATTATTTTTTGTTAGTCAAATCTTTGGCTCTTTTTTATGGGAAGAAAAAAAAGAGAGAATATTTCAATTTTGATAGTTTTTTTTTACTGTTCAAGCTATAGAAATAATACTGGAAAAAACGGTTGATTAAGAGTAGGAGGCGATGGAAAATAAGGGAAGAGCAGCCTCTATGCTTTCTCCTTTCTTATTTCTTTCTTGTTTCTATACTCAAAATCTTCCTTCTATTTCTATTTCTTTTATATTATTAGAAAATCTTTTAATAATTTTTTAAATTGTCATTATTAGACATTTGTTGAATAATATTTCTTATTTTTTTATTTAGATATACATGAAACTGGTGAAGGGAGCTCGAACATTCTCTCTTATAAAAACCCATGTTCAAGTCGGCCATTATTCCTTTTTCTTAATATATTTATTCAATTTTATTTTTCTATCTTCTCCTAAAATATGTCAACTAGATTCTGTATGGATATTGTTTTCAAAAGTAATTTTTTTTCAAAACAATTTTTAAGAAAAAATATAGAATAATTAGTATTTTTTTTCATATATTTGAAATCATTTTTCATTTTTAATAAGTTAATAATTTTAGAAGGAAAAAACAGTTCAAACATTTGATAATATATAAAAAAAAATGAAAAATACAAGAAAAGATAAGTTTAAACTAGTCATCCTAGAACTTGAAAACAGTATTCAAATAATAATTCAATCCGTTTGATACGTTTTCTAATTTCATTCAGTCTACCATTTCAACTGCTTTTAAATTCCATAATTTCTTTGGTCAATATTGTCGATATTCGTACGGAGAGAGAGGGGTACAAGAACACAATATTGTCTTCCTTTCTTTTCTCTAGCGAATTACATTAAATTTAGTCCTATGTTCTGTTTTATTGACACTTATACTTATATTATCGCACTAAAATTCATAAAATAAAACTATACCTTAAAATTAAATTTAAGGTAAAACCCAACCTTAATTGCTAATAGTATTTTATAGCTTATTTTTATTAATAATAATTAGTGTTTGATACTCATACAATATGGTATATAGATACTTCTCCAATAATCTTCATCCTAGAAACTCACTTGTATTCTTAGAAAATGAAGTTTTTTTTTTTTTAGTTCAAGGAATCTCCCATTTCTTCAGAAATCTGGTCGCTATAATTAATGCTGAAGGTGGAAATGCATTGGCGCTTATAGAAACGTGTGGTCTTCTTCATTATTTGAATCTCTTTTGTGGTCTGTTCCAACATTTTGTCAATGCTTGGAAGCTTGAAACGATCATCCGCCAGTCTCGCCAACCATCGACACCGCAGCTCCGCCGTGTGCAGGTTAGACACGCTCTCCAAATACCCCACAAACGCCATGTTTGGTATTAGTGGATGAATCACACCCCTGTGGCCAATGGCTTTATTAACGTACGTTTATAGAATTTTTCAAAAAAATATAAAAAACCGATGTTTTAGAAGTTTAGAGACTAAAATGAAATAAAGTCGTTTTTTTTACCGATATAAGGGAATGATTCCAGAAGAGTCAAGCAAGAGGCTATTGAAAGGGTGAGGCAACAAGGATTGGAGCTTGAATTTGCCAAGAAAACCAGTGTTGAGAATAACAACATCAGCTTCCAATTTGGTATTGTCTTCAAATTCAATTCCTCCATTCCAAAACCACCACCTAGATGCCCTTTTGAACTGTATCTTCCCTTTGTCTGCTTCCTCAAAGAAACTTTTAGGCATGATTGCCATTTGGCAAGATGCATAATCCTCTTCAAATGGATGCTCTGGTTTTAATCCATACTTCTCCAATGGCATCTTCCATGCCAAGTATGACTCTATGAACTTTGAAATTGCCTTTCTCTGTGTCCCAAACCACACGGTTTAGATGAAACTTTCTTTATGAGTAATTTCAAAAATATAAAATGTTTTGAAATATTTTAAAAACGATTTTTCTCAGATTGTGGTCTAGTGATACCATTTTTAATTTTTTTTATTATTTTTTAACATATCAATTCTTAAGATGTCATTTTTGAATAACTCTGTTTAAAAATGGTTTAAAATATATGGATTGTAAGAATTGTCAATTTTAACATCAATTCGGTTAAAATTGGTAATAAAATTTTAAAGAGTATCATTCAAAATTTCATAGATTACAGGAGTGTCAATTTTTTGAAAAAAACATAAATATGGAAATGATTTTTGAAATAAATAAAAATAAGATTTTGTTTGTAATTTTATTTTAATAAAAGGAAATAAAAGATTGTACCGTAGGAGAGAGGAGGGAGCAGAAAAGGGCCTTGAGGAAAGTTTGATTAGGGGTTTCTTGGAGAAATTGGGAAAGCCTTGTTGAGTAAAATAGGAAAAAAGGAAGACCCCATATCTTGTAAGATGGGACTGTCCAATGCAGTGACCTTATCACCATCGTGCATGCCTTCCCTTCAGCTCCTACAATCATCCAAGAATTAACAAAATACCTCAATATATATATCTATAGGATGATTTTAAAATATATATGTTATATAAATAAAAAAAAAAAAGTAATTACATAGATGAAATACTCATAAAAAATCTACTATTATGAGAGAATTTCTTTTTGAATCATTATAAAAACAAAATGCATAGCTCAATTATCTGTAACTACCATACGAAAATTGAAAAATTAAGGATCTTTGATTTGAGGTTATGAAATCCAGTGGGCCTTCCTTGAATCTAACAGGCCCATTATTTAAAAAGGCCAGTATCTAAAGTTGTTTTTGAAAATGGTTTTTTTTTTAGATACTACATTAAATTGGGAATTCAGCGAAAAGGAAGTGGATCTTGAAACCACTGGAAATTTATCTTCGTGTTGGTTTTAAAAAATAATTTTTAGGTAGCTTATAAAAGATAAAGATTATGCTAAACATAAAGTTTCTATTCATGAGTTTACAAGTTTATGATTTTAGAAAAGAAAAATATTCACAATATAAGTCAATTTATTTAAAAATAGTTATTTTAATACGTTTGCATTGAATTTCTATTTTAGAAAAAAACAAGAACTTCGTTTAAGAGTAGTTCCAACAAACTTCTAAAAAACAAGGATATCGGTAGCATGTTGCTAATTTTATATAATGTTATTTGAACATTAACAGTCTTTTAGAATTTATTTTACAAAACAGTATAATAATAATAATTTACCTAGTCAAATATTTATGAATAATAATATTTGAAAAATTATTAAGTCAATTATTTATAAAAGAATGAGTCAAATTTTAATATATTTAAATTTACAATTATTTTTCAATACCTGCACATTCAACTCACTAAAAATATTAAGGGATAGATTGTAATTCTAGCAAATTTTTAGGTAATATTTATAAAAGTAACTCTTAAAAATATTTGTAAATATAGTAAATTTTAAGTGAGTTAATAAGTGATCATCAATATTAAATTACATATTTTTATAATAATCTAATCATTGATTTACACATTCAATGTTAATCATTGATACACGTAGTTTACTATAGTTACAAATAATTTTAAGCAATGAAATATTTATAAATATTACATCAGTAGAATTTTTCAAATATTAAAGTGATTGACTATAAATGATTTAATTAATAAATCTAACCTTAACAGTATATTTGAGAAAGTGATTGCAAATAAATTTAAATTGACTATAAAGTAAATACGAAAATTGATTAAAATCTAAACAAATATATAAGAGTCATTATATTTAAAAAGAACTTATATTTGACTTTTATAACGTTCTAGACCAAGTCAGCTAAGTAATTGACCCAGTTGACTACCGACAATTGTCAGTTAGCTAAACAAACCAATTTTGTCAATTTTTCAACTGTCGAAAGCGTACGGAAAAAAAAAGCTAAATTAAAATTTCTTGTTGACTTTATTAAAACCAGACAGTCTTCATAAGAAGTCCAACTCCAATGGAAAATAATAATAAAATTACAGCAACAAATCTTTCTTAGACTTTTTTTTTTTTTTAAATTAAGAACCGTTTATAAATGGTTAGATTTTTGTATAATTAGAATTATTATTCATAAATTTAAATTTCTATAAAACTTGGGTTTTCTTTCTTAACAATTAATTTTTGAAAGACAATGGTTCAAAAACAATATTCAAACAAGTTATAGATACCTTGGTTTGCCTCGGCACATTCAACAGCTAGATCGATGGCGGATTTCCGATAGCCGACGACAGCGACTCGGTTGCGATGGAGCAAGGCATGAGCAGCTGCTGGGTCAAGTTTGGAGTAATCCATGGAATGCAAAACTTTTCCTTTGAAAACTTCTTGACCTTTGTTAGGAGGGAATTTTGGTATGTTTGGAATGTCTCCATATCTTCCTATGCATATCACCACAAACTCCAACGCATACCACTATATTTTCATGCATATAATAAATCAATTAATATTTACTATTTTGCATTAAGATAAAATAATTAGTTGACTTCGTGAGAACAAAATTATTGTTTCATGGTTTTGACTTCTTTAAAAGTCAATCCAAATATTATTGTCCTTAAAAAAATGTCATGTCATCATGAGTGAATAAATTTTTATTTTTTTTAAAATATTATTTATTGACCTCGGAATTAAGAAGTCAATTGATAATTATGGATGCAAAAAAACTAATCCATAAATGCATGTATGCTTCGCATGTCATCTTCTCACATTAAGCCAATTTGAGAAATTGCTTTACAAAAACAGGATTTTTTTATATAAATAAATAATCAAATAATGTCAATGTAAAAAAAAAAATCATATTTAAACCTAAAAAAATAAATCAAACTAATTTATATTCTTTAGTTAGTCAAAAAATACGGGTAAATAAATAAAAACATAACAAAATTTGTCTCCATACACATAAAAATAGAAGTTTCTATCTGTCTCATTATAAAGTCAACTTCTATTCGTATATTTATTATATATGATAAATATATTTATCTAATAAAAATAAATCATATTAGAATTTAAGTAAGAACTCCGCAAATATATATATATTGAGTTAAACCTAGAAAGAAGAAAAGGAAAAAAAAACATGGAAAAGATACTAAAGAGGAAGAAATTGTAAATAAAAATTTTAGAACTATTTTTTTTTTAAATTAAGCTTGTTCACCAACAATTTTTTTATTTAAAGAAAATTCTTTTAAAATCTTAAAAACAAAAAAAACAGATTTCAAAATCTATTAATTTTAGTTAGAATTTCAAAACGGTTTTAAAAAGTGAACTACAAACTTTATTTTTTAAAATTGAAAACAAAAATACTTGAATAAGAGGAAAAAGAAGTATTATTTTAATTTACCTGAATGGTTTTAAGCTTAGTGTCTTCAACAGCGACCTCCCAAACCGGATGGCCTTTCAAAAGACTTCCATAATCGCCCTTGCTAGATCCTTTAGAACTAATCATCACCTCTTCTTCTTCTTCTTCACTTTTCAGCTCGTCGTTAACGTATCGAAGTTCGACAACTTTCGAGTTAAACTTGATGAATTTGAGCACATCAAAGTGATCAGCATAGCCATTCAAATAATCCAACACCTCCAAATGTGTAGGAAAATCATCACTCTCTCTTTGTGGCCATAAATAATCAGAGAACTCAAAATCACATCGAGGCGTCTGTAGCCTCGTCGTTCGGAAAGCACAGTGCTTCCAGACACCGCCTATCGAGTCCGTGGCCTCGAACACGATAGGATGGTGGCCAGAGAGATGTTTAGCGGCAGCGACTCCGCTAATGCCGGCCCCGATGATGCCGACTTTCGACACAATGTGGTTGTTGGTGGCAGCCATTTTGAGCAATAAAAGTTGGGTAGATAAGGTTTATAGAGAACAGTGTGAGATGAAGAAGCCTTGAATTAAGGTCTTGGTATTTATAGAACTTTTTGAGAGAAACTTTTCCACCTTAGATAATTGAAAAATTAAAAGTTGGTAGGTCAAAAAATGAACTGTTTATAGTCTAAAAAAAGTATTTAATATATGATGTCAATACGGATAATAATATAGTCTAGTTGTTACCATTTTATTTATATATATATATATATATATATATATAAAACAAATTCTGTTTTTGCATGCATGGTTGCTTTTCCCACTGCTAAAATATTTAATTAAGTTTAAGCATTTGGCAATATGCAATTAATGAAAAATTGTTTTTATATTCATTTTGCATAAAATGTCAAGGAATCGTTTTGCGTAAAAAATCAATTGATAAATACAAGTGCTTTAATCTACTTATCATAAGTTCAATGTTCAACCATTATCTTGTCTTATCTTTTTTTTTTTTTTAAGAAACTTATGTTAATATATTTGAATCAAGTTTGAGTATAAATAATATATCCACAAACCTACCAAGTTTGATTATTTTTCAAATATTAGCTCTCAAGACTTATTTGATAACAATTTTCTTTACTTAATTTATATCTTTTAAAATAATTATCTATAAATAATTTCTTTACTTCTATTCTATGTATTTAGAATTTTAGTTTGGTTTATTAAAATGAAAAAGAAGGTTCGATTTATTTTTCTGAATTTATGTTTTTTAAAGAAACAAAATTTGAAATCTCAAAACTCTTCCCAATTTTCAATTATTTTTAAATCATTAAAGAGGAGGGATTTATTTTATTTTATTTTATGATTTTAGTGAAGCTCCATTACAAAGGTTATGACGTGTCAGTTTTCTATTCCTCCCAACCCATGCATACTATTAAAGTTGCTCTTCTTGTTTCTTTTGTCCTATTACAGGAATTAAATTTGGTGCGTTATGGATGGCGGTTTTACTTTTATATATTAAATATTAAAAAAAAAATTAATACAGTCAAGACTTCTCTACTTCAGAAAAAAAAAAAAAAATCTAAAAAGTCAAAACTAAACCAAATCTGTTAAAATACTAAAAAAAAATATTTGATTTAATACAGTCAAAACTTCTCCTAATCTGTTCATATTGATTTCTCTTGTTAAATTATACATTTAAAACATAAATTAAGAACTCTCCAAATGTGTAATGAAGAATCAATACCAACCACTATTTTTTTCTTTAAAATTTATAGATGTTAAAACATATAAAATGACATTTTAAAAATTAATATTTTTAAAAATAGTAAAAAAATTGAAAATTTTCAAAAATGACATTATCATTTTTGAAATATTTCAATACTTTTGCTATTTTCAAATATATTATGTGGAGCTATATACTAATATCATCTTAAATTTTTAATTTGATGAGGGTCAATTTGATAATTGAGAATCAATTATTAAAGATTATGGTCCCCACTATGGTTACAAAAGAGTGAAATTTTTTAAAGATTAAGAACTAAATAATGCTTTTGCATCTAAAACTATAATTTTTTTAAGATGTTAAGTTTGAAGAGAAAATAACCAAGCTGTGATTGCGTGAAGAATATGTAAAATGTGGTAAGATATTTGAAAAAAAAATTTGTTCAGGATGATGGGTTTTTATAACTCACCAGGCTTGGAGATAAATGCAGATAATCTGTATATTTTACCGTATTTATCCAAACTCACGAGCCAAACATTCTTTTAATGATATTTTTCTTCCTATATAACAAATTAACCAATAAGTAATAATTATAATGAGAGATAATAAGCAAATTTAAAAATGTCTATTTTGTATTTTGGATAAATCACGTACTTGTGTAGATGTATGGAAAAAGTTGGAGAAATGAAGAGGAAATTTAACGAAAGAAAAATACATTTATTTTTGTTAGGCTTTTGAAGAAGAAAATGACATAATGAAAGTTGCAATTCCAAGTACATGCATTTAACTTGGAATCAATATAAATTACGCTAATTTTTCTTGAAGTAGACAGTTTTATTCCTTCCCCCTGTTAAATTTCCTTTTCCAATGCTAAGCTTTCTTCTAGCTGCTTCATCCGTAGCCATCATAATTTGGCCATCGATTTTGGAGTTAGTTAACTTTTCACTTACTTTTGGTGGTGTGAAGATAATTACATGTTTGGATGTTGTTTTAAAAAGTAATTATATATGTTTTTTAAAACAAACCTTTAACGGAAAATGTTACTATTAGGAATAGGATCAAACGGGTCTCCACAATCTCTATATTTATATGATATTATCTATTTTAGAATTTGGTATATATAGATAGCTTTACTTTTAGTTTCACCTATAAATCCACATATGAATGAAGATGTTGTATACTCTCTTTATATAATCATGATCATCTTTTGTCCAATCAGACTTCGTTTGCTTTAAAAAGTTATCAAACGGACGTGTCTTAAAAAGTGAGAAATAAGAAATGAAAAAGGGGAGCATTACCCGACGGTCTCTAATCAGTTAGTTAAATAATAATTAAGATAGTAATGTCATCCTCTATAATTATAATTATAAAATTGGAAAAAGAAAATATTAAAGGTTAAGGTTTGCTAAAGCAATTGGTGCAGTAGATTTAAGAATAAGCCAGATCATAGTTTTTTTCTTTCTTTCTTCAAAGATAAACCTCTACAAGGGGACAAAAAATTAAAAGACAGAAGCAAACCCACATTTGGCAAGCTTATGAGCCTTCCTGTTGTTTTCTCTCCCACAAAACGAAAAACAAAGAAAGGAAAACTGAGTCTTAAGCAACCTCTTCTCTTCCAAAAGGCAAGCAAAATTGCTAGGGCGCCCAAAGAATATATATATATATATAAAAAGATGTTAATTTTTTTTTATTACATATAAAGATGTTAATCTAAACTATATAAATTAAACTGATTCAAACAATGTTTTTTTTTTAATTGTGTCATCAGAAATGCATCACTTAACAAAATTAAATATTAGTCTAACGAGAATATTAATTAAATCCTATTTTCTTTAATCGAGATCAGTATGACTCTCATCATTTGATTTATACATATATATTTATTTTTTAATGTTTTCTTCCTTTGACCCTAAAGAAAGTCTGATTTTTTATATATATGATACGCAATTTATCATATCAACAATTTTCTGTTATTTAAACTACATTTCACACTACTAACTCAACAAGATTTATATATATTTAATGAAAAAAATCATAGAAAGAAAGAAGAATAAATAGTAATTTAAAATTTATTTTGACATGATCATTATACACACAATGCAGAATAAAATTTTTGAATAAATTTCGAGGAAATTAAAACAAATTAAAAATAAAAAATAAAAACCTAAAATGAGATAACTTAATGAATAGAAAAGCTAACGATAAAATTTATTAAAAATAACGAAAATTAAAATGAGAAACCTAAGGGTAGTAGTTGATGAGACTAAGAATGGTGCCAAAAACCTACTTGATTTTTAAATTTTTTTTTTTTAAAGATATGCATTTGAAAATTCAAACCATGGAAATTCTATGACAATCTAAACTTTCCCCCCTTTTTCTTCCATGTTTTTAAAAGAAAGTTTTAAAAAGTATAATAATTCACAGCCAAGACAATTCTTTCGACATATCGCATCAGTAAAACAATATTTTATAAAATGGGAAAATACCAGATTTAGAAGCAGAAGAAAGAAAGAAAAAAAAACCCTTTAAAAGTGCATGAAATTAGGTTAATAATCATATGGGGTTAAGGACTGTGTAATTTCGAGAAGGTGACAGCTCCATCAAATTCCAACAACTAGTGATATGTCCTTTCAGTGTTGAAGGGTGGATCGCGGGATCATATATTTTTTTTAGATATTATATTAAATAGGGGAGGTGGACTTCCATGTTTGAACGTTATAGAAATGAACAATGTCTAAATAGTTGAGTTATATTCATATTAACAGTGAATTCATAAATGGTATGTGTTAATTTTGTCCTATAGTTTTTAAAGTTTTTATTTGATCCTTATGGTTTCATACAAATTCATGAAATGTTCCCATCATCAAAAAAAAAAAATTAACATTTTTTTACTGTGCCCGTTTTCTGTGAATGTGGCAAGGGCAAAATACCAATTTCATCCTTGAACTTTCACTCAGGTATCATTTTCGTCCCTAAACTTTCAAAAGTTACATTTTTCGCTTCTAAACTTTACGAGTCGTTCCGTTTTAGTTCTTCCATCCATCTAGGACACTAATAGAAGTAGGTTTATGTGACATGTAATCGATGATGTGACATTATATAAATATAAAGTGATGTTAAATGACGTGGAAAAAAGAATTATACAGTCCTGTTTCTGCAATTTAAAAGAAAAATGATGAAATTAACCTCATTGTATATTCGTTTTTCTATATTATTTAACCTCATTGCATATTTTTATAATGTCACATCATTGATTACATGGTATGTAAGTCCTTTGTTAGTGTCCCAGATAGAAAAACACATAAGGATGGACTAAAATGAAACAGATTGTAAAGTTCAAGGACGAAAAATGTAACTTTTGAAAGTTTAAGGACGAAAATGAAATCTGAGTGAAAATTCAGGGACCAAAATGATATTTTACCCATGCGGCAACCATGTTATATTTAAGACAGATGTCGATATAGTGCTAACTAACGTGTAAATGTGAGACTTTCTGACGTGTATATGTAGTAAGGGTCGGTCCTGAGAAACTGGAGGTCTCATGCGAGAATATAGTTTTTGACCCTTTATCATATAATATTTAATATAGATAAAACGACAAAAAAAATTATAAACTTTTATAATAACAACACATGGGTTTTAGAAAATTAAATTTAGAAATATATTTTCCTAGTCCACATAAATAAAATGGATTTTTAATTTATTTATAATATTTCATATAATAAAATCAAATTTTAGGCACTGACTATCTAGTATTTTAGTTTAGGAGTACAATGATGGACACACGATTTAGATACATATATAATTATAACTATAACACATACATTTAAAAATAGTAAATTTAGAAAAAAAAATATTTAGCAAAAAAAACCACAATTTTTAAGAATGTTAGAAATTATATTTTTTTTAACCTTCACTAAGAAAAATATAAAAATTAAAAAATAGTTAAAGCTAACCAACCTGAAAAAATATCAAATTCTAATTCAAAACATCCTAAATTTAAAAAAAAAGGAAAATCATTAATATAAGAGGAAGATAAGATTGTCTTTAAATAAATTAAATTTTTACAATATTAAAATTAAGGTTAAAAATATATAATTTTTATATCAATTAAATTTAAAAGAATGTCTTAAATAGTATAAATTTACATACTAATTACTAAAATGTCTGAATTTTTTAAAAGTAGTCAAATAGCAAAAGTATTATTTTTTTTAAAAAAAAATGTTCTAAAAGTAGTTGAAGTTCCCACAGAAAATGAATACTGGGTTAGCCATCTTTGATTTGCTGAGTGGGTTGACCTCTTCTCTTTTGTTTATTTGTTAATTAAAATTAGCACTTGAGATTTTTAAACTGTTTTGTTTGACGGGAGGTCAATTGGTAATATATATATACACACACAGGGGTGGATCTACCTTAGTGGATGGGGGCAATTGCCCCCCCTAAACTTTTTATTTTATTATTTTTCTAATGTAAAAATGAAAAAATATAAGTAAAATTTTGACTTTTTAATGTATTTTATATATTTAGCCCCCCAAATTTTTTAAAAATAATTTTATATAGTTTTTGCCCCCCTAAAATAAATTCCTAGATCCGCCCCTATATATATATATATATATTTTGTATGTTTAACTAATTACCGATGTTTATGGAAAATATTGATAGACTCATATATAAAAATATAAACCATGATATGTCAATTTAAACTTTGGATTTTTTTTAATATATTGTAAATTTATATATTTATAAAGGAATTATAAATAATATATGTTTTTCTTAAATTCTCATCAATTACTGATTAACTTTTATTTTGAAATTTATAATTTTTTTTTGAAGTGATCATCAGATAATTCATTTTGTTGAAAAGTAATTAATTTATATAATCAATAATTGATGTAGATATATTAGTTAACAATAACCAATTATTGACATTGATTTTTTTTTATGAATATAATTTATATAATATTTTATCTTAATTTGTAAGTCTTCCTTTATTTTTTTTTATATGACCCCAGTAAAAATATGTATATTTAAAAAGAAAAAAGAAACTTGAGGAAAATTTCAAGATTTTTGCAATAAAATAACCAGAAACTGACAGTTCTACGACCAAGTAACATATATATTCTATTGAAATATAGTTAAAAATATAAATATTATTAATAACGTGGGCATCTATCTCAAAACTAATTGGTAATGAGAGGAGTGGCTTATAAACTTTATAAATGTTGTTAGATATTTTTATCTTTATGATGTAGGATCGATTCTTAACAAATATAAATATAAAAAATTCCCCCAACGCCTGCGGGATATTTTATCTAATGAACTTTAAAAAATTATTTTTTTCCTCCGTAGTAGAAAAAGTCGAGTAATGACTTTCAACCTTTAATTGAACCAAAATTATCTTAAATAGATTATATATATTTATTTAAATAAGGATAAAATACAAGAATGACTCAAGCACTTTCACCAAATTTCAAATATAATCCTTGCACTTTATTTTTTTCAAAAGAGCCCTGCAAAAAACTATTCATTTTAACATTGAAATATTATTTCATTTTTTTTTTCATTTTAACAGAATATTAATATTTCTTAACCTTTATGACTAACCTTGGGTAAAAAAAAAATCGGGACCCCCAATATTTACATAAGCATTCATTCATCATTTACTTAAGAAAAATTACCATCTCATTCGAAAATAAAAATCCACTCATCAAGATTTTTACAATAGTATCTGACCTATGCCTTTTGTTCTGCTACAAATCAAATTCGGTAAGAATCGAACCATGAAACAGACATAAACTTCAGTACGAAACTTTAAAAAATTGTGGGTCCCAACTTTTTGACCCAATATTAGTTCTCTTTTTTTTTTAAATTTTTTTTACCCAATATTAGTTGAAACGCTTAACAAATATTAATAGAGATTAATATCACTAGTATCCTGATTAATTCACCCAATTTCAATATTACCGGTTGTTAAGATTCTATTACACTTTTACCCAAAAAACACTCATTCCGGCGGCGCAACCGTAGCTATTAATTATACAGTTTACATTTTTACCCTTTTTTATTCGTTTTTTCTTTTTTTTTTTCAATTTTCCGTGATCATTTTCTATGATGCCATGATTCTTGGGATTTAGTTAATGACTGATATCTTTCCCTTTTTATCATATTAATTTGATTTTGATTTGTCAGTTACCAAATCTAAATTATATTTTTCCTTTTATATTCTTCCTCTTCTTCTTCTTCCCATATATTTACATATAATTTTCACTCCTAAATCTGCGACCTTCCTACAGAATACACTCAGCCATGGAAGAACTCGACGACGTCCTTTCCAACGAAACACGATGATAAGAAGAAATCACGAAATCTCCATTCCCCCGATTCGAATACATTAACCCACTTGACGAAACCCACAACCCGATTGATTGCAGCTCTGATTCCCCTTCCAAATACCTCACAATCTGTCTCATACACGGCCGAATCACCGGCGAAGAATGTTTCCATTTGTAGCAGATTCAGATCCACCGCTCTCAGAATGTTTCCGTTTGTCCACTTTGAAAACTGAAGGGATGATTTACTAAACTAGCGGAATTTGATTTAGTTAACTAATTAACATTTAATTATGGATCTATTAATATCATGCAATTTGTGAAAAAACATGTAGATTCATGCTTTAAATTTCGAAAATTAAAATCAAAACTTACATTGAGTAATAAATGGAGAATCTGTTGGAGGTTTCTTTACAGCATCAAATCCTCAGCAACACCGGATCTTCTACGCTATATCCCGATCGATCAAACGAAACCCGATTGTGGGATATAACTTTAGAAGAAATTGGGAAGAAGAAAAATATTTTCTTCCCAATTTTGAATAGGGAAAATCGGCACTCAAGGGGGGAGAGGAGGATGAGAGAATTCCGAATTTCTAAGGAATTTAATTGTGTGATTTATGAATGACCTGTAACAACCCGAAAAATTCCCAAATACATTGAAATACATAAACACAGCGGAAGCAAATAAATTTCAACATTTAGTTCTCTTTATTGAAATCAAAATCATAAACAGTTTCCGACCGATCGGTTTGTTCAAAACAAATAACAATTCAATGAAAGGCAAACTTAACCATTGCCTAAAATTCTCAAACAAAAGTTTAACTATTATTTTTATTCAAAACAAAACAAAACATGAATCATAAAAAAATTTCCCAACATAATAACAAAAGAAAAGACAGATTCGCTAGCGTGCAAATCCGTGCCAACCGGTCACCACATCGAACCGCATCAGCCACCCAGTTTCTTCTTTTCTTTACCTGAAAAAAAAATGTAGCATCATGAGGCTACGCCCAATGAGTAGGAAAATGTTAAATTAAAAATCACGCCATGAGAGGTTTTTCTAAGACTTTAAGTCCTTTATCGATAACACGACTCCCGATAACACTCTTTCACCCAAAGCCCTCTAAACTAAGTACAAACCTTCACAATACCTTTTAATCCTCAAACTAAAAGGATACAAACTTTCGAAACAGTTTTAAACTCTCAAACACCTCTTAAAACTTTTCGATTTTTTTCATACTTTCCCCTAATACCTCTTAGTCTCCTCTTTGACCGCAACCAAAGAGAGACTATACTCAACAAGGCATTTAAAAATTGTTTTCACATTTTAAATCCTTAAGAGTTTTTAAAATATTCTTTTCCATTGTACATATGGAATGAACCTACCCCGTTAAGTGCTATAAAGTCGTGCACAACCGTATAATCTCCCTTAACGGCAAATATTCTTCTTTAAGCAAGGCCTTTGCTTAAAGCGAACCTGCTACCATATTACTCGAGGTATTTAAGTAATATGGTCCTATTCATCACTACTATGATGATCATACAAGTCTAAACTCACACTTCTCAAAATACCCTCCTTAAAGGCCGAAAACTTCCTAAAATAAAATTCTGGAAATATTCCCTTAAAACCACTCTAAAACGTCCCAAATTCACCCAACAAAACAATCTTGGGTCACTTCCATCAACTCCCGACACTTTACAAGTCTAGAAGCGAAACTAGCCTAAACTAGTGTAGTTTCGCTCCTTTTTCGGCAATTTAAAGTTTCTAAAATTCTAACTAAATTTCGGCGGAGTAACGCCTATAATTATGCCTTCCAAAACAGCTCCTACAATAGAGAATAAAGATCCAAAGTCCAGAATATCATAATTACAAAAGCAATTAACCTCCTAGGCTAAATTTTAACTTAGGGGCACTATTCTCCCAAACGAGGTATTCATGGACAGCCACTTTAAGACATCTTAAATCATCCAAAAATATATGCATAAACATTTAGTTTAAGTCCAAAGATCACAAAGAAATAATTTATGCATAAATAGATATCGATAGACACTTAAGCATGCTTTCATTCTAACTTTAATCATACTTTGCTTCCAATTCAAGAACTCTTTAAAACAGTCCCTAAACCTCTTTTTCATACATTAACATCACCCAATTCAAGCTTAAAATTCAGAGGTTACTTGTAAAGAAAAAGGAAAACACAAGCATGCATAATTTAAAACTTAACAATTTTCTACTCACCTTTTTGAGCTAAGTTTCCAACCCTTTGAACTCTTTTTCCAAAACAATTGAAGCACCTGAAAAGGCACTTGAACCACTTAAAACCTATCCTAAAATACCTAAAATTACAAGGAAAGAAAATACCACGAACGACACGCGAAGGAACGGGCCAAAACCGCGCAAAGCGGCCCCTTTAATGGGGTCGCCTTGCCATGGCAAAGCAGCAGATTTTTTCTGCTGCTGCCGTCGCTTATGCAGCCGACACGGCGACCCTCTTTCGCGGCTTTCCTGGCGTGACGTTTGGCGGTAGGTTCAAACGGTAGATGGGTTTTTCAAAAGGGAAGAAAGTTAGGGTTTCTAGGTTTTGAAAAAGTTGAAGAAAAGTGAAGAAAACAATGAAGATACAAGGTTTTGGAAGAGTTCTATTTTCGAATACATAACATAATTTTCAATAAGACAAGTGAGAATTCCAATTACCTTGAATTTTCTTGATAGAAAACCCTAGTTTCTCTTCCAACTCCACCACCACAACCACCAAACCTATTTCAACAAAAAAAAAAAGAGGAGAATGGGTGATTAGGATTAAACCCCCGAAATCTCCATTAACGGATTTGAGAAGAGAGGAAGAAGAAGAAGAAGAAAAATTTCCCTTACCTTCTCTGCCTTGCTTTCACGTGAAAAGAAGAAAAAAATGATGAGTGACCTAGTTCCTTTTTTTTTTCTCCCCCTCCCTTTCACGCCACCTCCTTCTTTTTTTCTTATTTTTTATTTTTTATTTTTTCTTTTCCTTTATCTCCAATAAAAAGATAATTAAAATTATAATTATTCCTGAAAAAGAATAATTAAATATAATTACCAAAGTTTCTCCAAAAAAAAAATTTAAATAAATATTAAAAGGAAAAAAAATTAATATTTATTTATTTACTTACCAGAAATACGGGACGTTACAATCAACCCTTATATTTATAGAAAAATAGGAATCCTAATCCCATTAGGATTAATCTATAGAGATAAATACAAAAAGAAAAAAGATTATCTCTTTCCTATCTTGCAATTTCGAAAATGCCATAGATTAATAGGAGATTATTTTCTTTTCTTTATTTTATTTATCTTGGGTAAATAAATCTATATAATTATTATAGGATATAATTCAAATAATTATCTCCTACAAATTATCTATGAAGACCAAAATTAATAATAAATAATTAATAAATCAAATTTATTTAATTAATTATTTTGGGCCAATTTCAATTGGGTTCATTAATCCAATTGGGCTTGAAACTTTCTCTTAAATTAATAAGTCCAACTTAATTAATTTATTTATTAATTACCATTTAAATAAAATATTTTATTTAAACAATTAATAATATTAATATTTTCTCCCGACTAAATATTATCAAATTATATTTAATTATTAATTTCCATTAAATAAACTCATTATTTAATTAATAATTTTATTGATAACATTTTATTATTAATTAATTAATTATTAATTATTAATTCCGTTCAAATAAAATTTATTATTTAAACAATTAATAATTGTTAATTAATTTCAAATTATTAGTTACCATTTAAATATACTCAATATTTAAATAATTAATAATATCTAATTAATAATATTTCATTATTAATTTCATGTTTAAATAAACTCATTATTTAAACAATTAATAATGTTCATATTAATTACCGTTTAAATATACTCAATATTTAAACAATTAATATTGCCTATTTTAAGTAATTCACTTTACTTAAAAATTTCCATTTCTTCTACTTGATTTCGCGACTACGATATTTGGGCTAGCATAGGGACCCGATGGACCTATAGATCATGGGCTTAATAATTAGCCAATTAATTGATTAACTCATAATCAGTTAATTACTTATTATCTAACTATGAATATTTCCATTATAGATTCATAGCTGAACTCCCCTCACTATAGATGAGTTATGTCCATTTAGTTTATCTTTATTTATATCTGTGATATTATCCTTCACGTGGAACCCTCATAATTACAGGAGGATAAATTTACCGTTTTGCCCCTGTAATTACCGCTTTATCCTTGTGTTCCTGATGATTCTCCAATGAACTTTATCTTTAGTCGAACTAGAGATAAGGTACTTCTGTGATCAATAGAAGTCGTGGCGTCACTTGTTCATGTCTCGAATCAGTACATCAAGGGAGTTTCCTAAAGTTTCTAAAATGTTCAGGTATCACACTGATACCGTTAATTTATAGGAAAGTTATGAATTCCATCTCGTGAAAATGAGTTCCCAGCTACTTATCTAGTCATGTTCCCAAAACAGGAGTGTATTAAGCGTTCTTACGACGCTTCTCAACTATGTGAATCAAAGAACGTAACTCCACAAATAGGAGTCCGCATTTCACTCAGGATTGAGATCTATCACCTGGTTGATAAACTTAGTTTGATATTCGATCATTTCTCGTAAACGGTACTAAGGAAAAATTTGATCGAACATCGTGGTCCTGTCTTATACAATCAACATTGTATATGATACTTCCATTTCATGTCTCCCACATGAATGATCGAGGATTAGATCATTTGTCTATAAACAAAATGCGAAGCTATCAACAATGTTACCAGGATAAGGTTCCCAAACGTTATCCATTTACTGTAGACACTTTTAAGTTACTCATCTCGACTTTAATCCTCTCGTATGACTCACATACTAAGTCGTGATTTCATAAGAGTAACTTAGGGTTTACTATTTGAATATTTGATATTAATATATTTCCATATATTCCTAATATCGTTAATTGAATCAATCTAGATAATATAAAGAACTTATGTTTATTTATTTAATTTATTCTAAATAAATTATTATCATTAAATAATTACAAGTTCTAGGACACCATTCCTAACAATCACCCAAAGTTACTTTTAGGTAAATGTTTATATTGGTTATTTGTTCGTAAAGGGATAGATGCGATTCGAAAATTGGAGAAATATGCATAATTTCTTTGAATTTTTTTTCCAGATCTGAAGGAATTTTTTAAACTGTTTATTTTTGTGCAACATTTATTTTATTTTTCTATTTACATATTTATAGAAACTTTGATCTCTTTTTCATCTCCAATTTTGTGCTTTCGCTCTATTTCTGGATGAATTGTTTTTCTCTTTCGTTTTTATTTTTTATCTCTGTATTTTGTAAGAGGACGATCAGGAAGGACATTTGAAATTTCATAAATAAATGTTTACCAAAAGTAAACTGTTTATAAAAATTTGTACCTTCCAATTCTTTTTCATCTCCAATTTTGTGCATTCGCTATCTCAGGAAGGACATTTGAATTTTCCAAAATAAATGTTTACTAACAGTAAACTGTCTATAATAAAAATTACATTTTCAATTGTTTATAAAATTTTGACCGTCTTCTCGGCCACCAAACTTATGATTCTTTACTGGTTTGGTTTTCCGGTCATGATTCAAATTCATTGCGAGATCTGAAAAATAGACGAAGGTGATCGTTGTTGTGGCTCGTGTTTCTGTTCAATCGAGGAAGAAAGCAGCAACCAAGGTACATCAATAAATGTTTACTAACAGTAAACACTTTATAAAAATTTGTACCTTCCAATTCTTTTTCATCTCCAATTTTGTGCATTCGCTATCTCAGGAAGGACATTTGATTTTTCCAAAATAAATGTTTACTAAAAATAAACTGTTTATAAAAAAAATTACATTTTCAATTCTCAGTGAACTTGCTTTCTATGTATTTTGTAGATAAGTTACTTTTAGTGAAATGTTTTTATTTATTCAATGTTTATTTTGAAAGCCTTTTTTACATATGTTTTCAAAACTGTTTCATCAATTTTTGTGTCCGAAATCAATTTTAAGTGCACATTAATAAACTGTTTACTTTTTATCTTTGTTTTTTTTAGGATGACGAACAAGAAAGACGTTCGATTTTTCCATGAAGAAGAAGTCGGAGGTTGAAGAACAAGTTTGAAGTTTGAAGATTTTTTATTTTATTTTTGTTATAGTTTTTATTTTTATTTAGATTTGATTTTTCCATTAATTTTGTAAAATTTAAGGAATTTTATAACTTTCCTTAAATTTTACACAAATTAAGGAGAAATTAAATCAGGGGCATGTTTGTCCTTTCACAATGTAATTTAATTTGGCCGGTGGCGGTTTTGGGTACTTTTGATATTTAATAAAAACATCCGGTACATTTGATATATCCATTATTTTTTTGGTTATTAGTGAAATTCACCCATATTAATATTCTATTAAAATGTAAAAAACAAATTGTAACTCAATATTAAAATGGGTGATTTTGGTTTCTTGATAAGTGTAAGGGTGTGATTTGAAGAAAAAAAATGAAGTGTAGGGGTCATATTTGAAATTGGGTGAAAGTGTAGGGGTCAGTCTTACATTTTACCTATTAAATAATAGATTTATCTTTCAATAACTTATTGAAATTAAATCAATAATTTATTAAAATCAAAATAATAAAATATTGAAACTAGAAATAGAACTAGATTAGAAAAATTAAATGGATTTTTTTTTTAAAAAAATAACATTTTATAAATTCATATTTTCAAAAATAATGAAAATTAAGAAATTTTTTAAGAATATCTTTTTTTTCCCTACTTGACTCGAATCAAGCATTAAACCAAAAAATGTTATTTTTAAAAATATTTGCTATTTTTTAAAATACCGATTAAAAAATTGCAACCTAAGGAAATTTTTCAAATTATAAATCAATAATTAACTTGTAATAAAATAAATGTCTTAATTCTTAAAAACTCATTTAGATGATAAATTTTTCTGTTCAAAACAAAAATTATCATTTTTCTTCTGTAAATTTATTTCATTAATTTATTGAACTGTAATCAATATATAATTTTGATAAATTTTTTAATGTTATACTATCTATGTAATTACATAATTTTGTTCCGGTTATATTGGTAATTTCCCCTCGATTTAATTAGTCTAAAAGTAGCTTAAATATCTTTCACAGGAAAATGAATACCACGGGATAATCTGTTAAGGATCCCACATCGGAAAGATGAAAGGACCTAACAACATTTATAAAGTCTAAGGGTTACTCCTCTCATCACCAATTTATTTTCAGATGGATGCCCACATTATTAATATATTATCAGAGCCCAACAAATCTCAAACTAGAATCCGATCTAAAAATGAGATCCGACCCAATATTGGTGAGCCCAAAATAGGCACCATCTTGAGGGGGCATGTTAAGGACCTCACATCGGAAAGATGAAGGGAACTAACAACATTTATAAAGTCTAAGGGTCACTCATCTCATTGCCAATTAGTTTTGAGATGGATGCCCACATTATTAATAGCATATGTAAATGTTTTTTGTTTCAAATTATATTCTTAATTACCACCATTTTTGTGATTAGGGAGCTCATGGATTCTACCAAGTTTTCATGTAGCCTTAATGGCAACTTATAAGAATTTTAACAAATATTTCTTTTAATTAATTTTTAATACATAAATTACACTGGTTTACTAATAACCTTTCCTACTAATAAAAATCAATTGGTTTAAAATTTAAATTATTTGTTAAAAGATCTTCAGAAAAATTTAATTCTTATTTGATATATGAGCAAAATCGTGTTTAATTTCTTTGGTTTCCATTACAATCTCAACCAATCAACTATATTTTCCTCCATCACGATAATGTAAATATAGCTTGTTATGTTATTTATTTTAAAACATTTGCTTTCAAATACATTGATTAATATTTGGAAAAATAAATACTGCTTAATAACAAAATGTTATTTGTTTAAGAAAAACGCATGGATAAACGTTGACTCCGTTTACTCACTACAAACGAGCATGACAATATATATATATATATATATATATATATATATCGGAATGATGGGAATGAAAAAAATACTTTCTTTTTAATATTATTTACTTGAAATTATCTATAATTGAAATCAATTTTATATTTATGTTGTTTATTTGTATTAGAAATAATGAAAACAATGCTATTATTGAGGATTTTTAAGGATTGAGATTCCCTAATTTCAATTTAATGACACCGGATGCATATATTCATTCACATTCCATTATTTGAAAGAAAAAAAAAGGGTTAAATATAATTTTTGGTCCATGATGTATATGGTTCTTTTCCATTTTGTCGCTTATCTTTCAATTAAGTTTCTGATGTTCTAAAAGTTTCAAATTAGTCCTTAATGTTTCAATTCTATTCCTATTATTTCAGAAGTTTTAATTTAGTTTTTGGTGTTTCAAAATGTTACAATTCCATCCTTAATGTTTGAAAATTTTCAAATTAGGACTTAATGTTTCAAAATATTTCAATTACTTCCTTGGCCTTTAAAATCATTTGAAGTTTTAACAGGAAATTTTAAGAAAATGTTTTACTAAATTAGGCCTACATTAAAAATATAATTTTTTCTTAAAAAATACACATCATTTTCCCGTTAAAAACTTCAAAACACATGTAAGGTCAAGGACGAAACTGAAACATTAAAGATTAAATTGAAACTTTTAAAACAATAAGGATGGAGTTGAAATATTCTGAAACATCAAGGATTAAACTGAAACTTTTGAAACATAAAGAACCAAATTGAAAAAAAAAATCATACACATCAAAGACCAAGTTATTAGCGGGGAAAAATCCTCAAATAATTTTACAGCAACCCCCAGATATTGTTTTCTAATATCTAAGCCCATTAGCCCAACACTCAAAATTTTAAGCCCTACACAATTTGAAGCCCAACCCACTGTAGCCTTACCAATACCAAACCCAACAGCCCAATAAGATACAAAGAGATAATTAAGTAGATAGACATTTTTTTAATCTCATTTCATTATTTAGCCACTCCATTACGATTATCATTATTTAATCATTTTTTTTTTTGGAAATTTGGGTTTTAATCATTTTTTTAGATTTCCTAATTGTTAATATGCCTACCATACTCCTAATTAATATTTTATTCATTTATTTCTATATTTTATTCATTTGTTTTCATATAGTTGTTTTTTCAGATTTATTTTTTGTTTTTTCTCCACAATTTCTTCCTTGATATGATATTCTATTTCTTTCCTTCTACGTTTTCGTTATGTGCATTTTCAGTTTTAGTCTTCTTCATCAACGCTTTTGCCTCCATTTACTCTTCCTTGTTTTCTTTGTTTTTTTCCTTTTCATCTAGCTGCTTGATTTCGTTTCATCTACAATGCATTTTTATCACGTATTTTCTTTTTCTTCATCCATCATCGTTTTTTTTTTCATTTCATTTCTGGTGTCTTTTTTTTTTAATTTGTTTGAAAAACTTATCTTAGCTGTTTTTTATTTTTTAAAAAACTCAAAACAATCCAAATTCCATGGAATTTTAGAAAGGGAAGTTGGAGAAGATAATAGATCCATTGTTGATGGGGAAGCTCGGCGATCTAACTTTGATATCTTGCATGAAAAGAAAAATCGATCATCTAGTTTTACCTTTTACGTCAATGGAATTCACTATTAATGAGTCTCAGAGGTTTTTGGATATGGAATTGTATAGCATGATATCGTTAACGCTGATGTACGCACAATATTGAAGTACTAGTAATGTTTCTGAGCAACGCTGATGTACGCACAATATTGAAGTACTAGTAATATTTCTGTTTGCTCACTGATATGAAGATTCATACAGTTTCACAATACGAGCAGTATATAATATACCTTTGAAACATGATATGACTATAGAGAAGAAATTACTCAAATAGCATATTAAATACAATATTACTTAAAAAGCAACACTTTTCATATATTACTCATATATCATAATAGGCTCAAACTCAAAATATAAATAACATAAGGAAAATTATCCATATTTTGTTCTTAGCTTATTTTTTTAGAGAGAAATGGGTTGAAAAAGAAAGACTAGGAGGGCATTTGGATGATTTGAGAAAAATATTGAACGGACGAGAAAAAATAAGGAAAGAAAACAAATATTATTTGAGTAATATTCAAAAAGTAAGTACATGAAAGTAAATATGGTCCAATAATATATTATTTTAGACAATTTCTTAACATTTAAACTCATATAAAAAAGGTAGAAAAGTAAAATCTTTTTTATGGCCCCACTGTAATTTATATAAATTATGCCACATATAAATGCACTGTTAGATATTTTTACGATTTTAAATCACGTTGATTATTTTTTAAAATAGAAAGCGGAGAATGGGTACGTATGCATTAACCATTCATAATACCCCAAACATATTTTTTCCACTTTGCGCAATTTTCTTGTGGAACTCCACATTTTTCTTTTAAAAACAACAAAGAACGTAAACCACTGATAACCTAATCAAAAGATAATAAAATATGGAGAAATAAATATAAACCCACAAAACCCACAACTTGTTAAAGGAATGTTTTTCCACTTACTCAAATCCAGACAAAGAGGAAAAAAAAAAACTCAAGTCTTATACGTCTTATACAGAGAAAGAGAGAGAAATCCAAACTTTACCTCAATGTTTTAGACAACCAAAGACCTTTTCATTTCTAAAGTAGATTTTAGTATTAAGAGGTTTTTTTTTTACATTATATATTAAAATGTTGACAAGGGTTTGCTCGGCCCAGTTTGATAATAATTTTATTTTCTGTTATTCGTTTTTGGTTTTTGTTTTTTTGTTTATAAGAAGTTTTCTCACCTAGCTAGCAATTATTTATAATTTAATTATCAAGGGAGAATCACCAGAATAGCAAGAAAAATGGTAATTATTCATATATTGCTTTTTTAAAATTTACTAAAATAATATATTTTGTGCTAGTTTAATAAATTAATGAAAATAAATCTATAGTTGATGTTTTATATTTGCTATTATATCTTTTGTTTTGGTTAGAATAATTGTCATCTAAAATAGTATTTAGGAACTATAACTCGTATTTTATTACAAGTTAATTGTTAATTTAATTTTGATACTTTATTCCTAGTTTCAATAAAAATTCAAAGTTTGTGGAAACTACAGCTCTCATATTATTAAGAAGTTAATTGTTAACTTTAATTTTAATAACATATTCCTACTTTCAATAATTTAATTGTTTTGATTTCAATAAATTATTGAAAAATAAATAGGCTATTTCAGTAATAACTCTAAAATTTGACATGAAAAGAAATTTATTATTTGAAACAATTTATATATTATAACGTGATTTTTCCTACAAATAGTACTCATCGATTAGAAAAAAAATCATTATTTTTAATGCAATTTCGAAACACGTGATAATTATAGAATAAATACATGATTTATTGAGAGATATGATTTACAAAACACTAATTAAAAAAGTTCTTAAACCATACAAATATGATATATAATCTATATGTGATTTATAATTATCTATATATATCGATTCTTTCATGAATCCGATCACCCTAAACTTATTTATTTTTAATTTTCCGCTTAAAAAAGTAAATGAAAGCGTAAATTTAACAATATAACATGAAAACTGAACAACGATAAGTAAAGGAAATTTGATTTACCGAATTTATAATTTAAACTGTATATGGTACTCTTCCCACCTTTTTTTTTTATTTATGAATTTTATATTTTAGGTCCTATTAAGTTTTAGAGCTAAATTAAAAAAATAATAAATTTTCTAGAATTTTTAATGCATCACAACTATATTTTTGTGACATAACATAAAAAATAGTAAAATCAATCTTGTTTGTGTGGTTTTTAATGTATTTGATGGCATCTATCTAACAATATAATTTATTTCAACAACAAAACAATTTTTTGTATCATTTATTATTTGTTCAAAGGTTACTGAAACATCATTTAATTATGTATCGAATAGGATTTTGAGTAAGGTAAGATATGGCCCAATTATAGCATTAAATTCTCATATTTATCATTGTTTTTATAATATTCAGGCCTTTGAAATAAATTTCATTTAAGATCCGGTAGGAAATATCTTGTATGTATATATATCAATAATAAACGAAAAAAATTTAGCTACTTATTATAGAATAGGTATTCCTACATTCTCAACTCACAAACATAAAATTATTAAATAAAGAGAAGATTAAAAACTTGAGAGAAACAAAACTTTAAACGAAGATGTGATCAAATTATAGTTATAAAATATAGAGATGACTAGTCTTGAAAGTGGTTTAGTTTTATCCCATGACCAAATTACCAAAATATTTAATTGTGACTGCCACAAATTACACATTCCAAATTTTATTTCATGATTATGAAAGTCTTTTATACATAAGTGGGGTCATATTGTAATATATAAATATTATGTTTGCTCAAATTATAGATTTTTATAAATATCAATTTTGATCTTTGTTATGGGTGAAATTTCATAAGAGTAAAACAACCACGTATCAAACAATTAAAGAGATATGTTATATAATCAAACTTTTTCGGGCAACACATGTAAACTAAGTCATATGAACACATCATATTTGATGAACCTGGCCAACACTACTTATGCGGAATGAGAGTAAGCCATATATAAGGTGCTTCATCGTCTCTATTGTCAAAGACCACGAGACGTAGCATTTGCTAAGTCCCACATTAGACATGAGAAGCTCCACAGATGCGCTAAGTGTACCAACCTCCCACCTCAGAGAAGTGTAGGTGTGCGACCACTTAGAATTGCACACCTACACCCAATCAAGATACAACACATTGACCAATGCATAAGCGACACGTGGCTTGATGACATCACTCATTTCCACCTCCATAAATAAAAGAAGAGAAATGGCCAAAAAATAACTAACATCATTCTCAATTAAGTTTGACACACTACTTCTGCTCTGATCTAACTTAAGCATCAGAGGGTTTTAGGCAAACATCACACCGATGCTATTTTCTTCTCTGCGCAGGTAACCGCCTACGCAGCTCAACACCTACACAGGTCATCATCTCCGACTCTCCTTAAATCTATTGTTTGTTGCACACATGGAAGCAAGAACTGCATTGACGTGAAGCACATCAAATCGGTCATCTTATTACCGTTTTTACGTAACAACAATCTTAATAAAATAAAAAATATCTAGATTAAATACGGTATCTACAGCTACTAGTTTATTAAAAGATTTAATCCCACGATATGAAAACGAAGAGGAAGAATGAGTCAAGTCCCAACTTTGGTTGGAGATTAAAGAGACCATTAATTGGTCAAATGAATATCTGTTGAAAATGATATTGATCTGAATTTTCCACGTGAAAATTGAAATTCCATGTGTTTTTTTTAATTTATTCTAAAAATACTAATCCTTAAAAAAGAAACTCCCAAATTCTCCCATCGCTCTCTTCCTCGCCTCGACACCCCACTTCAGAAGTAGCTATTGTTGCACCTACAGCCTACAACCCCAGCCGTCGGTGATTTTTAACACAAATCTCGTTTTCTATTACCCTTTTTTTAAAATAAAATAAAAATTGGTGGTTTAAAAAATGTTCTCAAAAAGTTGTTAAATAAAAACTAAGCTTAAATTTATAAAAATAAAACTAAAATCATTATTATAAATAGATCCTAAACATACGTTATTTTCTTAAATATATATATATATATATTTTAATATGTCAGTCAATAAAAAATATATATTTTTAGTATACAATCTTATTTTCTCAATTTTGTTTTTATATGAAGTGTCTAAAAAATATGAAAATTTTGAAACTAAAGAGTAGGGAATAAAGGCGTCAACAAAATGTAAATAATTTTTCAATTCATCAACATTAAAATCTTTATTTGAAGAATTCGTAGATTGAACGAGATTCTCCACAGAAAATTTATAAGAATCGGGTACCCTACATGAAGAATGTAAAAAAAGAGTGAGAGTGAGAGTGACCTAACCTAGTATGGATAGTGGGTAATGGGAGGGCGGGCGCCGGAGTCTCACGTCACCGGCCAAATGCCAAAGCCGCGGGCGTCTAATCATACGGATGTAATTACATACGTAATGTTGCTTTGACCTTTTAGACTTTGACAAGGTCGAAGAAAGAGACTTCTTTCAATAGAGCGACCCTTTTTAGCTCCTTTCCCTTTCTAATTTCTCTCTCTATCTGCTGACGTGGATTTTCAAATACTAACTAAATTTTATTTGAATGTCGTCCAATTTTATCACATAAATTATTATTTTGAGATATTTCAATAGGGAGTAGAGTTTTAGAAATATTTAAATGTCTTAGGGCCTGTTTGGTTTGCAATCCAGATTCAGTTTTATGAATCTTGATTGAATGAATAAAATGAATCTGCTTTGTTTCGTGTTTGGTTTACAATCCAGAAAAAAACAATTTGGATTCAATTTCTTTTTTAGGTTAAAAAATGAATTCAACTAAAACAAGAATCCAATATATCCAACTCAAAAACTGAAAAACACAGATTGACCTCACCCACACAATTTAATCCACGAGTTTGAACACATAAGATAAAAATACGAGTCGAGCCCATTTTCAAGATTTGGGTCGGGTCGAGCCCGTTTTTCGAGGTTGACCCGGTCCGCTCTAGCTTTTATTTATTTAATTAAATTTTTAATTGCATGTTTTTAAGCTGATTTTTAACTTTTTAAACTTAAACTTAATTCTAAAGTGATGGAAAAAATATTAATTTATTTTTTCACTATATCCTATTTTTTATTTATATTTGTTTTTATAATTATATATAAGATTAATTTAAATATAAGAAATAAAATAATATATATATATATATATATATATATATATATATATATATATATATATATATATATATATATATATATATATATATATATGTTTTGGAGGTTGTTGCTCACATTTTTCTCCGCTTATTGTTGTATGTAGTACTATTTGAATAACGCTATTGGAGGTTTTTAATGCCCAAATGGTCTCTCCATTCAGTGTGAAAATATTTATTCAAATTCTCTTTTATTGAGAAACTCTCTCTTTGGTTGCATTAGGTTCTTATGAATTTTAGAATGGACCTCATTGTGTCTTGTATAGTTCTCTTTTTGGAAGAAACTGAGTTGTTTTAATCTAAAGAATTTATTTGATAGACTTGCAATGCTTCTATTATCTTTATTATAATTTTTTTAAAAAGAAAAATTTATCCTAAGAATGAGAATAGTTATAGTTGATGCCGATAAAGATGTTTTCAATTTATAAGTTATGAATTATTAGTTTTTTCAAACTTAAAAATGAATGATTTAAAGTTGGAAGTATTATTTTCACACTGCTCGATTCACAATCGATTTTAAATTTTTTGAGTAACCAACCAAACACATATTTCAAATTTCCGAATCTCAATTATAAATTAAGATCATTACCAAACACAGTTTCAGAACCAACAAATTCACATAATACAACTCTGAATTCATTAGAATTCACTAAATTCAAATTCTGCTTTTCAGATTGCATACCAAACAGGGCCTTATTGTTTTAAACTATTTATATTTATAGTAAATTTAGAACATGTATTAATCTGTAATTGCTATTGATTAATGTTAATTACTAATTCACATGTTCAGAACGTTAATATATGTAAGTCTAGTTATAGCATAAAATGATTTTTATATATCACGTAAATCAGTTAATAATTTTTAAAAAATATATAAATGAATGTAATTATTGATTGACATAACTTAAAATTTGTTATATTTATATATATTTTAAAAGTTTGTTAGATTTAATATTATTTTTGTAAATATTTATATTAAAAAAATTATAGAATTGGAATCCCTCTCAATTTTTATGTATTTTGCAAAACTTATTATTATCACGTTAAATCACTAATATACCCAAAAACTTAAATGATTAGGTTTTGATAAATTTAAACATTTATAGATTTTCAACTTTTTATGCTTTCATTTTCTTTCAGAATAACAAGTTACATATAAAAACTAAAGGATTCATTTTGACTATTCGGTCCTAATCTAACTATGTAATCATGTTTTTCCTTCCCTAATCTATAATTGGTAATAAAAATTGTCTTGCCAATGAGAAAGTCTAATTCAATAATTTAATTAATTTCAAACAAACAAAAGAATTTTGTGAGCTGTTTTCTCATCGTGTTTTTGAAATATCATTTCATAGTCAGTCTATTTCCTATTCAAACAAAAGTTTATAGAGATTTTAATACAATGATAATATTCAATTCTGGTTTAATTACATTTAATTTGATGGTGTCATGTCAGTTTCCTTTTACTATCTAAGTATATAATTAACATTGAAAACTAAATCCATATATTTATATGATTGAAGATACGATTAAAATGAAGTAGATGAAAGTAAGGAAGAGATGTTAGGGTAAAATTTTAATATCTGTGTTCAAAAGTCATTCACAAGCTAACTGATGTTTCAAAACTATTTTCTATTGCTTTATTATCTAAAACTTTTATCTTTATATTTACATTTACTCCCAAAAATATAACATACTTATTGAGATATATATGATTAAATTTACCATTGACTTAAGCTTTTGGATATAGTGGGTGATTTAACATATCTAATATAGTATTAGAGGATGAGGTTCTGAGTTCAAACCTTCATTAAGTCATTTACTCTTATTTCCTCCCTATTTAAAATTTCACACGTTTGTGTCTTGTACAATTATCCAAACCCACATGTGAGGAAGTGTTGAGATATATATGATTAAATTTACTTTTACCTATAGCTTAAGTTTTTGGGTATAGTGGGTGATTTAACATATCTAATAAAATCAATGTTTTTTTATTGATATATTTAATGATCATACATTTATTAATAATATAGAAAACAAATATCTTTTAATTTAAAAAAATCTAAAAAATAGGGTAATTTTGATAATATTTCCAAACTCTATGACAGTTTTGTAAAGATGACAAAGAAATCATCTATTAATGAATGTATTGTAGATGATTTATAACATGGCATGTGTCAAAACAAATTCTAGATTGAATCCATTTATAAACGAGACAGTTCACCATCTATTTTTGTTTAATTTTTTTCCAATTAATGAAGTAAACTCATCGATTAATAAAAAAAATCATTAATTTAATAAAACATATTCATGAATGTTTAAAAAAATATATTAATTTTGAAAATAAATCAAATATTTGTTTTATTTTAAATTAAGATGGAAAAAATGGTTTTATATGTAATCTCTAAAAATAAGGTATATTCTAATATAACTCTCCGAACAATTCGAAATGAATAACTAAGGCCCCGTTTGATAAAAAAAAATTAATAGAATTGTTTGATAATTAATTGGTTTTTGGAGCATTTATAAATATATCAAAATGAGCTCTAATATTTATAAATTTGTTAACCTAAAAAAAATATTTTTAAAAAATTGTTAAAATCCTAAAGACGCAGTTCCTGTTCATCGGGAAATATCGTAAATACCATTATTTTATCCAAGTATATTAGTAAGTCATTGATTTACCAAATGAGTAATAGTATATCGATAGTATGTCTTAATATATTAGTGATTGATCATTATTGATTTATCATGATAATATCAATAATTGACATTCACCAATTTTCTATGATATACTTTTATTGATTTATGATCACTGTTATACTGCTTTACAAAATCACGAGAGGTCTCATAGGAAAGCTTCGAATTCTCGTTGGAAATACGGGAGAAACAAGTTAGAAGCTTCGGCATCAAATATGAGTTTGGGGATGAGTTATTGGCCAAAAATTGATGGTTTTGTGATAATTTTTGTCAAAAACTTGGTAGCGGCGATGTATGAATCAGGTTTCTCAAACTCCCACTTTGTTTGGCACTCAAGGATTCCATTCACATAGTTAGGATTAAGGCATGACTCTGATACCATTTGTTAGGAGACAACGGGTCTGCACAACTCCACATTTGTATGATATTGTCCACTTTTGGGCCTACGCCGCCCACATGGATTTGCTTTTGGTTTCATCTAAAATGCCTCATACCAATAGAGATGTGTCATTTCCCTTATATACCCATGATCATCCTCTTCCTTGACCGATGTGGGACTTTGTTTACTCCCAACAATCCTCCCCTCGAACAAAAATCCACCTAGCCTCCCCTCTATCTGTCAACTCTATCCAGACCAACTCCCTTTCTCCGAAGCTCACCGCCTGTCCGATAGAGCCCACCATGGATAGGGTCTCTGAGGCTTTTCACTTTTTTCGGCACCCAATGATTCTATCCACGTGATTAGGATCAAGGCATGGTTCTGATACCACTTGTTAGGGGACAACGGGCCTCCACAACTCCACATTGGTAGGATATTGTCTACTTTGGGCCTAGGCCCGCATAACTTTGCTTTTGGTTTCACCCAAAATGTCTCATTCCAATGAAGATGTGTCTTTCTCCTTATACACTCATGATCATCCTCTTCCTTAATTTTAGGGGACAACGGACCTCTACAACTCTACATTGATATGATATTGTCCTAGCATGATTTTTCTTTTGGTTTCACCCAAAATGTCTCATATCAAATAAGATGTGGCATTCCCCTTTTACACCCATGATCATCCCCTTCCCTAACCAATGTGGGAATTTGTTTGCACTCCAACATGTGATGATGGAGGTGGTGGTGGTAGAGATGATTGCAGAGGTGGCGGGAAAATAAGAGAGAAATAGGAAGAAGATGATATATGGTGGAGAAAGGAAGATGAGAGTAATTCAAGAATTATAAAAATTGAACGTGTAAATAGTTTTAAAAAATGATAAATATGTGAATGTTTAATCAAATTTTAACACTCATATAAATTTCATTTGGTTTTTTCATCTTTATTTTATTCGGTTTAATAAAATAAGAACTTAAATTTCAAAAATAGAGAAACTAAAATGATTTTTAAAATAAATAATTTTTCAAAAACCAAAAACAAGAAATAATATGGTTATCCAACCGTCCTAAATTTATAGTGTAACCAAGATATTTTTTTAAATGCGGGTCACTTAGCCGTAATCCCAAAATAGGTATGTATTTTGATTTTGACTCCCGTTGAAATACCAAGTCATATAAAAAAAATGACTGATTTAAATAAAAAACAGAATAAAAAAAAAACAAAACCATATATAAATGCATGAGGAACGTGCAACAACGACACTACAACCGCGTTTCATTAAAAGCCCCTCAAGACATACTTCACCCCTCTCAGTTTGCCACGTGTCCTTTTCTTTGGTCTATTCATAAAATCAACACGCTTAAATTTCGATTTTTGACCTTCAGATTTTTCCTCCCATATATATAACTCCTCCATTTTTCACAATCAAAATCAAAAACCAAAAACACAAAAACACAAAAAAAAAAAAAAAAAAAAAACATTATCAGTTGTTTTACCATGGATTCCGACCGTCCGGCGACCAGTGAAACAAAGTACACGGGTGTAAGAAGACGCAAATGGGGCAAATGGGTGTCTGAAATAAGACTTCCCAACAGCCGTGACCGCATTTGGCTTGGCTCTTACGACTCCCCCGAAAAGGCGGCGAGAGCATTCGACGCCGCTCTTTACTGCTTACGTGGCCGCCACGCTAAGTTCAACTTCCCCGATGACCCACCGGAGATTGTTGGCGGTCAGTCACTTACTACTCAACAAATTCAAGTTGAGGCAGCTAAGTTTGCCAATAGTTATTGTTCGGTAAATGAAGTCGTTATGCCCGATACGATAGCGGATTCGGTTTCGGGTTTGGGTTCGGTTAATAAGGATAGAAATATGGATTGGTCATTCTTGGAGAAGTTGGATTCGATTGATGAAGGTGGATGTGGATCAAGTTCTAACTATAATAGCCTTTTCTCTGATCATTACAATGATCATATGATCATAACTAATGAGTTATTTGAATCACATGATCATGAATCGAAATTACCCGAGACTGGCAATGGTGATTACGAGATGGATTATGGAGATTATTCTTCCAACCATTTTTACCTTTGGAATTTTGAAAATCATTAAGAATATTCTTATATAATTAAAAAAAAAAAAAAAAGATAGATATTTTTTGGTCCTTGAAAATTCAGATATAATTATATCCGGTGAATCTTGAGGTCAAGTAAAGGATCTAAAATATTTATAGTTTTTAAATTTTATGGTTTTTCCCGGAAAGACAAAAAAATTGAATCCGGTGTTATGTTAGGCTTTATAATATAATTGAATCCGGTCTTTCATGATAAAAACTATATATATAGAAAATATTCTGTCTGTCTGTTTCTCTCTCTCTCTCTCTATCTCTAGTCTCGCTTTTAGATTGTGAGAAGAATATTCACTTTCAAGAGAATGCAAGTTGAGGGGTTTGCTTTTCTTATCTTCACTTAGTGGTTATGTTTTAAAAAACGTGTTGTTTGTTTTCTATTTCTTTTTTTTTTAATCCAACTCCACATCTAAACTAAAAAGGAAAATGAAGTTTTGATATTTTGCACTCTTTATTTTACTCATATTTTGTATAGGGCTATTATCACATATACCCAATATCGAGTCTCAGTTTTCAAAAAAACCACAAGCATTGAAAAATATCAAAACTACCCAACACATAATTAACCCATAATTTTTTTATGAAAATTTGATTATAATTGATATATTATTTTTGTAAATTTATATTATTGATATAAATTTAATACTAGAATTTACATTACTGATAAATTATTGTTGTAAAATTACATCAATGATATATCATTAAATTAATATAATATATAAAAATGGGTAAATCTGATATAAACATGAAAGTGTGACATATGTGAAAACAAAATTCAAAAATTGACTACTACGCATAATTTTCCTTTTATATATTAAATCATATACTTCTTATTCTAGATTGTAAGGAGTAGTTTGGTGTGTGAAGGCCCACCAAATATGGAGGGAGCGGAATAGTCATCTTCATGATTGTTCGGTTTCTTCTCCACACATGATTCTTTTGCTCATCTAATAGGATATTTTCTTTCTAAACTGTCATTTAGAAGAGATAATTCTCATAATGATTCAGAACTTACAAATTGTTCTCAATCAGATCTTTTCTTTTAACCTTTTGTTTTGTTAGAAGTTGGGAGTTTTTCCCCTTAATTTTGTACTTTGTTTTTGTCATTTTTTTTTATATGTTGGATTGGTTTTTTATTGACTTGATCTCAAGATGTGAGATTATTTTTTTACTTATTTATAAAACATCACATTGATACAAACAAAAAAATCAACATTTGAATAATAATAAATATAGGATAGAATTTGGGCATAGTTATAGCATCCTACCAATAAAATATTGCCACATATATTGAGAGAGAAAAAGTTATAATTTTTGTTTTTTTCCATGTGGCATCTTGTTATTTGTGAGAAATGCTGCTAGCATCATTCGGTGCAATCAATTTCTGTTCATAAATAGCTTCCTGAAAACCCCATTATTATTTGAATAAAAACATGAAAAGACAAGAAGATATAAGAATATAAAACTTTGTGTCTTATGAAGTAGTAGGCCTTTTGGGTCACATTTTATTTATGAATGAGATTTTAATAATGGTAAATGTTTTGAAATATTTTAAAAATAGTTTATTTTTCAGTATTGCACTAATTTAGATTGGTAGATCTCAATAGAAGAAATGTCACTTTTAATTAAATTCAAAAGTTTTGCTATTTTTGAAAACATCAATTCTTAAAATGACATTTTTTAAAATCCCCATTTTTTATTTTATTAATTTTTAATATGTTGAACAAAAATTATCTCAAATAAATGACTTCTATCTCTATCATTACTTTAAGTGTTTTTTTTCTTTCTTAAATAACATATTTTTTTTAGTAATTTGTTGAAACGATAATAATAAATTATTGAAACTATGAATATATTATCAAAACTACATCAACAATTAATTTATAATAAAATTAGAGTTTTAATTCTTAAAAACTTATTTAGATGATAATAATTTAGCCTAAAACAAAAGTTAAAATAACATATATGAAATGTCAATTGTATATTTATTTTCAATAATTTATTGAAATATAAACAATATGATATTTCAGTTTTTTTTAAGTTATTATTATATGAATAAATTTATTTTTTTATTATTTTTTGGATAATTGCCTCTACATTAAATTCCATTATTTTATTTTATTTTGTGATTTAAATAACAAGTCATATAAGAAAATATGTTGGTTTATTCGTACTTTTATAATTATGTAATCATGTTTTTGGAATATATGGAATATGTAGAAAAGAACTTATCTCATCAGTGTTAAAGAGGTCCTTATTTTCATATATCTTATCTTTATTGAAGTATTTGCATACAGTAGTTTATACTTGACTATCACACTAATATATTTGACCTCTCATTAAGAAAAGACACATGAAAGTATGATCCTTAAAAAAAATCTAATATATATGTGGGGTGTGTGGGAGAACTATTGTAACAATCCGGTTCAGTCATTTTACGGTGATCCTATAATAATTAATATTGGAATTTTCTTTTCTAATATATAGTGATTAAATTTTTTTATAAAACAATAATATTATTCTCTTTATCTTTTTAATATTTAAGTGTTGAGATATATAATTAAATTTACTTTCATCCATTAGGTTAAATTTTTTAATCGAGTGATAAACTAACATATCAATATTAAGTACACATTACATTCCATGAGGAGAGAGAAAATTGATGAGATGATTAATAGTATAATTTGACACGATTGACTTTTAAACCAATAAAAAAGATTTTTTTTTATAATATTTGACTTTAAGTTTATCTCTACTATATTAAAAGAGACTATCTTAGAGAAACCTTTTTAGACAATTTTATCCTTCATCAAATGTTAAAATCACTAAATTTGCCATTCTCAATTAATTAATTATAATTTAATTACTAATAAAAATTATCAAAAAAAATTATATTAAAGACCATTACCGTGACCTCTCTCTCCATCAATCTTTTACTATTTTATAACCATTCAATTTCATTAATAAATTGATATTCGTCTTTCCTTTAAATCCCCATCAATTCCTCTCTTCCAATCCGTTTGGTTTTTACCATCTAATCAACCATCCATATATATATATATTGCATATCAATCAACCAATTGCATTTGCAATCTATAGGATCTCCAATTATTTTTCTAAATAGATATTTTTCAATATTTTTTTATCTCGATTTCCCCTCATTCCCTCTCGCTATTTTTAGGTTATTTGAAGACTACGAAGAGCATGTTAGAGGTGGCGGATGATATTCAAGATCTTTATAAATAGATGAAAAAAAAAGACTACTTTAGAGTAATCTTGAGATTCTTTTTGAAAGAGTTTCACTATTTCAAGAGCATATAAAATTCTATATTTCATATATGAGATCTTTTACTTATATATATATTTGAGACTCACAAATAGATTTCTTGATAAGATCGGCATCGTCATTTTAATTTAACTTGATCTAGTTGCTACGTGGAGGGCTTCCTTGAGCAAGAATTCACTTTTACATTTCAATTATGGGAGTTCTTAGTGGTTGATTGAAATTTATTTATTTTCTAATATTAATAAAAAAAAATTGTGGAATTAAAAGTCATGTTGTTAATTTAAGTTTATTAATTAGGAAAATTCAACTTTTTTCCATTTCCATTTTCTATTGCATTGACGATTAATTACTTATCTTCTGCCCATAAAAGAGAGAGAGAGAATTGGTAGTAAACATAAAAATATTCATTCATTAAATAAATTATATTATCAAAGTTTTATGATATTTCACTTGTTCAACTGGTCAAACATATACATTCCATGATTAATGAAAATAAACGTTCAAAAAAATATTTGCACTTAATTTATTGGATGTCTAACTTTAAATTTTAAAGCATATATATGTTTTCATAATTTGGGATGAAAGTTATAAAGATATTTATATTAATTTATTTACTCATAATTTTAAATATAGGTTCTATTTTTATTATTCCAATAGAAAGTTATAAATAATTTAAAATATAAAACTGATTAAATTGAAAATTATCAATTTGTCAGTAGGGCGTTTCAATTAAAATTAGTGATATTTTTATTGTCAAATATTAGATTGTTTTTATAACTTTTAAATATCCCACTTAAAAACCACTCGAAAAAATAAAAACTAACCATAATAAACTAATAAACTATACATCTCCCTAAAGAAAATAATCTTAAACATCTTCCCTATTCATTTCATTTAGATTTAAAAAAACAAAAATAAATCAATTAAATGTTAAAATTATGATTTAATTTCTCACATTTTGATTAAATTTCATTCAGGTCATTGCCATTAAATTTCTTAGAAAAAAAATAAAATAAAATAAATGATTGTCATGTTTTATTGCTGAGTATAGATATTGAACATGTGGTGCTTCAAGGGGATATTACATGGACTATTTATATATTTTTTTTTATAGCAACTCATACCTTTTTTTCTCATGAAAATAGTAAATATTATATCCTTCTGAGCAATTCATGTGCTCAAAATCCATGTCTGTCAATAAGACAACATGACATGTCATTTTTTTCATCATATCTGTTAACAATAATGATCATAATATAACTTTTAATCAAAACACGAGGAATTAAATTGTAGTATTTTTTAATAAAAATGTGAAGGAATAAAACTTAAAATTTTCAGAAAATGTGAGAGACTAAATTAGACACTTTCAGGACTAATATTGAAATTGAGATTAATGAGAGGAGCCAAATGTTTATTTTAACCTTTAATAAGTTTATAGTTTTAGTTTGAAAATTAACCATTTTTTCCCAAAATATTTATAAAAAATAATCTTTATGTTATACATTAAATAAAAACATTATGTCATAAGATCTATAACTATCAAGAATTTTAACCAGTTCTAAATACCCATAAATCATTAAGAAAATAAAAATAAAATTATTAAGAATAACATACACGTGCAAAGCACGTGGTTAAAATCTAGTACTATTAAGTGTTCTTTATAATGTTTTTTTTAAAGAAGACACATTTATTTTACTTTCTTAAGATCGATGGTTTCACACTTAAAAATATTGCTTCTAAAAGTTATATCACAAACAAACGTTCATGATCTTTATTAAAGAGTCAATAAAATCTTTTTTTTCTTCTTCATCACTCATTCATCTCCTTCTTTTTCCATGATATATAATCTATATTCTTCTTCAATGTTTACGCGTTGGTTTAGATTAGAAGTCTTTGGCGGCATAATTCCCTAACTCTTTTCCTTCTACTTTTCTTAGTTTTAGTTTACCGTCTTAATTCAAAAGGGCTTCACATATTAAGTTTACTCATACACAAAAAAAGATTCAACATTATAAAGGTGGAAAGTGTTGGGAGAGATCGATTGTCAACTTAATACGGTCTTGTTTGCTATTTTGTAATACGGTGTGCATGCAAATCAAGTTTTCTGACTATTGAGATATATTATTAAATTTATGTTTACCAATTAACTTAAGTTTTTAGGTCTATTGGTGATTTAACATGGTATCATAACATGAGGTATTGTGTTCAGACATTTATTGTGTCATTTGCTTTATTTACTCCCCATTTATTAAAATTACACATGATGGGGTATTTTGGTGCAAATATTCAAGCCCACATATGTAAAGGGGAGTGTTGAGATATATGATTAAATACGACTTAGCCTATGATTAGCTTAAGTTTTTGGATCTAGTCATGATTTGACATACTTTAATATGGTATCACAGCATAAGGTTCTGACTTTGAACCTATGATGACATTTCCTTCTTATTTATTAAAATTTTTACATGTTTGGGTCATGTACAAATATACAAATACACATGTGAGAGGGAGTGTTGAGATATATGGTTAAATTTATATTTAACCATTAACTTAGGTTTTTAGTGGTGATTTAACATATTTAATAATGATCACAATAACACCTTCCCTTCAGCCCAACATACAGGCCAATAGGTAAATCTGTTGCTTTGAATTTAGTATGGAAAATACTTTATCTCATAGGTGAATAGGAGTTCTTCCCCAATCTTCATAACGTGTCCATTTTTTATTAGATAAAATATAATAATAAGATTCATGTATTTACTACACATATTTGATCCAATAAAATTAGACAAATATAAATATGAAAGTTGGGAGAAACTCTTACTCATCGGTGAGTTGATAGGTATTTTTCATTTAAAATATGTTTGAAAATGCTTTTATTTGACTAAAAACATTTTTTTGTCAAAAGTATATTTCACGTTAATTTTTATCCTTTATATTAAATTTAAAAAGTTTTTTTTTAATAAAAGTAACATACAGAAAAATATATAAATATAAAAAAAATTATTTAATGTATTAAATCAATGATTAACATTTATTATAGTTAATTAGTCTTTTATTATCGTTAAATATAGATTAACTTATTTTTTAAAAAAATATTAATTTATAAATATTTTTTAAAGTGACCCACGATTGTGTCTCAAATTTAGAAGCACTTTTTGAAGGGGTAAAAAAGTCATAAAACATTTAAAAGTTTTTTTAAAAAATAAAATAAAAAGTAATTGTTATATGTTTTGTTCATAAAAAAACTACTAGTAACTCAATTACTAAGGAAAGTATTAATTCAAATGAAAAAAACAAAGAAGGAAAAAAAATTAGGGTAAAATGCAAATAAGACCCCTGTGGTCTTTTCAAAATGCATGAACACCCCCTGTACTTTGAAAATGACAAATCGCACTGTGGTTCCAATTTTTTCAATCGGACCTAAATGCAATGTCAATAATTTTCTTTTAGCCACAACTTCTTCGTTTGAACTCCGATTTGGACGATTCAAGATGTTTTGGAATCCTCATTTTAGGCTCTACATAAATGTCAATTCGAAACTTTGAAATCATTAATAAATAAAAGATTTTATTAACATCGAAACACTAAATATGGTTGACATCGTTAACTCTTTTGGTTATTGATGATTTCAAAGTTTCAAAACGACGATTATGTAAAGCCGGAAATGAAGATTCCAAAACATCTTGAATCATCAAAATCGGAGTTCAAACGAAGAAGTTATGGCTAAAATAAAATTATTGACATTGAAGGGGAGGGGTCCGATTGAAAAAATTGGAAGCACATGGGTGCGATTTGCCATTTTCAAAGTTCAGGGGGTGCTCATGCATTTTGAAAAAACCACAGGGGTCTTATTTGCATTTTACCCAAAAAATTATCAATTCAAGCAGTAAATACCAAGAGTTTTATTCAAATTCATTTACTACATTTTTTTTTAATAATTAAATGATATTTTTTTTTAAAGAAATCACCAAATCTCAGCAATAGCCATTTACTACATTTTTTTAAGAAATCACCGAGAGCTTTTTTCAAAGAATCACATAACCTTTCCAGCATTGCTAAAAAGGGAGTTCAACCACTAGATAAGGAAGCAATGATGCCAAAATAAGAAATGTCTGAAAAAGCACCACACAATCTAAGAAATAACCTAATCTTCCACCATTTTTTTTTCTAAACCGGCAAAAAAAGCTGATAGATAATGAACTTACTAGTGAAGAAGCGTCGGGGATGAGAAATTTCATTTGAAAATCGTAAGAAATGATGGCCAAATCAAAGGAGAAGAGGCAGCTGGAAAAATTGTCATTGTGAAAGGAAAAATCGCAGCGGCATAGGCCTTAGGGCTGATTCTGATTTGGGAGGAAAAGATGACAAAAACGTATGTTCTACATACATTTTCAAACTTTTTAATGAAATCATATGTAGAACATACGATTTAATGCTTACCAAGACTAAATCGTGTGTTACTATGTTCTATACACGATTTTACCAATTTTTAATTTAATCGTATGTAGCCATCGTGGACTAAGACGTTTGTTCTATAAAAGATTTCGCGTATTTTTAGAAATAATTTCATGTTTATAGTAGATTTAACATAAGTTTGAAAAAATTACAATTTAAAAAAAAATTCCACGTTTGAGAGGGTTGTTCAAATGAACACTTTTAATTAAACTATTTTTTTAACAAAAGTATTTTGATAATAAGTGTTTGCTTATGAACACTAAAAGTTGACCACAATAATTGAATTACAGTGTTATTTTTATTTTACAGCCCGTTTTTGTCTTCTTTCCTTTTAAATAGATTGTCTCATATAGGGCTAGGAGTTTAAGTTTTAATCATAATATCTAAGTTTTAACATGTTCTTGGTCCACCAACGAGCCTAGGCTATGGCTTAGCTTCCCATGCCTATATTTTCTTTTTCAGCCAATAATAAAAACAGAAGTTCATTATAAATTAAAGTAAATGGTTTTTTCAAAATAAAAATTTAAGACAATAGATAATTTAGTTTCTACACTAATAGAAATAATTGAATTAAACTTTTAATTGATAATCAATTAATGATAAAAATCAATTATTTACTTAAATACTATAAAAATTGTCATTCGCTTTTTAAAGTGGTTAAACATCTGCTTTCTTCCCATGAGATTGAATGTTCGAGTCTCCCCTACCTCAATCCATTGTAATATCTCAAAAAAAAAAAACTTAAAAATTGTAATTTTATGTATGTTTTGTTTAAGACATTTGATTTCATGTTTGATTTATTATGATATTCATTAAAAAAATGAAAAAACTTTTATTTGTAGAATTATTGCGTTAAATTATACTATTATATATATATACCACCTCTAAAAGGGGTTTAAGGGGAGAAACTTTTGATTTCCCTTTTTACCTCTCTTAAATCTTTTTGAATTATATTCTATAATTTATATTACTTATTAAAAATGAAAGAAACATCACATAATTTAAATCTCTTACACATGAATTCAAAGAGAATTAAATAGACTGGCTAGGTTCAATGTTTGATAATGGGAAAACTAACCTTTTGAATTTGAAGTGAGTAGTTTGTCTCAAGAGTTTGTCAGCCATTAATCCATTCATTATTCTTCCATTCTGTTATGGGTGAAAATATCGTTAAGAGTGAAATGACCACGTGTCGAGCATACGAAGAGGCACGAGGAATTTCAAACTCTTTCGGCCTACGCGATCGATCCTGGTTATATGAGCGTGCCACGTATGACGGACCCGACCTCCACCACTAGCGGAGAACATACCATCAAGAGAGGTGCGTATAGACGCGGACCCATCTCAAAGAAATATAGACTAAGTGTCCAAGAAAGAAGCTGCGCTGCTGCGCTGCGCGCATCTACCCTCACCTCAGAGAAGCGTAGGTGTGCACACCAGCCACCTACGCACCTACACACCTACCAACACACCTACACCCAATCAAGACCCAACACATGGACCAATCCGTGTGTGACACGTGGCTTGATGACATCATCCATTTCCACTTCTATAACTAGGAGATGAGAAATGGCCAAAGGGTAATTCATTTTCATTCCTCATTTGCTCTAACCACTAGCTCTGCTCTGCTATAACTTAAGCATCGGAGGGTGTTAGGCCGGCACCACATCTGTGCTACTAGCTCTATTTGTGCAGGTGATCGCCTACATAGCGGACCACCCCCGTAGGTTACCACCTACGTAGCAGGACACCCACGCAAGTTACCTCCGACGCGGATCTTTGCCTCCGACTCAATACAAATTTATTGTTCGTTGCACACTTGGAAGCAAGAGCGGCATTAGCGCGGAGCACGCCCGCGCGTTATACTTAGTACCATTTCCACACAACAACACATTCTATAAATATAAGAACCAACATAGTTTATGTTTAAATTCCCTAAACAAACAATCAAACATGGTTAAATTTGTCAGCGAAAAATGAAGTTATACACTACGAATATAACTGATGAGGAAGAAGATGAAGTTCTATGCTATAGTAGGCAAATACATAGTTGACAAAATCTTATTCTAATTAAGGGATTTTCACTGAAAAAGGATGAATTTTAGTCCAATCTTATGCTTTACATATATTTTAGTTTTATGGTTCAAATCCTTCTCATTAATCCCTTTACAAGAGACTATATTTGGAAGAATTAATGAAATTTTTATCGAAGTGGTTTGATGCGGAACGTGGTCATTTTATAGAGATTTGATGAAAAACGATGCCGTGGAGACGAGAGTTCGTGGCCGCGGCGACAGTTCGGCAGAAAAGCTGCCAAATTTAGTTTATTCTCATTTAATATATTTTTCCTTATTTATCTTATTTCCTTTGATAATTATTATATTTATTATGATAATTATCTTTTCCTATTTAGTTTATCTTTTCCTAACTTATTTAGGTTAGGTTTTCTATATAAACAATGTAATAGGTTTAGGTTTTCATAAGAAAGAAATTCACAATGTAGTCTTCCGGCTTATACCGTTTTCTCTTCTCTCCCTCTTTTCTCTTTAGTTTTCCGTGGTTTTCTAATTTTATCATGGTATCAGAGCAGGTTATTCAAAAATATATGTTTTAGTTTTTACTCCGTAAGGCATCCTGCCACGACCTCATCCTTTCTCATCACTCAAATCATCCATTAAATTTTGATATTTGTTTCTACCACTTCTGCCGCTGAGACACAATTCAACATATGTTTAAATTCAATTTCTTTTCCCACGGCGTGAGGAAGGTCAGCAGTCAATTAAAAAAAAAAAAAAATTGCAAGGGTTTTTTTTGCATTTGTGCGTGTAGCTTAAGCGGAGGGAAAAAAAAAACAGAGACTTTGGTGATAGGTAAATCATTATGCTAATTGAGTTTTGTGGCATATGATGATGTACGGAAACGTTTCTGGATTAGAAACGAGATGATAAATGTTCAATGCGCAATAATTTTTGTGCAAAGAACAAATTGGGTTTCGGAACCATAACCGAACGATGACAAGAACTCATGATGAGTTTCTTATGAAGATGTTTCAATATTTGAAACAATGAATGACGGCGTTTCTAGATTGGAAACGACCGTGACCATGAAAGGAACTCAAGAAGAGTCTTTTCGGTCAATGAAGAAAACAGTCATGGAAGAAACTCAATAAGAGTCCATGATGAATGAAGACGTTTCAATATTTGAAACGATGAATGACGGCGTTTCTAGATTGGAAACGACCGTGTGGATGCTGCAGATATCGCAACAACCACGATGACCGCGATGATTGACGTTGATATAGCGACAACCATTGCACCTGATGATGAATTATGGCGTTTCTCGATTAGAAACGACATTTTTTTTACAAGACCCTTCTTTTTTTTATCATATTTCGCAAGTTGGGCATTTCGTGATCTACATGCTCCAACTTGAGGGAGGGTATAGAGATTTGATGAAAAACGATGCCGTGGAGACGAGAGTTCGTGGCCGCGGCGACAGTTCGGCAGAAAAGCTGCCAAATTTAGTTTATTCTCATTTAATATATTTTTCCTTATTTATCTTATTTCCTTTGATAATTATTATATTTATTATGATAATTATCTTTTCCTATTTAGTTTATCTTTTCCTAACTTATTTAGGTTAGGTTTTCTATATAAACAATGTAATAGGTTTAGGTTTTCATAAGAAGAAATTCACAATGTAGTCTTCCGGCTTTTACCGGTTTTCCATTCTTCCCCTCTTCTCTTCTTCTCTCTATTCTTTTTATTCCGCATTACTTTAATTTTATCACATTTAGCAAGAGAGTGAGAATGGAAAATCAAGCAATATCAATTCATTTGTATTTCTCATAAATTTATTACATAAATTTTGTTTCCTATCTTAAATTAAAATATGGGATGGTCCTTAAATTCTATGATGCACAAAAGGACTTATAAATAAATTATTGCGTTACATGGGTATGGAGTAATAAATTATCAAATTATAATGAGTTATTAATTAAAGTTGTCGAAGGTGAGCCTTTTTTCGATTGTAACGTAATAGATGATAAAGTGTATTGTCAAAGATGAGGGATACTGTATTTAATTACTTTTATTTTAGTAATTGTCTCTTTTATTTTTTTTAAGTCTTAATCTTGATGTTGTGGTGGGTGGGAGATAAGCATTTGTTACCCACTTTTTTTTTAATATTATTATTAAATTGTCAATTTTACCTACTAAATTAATTAAGAATAAAATTAATTATTTAGTTTTATAAGTATATTTTTCATAATTTACCCTTTTAATAGATAATATAAAATTTATTTGAAAAAAAAAATCGTTTTTCCACTTTATAAACAAAAACTATATATTTTGTTTTACAAGCTTTTGTATTTAGATTATAATTATTCTATTTTAATTATATTGCCTCTTCTTCTTCTTTTTATTTTATATTTTTTTACAATATGATTTTTCAAAATTTGATAAAAGACTACGATAAAATTGTGTAGATGAATTCTGATATTTTAATTTATTAATCACTTTCTTATCACATTTAAATGTAAAACCTTCAATATTAATTATTGAATATATGTTATTATCAAATCTTTTAAAAACACGTGCAAGGCATGTGACTAAAGAAATATAATTCCAAAAAATGACTTCTTAACATTAATTATGATTATCAAAATATTAAACCTTAACCAAACTTAAAAATATCGATTTTTATTCAAAACATTCCAATAACCACTATAAAATAATAATATTGATATTTGATATGATCAATATGAGAGAGAAATTATTATTGATGTAATTTCTATATTTTTAATCTTCCAAAAACATGATTAAGAATTTTAGATATTTTTTTCAAAATAAGAGTTTTCTAATATATGACTAATCCAAGAATTTCATATCATGAGAAAAAATATAGGCTGTAAAAATACCAGTTTCGTAATTTAATAATTCCATAAAATATACAAATCCCAATTTATGACTTTTTATTAGTTTAAAAATTGCCTTAAAATATTTAAATTTACTATCATATACGTGTCTTTCTAATAATAAAATCACGTGCGTAGCACGTTAAGTTTAATTAGTATATATATATATATATATATATATATATATATATATATATATATATATATATATATATATATATATATATATATATATATATATATATATATATATATATGAAGAAATTTAACACATTTTCAATTTGGTGTTGAATAGAATGGAAGACTTTCTTTGATTTGGCTGACCACACCTCTTGAATGATTGGAAATTAATAAAGAATGAAGTTAACTTAGTCCACGTGAGCATAATATAAATCAACTAGTTAGACATCAATATTCGATACGATATAATCATAGATTTGAGTTTTCCCTTCCCTCCTTGATGTGATATTAAAAAAGACATAGTTTAATAAAAAGAAGACAAAATCTTGATAACATGAGTTTCATCTCAAAATCAATTGACAATGAGGGGAGTAGTTGTATCTTATAAATATTGTGAATTTCTTTCATCTTTCCAATGTGAGACTTTCAACATGCACTCTCAAGATAATGCCTCTTTTAGGCTTATCATTATTAAGTCGAATCTAATTTTTGAACCGAATGCCCGTTTGAATTTGTTAAGCTATGTTGTTGCGTAAAAATGGAGAGCTTCCACGTAGGCAACCATGCAAACTTAATATATGGGACGAGTCGGAGGTAGTGCGCTGCTTTGACGGCGTGCTACGTAGGTACCTGCACAGGAAAGAAAAAGTGCACCGGTGTGGTGCCGGCCTAACACCCTTCGATGTTAAAGTCAGAGCAAGCAGAGCTAGTGTGTCAGAGAGAATCGTAGTAAAAGTCAGACCAAGTCTTTATCTTCGATCTCCAAGCGTAGTTGTTCAATCGGGACCGTGGTGGGAATGTATTTTTTAAACTTACTCGGAGGAAGACTCATCTTCTCAAGTTGATCTCCCAACTTATGTCTTTTGTCATCCTCGTGACGGTCACTCCCCCAGACAAACTCTTCTGTTCGATCTCTCTTCTTGTGTTCCAATCGTTTACTACTACCTTCTTCATCCGAAGTCCTTCTTGCACTAAGCAACTCTCCGGCGCTCATATATTTTTGCGGTCTAGCGAGAAGTTTGGTGTATGTAACAGGCGTTTTCTTGCCTCGTGACCACAAGAACTTTTCATCTTTCAAGCCAGCCATCACAGCAGTCAAAACAATGTCATCATTGTAACCTTCCACTTTCAGTGCCTCATTGTTAAATCTCACTACATAGTCGCGGAGACTCTCCTCTGACTTTTGACGCATAATCAAAAGGTGTGTGGCTGGTTTCTTATGATCTCTTCCACCAAGGAACTGAGTTACAAAAAACCGAGTAAGATCTTTAAATGAAGATATGGACCTCGACTTGAGCTGCATGTACCATCCACGAGCAGGGCCTCCTAATGTAAGGGGGAATGCCCTACACTTAATAGCATCTCGGACTCCCTGGAGCTCCATCCAGGTCTGAAACATATCGACATGTTTGAGTGGGTCCTTTGAACCGTCATACATGGTCATAGTTTTCATTTTGAATTTGGTGGGAAGTTTCACCTCCAGTATATCATCGGTGAATGGCGGCTCAGTTTGCTCAAGTAGATCTTCTAGTGCAAGAGGAGTCTTTCCTCTATACTCTTTCTTCATATGACCAAGTTGATCTTGGAGTTTTTTCAACTCTAGCGCCCAAGGCTGGGCACTTTCTGTAGTAGACTTCACAACATCTGAATGTTCTTTTCTCTTTTGATTGAGAACTTCTATGAGGTCGGACCTTCATTTTTTTACTAGGTTGCTTGTTGCGAGAAGAGTTATGAGATGAAGAGGAATTGTCCTGGATATTTAGCCCCGACTTCCTCTTCGAGCCACCCTTCGCATGATTCTTTGATTCACCTATGCGCTCTATAGGTTCTTTGTCTTTGCCTTTTTTGGATAGTAATTCTTATTTGTCAATAGGGGCTTGATGCACAGTTTTCTATATAAGAATTTCGAGTATTTTAGCAAGATCTTGATTCACACCTCGAACTTGCTCTTCTAGAGCATCTACCCTTCCATCTGGCATTGACACAACTTTTACTACTTCTTAATTTTTATCTGCTTGTTGTTGTTGTTGTTGTTGTTGTTATTGTTGTCGTTCTCTAATGCTATGAGTTAGATATCTCGTATTACATGAGTTACGATTTTCACCGTCATCTATATCATCAATGTGCTGACTTCTTCGACTCATCCTTGATGGTAGAGCACTTAGTTATATAATCTCCCCACAGACGGCGCCAAATGTTGTTGCGTAAAAATGGAGAGCTTCCACGTAGGCAACAAACTTAATATATGGGACGAGTCGGAGGTAGTGCCCTGATTTGACTGCGTGCTACATAGGTACCTGCACAGGAAAGGAAAAGTGCACCGGTGTGGTGCCGGCCTAACACCCTCTGATGCTAAAATCAGAGCAAGCAAAGCTAGTGTGTCAAAGAGAATCATAGTAGAAATTAGTTACCTAATGAATGAATTTCTTCCCCTATTTATATGAGAGGAGGTTGATGACATCATCGTGCCACGTGTCACATCGAGATTGGGTCACGTGTTGCTTCCCAACGACGTGTCGCTTATTGATCATGCCACATGTCATCTTTTGATTGGATATCAATATATTGTAGTTTCTTGGTCTTAGATACGTAGCCTTATTAGATGACGTAGACGTAGACTCTCGGGACTACGTAGATGTACCTTCCTAGGTGATGTAGACGTAGCCTCCTAGGTGACCTAGCTTTATTTTTTCAGGTGACGTAGACATGTCGATTGTCCATTCTTTGAACCAGTGAGAAATTCCACGTGTACTGACATTTCACCCCACAACAAGCTATAATATTATTTTGATAATATAGTGTTTCATCTCGAAACCAATTGGTAATGAGAGAAGTAAGCTCATGTATCTTATAAACATTGTGAGTTCCCTTCTGATAAAACTCATAAATATTTCTCACTAGTATTAGACTTTAATGAGAGTATTTATACAAGGCTACAGTCTAACAAACTCTCAACTAATCACAACCATGATTATAACCAAATCGATAACTAACTCTATCAAATAATAATAATATAACAATACAATTTAACACCTTTATTTTTCAGATGTAAGATTCTCAACCGCAACAATCTTTTATTGGTGTATCTTATCTAAAAAAAATACATACATTTATTCATATTTTATAGTTCATGAATCTTATTGATCTTATCTCAATCATAATCGAGAGGAATATGATCTTTGATCCTAATCAATCTTAGAAGGTCAATTTTAGCTCAATTTAATACGTATTGTAATTTTAGCAACTTTCCGTTTTTACCCCATTTTTTGACCCTCGTATTGTATTGTCTCTATTAAAATTGACCTATGTCTTTATCTTAAAAAAAATATTGCACTATACTTGTGTGGTATCAATCTAGTCATAAGCGAAGTTTTTTTTTTGGCCCTCCTTACTTCGATGTTCACACTTTCCCAACTCCATCCATCAAATATTTATCTATATATTCTTCTAAGTCAACTAATTCAATGATTGTTCGGTCTCAATCTTTGCTCTAGTGACACTTTTGAAATATCATTGGATAACATAAAATAAGATATGATTTACTATTTATCATTTGAAAATTTTCCTATTTATGGAGTTTTAGTTTTGTTAATTTATTTTGACAAAAACGATTTGTTGATTTAATTATTTTACTCACTACTTTACTATCTCTTTTTTTTAACAATTTTTATTTAAAGATTTTTTCTTTTTGTAAGTTGTGATCGCAAACTTTTAAAATTCATCTAACTTTGAGCATTTTTATTATCTATGGGTTTTGAGATAGAAGCTCATGATTAATTAAGATGGTTAATGTATTTATATATAAAAGAGAGAGTCCAACTAATTAATAAAATCTAACAAACTATTAGTTACAATCTAACTAATTAATATGTGTAATATGGTTCAAAAATGGAATCCAATCTATAATATTGATGAACCCAAAAGAGGCACATAAGAATCATTTCTCATTTTGAGATGTAAGCTCATAATTATTAAAACTATCACACATTTAAATGTTATAACAGTCTAAACGGATCCCTACATGCTATAACAATTCACATATATACAGCTATAAAATGTTTTGATGAGTGAAATCTGTTTTTTAGTAACTTAAATTACATTCAAAACACAAAATCACATTTTAAAAGTGTTTTAACCTTAGGATAACCCTTATTTTTCTCATTGAATTTCTTATATTTTCATGGACGGTGTAGAATTTTCTACAATATTTTTTTTCATTTATGTAGAATTTTAAAAAATTATTTGTTAATATAATATTTTTTATAAAAACAAGTTATGCTTAATTTCATAAACCATTGATTTATTTCATTCAGTGATTGGTTTTATATTGATCAATAATAATCATTAGAGGTATCTATGAGTTAGGTTGGCTTGGTTAAGACATTTTTTTAAAACCTAACCTAATTATTCAAGTTGTAATTTTATACAACCCAAACTTTTATTACGTAATGGAGCTCAACCGGCCAACCCTATAAAATTTTGGTGGAATTGGTGTGAGTTATTCAAAGTTATTTGTTTTTAAAATAAATATAAAATAAAAAGTTTTTACATCAGTGTACGATTTTATACTGTACACTATATATTTTTATTTATAAATCGTTTTTATAAAATGGAAACAGTTGTTTTTTTAGAAAAACTATCATGTGTGTTAATTCTCTCTTTCTTCTTTATTAATTCTGTGATTTCTTGATTTAAGCATTATCAAATCTTTATTCTCTCTTTTTTTTTTCCTTAATTAAGTTAGTAAGGTTGTTTCCATAAAGCCTTATTATTTATGGATTGGCCAAAAAAACCTTTTTTTAATTAAAAAAAAAGGGCTATATATTGGATCATGGAATCAAATGTCGCTGAAACCACCGAAATTTGGGTGGAAATTTTGTTCTAATTGGACCTCAACATCCATAATGATGTGGGCTTATATGGACCACCTTGATTTTGTTATTCATGTTGTTTTCCTTTTGCTTTCAGTCTTTCCCTTTATTTTAAGCCTATCTGTTTTGGGCCTTTAGTTTGTTGTTTGTATTCTTTTTAAGGTTGTTGCTCTTTGCTTGCAGCCCTATAAAATCATTAGGGCAACTCTCGAGGCATTTTTAGAATCATATCATTACATTAATTTGAGAGCCTATCGTCAGTGATCGTTGGTTTTCATCCAACCCGACTTTTGCTACAAGTTTACTTGTTGAACACACTAATTGGTATCAGAGCTCCAAAATTCTGAGAGTGAAAGAAATGGCCGCTAGCGCTGAACACGGGGACCCGCTAGGGGCTGATGGAGAATGAGAACTCCCGACACTATGGATGACACTTGCAAATCTAGAACATGGGTGGAAGATCGTTTTGAGCGATTCACTCGCGATATTTATAAGAGTTTGGCTGGGATAGAAAAAAAGCTCGCTAACCAAAGAGGAAATCAAGCTCTTGAGCCTTGTGGCTTTGCACGGGCATCAACGGTCGATAGAAGAGGAGGATGAGAAGGAGGTAGGAATGGAAGAAGAAACTATTCAGTACCTGAACGTAACAGCTCCTCTGAAAAACTGGACATTAAAACTCAGCGGGAGAAGAGTTTGTTGAAGACTTCCTCATTCAGAGGAACAAGCAAATGAAAAAACCCCAGTGTTTTCCTCACCCAGGACGCGAACATAGTGACTACAAGTTGAAGGTAGGCATCCCATATTTCAATGTAAACTTTGGTATTGAAGAGTTTTTACAATGGTTGAGGATTATAGAGCACTTCTTTGAGTATATCAATGTCTCTGAAGAAACTAAAGTCATTTTGGTAGCCTTCAAACTGAAAGATGGGGTTGCTTTTTGGTAGGACCAGATTTTCAATGCTTAAAGAAGAGAATGAAAACCATAGATATCCGTACGTGGGCCGAAAATGAGAAAATATCTGAGACAACAGTTCCTCCCTGAAGATCATGACCAAGTTTTGTATAATAGTATCATTAGTGTCAATAGAAGAACAGGACGATAAGGGATTATACGAACGAATTATATCGTCTAAATGCTCGAACTGATTTGAATGAGTATAAAATAATCCAAGTCGCTCGCTATGTTAGAGGACTAAAGGCCATTATTCAAGAGCAGCTTGACCTGAAATCTTTCAAAACCCTATGAAGGTTGTTACTTTGGCCCACAAGGCAGAAGATTTTCAGCCCAAACCCACAATCAGGCCCTACCAGTCAAAAAAGACATTTGCAGATCATTTCCTTGAGAAAGGTAAAAATCTTATATCCCCCACAAATAACCCAACCAGAAATCTAGTTGAACCTTCCAAACCACAACCCAAACTAACCCCACAGAAAAAAATACCAACTTGTATGCCAAACCTAAACCCATCCACTGCTATAAATGTAATGAACATGAGCATAAGTCAAGTGAATGCCCCCTCCGGAGAACTGTAGTAATAGAAGAAAATATGGAGCATATTTCAGACGACTCTGGAGTAAAGACACCTGAATAAGAAGATATAGAGGAAGTGTGTGGAGATGAAGGAAAACGAGTGGCTTATATAGGTTAAAGAGTGTTATTAACACCGAAGCAACCTACAGCTTCCTAACAGAGACAAAACTTTCGAACTCGTTGCACCATACAAAATAAGGTTTGTGACGTGATCATTGACAACAGAAGTACTGAGAATATTGTGGTCAAAATTTTGGTTCGAACTCTCAAGCTCCCAACAGAAAAACACCTTCAACCTTTACCGACTCGGATGGATTAAGAAAGGAGGAGAACATCATGTTTCTGATGTTTGTGATATAGAACTATCCATTGGGAAATTTTACAAGGATACGGTCCATTGACATAGTGGACATGGATGCTTATCATGTTTTACTGGCATACCATGGAAGTTTGACAACTCTGTTCAATACAATGGATGAGAAAATACTACAAGTTTCAATGGGGATCCAAGGCAATTGTGCTATTGCCAACTTGTGAATCATCTTCCTCACAAACATATTTTAATATTATATTTCGACAAATTTTATTATATTCTTTACATTTTACTATGTTCAACATTATTTATATGTGTATCGTTTCATTATATGATAGAGTATGACTTAATTAAGCTATTATGGAAGTTTCATTCAAAAAATCCAAAAATTCACCTATATTTCTATTATTTTCTTGATTTTTCTAGGAATGTCCGTTGATATCCACATTTCCATCGATATTTTCGTAAATATAAACCTCGGCATTTTCGTCGACATCGACATTTAACTCCTTGTGTGGGATTGACTCTAACCTTTTACAACAATCCTATTTCAAGTATATGGAATCTAACCCAACCCAATGGGCTCTAAATGGGCTAACCTTCCTCTTAAATCTTCGGCCCTTAAAATTAATCCAAGAACACCAGACCGGAACCTCGACGCCGGCAGCCGGCGGCATCGTCAATCAGAAAAAAATTTTAATCCAAAATTACTTTTTCTGATTAGATTCCCTCAGTTCTCCTAGTAATCAGTTACAGCTTCAGATCCACCTGTTATTCATCGTCTTCTCCGGCGACGGAAATTCTCGTTCATCGCTGAGTCATTCTCATCTTGACGACTTCTCGGTAATATCGGAAATTCCTTCTGTTTCCAGGAAACAAAATAGCTGAGAATGGGAAGCGAGGAGAAATGGTGCGTAGTGACCGGAGGAAGAGGCTTCGCCGCAAGACATCTTGTGGAAATGCTGATAAAAAACAACATGTTTGCCGTTCGAATTGCTGATTTAGGTTCCGCCATTGAATTGGATTCAAGCGAAGAGCAAGGAATTCTCGGAGAATCATTACGTTCTGGCCGTGCTCAATATGTTTCCGCCGATCTCCGTGACAAATCTCAATTGCTTAAAGGTTACGATTCTGATTTAACATTTCTATTATCGCTTTTTTTTATTTATGTTTTTGTGAAAAAAACATATGGTAATGTGAATTTGAATGATGCAGCATTTGAAGGAGCTGAGGTTGTTTTCCATATGGCTGCTCCAAATTCATCGATTAACAATCAGAAGCTTCATTACTCGGTTAACGTTGAAGGTGCAAAGTAGATAGTATGTTTAGTGATTCTGATTTCAATTTGTTGATTTTTTTTTATTGCTTTCCAGGAGCGAAGAATGTAATTGATGCTTGTATTCAGAAAAATGTAAAGCGATTGATATATACTAGTTCAGCTAGTGTTGTTTTTGATGGAATACATGGAATTATTAATGGAGATGAGTCATTGCCTTATGCCGCGAAGGTGCTATAACTCAATCCATTATAGGATTTTCTGTTTGTTTCATTCCGTTGCGAGTTGCCATTACTGAATTGGTTGAACCATGTTTTTCAACCGTTTTAGCACATTGATTTCTACTCTGCTACTAAATCTGAGGGAGAGGCTTTGATCCTTAAGGCAAACGGCTCAAATGGGCTACTAACGTGCAGCCTTAGGCCTAGTGGCATCTTTGGCCCGGGTGATAGGTTGATGGTTCCGTCCCTTGTTGCTAATGCAAGGGCAGGAAAATCCAAGGTGAGAATGCTTGTTTATCTTTCTTAGTTCCATTCTGTTCCGTTATTCCTTACTTTGTTGACAATTTTCTATGTCTTATAATTTGCCAGTTAGAACTGACATCTCTGAAGCTGAGTTGTAAATTTCAATGATAATGAACCGGTTGTACCATTAAAGGATCTCGGAGTTTTTATTACCAATGCCATGTTTATCATGTCCGACCGTCATAGTCAATGAGCATGTTTTTCCATCAGGGATTAGAAAGAGTACCATCATACATGTGGAGTGATGCAAATATTTGTTCTTTTAAATGCATATTTTCAATGTCCATGTTCTTCATGTTTTCCACCATAGTCAATTGGCATGATTTTTCAACATTGATTAGAAACTTTCTCATCATACATGTGCAGTAATCCAAATTCTTGTTCTTTTTTAGATTCAAACTTAACCGTTTAGACCAAGTTGCAATTGCATGTGATTTAATGCTCTCTTCAAAATTATATGATGAATTTGATTTCTATCCTGCATAACTTTTTACGTATAGGATGTCTATTGTCTATACAGCTTAGCTTAGTCTATTGACCTGTGCAAATATAATTCATAAATAAATATATAGGGGATTTGTTGTAGAATAATTGTCACTTTTTTCAAATATACAGTTCATTATTGGTGATGGAAAAAACATCTATGACTTCACTTATGTTGAAAATGTGGGACATGCTCATGTATGTGCTGAACGAACTCTAGCTTTGGGAGGAATAACTGCAGAAAAAGCTGCTGGACAGGTACCTTTCTGAGAATTAAAACTTGGTTAATGTGGCAAGATGTGGGAGGGGGATTTTAATTTAATTTAACGTGGCAAGATGAAGTAAAATTGAATTTGAATCCACTCAGCGATTATGTATTAATTAGTTAGACCTTCATTGGAAAAATAGTGTGACCATTTAACCATTTCATTTTTCAACCGGTCAGAAAGAGAAAAATATGGTTGCTGCCAAAAGCCAGATTGAAAGTCTATCATGAGAGCACATATTAACAGCTCACATCTTTGTTTTTTGTATGTAATGGATGATGTAAGGAAAATCAGATTTCCTCACATTTAAAAGAATGTCCTTGGGGATAAACCGGAATACTGTTGATGCACTTAAATTTTGTCATTGCAATTCTCATTATAATACATACATGTATGAAAAGTCTAGCAGCAAAAACAATGTTTTCAGCATATCTATTAAGCATTGTCTTTGAGAAGGAGAACACTGTGATGTTAAAATGCCTACCACATATAGCAATAGACATACGGGATTGAACTTGGAGGATACATGTATGAAAAGTCTAGCAAGCAAAAACAATGTTTTCAGCATATCTATTAAGCATTGTCTTTGAGAAGTAGAACACTGTGATGTTAAAATGCCTACCACATATAGCAATAGACATACGGGATTGAACTTGGAAATCTAGAGTGAGCTTTATGCATTCTGTGGCTAAACTTAAATTGGCTTATGCAGGCTTATTTTATAACCAACATGGAACCTGTCAAATTTTGGGAGTTTGTCTCACATATTCTGACTGGTCTTGGTTATGAAGGGTACTTCTTTATTATAATTAAAGTCCATGGATTTTTTTCTCGCATGATTCAAGCCATCTTTATCGACTTGTGTGGGTGAAGTGTAGGTATCTTGTGGTGAGATCTTGTATTCTTTGAGTTGCAGGCCAAGAATAAAGATCCCTGCCTTCATGGTGATGCCAATTGCACATATTGTGGAATGGATTTATAGGCTTTTTGGTCCTTATGGAATGCCTGTCCCACAGTTGACACCTTCAAGAATAAGACTCCTCTCTTGCTGTAGAACTTTTAATAGCTCAAAGGCAAAGGATCGACTTGGCTATACCCCCATAGTATCACTTCAGGTTCTTCAATGTTTATTAGTTGCACATGTTTTTTTCCTTATGCATGTGAACACTGCAAACTTTCATAATCAAAAGGAACTATGCTTCTATTTTTTGTACAGTTTTTTTAGGTATTCTTTTATATTTCTTAATTAGAGTTTTGTTGATTACTGAAAAGAGAGAGAGAGAGAAGAAGAAGAAGAAGAAGAAAACTTATGGTGTGTCTAAGTTAAAATTAAGTTAAAAAATGTCATTTATGAAAATTTAAAAAACATTTGCTATTTTTGAAAAATAGCTATTCAAAAAGTGTCATCTAGTGGAATTTCTCTAAAATTAAAGTGAAAGTGATTATCTTCTCTCTCATTAGGTCGGTTACACTGCCTTGTGAATATTCTCGGCTTTATAATGTTCTTAACATTTTTGTTACGTCATCTTAATTTTCTTGGAAGTGATCTCTCTGGTATGACCTGGATGTAATAATTATCAGTGGTTTGAATGTGGAGTTTTTTGGCTGGTTTTTGTACTTTTCACTTTTTCAATGAAAAGAGTCTCCCTTAGCCAAAAATAAAATAAAATAAAATAAAGAATGTGGAGTATCACTAAACTTGACATGGCTTGTTAGCTGATCAATAATCTATCCAGTATATTTAGAGACCTGTTTACATACCCATGCCTCACTCTGAATGTTCGTGATTAATGCTTGAAATGCAACATTCTTTCTTCACAGGATGGTCTGCAAAGGACAATAGAAGCATATGCCCATCTAAAGGCTGAACATCAACCTAAAAGAGAAGGGCCATCCAAAGCCTTGTTATATCTCGGGGGAGGAACGCGTATGCATTTTATGTTTAGTTTTTAATAGATAAAATTTATTTCATTTCCTCTGTACAGTATTAGATAAACTTAACTAGTTTGTTGCATAAAGTATTTTGCTCGCTTGCCATGTACATTGTAGAAGATTTTTTTCCTGATAAGAAGCAAATACATATCATTGATGTTAGCAAGGGTGACAAAAAACAAGGGAATAAGATATAACCAATAATCGTTGCTTCTACTTTTTTTTTTTTTGCAGTTGCTGACATATTACTTTGGAAGGATGAGAAGAAGACACTGACAGTATTGTTGGTTTTGGTGGCTATTTACTTTAACTTCGTTGCTCCTGGGTTTACCATGATCACAACACTGTCGAAGCTTCTCTTGGTTACAATAATTTTTTTTTTCATTCATGGGAGTTTACCAGAGAAAATGTATGTCTGCCTACTCTTAGACATGCTGGTATATAGCAAGTAATTATATTCAAATTGCAGTTGAAAATGTTTGTGGGACCTGTTATCTTATCATGATGTAGATGGTGATGGCTAGGGCAATTAGCTTAGGGCTCCTAGCATCAAATTTTGATTTCTAATTGTAGGATCTTGTTGCAGATTGGGATATAAAGTTGAGAAACTTCAATCGTCATGTTTCAACTTCTCAGAAGAGAAATCACGAAGAGTTGCTCTCTCTATAGCTTCATCATGGAACTCTGTTGTTAAAAATTTTAAATCTCTTTCCAATGGGAATGATTGGATGCTCCTACTTAAGGTGTCCACCTTCTTCATTTCTTTTTAATGTTTCCATTTCGTCCACTTTCACGTGATATGAAAAGATATAGAATGTGCCAATACGGTGTTCCATTGGATATTTTTTCGTTTTCTTTACAATTTAAGAATTGTGTCTGATTTACTTAGATATTGATGTCATAATTAACAGGTTGTTATCTCCCTGTCGGTTCTTAGTTTTCTTGGAGCGTTCTCTCTTCAAACTTTATACATAACAGGTTCTCTCTCTTCCCACCCCCTGCCTTTTTCTCTGCGTCTTTGCGATTGATTTAAGCCGTCCTTAACATTCAAGTTCTGGGTTGAAACAAAAAATGACCTATAATTTAGTCTCTCGTTATTGACTATCTTCTTATCCTTTCTTCTAACGTTCTTTGAAGTAAACATCATGATTTCAAAAGCGAGAGCATTTTTTTTAATTTCTTAAAAAGTCTCTTGGGTCACAGAAATCAGTTGTTCAAGGAACATTGTCTACTTTTAGATTAGAGAATCTATGTCTTTAATCGACCCACTTACATATTCCATAAATTCATAGATTTACTTCTCTATTTTCTAGTGTTACGAATGAAGGTTTATGCTCTACCTTTACCATCTAGAAAGCTAATATGCATATGATTATATATATTGCAGTGGTTCTATTTGCCTTCATGGCTTTCTTTGTGTACGAGAAAAAGGAGCAAGAAATTGATTCCTTGTGTGAAAGGTTACTATTTTGGATGCGAAGCAGATGCAATGTGGTCAGAAAAGTTTCAGCATCAAAAGGATAATGTGACTGACTGCAAGTTGTGTTCCAACTGATGCAAATAATTGTATTATTGTATTGTGTTTGAGCCAATTTGGGCTGCTAACTATTTAATATGCTACAGTTACAAGTCTCTGATGGTTGTATTAAGTTTTGTAGCATTTGTTTGTCTCAAACTCTCCGTAATTTTTTCGAGAATACGCGTCGAGTTCGCCCTCACGGAATTTGTTTCACTTATCTATTTCAATTTTTAATTATTTCAGTGGAAGTTGGTTTGGAACCTGAATTTTCTTTTTATTTGATTAGATTGTTCACAGTTCCAAAATAGATATTCACATGAAACTCGTTGAAAAGCATATGGATGATCTTGAAAACCATTATCAGTTCTTTTCTATTCAGCTTTTTGGTGATACTCATCACGGTTATCACCCTAGTGGATGGCCCCATGCAACAGTTGGAGAAGATACTGCTTTCTAACCTCAGAAAATTTGTTATATGCTTTTATAGACTGATGGGTAATTTCTCTCTATTAGTAGTTCTACTTCTTTTTCCATTCAAGTATTTATTCTGATCATTGATTTATGGGTGATTCAAGCAGGAAAACCATTAGAGACACATGCGCTCTAAGCAAAATACATTGAAGTTGTGTGAATCCTCCATAGCCAGGTATACAATCTTTCCTCGTGTTATTTATTTATTTTATTTTATTTTGCACAAAATCTTTCATCTTTTTTCATTGCTCTATTTCATGACCATACAGCGGACATCACTTTTTTTTTTTAAAAAAAGTAAATTAATTAAGTGTTTATATAATATGATTTTTCGAATGCAACATTTTAAAACTTACTAGCATATGACATGACGACGAAAAAATTAAATATGGCAATTGGAAAAACCATGTCAAGAAAATCCTCAAAAGAATATAGTTGATGACAGCAAGCTGATAAATCAGAGAGAATTTTTAGTACCTTGTCGTTCAAATTTTTTCTATACACCTCACTTAAATATCTTGTCAGTGTATTTGTTACTAATAATGAAAAAAAAAAAACATGTTATTTTCGCTCACACCATATGATTGAGCGTTTGAAAGAAGAAGTGTTAAAAGGGTGAAGTACTGTAACGAGAGTTGAATGAATTTTTCCTATAAGAAATCATTTATAGCTTGACGAAGTTTTATTCAGAAAGTAAGAACTATGAGGAAATAGACTTTGACCTAGCTGGACCGGAGGAGCCCATCTTATTTAGTTATCAAATCAAGCACTCGTATTGCTTTTTGTAGTGCTTTTGTAGTATTCTGGGAGATTGAACCCCTTCGTTGACTCCCTATTTATCTTTTCTCTCTCGTGTTTCTTTCAATGACTTGATGACGGGCCCTCCCTTAACAGTTACATAATGACTTTTGGAGATATTTGGTTGGGGTGGTAAAGTGAGATGAGAAAGTGATGTCTTAAAATTAATAGTGAAAATAATGTGAGTATGAATTTTTTTTCATTAGATAATGAGTGAGAAATAAAAACAGTTCCTAATCACTTCCCCTCAGCCAAATACCTCTGTTTGTTTTCAAGTTTTACGCTGTGTTGGTTGGTTGTTTGGGTTACACTCTTTCTACATCTCTCCTTGCTCAACTAAAAAGAGTTAACGTGAAATCATAATTAATCTTACTATGCTTTATGTGTCTTTGGTAACCCAAAGAAGAACAAATAAAAACCTAGTAACTGGCTGAATGATTTCAGAGTATTTGACCCTTTTTCTTTCTTAGCAATAGGTATAGCAACAGGTTCTTTGATACAAAAGAAGTAACGGAAATAATCTCAGGGATTGCTAAACCCTTCTATCTAATTCCGCAACATATCTAATTTTTTAACTAATCGACTTATAAACAGATAACCCTACTTACCTTGAAACACTTTTTTTTTAAAGTAAAACAGTTCTTATTGCCTGTAAGCACGGTTAAAGTTTGGTTCTTCTTCAATGACCTATGATCAATTGATCAGTTGCTGGTTGAATTATTTAATAGTGTCCATTCCAAGTCCAAACTGAAGAACCACTGCAGATTGTCAACTCCAATCTACATACTACATAGGCCTCTCTCTACTAGCAAGTGATTATGCACTTTATTAACCGTCTATAATTAAGTCAAACTCACCATATACATACAAAGGTCTATTTTAATAAGAAATCACAGATTTGACATAGATTACGCTGCAAGATCCAATATAGAAGCAAATATTTTGGGGAAAAGGACTTGGGACCGTAGGAGATCCCTTGGCGATCATCATCTCTTTAAATTAAACGAGTTAAATAATATCCCAATGAGATTATGATTGCCAAGCTATCTCGTGAGTTGTGACAATAGCTACAATTTCTATTAACTCATCATGATGTCTTATTATTAGTTTATTTTTCATTGGTCAAACTGATCATAACTTGAGTGGTTAGATACGTACTTCATTCTCACGAGGTCAAAGAGTTTGAGTTTTCTCTCCTCTAATTTGACATAATATCTATAAAAAAAGTTAAATTATTCTTTTTTATTTACATATAATTGTTGTAATTAGTGGTTTGAAAATATCCTTTTCAAAATTACCTAGAATCAAATCTAATCATTAGGGGTGTTACCGGTTCGGTTCCTACCGGTTCTTAGCAAGAACCAGAACCGAACCGGTAGGGAATGAAGGAAAATTAAAGAACAGGAACAGGAACCAGTTTTTCCGGTTCGGTTCCAGTTTCTTAGTCAACATTTTTTTTACTTAACTAAAATGAAATAAAAAATAATGGAAATAAAATGAGGGAGGGCTTGGGCCTTGGGCGATGTGAATAAGAAAAGGGAAGAAAAGAAAGGAAAGAATTTGGGCCTTGGGCCGTAAGTGAAAATATTGGGTTTGCTCTATATATATATATATATATTAAGAAATAAAAACGTTACCTGTTCGGTTGCGGTTCCTTATCGATTTTTTGCAAGAAACTGGAACCGAACCGGAATTCTTATCGGTTCTAAAAATAAGAACTATCATATTTCTTATTTTGTGGTATCAACAGTTACTAAAAATGTACGAAAATGAGTTTAATAGGGCAGGGAGAACGTGATACATTTGAATTAACAGACATAGTAATGATTTTGATTTGTAATAATAGCGAATTGTTTGTCTTATCTTATTTTAAATTTCAGTTGTTTGAAATCATCATTCTCAAAATATGGTTTTGTTTTAGATTTCTTTTCAAATGATGATCTTGCGGTGTTATCTCTTTAAGAAATTATTTCAACGGTGTTTTATTTTCTTTAGATCTTTAGTTATTTTTTGTGACAATTTTACTAAGAAATAATTATTTTATAAAGAGAAATTTTGAAAAAGACAGTTTTTATCACCAATATAAAATTTTAATAAGTTAAGAAATCAAGTTAAAAATTTCAAACAAAAAAATCACATAACCTACTCCTGAAGTGAGACTATAATATTATAGTAATTATACTCTTGAATTTCAGATCTAAGCAATTGACTCTTTAAATTTCATAAAGCATTGAAATTAAAATTTTAATTAATAAATTATCTCCATAATTATTAAATTAGACATTTAAAAAATCATTATAGAGAAAAAAAAAATACCCCCTTAAAGTCAAGGGGGCGGAATGAGATGAGATTATAGAAGAACTCTCCATCTCCATTCTCACAAAATTTTAGGATCAGGATTAAGGACGAGGTTGAGGTAGGATAGAAATCGACTCCATAAAATGGCATATTTGTTAAATTAAAATTTTGTAGGTTATTAAGTATCAAATTTGAGGGAATAAATAATTATAACATGCAATTGTTTTTATTTATTAAAAAAAAAATAGTCAAACAAATTTGATAATAACACCTGGCTCTGCAACTTGGAAGGCTAGCCAAGCAAAAGTCACCAAGTTGCCGCTCTCTCTCTCCTCTCTTCAACCTTCATTTTGAACGCCAGCAATAAGAACAGAACAGAACGTAACTTCAAAAAGCAGTCTTTGAATTCTCCACACTCAAAAATTTAAAGCATTTCGCTTCCTTCAAAAAAGTTCCCTTTTTCATCAAAGAAGAAACTTATCTTACTCTATAAAATCCACACTTTTTCTTAAAATCCCTAATTCTCATTCTTTCCGATCTCTCCTTCCTTTCCTTTTTTTCCCAATTAAAGTTCCTTTTCCCAATCCCACTTCTAATTTTCACTTCTTTTCATTTCATTTTCAGTCAAATCTTCCAAAACATTCTGTTCGTATTCCATTCGCAATCAATTGCATATTCAAAAAAAAAAGTTCCCGCCTTTGAACAAAATATATTTTTTCTGGTTTCTTTTCTCAGTTCTTCAATACCCTTTTCTCGGAATAGGCGCATTGTTCAATTTCTTTTAATGGGTATAGTCTATATTCTCCCTTTTTCATTCTATGCAAATTTTCGATTCTATTTTGACTGACTTTTTTGCAGTAAGCTGATTTGGGCGGTTATGGGAGGTGGTACGGTTGAAGTTGTTAGCAGTAGAGGTTGTTCTAGGCTGCTTTATGGATTGTCATCACCATTATCTCGAAATCTTCAACAGTTGGAATCAATGTCTCCTTCTTCCCCATCTGCAAAGTCTGAATCGGTTAAAGCTCGAATTATTGGTCCTTTTACTGGACTTGTAATTTGTGTTACTGGTTTATCTAAAGGTATGGATGTTTTGCATTACTTTTTGTTATTTTTTGTGCTTGGTTTTGGTTTTTTATGTTATGAGTTGATTTGTTCATTGGATTCCAAATTTTATTTTTTGGCTTCTAGTCTTCGTTATATCTTTAGGATGAAAAAGTAATATATCTTTTTGTTACATTTACTGGTATGGTAATTAAATATTTTTTAATATAGTTGCATTGATAGTTTTTTAGCAAAGAAGCGCTGTTGAATATTTCCTCGAGTTTTGATGATGAATGGTTGAATTGTGTTTTTTACGACATTGTTAGAATGAGTGTTGCCTCAATCGTCATTGATTTGATTCGTGTTTGGCAGAAGCACGAAAACAAGTTGAGGAAGCTACAGAGAGATTAGGTGGACACTACAGCCCCAATTTGCATCCACAATGTACCCATTTGGTGGTCCAAATATCCTTTCATTTGTTTTGGATGAAATTAACTTTGTTCTTCTTTAAATATGCTATCGTTGGGCATTTCAACCTGTGGGGAAATTTTAACCTTCATACATCAACTCATACTAACTACCTTGTTGGTCGGGTTAATGAGAAGAAAATACGATCTTTATGCAAATTGTTTAATTTGCTCATTGGTTTGAGTGCTTTATCCTTTCATCTGCTTTTGTAGCTTTTTTCTTGCTTGATTAATTGTTTCTTTAAATAAGTACAAAATTTATCTTGGTATAATATTGCGTTCTATTTCATGTAGAAAATTCTTTTATGATTTTGCTCACTGGTAGAAAGAATATTGCTTTTAATTTGTGGGCTGGGGGAATTCTCAAAAGCCATTACCGGTTTGAATACCTTGACAGTAACTATAGCTTGGGTGGACGTAAATTCGAGCATGCCTTTAAGCATGGATCAAGAAATGGGCTCTATGTTGTCACTCTTGGCTGGTTTGTGGATAGCGTACGAAGAAATGGTAAGAGAAAGCAATTGTATATTAATGTTGAAGTTTGACTGGTTATGGTATTATTATGTTTCTTATTAAAAGTTTCTTCTTGTATACTAATATTTGCAAGATGATAATTACATATTAGAGCGGACAATATATCATTAATATTAAATATATCCCTTATTTTTTATATAAGTTTTATAACTTCTCCCATTGGCACAGATATTTTTAAGTTCTTTTTATTGATTTCCTGTTTGCAAGAGAATTTATAACATGATGACTTGGAGTGTTGGACCATAAGCATGTGCTGTTACTATTTGTAGTGTAAATTCCAATTTGACTGCATTTGTGACAGAAATGGCTGTTCTCACTTGTTGCAGTAAGGCTGAGTGAGTCCCTTTATACTATAAAGAGTCTTGGAGAAAATAGTGGACGCCTGGATGAGTTGAGTCAACTAGTACGGTCTAGTGGTGATGGAAATTCTTGTCTTCCAGTGGGCATTCATGGAGTTGAAGAAAACAATATCATAGGAGAATCACATTTATCTTTCCCTAAAGGAGATTGTGACAAAAGGGACCGTATTCTCTTTAGTCATTCCATGTATATTGATACGGATGTCTCACCTGAACTGCGAAATAAGGTAATGTGATTAGAGGCCTCTGTTTTTATCCATCTCTAACACTATGGAAGTAACTGTTATAGTCTTGGACATATGGTAATGTTATACTAGTAAGTACATTTTGGTGAAGTTAGTATTTATTAGTCTATTGGCTTACATCACGAGTGACTAATACTCATTCTATACTGATAATTTTTTTAGGTTATTGAGGCTGCTAGGGGAGTAGGTGCTTTATTTGTGGATCGATGGTTTGTTGGTTGCAGCACAAGTCATGTGGTGTGTGAAAGAACTTCCATCCATCGATATCTTGGCCACTCTAGTAACTTAGTTACCGTAAGTACTGTTTCATCGTTTCTGAATTCTGTTTTGCAAGTTTTTTTATAGTGAATTTTCTTAAGAGGCCCCAACAATTTCAAATACATATGGACTTGCTGTTTTTGTATCATGTCTCTACTCTTAAAACAATCTAATCTTTTGAGATTACATCGTATTTTATTATCATCTTTTAGCTTCAATGTTTCATTGAGACTCATCTGACAATCTTTCTCAGCCACTCTGGGTTCTGAAAACGGTGAAGGAAAAACAGTTGCAAAGACTCATTCACATATCAGCTGACTTGGCTCGACAGATTAGTTCAACATTTGAAGATTTATGTACCGAAAAATCTTTGGAGGTGCACTGGATTTACTTTTGAACCTATTATCTATTTGATTTTTCATATACTTGAGCATATTTTTGACGTGGAAACATTTTCTTAAATTTGAAATACTACATCTTCTACCGGTAGTTTTTAATCTAATTGACATAATAACTCTACTATTAATATTTTTTTCTTGCTACAGAGGTTCATAATTACCATTACCTTGACTAATTCTCAAACACATCAGTCTATTGAAGCATGTGATTGAGAATTAGTCAAGGTAATGGTAATTCTCAATCACATGCTTCAATTGAATACTAACACTGAAATGAAACAGAGCGCTAATCTGGCTGACGATCTAAAAGCTCTAAGTTACGATGGCAGTATGCAATCAGAAAAGTTGGGTATATTTTTTTAAAAAATTAAAGTAAAATAACATATGATTTTCTCAGAACGGGATTTGCTGAAAACTTGATATCAACCTGCTAACGCCAACACACTAACTTCTGTTTCATGTTCTTATTAATATAATAGAGTTGGATGTCATTAGACGTAGTGTCAGTATGTAGAATCTATTGAACTTGTGTTCCTTGTTCATTTTGTCTGCCACTTCATTTTTTTTTGTTTATTGTTATTATTCTTTTTTTATAGGTAATACATAGGCAAGCAGAAGATGCTAGAAATTTTAGAAGCAAGGCGAACCAGGCAGAACGTGAACAGATCATTTCAAATGCTAAACTTCGGGTGAGGAAGCGTCGTGGTTTTCGATTGCAGGTAGTTCCTAATTCAAATTTTATATCGGGATTTACCATATTGATTCTCTGTTCATTTTTTATTATGTTACTCAAGGAGTTTCTGTTTCTTTCATCACCTTGAAATCAGTAATTCGAGTGACTTAAGTCCTTTGAATATAAAAAGCTTTCTTCCTTGATCCTAATTGGTCAGTGAGTGTTTTATTTTTAACTCACCTTATTTCATACATTGGCGGTATGATGTAGCTGAACGGAAAATGTCCAAATGATAAATAACTGCCATATTGAAGAGACGTGACATTTATCAGCTTCTATGTTCTTTTTACAGACTTGTCAAAACCCAATACGTCCATTAACCCCGAGTAGCCTTTTGGATTCAATCTGCTGGTCAATATCTGAGCCCACTTCATCTGCTTCTGTTTACACAGACTCTTTCAGTGGTGAAGATGTTAGTCCAGAGTTCTTTGATGCAAGAGGGGATGGCAAAGACTCAGAAGCCTCATTTGCAAACTTAACTCGTCCAATCAATGAAAGGTCGTGTAAATATGTTATGCTTTAGTTGTATTTATTGTTTTAATTGTAATGGTAATATTGTACTTTTTTTAACAGTTTCATCACTTGTCTCATTTTAGATTTGATGCCTTCGATTAACCTTTTCCTCATAGTAATATCAAACTTAGCAAGCAAGTGCATTTTTTATTTTTATTTTAATCAATTGCAGTGAGAAGTCTGAAGTAGTATTCAAAAGCCATTATCTCACCATACTATTTCCTGTGGATCGATTTTCGGAGATGGGACCATCTTCAAGGACATTTTTTAGTGAAAACGGGTTCACATGTTTGCAGGTCCTAGATCATATATATTCATTTTATCAGGTATCCGATCACATTAAAGTTTAGTTTTTCTTTACTTCTCGAGTTGGTCAGGATGGTGATTATTCTTACAAGAGATGGTGTTACATTCTCTTGCAGGAGAACATGTCAGATCATGAAATAGAGATGGCAATTCACACTGACTCAAGACATGCCGATCGACTTCGATCAGTTTACTGCAGTAGGGAAACAACAGAACACGGTTTTACAGCTTTCAGTAGGATTGAATTTTTGGGGAGTCGCAGAAGTTTTGAAAAGTTGAAACGTGTTAATGTCGATAACAATGGTAATGTATACGAGCTATTGATTAGAGCTTAGACTTTTATACCCACCATGGTTGTCCACCTGCCTTCATTGTTTGTGTTGAGGGCTGAAGTGCCAAACTGAAAAATTTACATTTAGTTCCATGCAATATGGTTAACGCAATGTTTAAATTTAATATAAATTGAGAAGCATTTTACTTTTCCGGATCTTCCTGGGATTTTGTTTTGATATGTTTATATAGTGTTTTAAATTGGAATTTTGATAATAGACCCGTGATAAAATTTTGTTATTGTTCTTAAAATTATGCATAAATCACCCTTTTTTTTCGTTAGCTAGTTTGGACATAAGCTTATAAATTTGCTGGGCAATAATATTGCCATATTGTGAGCGAATTTCATTTGATATAAAGTTAAAGCTATATAATTAAATAAAAGGCAAGGCTCAAGAGTCTTTAATCTTGACTCTTCCTCGTCTTTGGAGCTCCTGAAGCATTACAAGAGCTGCAGAGTCAAACGAGCTCTTCTTGTCAGCTCTAGCATCACCTTTACATTCAATACAGTCGTTGTTGGGTATTTGCAAAGTAATATACGACAAGAAACTGTTAAACCCTTTTCTTATCTCAGAGCCTTCGCCAAATTCAATCTCGACTCTGTACGAAGGACGATATTTGTTAAGAACAAATAAATAAGACAAGAAATATTTCAGTAACGATGATATTCGTGTTTAGAATTGTTTTAAAAGGGTAACATTCTGAGAACAGGAAAGTGTCTCGGGGGGGGGGGATGTGCAGAGAATAGATAAGATTATAATCAACATTGACTAACCTTGATTTATTTTCTGTTGTTCTGAAAGTAGGTATTTGCCACTGCAAGGTCTTGCAAAGTTCAAACAGAGTACTCCTAGGTCCTCCTTTCTTTAAGCTGATTGGTCCAATATCTACAAAATGGTAAAAGTGATCTAATTAAAGGAAAAATTGACTCGAGTTCAGGTCGTGTGGGGGCAATGCAACAAACAATTATAAAAACATGATGATAAAGGTTTGATACAAATTGACAGGATTGTCCCAAGACAAATTAGCCATTACTCGGGAGGGGGAGGGTAAAGAATTTCTTCCCCACCTTGGTAATCTTTTTTACATTTTAATACATATTATATCAATATGGTTTATCAAATTGATATCAAAATATATGTTCTTGTAAATGGATCCAAAATGGAGATAAAGATTGTTAAAAAAAAATTATGGAATATTGTGAAGGATAATTGAGCAATGATAAGAACGACGAAAGTAGTCAATACATTCAAATTGATGACCACTGGAGATGTCTCCTCTATTGTGACACTAGAAGAGAAGTAAATGAGAGGCAGAGCACATAGAGATCTCACTTGATTTTGGCGTGGCAGATCAAAGTCGGGAGAAATTATTCAATGCTCGAGACTCCATCACTCAAACCATTGGATGTGAAGTTTTAACAAGAGAAGGAAAAAGAGTTGCATAGATCCAAAGAACAGTTAGATGATTATGGGTGACCATTGCAAAAGGAGTATAGAATTATTTTTCCAAAGGTAGAGCCTAAGAAGTTCAGCAAGCATCAAAACAGGAAGGACGAAAGGTTTTTTCACTCGTCTTCGTTGAGGCATAATCCTAGTGTGAAACTTCCAGTGACCGCACTAGTGGGTGGTGGATAGAATAGCAGAAAGTACAGAGACGGATGGCCTATGTTTGGAGGAACTTCAAGATGACTAATGCTGAAGTGGACCTTCCGATTGACGTAGATAGGGTGATAACCAAGGAGATATTTGACTATTCACACATTGGGAAGATCAATGTGCCTACTCTATTTGGAGTTTGGTCACATTCATGGGCTCTTGGGCATCAATTTTTATGATGAATGTAATAACCTAATTCATTGCCATCGCTAACAACAAATGAAGAAGCTTCAGAAAAATTGTTTGAGGAGATATGACTGCAAACTCTCTCATGAAAACTTCCAATTATGGCTGGCAATCCATCAGTCTCCCATGGTATTGGTCATAGTGCTCACCAGAGTCCAAATTGGTCTTGAATGAAGAAGGGGATGATGGTATCAAAGGCGGGTTGATAAAATTATCATTAGGGACAAATTGGTCCATTGTCAAAGGAGTTGTGTTGGGGAGAGGTTATAAATAAAGTAATTTGGAGAGAGATCTCAACAGAAAACATGGATACTTCACCCATATATACATTATACTTCGAACATGATTTTTGGTGAGATCAAAAAGTGCACTTCAAAATTTCCAAATTTTAATTTCAAATAGAAAGCTCTAAGATGAGAGAGGTGAGACTGTAAAAACAAAAACAAAAAATCCCACGATATTAAATTAGATAGGAAGAAGAACAAACCAGGGATGTCCATGTTAGTACAACAATCTTCTGTAGAACAGGCGGTGGATGATGATAGAACCATAACTGGATCTGGAAAAAAGAAAACAAACTTCAGTGTTCTTATACATTCTCATAGGTTACAAAATTCTCTAACGTTCAATTTTTTGACCAATGATATCAAGTAAGTGAAGAGGAGCAAACCATGGATATCCAAGTTGGGACTACAGACTTCTGTAGAATAGCTGACGGCCAATGAAGGAACCATAACAGACTCTGAAAAAAAAATTGGTGATCTTCATCTTATGAATTGCCAGCTCAAAAAAATTCACAGTTTTGGCCATGAGGATTAGCCAATTTTCAGGAAGGCGACTCACCGACATGATTAGGATTTTGTTTTCTCTTCTTAGAACAAGAACGCGAGTAAGAAATTCCTTTAGTCTGTCATCAGAGTACACAAACTTGAGCACTATCAATAATAAAACTTTTTAGGTGCTAAATAACATGGAATAAACTTTTTTCATTAGGAAAAAGCTAAAGAACTCAACTTTCATTAAGAAATTATAGATTAAGAAGGGAAATACAAAAGGAAAACCTCAATCGGGCCAACAAAACAATTTAAGAAAACGTTTTACATTAATGACAGAAAAACGTTTCCAGTTGACAAGTAAATGAAATATTAGAACTAAAAGCAAACAAAGTCGTATGTCAGTTTATTTTATACAGAACTTTCTATCGTTTAGCAAGTATTTCAGTTTTATTTGATCTAATCCCTAAACTATAATTCCCAAATGACATCATCAAAACAAGTTGTGCTTTAGTAATTCTCATTTGCCCCCTTTTCATCAAAAAAAATATAACTATTGAATCACTACCGACAAGACATCAAGAACTACGTAAACATGCAATATCCACCAATTCATCCCAAATGTCTGAAAGAGTATGGACCAACAGACACGAGTAAGAAAACAATTTCAAACCTTTCTTACCTTCAAAATTAATTGACATAGAAAATACAAATTTAAAGACTCCTTGTATTCTAGAACACAAACCCGCACATCCCATCATAAGATTCTTATTACAATAAAGCAGAACCAGAAAAGACAAAAAAATGTCACACTGAATGTACCCACCCAACTGTCATTTATACTCAAACCCAACCCTAACAAACTCAAAACTCCATCAAATCCAACTGGTTTGAGATAAGTTAGTGAGATTATTCGGTCATCAAAATTTTTTGAACACCTCCATCACCATCAATGGCAAAAAAAAAAAAAAAAAGAGTCAAGCAAATAGAATAATTTCAAATTCACTCAAAAAAAGTATAACATTTGATGATTCACAGTGAATGATCATTGAACTTCTCTTTCTGAACATCTTCCTACTACAATTCCTCTTTCTATGAAGAAGTAAAACAGGACCCGAAATTAATAAGCATGTTGAGAATATCTTAAAAATTAATTTTTTCTTAACCCAACATAAACTTATGGGTCTAGGGGTGATTTAACAAGGTCAAAGCAGGAGGTCTGGAATTCAAACCCTTATTATTTTATTTTCTCTCATTTCGTATAAATTGTTGACATTGGACTTTATTAACATCTAAGCTTGTAAATGAGGGGATTGTTGGGATGGGAATACCATAAAAAACCGAACCACTAATGTTTTTGGGAATCAGGTCTAGCAGTGATTTAAATGATCTCATAATCACATAAAATCTATTAGAAAGAATTACATCAAAATTGACCAAACAAACCAAATAGCTGTGCAAGACCAATAAATTAGATATTAAATAACATTATAAATTCCGAAGGCCCAATCCCTCTTCGAAACAATAGAATACAAGAATATGATGCAGGCAATTGAAGTAGGCAACATTTACCTCAAGTTCAACTAATAAACGATGGGCAGCTTCTCCTCTTGCAGCTTTTCTGTTCCTTTCATATCCTTCACCAATCAAGACGACATCTTGTAGTTGTAATCTAAGTTCCACATGAAATATTTCTCCCTTCCTCGTACATTTATCTTTGATGAAGTACCCAAGAGAATCACATAATTCAATTAGTTCTCGCAGTGGTGGCAGTTCAAGTTTATCAGGCGTCACAAAGGGCGTCAATAATGGCTTATATATTCTCCACACTTCATTAAGATTAAGCTTTGTATCAACTAGTATGGCGCCTGCAATACTTTCAACCATATCACCGAGAACCTGTAATAGGATAAGACAAGAACAAAGAATATTGGATCAGCATTACAGCTAAAATAACAGAGAAACCAAATCAGGGAGAACTCCAATTGTAACATGAGATAATAAAGTACATCAAAAGTATAAATGGAATTTTATTTTTTAAATAATGTATGAAAATTATCACAAAGAATTAAATGTAGAACAGAACAGAAAATAGAATGACAAGTAACCTTAGGGCCTTTACTGCCATGCAGTGACTTTGAACCACCATGAGACTCTGACAAATACTTCACATATTCATTTATTTTAGTAACAAGAAGCCCAGAACAATGTTGAAGATGTTGTTGAAGATTCTGTCGCACGGCCACTTGTGCAAAATTTTCATTATTCACAGAAGCAGAACGCAGATCAGTCAACTCACCCGGGTCGATATCTGTGTAGTTCTGATAATAATGCCACGTAATGAGTAAATCTAACACCGAGTCACCGAGAAACTCAAGCCTCTGGGGAGAAAAATAAGATAAATAAGTGGAATTATCACATTCATACAGCACCATTATCTTGATATGTAATTACATTTAACCTTAATTTTTCTGGACCGGCATATGATACAAGAAATGAGACAAAAGCTTTTTTAGTGTCAGTGAAGCTGGTTTTAATTAGCAAGACCTTAATTTTTCACGTTCACTAAAATAAATGGATAAATAACCTACATATCTGGGTATAAGCCCAAACCCCACATGAAATCAAGCCACACTCTAACATGCAAAAAACATAATGGGGGGTAGAGAGAGAATGATACGATCAATAACAAGATTGAACAATGAATTTCTTTCACTACCTCATAACAGTAATTAACACCAAGTTCTTCATCAGATGCGTGTGTCATAGCCTCCAGTAATAATCCTTTGACCGCAAATTCATATCCAATTTTTGACTCTAAGGTTGTAATCTCAGTAGCTTTCAAGATGAAGGATCTCATAGATGCAGAAGTAATTGCATCATCAACTAATGACAGGCCAAGATCAGCATCAATTCCAAGCCACTTAATCATATGGACTGCAGCATCAACTCCACCATCAACATAATAGGCTCCTATAAGGGCTTCAACACAGTCGGCTATAGTTTTTGAAACCATCCACCTATGACCTTTGTCACAGCACTTACCTAACACAGTTTTTGGATCGTCCGTGTGGAATATGTCATCCAGAGGAACTTCTGCTGTATCCACTCCACATTTACAAGGAACAGGACGTGTGATACATTGTCCTGGTGCCACCCAACGACGTGGATCAAATGCAATATCCCGTATGTATCCCTTAAAATAAGAATAGGCAGTAGTTATACATAATGATTATTAACAAATATACATAAAAGTAGGCAATATGGTAAAATTCAACCTTCCTAATGACACTCAAAAATTACACATCCACTTCAGGATAGTGTGCCTTAGAAAGTTTTGAATCTTGAAGAAATAAGAATTAACGTGTGGTTGATAGACCTCTAGTTAAGTTCACTTATGCAATAAGGGAGAAGGAAAGTTACCAAGGGCAAGAGCAGTGGGACATGGCTGGGGATGGTTCAGGACAGTAGTTATTGCAGATTAAGGTTGTTTTGCAAGTTGAGTAGTTACCATGCAGAAATTTATGAAGATGTTTGGAATAGTTTGGGTACATAATAGTAGATGTCGCCTGACTATGAAAGAGGTTGTGTTGTATCCCCTTTAAAAGAAGTGTAAGCGGCAAATAGGTTTCTTGCAGTTTCGTGGAGTATCTTGCTTGTAAGGAATAGGAGAGTTTCTCTAAGTGTAGAGCAATCTTGGGATAATATATGAAAATGACCATACCAAATACTTTAATATTTTTGTAATTATCAACAATCAGGACACTCATCTGAAGAAACTAAAACTAATTGTTGATTGATCCTTTTAATTTCCAAAAAATGGCACATGCTAATAATCCTATTTACACTTGAGCGGACCGATTTTTACTAAAAAAAGGCACATGCTAACAATCAGGCCACAAGTAGATATTAATATATGTTCAAAAAATTGGACAGGATACTTGATTGAAGTGAACAAAAAAAAATTGTGATGCATGCACACGAAACCAACAGATTAAAACTTATCAAGGATGTCAGTCCAGAAAAGAGCAAATACCTGTAACTTGCGGTTTATTCCCAAATTATGTAAAGTTGCATTACAAATAACCTGTTGGCGCAGCGCAGATAATTGACCCTCATGTTTACCAGGAAACTTGAGAAAAAGGTGACAGCTAACAACATACTTCAAAACCGAATCACCAAGCAATTCCAACCGCTCCATGGAAAAATTTTCACAACATCTGAGGGTTGTGATGGCTTCCAAAATCTAATGAAGAAGATAGAATCAGATTAATCATAAAATGAATTGCTCATAAAGAAGGGGTCAAAGTCAAGAACACGTCTTAACCAACAAACTGGACACACCAATGAGCTTGATATACTGAGGGTGTCTGAATGATAATCAATTTCCTTTCTAAGCTGGCTGGCTAACATCAAAGACTCCAAACGGTGCATTAAAGATGGAAGTAAGTATGATGACTTCAAAACCCCCTTTGGAACATCCATGCTAAGCACAAGTTCGGGAGGCATATGAACATGCATTTGTGGCTTTTTGGAAAGACAGCCAGATTGCAACTTATCATCATCACCTGCATGGCAGGCAATATTGGCTTACTCAAATTTAAAAATGTTACTTACAATTTTCTTAAACCAGGTGGAAAATAGACTCATGTATGCAAAAGTTGGATGCATTGCAAAAAAAATTCCAATAATATATGAAAATGTGGGCTTTAGACTTAACAAAGGCCAACATTTTTTTTAGAGTGATTACACTTTTTTTTAAAGATATTACATTAAATTGGGATAAGGGAAGACTCGAACCTTCGACCTTATGGAAAGGGAATAGGTGGTTGACCAGTCTCAAGTTGGCAACAACAAAAGGACTATAAATATGAAATAGAGGGTAAATAATGACAAAAGTTCAAACTTAAAGCCTCATGCTCTGATAGCATACTTAATCACCAGACCCAAAAGTTATAGCTTTTAGGCAGAGGAGAATTCAACATCTTCGTATATTCTCAACACTCTTAAGATCATAATGAAAGTTCTGAATCCTAGATGTGTCTTACGTAATACCAATTCTGAAGACCCGAGCCATCTCTTTTTATACTGCCTGTTTACCTCTCAATTATGGGTGACGCTGCTGAGTATTTTCAAGATTAACGGGCCTTTCCATTGCCACCTCCCCTCAGCTATTTACAGGCTGCTTTGCGGTGCTTTGTTGGAAGGCAAGCTCTCATCCTCTGGAAAAATGCTGAAGGGGCTCTTCTTTCGCTTATTTGGTGGGAAAGTAACTGTAAACGGAAAGACTAATGATATAAAAGGATTTTTCGTGATGAATCCTTAGGCTCTGACGATCTTTGGAATATTATTGTTAGACTTACTTCCTTATGGAGTGCTCAATCCAAAGTTTTTTTTGTAACTATTCCCCGTCCATAATTGCGCCTAATTGGAGGAATTTTTTGTAACTTTGGGGGCTTTTTGTCCCCTCTTTTCTTTTTCATATATCAATGAAAATGTCTTATAAAAAAAACATAACGAAAGTTTAAACTCATAACTTCCTAGTGATAGACAAATTTAACCTCTCTACAAGTTAGGGTGTGTTTGGGAGTGCTTTTCGCTAAGGTAAAAGTGCTTTTAAATGATAAAAAGCACTTCCTAAATATAATATTTATGTTTGGCAAAAAAATATTTATGTTTGGCAACAAAATATAAGCACTTTTTGTGAAAGTCAAAAGCACTTCAAAATGCTTTTTGAAGAAGTAAATATTAAGTGCTTTTGGAAGTGCTTTTGATTTTTTAAACCTTGTCTCTCTAACTTATCTCTACACATTTTATCTCTCTAACTTTTCTCTACACATTTTATCACTCTAACTTCTACACATTTTATCTTTCTAACGTCTCTCTACACACTTTCTCTCTCTAACCTCTCTCTACACACTTTCTCTCTCTCTCTCTAACTTCTTTTTCCACACTCTCTCTAACTTCTCCTCATACAATTTCATTCTCTATGTTATTTCTACATATTTTCTTTCTATGCACTTTTTTTCTAGAAATAACTCTATATAAAAGCATTTCTCAAATATTAGAACTAAACAATAAAATAATATAACACTAAGCATTTTTTATCATAGTAGTTAAAACTACTTTAACAAAAAACACTTATTTCACAAACAATCCCAAACACACCCTTAATACCTGTTTGAGATAACTTTTGGAAGTATTTAAAAGTGTTTTTAATAAAGAAAGTGTTTTTAATAACAATTAAAAAACATTTTTAAACACTTTCAAAAGCTATCCCAAATGGACTCTTATTCTCAACACCTAAAGAGCTTTTCTTATAACCCCCTGCATCCACAATCTTAAGGAAATTAAAAATCATATGGTCTAATGCTATTTAAATTTTGGAGAGCATTATTTTTGTTTCCCCCTGTTGGAGCATTGCTTTATTTTTTAAAATTATTTTTTTTTGTTTTTTGGGTGAGGGGACAAAAAGGCCACTTTCAAATAAATGAAAGTATGAAAACCGAGGCCAAAAAAAACACTGAATATTGAAAAAACACGCAAAGAGGAAATAAGGAAAGCTTCAAAATCTACATGTGAATTTTCCTATTACTAAAAATAAAAAATAAAGTGGGAACTCCTTAATAGAATGTTGTGTTTTATAATTTTGATTTATCGGTGGTTTTTGCCTCTTAGAAGAATTTTCTTCTTCCTTTTGTAGGTTTCCAGCCATGTTCATTGCTTTTTTTTTCCCAATGAAATGCTTACCTGTTTAATACCAAAACAGAAAAGGAAAAAAAAAGTTGAAGTTGAACACACAACTAAAATTAATCTGTAATTCGATCTCAACAACTCAAGTTGACAAACCTTCATAATTGAAGTTGACAAGTAGATTGTGAGGGTTATGACTTTGCTTTAAACGCAACAAAGGCTGCTCTGGATAGCTTAGTATAATCCCGTACCTGAACATTTAGTGATTTAATAAGTAGGTCAAAAGAAGAGTGGTGATACCAAGGGAATGCAAGGAACACAAAACAAAAACAAAAATTGATAGAATGGGAACACAAAACAAAATAAAACAGAAAGCTTCCCACTTTTTGTTGAAGTAGTCCGTGAAGGAAGTGTAATCAGGAGGATTTGTGTCACTGTTTCCATCAAATGAGCTCTCAGCAGATGTATTACTCACAACTTCAACAATCGAGTAGATCCTTCCAGTATGCATAGCCAATACCACCATGTCCTTTACATAATGAACATCTAACACACAATTGGCAAGGTGAATTAAACTTGTGTCACTGCTTTGTGTCTCAGTATAGTTATTCCTAGAAGATGGTAGATCTGATATAGCACCAGAACAACTTTCAGAAACCAATGAATAATTTTTCTTCAAAAAATTGACCACAGAGACACAAGAATCAATTGCTCTCCAATGTATTTTCCATTGATCATTACTCAAAGCGTCTGTTGTATCCACGGGTAGAAGCAAATACATGTTTAATGTATTCCACAGAGGCTTTGTATCTTTCTGAAGTACAAATTCTCTCTGCCTTCCAGCCGATTTTGACCCAATAAACAATCTCCCAAACAAACCATTGAGAAAAAGCTCATGAAAGCACCTAGCTTTCATTATCTGTATGGGTGGTAAAAAATTCAATGATATTATATTACATGGAAATTATAGAGGAGAAAAATAAAGCAGGGTAATGAAAATAAACTAATATTTATATTTACCTGATCGACATTCAAATGAACTTCCCCGCCAAAAGACACAGAAGACTTGACAGTCTTCGATACTAAATATAGTTCAAGTTCAATATTTCCCACATCGTCATCCAGCTTTGATTCGATCAAAAAAACAAATCCAGAATATAGCTCACTAATAATACTACATGAGAAATCAAATTTATAAGCCTGGAAAATGACCCCATCAACTTGTTCTCCCCAAGTTCCAGATAAAGCTCTGATGGAAGTTCTCCCATGTAATTCCTTTCTTTTTGTTGTTCCTTTGACCACCAAAAATAGTAACATCATGATGTAAATTAAGAACACAACAAGATTATCAAAAGGCATCTAGCAAGGGGTAATGAATGAGGATCAAGAACATGTACAGAGAAATCCCTACAATGCTACAAATGAGTTAGCAGTCATATTCAGAAAATAAAAGAAATGGAGCATTAATCTACCAAAAACCAATACAACTTTCAACAAGTATTTATATTAAAAAAAATTGTGAGAAACAAGAACTTTCTTTATATAAAATTTGAGAGAGTATAAGTTGGAAAAAAAAAATCAACCTTAACAAATCAAACCCTATTCAAAAGCCTTAAAAAAAGTCAAAAAAAAAAGGGGAAGGGGGGATTACACTTAACAATAACAAGCATTCCCTTCCAACAATCAGAAGGAACCCTCATCTTCAGACACAATTCTTTGGAAACAACTCGTTTCAACCAAAAAAAAAAACATTATAAGAAATGTAACTTTTATTGAGTATAATAAGGTTTTTTTTTTATGAACGTTCATTAATTAAAAGAAGTAATACAATGAAGAGGATGAGGAATCCTCAGAAAATTAAAAAACAAAGAAAACTTAAATTAAACAAAAGAATTCCATTCATACTACATAGAATGTGGTGGAAAATAAAGGTCTAGGGGATTTATAGTATAATTTGGTTTTAACAAGTACTTTCTTATTGAAAAAAAAAATCGTATCTAGATGAAAGAATATGGTACAAATTTTATTTATACACAAACTTGTACGTCACTGATGGTCAAAATAATTTAAACAAATAATGTTCGTGTAGTATCATTGGCATCTTTTACTCACACTATGAAAAGCTTCTTCTTTTTTGCTTGGTAAACTCAAGGTCATACTATATGCCATATGGAAACAAATGGATGTTTTTATAGGTGTTGTGCAGTGAACAGAAATTAATAGACTTGAATAGCATCATTGAACCGTACCTGCTCTAGAAGAGGATACATTGTTTTTCTCAGTCAAGTCAGATATTGATATCTCTTCAATGGAGGGAAGAAGATGATCATTAAGTGCACCCATTTGATGTAGCTTCTTACATGCCTCTAAGCATACAAGCTGCTTAGAAAAATTAGAATTCCTAGTCGAAGGACCGACAATAGTTTGAAAAGCAGCTGTAGGAGGTAACGTTAGCCGGCACTCATATGATCCTTCAGCATATGAGAACTGAAAGGTTGGTTTTGGAGTGAAATATCTATAATTTATAACATCTAATTAAAATTCAGTATAAAGAAAATTACCATAAGAGAGAAATTCTTATGGTATAGAACCATAGAAACAGCTTTCAGGGAAACTAGCAACATTTAAGGAAGAATGATAATCCGTACTTGTCACCAGGGAGCTTTTTACAGTATTGATGTATGAGACTGATGCTAGAATCTGCAGTCACAGATGCCCCAGTTGCCTCCACAACGTAACAATCTATTTCCTCCACAGAACATGGTTTCAAATTGCTCTCATCAGGGTCTCTACTCATAACTGCATCTGTCATTGATCGTTCACTCCTAATAACATCAAATAGCTGATCTCTTTGTTTCATATTTCCTCTGTAAACACTACTATAGTTAGTATATCAATATACACATAAGAAAAGACAGTAGAACACAAGCCCCTACCTCTCCAGCAACAAAATGTATCGGGAGTTGTTTTGTCGAGCACGGCCACGAGATTGCACATAACTACGAACTGTCTTAGGAAGGTCAAATCGTATCACATATGAGCAATTTGGTACATGAAGCCCCTCCTCAACTACATCAGTGGAGAATAATAGATTGAGCTGCAAGTGATGAAAAGCTTCAATCATAAATAACTAGAGTTTCACATATCAAAGTGTCATTTGAATAATGTAAAAAAACAGAAAACCTTGCCACGGCAAAATGATTCCAATGTTTCCTTCTGCACTTTCGGAGCCAGTGCACCAACTGATGTGTTACATCCAGTCACATACGAAATTGTGAAATGAGATAAATTGGCTACTTTTTTCACAATTCTTTCAATGACTTTGGCTGCAATAATTCTTTCAACAAAAATGAGGCACAACACCTGCCGAGACACTCTGGTACAAAAACAGGTAACTAAGCATTGGAAGTTATAAAGAAAATTGATGGTTACGATATATAGTAGTATTACCCAAATGATTCAAAAAGTTGGATAAGTTCAAATAATTTAGGAGATATATAACCCAAATCTACCGCTTTCTGAAAATCAAAACCAAAATCCAATAGATTTCCATTCCCTGAAACAGGAAACAAAAACAGTAGCAATGAATACAAATATGAAAAAGGAACTATTTGCAGTAAATTGAAATGTATGAAGGTAATAGAATTGAAGTCACAACATATATATATATATGATAACATGACCTTACATCAGCAGCGGTTAAACCTAATTTCCTAAGCATGTAACTACCAGGAAAAAGCCATTAAATCATGAGCTCATATAACCAAACAGAAAAGGACATCACAGTCATACTACAAGGTTTGTTAATGGAGCACCATATATTCGGCAGTAAATATTGAAGATTGAAGTGTACTGGGAAGAATGACATTATAAAACTAAGGACGGTACATGGGAGTCTCCAAAAAGAATACGAGTAGCAGATGCTATCAACCCAGATAAAGCAACATAGTTTGCAATAAATTGCAACAGCGCGAAATTAACTCCTAATGGAAGATAAAAACATGCACACATTTTTTTATAGGAAAAAACATGCACAAATTTTGATAGTACACCCAACGTTGTACTGAATGAAGTACAAGAAACTACTTGCATACCAATTGGCAATGATTCCCCAATCATAAGTAATGCCTCCTCAAGAAAATGTTTATACTGCAAAGAATTTTCTCTACAAATCTCAGCTTCCTCTGTGGTAATAGAGACACTCTCTAGCAAAACTTTTACAGCCTACAAAGATATAGAGATAGTATATAAATGGGGCAATTACTGAAATAGCATATTTTTGCATACTAATTATTGAAATGTTTGAACTTTTTAAAAATGACTCAAATAGCATAATTATAGTTCAATAATTTATTGAAGTGTAGTTTAATAATTTATTGAACTAAAAAAATTAAATTTTTAACAAATTCATTGAAAATAATAATAAAAAATGATCAAATAGTTTAATAAATTATTGACTTTGAACTTAAAAAACCAAAAACAAACAAATTCGTTAAAAATACCTATGAAAAATAGTTCAATAATTTATTGAACTATAATTATGCTATTTGAGTAATTTTAAAAAGTTCAGACATTTTAGTAATTAGTATGCAGATTTATGCTATTTTAGACAAATTCTTTATATAAATAGACTAGAAGAAGTGAATAAATAGAAAAACAATCAGAGGACATTTCACTCTCACTCAGCTTATTAACAATAAATATCATAGGATTCATTTTTTTAAGGATGGCTCAAAACCCCATTTCATTGAGTGAATGAAAGAAGATGCATAAAAAGAGGTATTAAAGCAAAAAGGCACAAAGAACAAAATATAATGAATATCCCACCGTATACCCAAAAATACAGACCCAAGCCACCACTTAATTATATATAAATATGCGGGGCAATTGTTAATAATCAAAACAAGGGGATAATTTCAAAAAATTAATGGTTGTTCACACACAAAAAAAAAAATACATTTACATATACCAAACCCCAAACGACCGATGCTCTCCACAGAAAATTCTTCTCTTTCTTTCCAACCATAACCCCCACATAATCACAAAATTCCACTTCTCTTTGAATGGGGGTCAAGAACACTTATTCCAATGTTGGGCAAAAAGATTTACTAGGTACTAAACGTCACAAAGAATCTTTTTCCAAATACGTCTCGAGAAGCTATGTCCACATAATATGATTATGGTCTTCAAACTCCTGATTGCACATACAACACCAATTGAGCCTAAGAACGTAGTAGGAAGATCTCTATAGAGAGTCAAAGGTATTAATTTTGCCCTGACCAAACAAAAAACCTAACTTTCTTCGGGATCTTCACCCGCCAAAGTTTGGAAAAGAAAGTGGTGGAGCTGTTGAGATGGGGGGAGGGCCGGCTATATACAAAGAGAGATTTACATGGAAAAAAAAAATTGATAGATACATACAAGAAAATAAAAAAGATGAATTTTGGGTCCAAAGTCTCCTATCCTCAACCCCCTCTCTTAAGGAGAGACACGAAAAAATTGTTAAATATATCTTATGATATTCCTTATTTAGATTCGGGATATTTTCCTTATCTTTTAGTTTCCTTGTTTAGGTTAGTTTCCTAGTCTAGCTAGGTTTACTTTTCTATATAAGTTGATGTAGTCTCCATACAATTGAACCTAATTTAATATATCATTAGTCTTTCCATTTACATGATATCAGAACTATATGTGGAGCAATTAGACAGAAATTGATACCGACTTACTATCAGAGCCTTGTTTTTAAATTTTCTTGCCGTCTCTATCTCGATCTCGTTTTGTTGCCTCGTAGGGGTAAGCTTTTCCAGCGAGGGAGCACCCTTATTTGACCTTCTAAATTTTTGAAATCTTGACGCTCATCAAATCAAGTGCCCAAATTCAGCCTTCTCCTCCGATCATTTTAACGCAATTAGGGTTTGTTTTCATCATTACACCTAGGTAAAACTAGGGTTTAGATCTTGGAAAGGTGAGTGGTCGTTTGTTGTCACCACTCCGTAGGATGAACCACTGCCCATCGAATTCCGCCACTACCGCTGCCCGCGGGAGTCTGCTGCCTCTCTCCGGTCACCAGATTCACCACCCGCAGGTCACAGGAACTTCGTCAGAATCCCGATTTTCACCGGAACCTTAATTTTCTTCGAAATCAAGTGGTTTTGGAAGTAAACAGTACACGATTGGGACAGAAACGAAGTTTTTACTTGCCGTGCAGATTTGCTTCTTTGCCATATTGTCAAAATCTGATTTTTAGTGTTTTTGTTTTGTTTGTTGTTCGAATCAGGTTTTGTGTCCTACTTTTCCCATCCATTTTCTAATTTAGGGCTCTTAATTAGTTGTTTTGTTGGGTTTTGATAGGTGGATATCGTCTTTAGTCGTGGAACATAGTTATGAAATATAGCTTTGAGGGATGTTAGAATCAGAGTTTTGGTTTTGTGGACCTTGGTGTGGTGTTAGGGTTCCTTCCTCCATTATACCTAGATAAATCTAGGTTTTAGATTTTGGGTTAACATTATGCTGTGGTTATTTGTTGACACCTCTCCACATCAGAGGGAAGAGAAACCGCCGATGATACCGTTTGTTCAAAAGCCATTAGTCTTTTCTTTTCAGATTTGTTGTGTTTTCGTTGCTGGTTTTCAGGCATGTTTCATCAATTCCGCTTTCTGCTTTCGATGTCGCTTCTGCCGGACATCTTTGTTCGACGTCAGTTTTGTTTGATGGTTCGCTCTGTTTCGATGTCGGTTCTATCGAACATCTTTGTTCCACATCAGTTTCAATTGATTGTTGTTTCCGCATTGTGTTTATGACAGTTTCCTCTGGGCATTTTTGATAAAAAGATAAACTTTCATTGATCAATGAAAATAATACAAATTGGAGGATGAGAAATCCTCAAAGACTAAATAAAAAATTAAAACAAAAGATTAAAGCAAAACTAAAAAGCTAAAAGAAAGAATTCCGGGCATTTCTTATAGCTTCCACTCAACAAAGACATTGATTCACGAAGTCATATTCGGGTCACGTGTTTAGCAAACTCAAGTTGGTCTCGGTTATGAGATCTTGAGTTTGAGGGGGGACGTTAAATATATATTTATCATATTCCTTATTTAGATTAGGGATATTTTCCTTATCTTTTATTTTTTATTTTTTATTTTTGATAAGAAACGTAAATTTTTCATTGATAAATGAAAAGGCCAAAAAGGCCAAACGGAAGATTACAAAAAAGTCTTCCAATTGGTAGCAATAATAGAAGAAGAATAATTACTAAACCAATTACAAATTGCACTCCAAGCGGAGGCATTAAGAACACAAAGCTCCCAAATATCAGACCACGGGATACTTTTGCTTTCAAAAATACGCCTATTTCGTTCCAACCATACATTCCAGCAAATAGCTTTAACCGCATTTTCCCAAAGAACTTTTTGCTTCTTTTTAAAGTAGCCACCATTCAAGAGACTATCAATGTTTCCCTCAATATCATTGGAGAACACCCAGGTCATAGAAAAGATGGAAAATAGTTTGGACCAAATCTTTTGGGAAAAACGACAATGGAAAAGCAGATGGCATGAATCCTCCGAACTCTCGCAGCAAAGAGCGCACCAATTCGGCTGGAGATAGCACAAGGGCCTTCTAACTTGAATTTTAGCGTTGGAATTAAGACCATCCATACTCGCCATCCAAAGAAAGACTTTAATTTTCTTCGGAGTCTTGCCCCTCCAAATAGCATTATACAAAAACTTTGCATAGACGCTTGGCTCTCCCATAGGACTTTGAAAGCAGAATTAACCGAAAAACCTTTAAGTTAGTTTCCTTGTTTAAGTTAGTTTCCTAGTCTAGCTAAGTTTACTTTTCTATATAAGTTGATGTAGTCTTTATACAATTGAACCTAATTCAATATATCATTAGTCTTTCCATTTACAAAAATAAAGAGGATAAAAAAAGACCTCACAAAATTCCCTATCCCAGATATGTTTGCAGAAATAAAAATCAATATTCATGCCCGACCTCTCACCATGGATAAAATTTTGATCAAAAACACCTCAAAAGGCCATTTCATTGATAAATGAAAGAAAAGTAAATTTTTGACTGAGGTTAGTGAGTAAAGGAGTGGAAACAAATCTTCGAGGGCAAGGTCCCATATCCAATTGTCCTCCCATACTCATATTAGACTTTCTGGACCCTTTCTCTGGATCGTTTTGGCAAAGGAGGAAAAAGAAAAAAAAAACTTTGGATTTGTGTGGTTTTTGCAATAATACGAGTTTAATGGTTGGAAAGAAAGTATCGTCTCTCCGACAACAAAGAACTTGACTTACAAGAGATTGGGATCAGACCCTTTTCTTTTCTTTTTTCTTGTCCTTTTTTCAATGATGTATGAGTCTTAGGGTGCTTTTTTTACTATGTATGGGTATTGAGACACTTTTTTGTAATTTTCTTTGTTCTAAAGGATCCTCATCTGGTAATTTTCTATTTCCATAAAGTTATTGTGCCTTCATCTAAAAAACATGGTGCTCAGTAGTATACACAGAGACAAGTTCACGACAAGAAAAATGGAAATAAAGAAACGATAAATTGTTAAATTTCATTTTGAACAAAAGGCAATTTCGATTGTTATATATCAAAAAGGAATCATCATTACAAATGAAATGGAAGCGTACACTAAGAGGAGCTCAATGGTGAAATTATTGATCCACATTGCTAATAAGATTGCTAATAAGACCTTTTAGTTGTTGCCAGATGCAAATTCGGTACAGTTATCATCTAGCGGCTTTGATGCCTTATGGGATTGTTTTGCTTTTAGGACCTTTTTGTTGAGCTAAACCTATAAAGCCTTTAGGTTTAAATTTTCCTCCACATTCAATTTATTCCATGTACTATAAATGGGGTTTTTTTGTTTAATTTGCTTTTCAGTTTGTTTTGGGAGGATTTCTCATGAGTAAAACTTCTTTTAACCAATGAAAGACATCTTTCTATCAAAAAATTGGGCACGTCTACATCAAATTGCAGATCATAAATTAATTGGAAACTGAGTTCTCATAACCAAAGTTTATAACATCAACTAGCAGCATTTCATTTCATATTGTTACATCCTCATCCACTAGAGTTCCTCTTGTTGCTGCAAATATTTTTAGTAAAACTTAGAAACAATGATTTTACAGAATTAGAAGTAAACTTTTAAGTGCATCAACTATAAGGAACATGAGGTCAAAATTCCAACCTATGAAATATCAATGAAAAAAAAATTGCAAATAATCCGATGTAATGCAATATCCATTTTACTCATTTTAAAGGGTAGTTAGTATAGTGGTAAGTTTTTACCACGGTAACCACCACATATTTGGTTTTAATGGCTTTGATGCATTTTTTTATAGAAAATGTATTTTAGCATCAGTCATCTCCTATAACTGACACTGTCGACTATTTGAAGGAGCCACAGATTAAATCGTTCCTATAAGAAAATTATAAGTCTGCTCAAATATTTTATATTCTGATGGAGCCATATTGAGTCATTATTTTCACTATACACGGGAAATTGTGCATCTAGTTGTCAGGCTTCTTTTTATATCATAAAAGGTCTATCACTCCACATCTACTAACTTTTTATTAGAAACAACATTGAATTAATGTATGAAGTATACAAGGGAGAAGTCTACTTCAGTAGGATTTAAAACCCACACAATAGAATCATCTGACAGATTACAAGCTTCATATCAGAGTTGCTTAAACTGCTACTGTTTGCCAGGTTGTATCTACCATCCATTCCCCAATTTGTTCTGAAACTCGAACCTGATATATACACACACACAAGCCCATGGAAAAAATATCGCAGAGATGAGAGGTAGCATAGAATCAAGAAAGTAGATAATAGGGAAAAACCTCTCTGGAAAAATTGTTGGGTTGGAGAGACTGCATTAAAAGAAAGATTCCTAAGAGTGTTTGTTGTTGCAACAAGGAAGAACATAAGGGCAAGAGAAATGTGGGAAGAGAGCCATCTGTCATGGATAAATCTCAGAGGTTCATTTAGTGGACTTTAGTGCGAGATGACGTTAAGCCATGAGGAGGATAGAGAAATATGAAAATTGGAGCCCACGAGATTTTCCGGTTAAATCTCTATTCTTCAAACAAACTGCAGTTAGAGAGGCACTAAGGAAACAGTCATGGAAATTTGGTGTCTCCAAAAAAGGAAAAAACGTTTTACCGGACCTTGCATCATAAAGGTGTCAACACAGAAGAACAGATACTAAAGAAATGACCAACTACGGTTTTGGGATCAGATTCTTTTCTATTTATTTTCTTGGACAAATAATATAAAAGATCTTGATTTTGGGTTTTTCTTTTGTGGTCATAGGCTTCGGGATTCTTTTCTTCAGTTCTCTTTGTTTTCTAGTATTATGAGGATTAAGAATATATCATCCTCTTCTTCTAATTAGGGGAGTTTTCTTCTCTTTTGTTCTTCTTACTCATTAATAAAAAGTTTATGATTTCATCCAAAAAAATCACTGCCCTTTCAGCTGAAAATGTTGGGATTCTTAATTCAAAATTTTCCTTATTTCATGGGTGTTACATGGGACAGTAAAAGATAACACTTTGCAACTTATGTGTGGGAATAGGTTTAAGGGAAGAACCAAAATCCTGTGGAATCAGGCAGTTAAAACTTGGTTGTGGGGTCTGTGGCTGGAAAGAAATGGTAGATCGTCCAAAGAGGAGTCCAAATCATTGTGTGAAATTTTGATTTGCCAAATTTCAGTGCTCATATTGAAGTTCATTTTCTACATCCTTTAATGATTACACTCCCAATGTAATTAATACAAACTGGAGTGTGTTTCCGTAAACTCCTTGTGGGAGTCTATAAATTTTGTCAAGGGTGTTGTACTTTTCACCAAAACAATAAAAAGTGTTCCCAATCAACATATGTATATCTACATAGTAAGTATATAATCACTTTAAAACTACAATCAAACCTCATGAGCACATATAAGGCCAAGCTCATCGAGGCAATAGGAGATCTTCAAATAATCATTGGACAAACGTTTTTTCAGTGCCTTGATCTTATTCTCCACATCTTTATAATGACTTTCCACCGTCCCTTGTGAATATGACAACAAAGCATCAAACTGTCCACATTAATTTAAAATAATCAACCTACCATCATAATCATAGATAAAATAAATTTAAATTTAGATAGTTATCATATAGGAACACCTTGAACCACAAGGCTTCAATCTTTGCCTTCAACTCCATATTTTGACCTTTCGCTTGTTCATAAAATATACAATTTTCTTTTGCAGAGGGAACATATACCTCCACTTCCTGCTTATCTTCTATAGCATAAATCTAGAGCAGAAGAGACCCAAGTTGCTTAATTATACATATCATGTTTACCATATTGAATTTATTGAAATTTTGAATATTAAGTACCTGGGAATCCAAGATACTTTCGAGATCTGATATTTGGCATTCACAATCAGAGGAAGATGACACCCCTAATATAGGATTATGCATGTTAAGCAATATAATCTCTCTAAAATCAGTCATAAAGACAGCATAGATGCAAGCAAACATATATTAAAGGAAGATTATGTGGTGTAGTAAAATAGATATTAAATATAAAGCATAAAAACAAAACAAAATTACATCTGACATATTAGAATTCATGAACACAGTGCGTATTGAGACATGATGACATAATCGTTATTCATTAGCACATAAAAATTGCAGGTTATTATTGCTTTTGATAAATAATAATGATTACACTCAATTATCATGCCAATACCTTTTTCTTTCATTTTTTTGATAAGAGACAATATATATTGAAATAAAGAGGAGATACAAAAAGGTGATTTAGAGGATCACCAAAGAGCCAAAGGATTTACAAAAAAATACTCCAATTGGCGTTGATTATAAAACCAGTATAGTTACAAAAGTTGCCAAGAGCTCATTCATGCCAATTCCTTCAACATTCTCATAACAAGTGGAAATTGCCACCATGTATTGGAATAAAGTAGAATAGCTTCTTTAAAAAAAAACACTACATACAATAACTGGTCTATTGTTTATTGAGATTAAAATTTTAATTTCAGAAGAAACCTCAATGTTAAAAAGAGAATTATTTCTTTAGTCTTTACATTTTAGTCTTTTTAGCTCTTGAGGATTCCACATCCTCTCTGGTATTTTTCCTTGTATTTATCTTTCTTTGATTAATGAAACTTCATCTTTATCCTCTCTGCTAATCATTTATTCATTCATTGTGATTTTACTGGTGTTCTTTGGAGCAGGATTTTGAGTCATTTTGATATTTACTGGGTAATGCCTTTGGATATTCGCACTCTCTTTTCCATCTCCCCTTTTGGTTCAAGAAGAAATCGGAAGGGCATTTTTTGGGATTGTGTTGTGGCGGCTTTGTTTTGGGTGGTTTGGCTTGAGAGAAACAACCGTATTTTCAGCAATATTGCTCAAGAGCATCATCATATTTGGGATCGCCTTTTGTATTTCTTTTACTTATGGTCTAAAAACAATGCTCTTTTAGATTTTGGTTTAACTTTTTCTTCGTTGGAACTCTTTTTTATCCGTGTAATTACTGTTAGAGGTCCTCTCAACCTCTTGTACATTCTTTTATATTAATAAATATGTTGTAAATTCTTCAAAAAAAAAAAAAAAAACTCACTGTTAAAAAGTGTTGAGTTTTCCCTTACACTTCACTCTATTAAGGGAATTACCTATAAGGTAGATAGAAAGATTTGGAATCTTGATTCTTCTAACTAATGTTTTGACCTGATCAAGTGTGTTTTGGTTGCCATTCTACCTTCTCAAGGTTAAGCAAATATCTAAAGAGAGTAAGATAATTGCTTGTTTATGGAGAACAAAAGGGTTTTAGAAGAGGTATGATTTTGTGTGCACAACTCCGATGGTGTATTTCATAAGGAGGCTACAGAGGAAAATGTTTATCCATTGATTCATTGTCATTTCTCATAAGCAAGAATATTTGTTTGCTTTTGTCTTCAATTAAGGTACCTGTCTAGAGCATAATAGGAAAACCTTTGAGGATAGATGCTTATTTAAATTTAAAACATGGAGCTATTTGATAGATGCTCCTCTCACATGTAACTTGTAGACAATTGCTGTAATTTTGTATTGTTTGGGGAGGGGGGAGGGCTTCATGTTTTTGTCCTAAATAGTTTTTCACTAAGAATTTTCTTTTGTTGGATCTTGTTTTTTCTTTGATGCCCATGCAGCTCTCCAAAACGAAGTTGTGTTTGTAACCCAAAAAAAAGAAAATGAACATCATATCAATATGTAGTATGAAATATGCACCACTCTAAATGAGGTGGTCAAGCATTCAAATACCTTTACTAAATATATTATTATTTGTCAACTATAAATGCATACCTTTTCTAATAACAGGCGAAGCAGTCATTCCAAAAATCTTTGGTTTCTTATTAGATTTGTGATAAAATTCCTTCACCAAAAGAATATAAATATCACAAAAGATAATCTTCTTCCAGCGAAGTAACGAAAGAAAAGGACAAAATATGAGCAGAACACAGTACAGGAGAAAAAGATTCACAGCAGAGATATTAACCTTCATGATTCTTGCGTAAGGGTGATTACCGGTAGCACGATGGCATTCATCAATGATCATCAAGGATACAGTTTCTAAACTCAAGAATGCCTTTCTCAGTGCATCAAGAAGAATTTGGGGGGTCATAACCAGTACCTATAACATAATTACAAATGGAACAACATAACAGAATACCTAAATTAACACTAAAAAAATCAAGATGTATTTGAGTAAAATAACGTGAAAATTCAGTTCGTTACCCATCAGAGCCAATTGAACTCACATGGTAATCTAAAATACCGTCCAATTAGTCTACAAAGCATTATCAATTAATGATATTTTTATTATGAACTAATGATAGAACTTCACCTTTAAGTGGTAAAGCTTTAGAGCAATGACACACTCAGTAAGTTCAATTCTAAAGTCATATCATTCCAACTGGTCTTGTGGGCATAAAGATTGAGTAACTTCACCTATGTTTGCATTCTTAAGACTTTTCACATTTTTTACTGAGTGCTTTCCAAACAACTGTGAGAAGAAAATCCCTCATGTATAGAAAATGATAAACCGTGCATGAATCAGGGAAGGGAAGAGCTATCAACAATACATACCAAAAGATGAAGAAATGATAGGTAGGAGAAATATGGACTAGCAATGTGACAACAAAAACAAAAATCGTGAAAATTTTCCACACCAAAGTAATCAGGTGCTCTTACTCAAGAAGCCAAGAGGGATAATTACCAAAATAGTAGAAAATATATATATAATTACTTATATTTAAAACTTTACCAAAATAGCATATATTATTGCTTCGAGTTCAATAAGTTATTGAATTGTTGACTTTTAATATTTGGTATTTTAACTTATATTTTGGGTTAAATAGTTGTCGTCTAAATGAGTTTTTAAGAACTGATACTTTCCTTTTAATACAATTGTTAATTTAATTTTGATAATCAATTTTTTAATTCAATAATTTATTGTTTTGAGTTCAATCAATTTTGAATAAAAAATCCGGTATTTGAGTGAAAAATCAAAAGTAGTGACGTACATATGGAGATAAATATCTAAAATTTGAGACAATTTTTGAAGATTTTTATATAATTGATCTTGATCACAAAAAAATAGGAAAGTCATGGAGATTACAAGAACACATTACGAAGCAATCAACATGAAATTATATACACATATATCAAGTTATAGAACCAACCCCTTTGATAAAAACTTACATCGCGTTCACTCGTTTCTTTTTCCCAGCTCTTCAAACTCCAGTCATCAACACCCATAGCTCCATAATATTCAGCTACTTCAAAATCAGTATGAAGTTTAATAACTTCGAATTGCTGCAATCACAAAAGATAACATCTTTCAATTTCAAGAAGAAGAAAGCTTTTAAATTCTGTTTTTTAACTGAAAACAAGAAAAGGAAAATCCTAAAAATGCATGCCTGGTGAATCAGATGAACAGTAGGAGCCAAGAAAATGATACACTTCTTTTCATCACTAGTTTTCATAACTTTCCCAACTTCTTTCATAACCATAACAGCTATCATTGTTTTTCCAGCACCGGTTTCCAACACAGCTATAGTGTTTCTCTTCATCCCAACTTGAAAGACCTCCGTTTGATAACTACAATGTATAAACATTCAAGCCACGAAAAACAATTTAAACACACAAAAACATCAAAAACAAAAACAAAAACCTTCTGGGACTGAATGCCTTGTCCAAAGGAAGAGTAGAATCCATATCACTGAAGCTCCGCTTGCGAGAGTAATCACCATTTCCCTCCTCAGATATGCCCATTTTGAACGTTAAGGGTAGAATTCAAAATTGATTTACAGTGAAATATTTGTATGAGATGGAAAGGGGGGGAATTAATGAAACCCTAAAGAATCTGGAAGAAAAAAATCTAGAAAGTTGTTGTTTTTCTGGATTATCTCGATTATCTGCTGTGTAATTAGTGTTAATTACCGAAGTTAAAACGAGGAAATGAATTCAAATGGCATTGAAAACCAGTCTCTTGACTGATTTTCCATAGTAAAAGTGTCAAATATGGGATGATAGATAGTGAGAATCTTGGATATTTATAACAGAATCCTTCAAATGGAAGTGGAACAGGTAGAGAAACTGACACTCTACTTGGCCGAATGCAGAAATTGATGGGAAATAGTTGTTGGAGGTTTGGTACGCATGAATGGGTTGTATAAATGTTTTTATTTGAAATTTCATGGTTTTAAAAGTTTTAACTTAATTTGTAGAATTATTAGTTTTTAAAATTTAGCCATTGTAGTTTGATGAAACTTACATAATATTTTTATTGTCATTATCTCAAGGGAAGGAAGTAAATATCAAACCGATTGAGCTCTGTTCATATTGGTGTAAAATTTAACATTATAAACCACTACATTTACACATAGGTGAACGTCACGTCATAATTTATCTTTGTATGATTGTGATGATTATGAAGAACTGAGGCATGAATAATCTGTTAAGTGTTTGGTAATAACAAATGTGTTTCATGAGTTTCTATCAAACTATGAAAAAGGTTGAAACTTTTAAAACCATAAGGTTTGTAAGCTTACCTTATTATTAGACAGAGGGGCGAATAAAAATGGGCTAAATTGTTGGATTGAAATATCTAAAATAGGGCTATTAACAAAAATGACCATTTTTTTACCATGTAAGTTACATGAATGGCCAAAACCACCTACCGTCGGATTAAATGCGTTATAAAATACCAAAAAACATCGTCGATTTAATTTTCTTTAAATTGTGAAAAAATTAAGAAAAATTATGAAATCTCATAAATCTTAAATCGTGTAAGATTTATGGATAATTCAAAACTAAAAAATCAAAACAAGTGTAATATAACAAATCGATCTCTTCCCTAGATTAGTTTTAAAACACTTCCATTTCTCCCCTGAAACCATTTATTTCTCATTCTTCCTCAAACCGACATTTAAACGGAGATTACGAATAGTTAACATGTTTATATTCTATAAACAAAAATAATTAATAAATAATTGAAGATATAAAAAAAAGTGTTATAGAAAATCATAATAAGTTTAACAGGTTTATATTATATAAACCAATAAAATCCATAAATAAATGAAGATAAAAAAAAAAACCTATATGCAAATCATGGTTAGTTTAACACTCTCTGAACTTTCCAACTCCTTAACAAATCTTTTAACATCATTGCCGCTTCTCTTCAAACTTTTGAAACATTTTCTTATATAAAAATCTTTCAATCATTGTTTACATTTCTCCAATTTTCTGGAAAATAAAATATTTGTTAGTTTAATAAATTTATATTATAATAAACATCAACTGCCATTAATGTTTTTTCAAGCTTAAAAAAATAAAATTCCAATAATATAACAAAATTATATTATATAGACTTATAAAATCTATAAATAGTTTAAAAGAGAGAGGGAACAAGAAAGTGAAATAATGAAGAACAAGAAACATTAGCATAAACAAATAAGTACAAAAATCTCATGAATACATTATTCTCAATAAATTGAATCTGAAATCGAGTTATAGCTTTCTCGAATGGATTGAAGGGAAGCAAGAGAATTTTCGACCATGTTTAATCGATGAAATTTCAAATAGTAAAAGACATTAATAAAGATTTGATGTATGCATAGAGGAGGTGGTAAAAAAATATAGGCTAAAGTACTCTTTTAGTCCCTGAGTTTCGGAGGTCATGTCTATTTGGTTTCTGCATTTTCAATTTGTGTCTAAGTGGTCCATGAGTTTTGGATGTTGTGTCTATTTGGTCCCTACGTTTCCAATTTATGTCTAAGTGGTCTCTGAATTTTGGATACCGTGTATATTTGGTCCCTACATTTTCAAGAACTATTATAAATAAGTTTAATTGATGCTTAATTTAACATATTTGTTAACTTCTTATCATATTATTGACTTAATGCTGACATAACATGTTTAATTAGTCAAAATACGAAGATAGAAATAAATCTTTCATCAATCTAGGCCTAAAATTTGACATGAGTATTAATCTCATGTCAGTATTTTCAATTAAACATTTTATGTCACTGTTAAGTCGATATTATGTTAATGAGTTAACAAATTAAGAAAGAATTAAACTTATTTATAATAATTCAGTGACTATTTAGACACAAATTGAAAACTCAGGGACCAAATAGACACAATATTTAAAACTCAAGGACCAAATAGACACAAATTGAAACGTAGGGACAAAATAGACACAATATCCAAAACTCAATGACCACTTAGACGCAAATTAAAAACGTAGGGACCAAATAGACACGAGCTCCAAAACTTAGGGACCAAATGAGTACTTTACCCAAAAATATATGTATAAAGAAGATAAAATATTTGTTAGTTTCAAATTAAATACTGACGCTTCTGTGGCTGATGGGTTGGTGAGATTCAGAGGTGTGTTTTGTAATTTGGATGGGTGTGTTATGGCAGCTTTGTCACAGTCTTTACCATTATTGGTAAGCATTGATGTGGCGGAGGCTCTTGCCATTCAAGAATGTATCCTAGTTTGATTTCCTCTCGACATTTTTATGTATTATGCCTAATGTCTCATTGAATAATAATTTTATTTAATCCAGATAAATATATCATATTTTCATATATTTCACTGGAGACTTTCACGAAATTAAACATATGAGATATCGTTGTATGCTCAAAAGTTAAAAGTAAATATTAAAAGTTTAATATATTTATTTTTAATAATTTTTGTCAATCGGGGCATAGCCCATTAGTTAAGGTATGTAGTTCCACATTTAAGGGTGTGGTTCAATATTCACTCGACACTTTATATCAAAAAAAATATTGAAGTATTTTTAATTTAATTATGGTAAATAAATAATTATTTCATTAAAACCATAAATTTTGTTTTCTTTTAAAAACTAGTTAACCGAAGAATTCACAAGTTGAATATTTTATTTTATCAATTTTGAAGAAAATCAAACGAATCATAGTCAATTTATAACTGACAAATAGTTGCAGAGGCCCTCGGATCTTGTATATCTTATGGGGGAGAATAATTATACTGAATAAGTTGAGTTTATTATGTCGGTGACAATATAAGTTAGTATGCTAGAATTTTAGGAAAATAAAGCGATTTGAAGAGAATTTCAATGCCTGTTTGGTTTGCAATCCAAATCCAATTTTAATGATCTAGATTTAAGGAATAACATAGATTGGAGTGCATTTGTGTTTGGTTTGTAATTTTTAAAAAATAAATATGGATACAACTAGGGGTGAACATGGGGCGAGGTGGGGGTACCCCGATTACACCCCGACCCCGTTTAAGCCAAAAAATGGCACCCCAACCCCGCCCCAATTATATTTTACCCCGACCCCGACCCTACCCCATTTAATTGTCGGGGTCGGGGTACCCCAAATACACCCTGATTACACCCCATTTAAAAAAAAAAGTCATAATATTGTGTTTCTCCAAAGTTTTGAGTTGAGAAAACAAAGAAGAAAAGAAAAATAGAGAGTTGAGAATAGAAATAGAAAAGAAAGAGGGAAAGGAAGAGGAAAAAAAAGAAAGGAAAGGGGATGGGTTGAGAGAAGATCAAGAGAAAAAAAAAAAAACTTAATTGGGGTCGGGGCTCCGATGGGGTACAATTCCATCACCCCGACCCCGCCCCGTTTAATAAACGGGGCATCGCATCCTACTCCGACCCCGACCCCGACCCCGATTACACAATTAAATGGGATGGGGCGGGGCGGGGCGGGTTCACAGGGTATCGGGGTGGTTGTTCACCCCTAGATACAACTTATTTTTAAGCCCGAATTCTCAATTCAACTCAAACAAAAATTCTGAAAATCCAATTCACTCAAAAAAAAAAAAATGAAAACATGGGATAAATGTTTATGGTATTGGATCTATTTCACTTTACTCTATTAGAATTTGATTATAAATGGAGAAAGGATCACCTCTATTACGAGTACGCTTGTAAAATCTAGATAATTCTACAATAAATGACCAGAACAAACATTTTAAAACTGATTTTTCAAATTATTAGAAAACTTAATGAAACAAATAAAAATATCTTATTGAAAGAGATAAATTCACCTTTAAAAATTATAAATTACATCCAAGAGTAACTTAGCTCAAGCAGGACCGAGACCGACCAGCATGCTTCGGACCAACGTCGTTTCATTAAACAGAACCCGGGCCGCACTTCTTTTATTTATGGGCCCTACAATGTTGGGCCTACCCCATAAAGACTCGCATGGATGAGCGCGTGGGCAATTGCAGACAAATTTTATAATTCTAGTTTGGGCACGTTTAGAACGGGGTTTTGGTTTTGGTTATCAATAACAGCTGGCTGATGTGTGACAATCGAGAGGAGAATCGGAGACTAAATCTACTATAACAACAACCACCTAAGATTTATTCACCACAAATAAAACTATTTAAAAAATTGAGAGATTAAAAAATTGAAGTGTTGATGTGGATGAATCTAACCATAGAATTAGAGATAGCTATTCTTTTTATCCACTTTATTCTCAATAATGATAAATCATTCTCTCAATCATACTTATTTTTTTTAAAAACGTTTAATTCTTGATACTTCTATATAAACAAATCCATATTATATTTTATATATAAAATTATTATCAATGATTCTTATAAACATGAGTATTAATATATACCTACTTGCTTCGTATGAGATGCAGGTTGGAGTATCTTCTCCCCTAATTTAATCATAATATAACATAAAAAAATATTTTAAAAAGTCAAATCTTTTTAAATTTAAGATTTAAATAGATAATACTTTAAGGAATTTTCCCACATAATAATTTTTAACATAGTAATTAATGATAAACATTTCGTACTAAAACTTCATATTAAAAAAACAATTTTTATTTTCCATGGATGAGTTTTAAGAAATCCCCCATCCCCCTCTTATAAATAAGCAGCCTTTACCTATCGACGGCAAGAAAATCTGGAAAACCCGAGAAGAAATAGGATTTGCCCAATCAAAAATTAGCTTTAGATCTTCGAATTTTCTTTCCAATTCAATCCACTCTGTCCAAACAGTCCCCAAAATAAAATCCGTAGAAAATTTCCTCCATTAAAACTCAAGAATCACGTTATAATTTCCGGATTTTCATCAATCAAATCAAAATCATTACTTCACCGAATTCAATTCCATTAATAACGTATCAAAATCCTCCAATTTCTCTATTTATCAATCTTCCAATTTTCGACATTACCAATCAACTTCCGCTCCTGTTAATGGCGGCGACGGAGAAAATGACGAATCAAAACGCTCATAGTGTGGAGATCGAAATCGTCCGATGCGATTGCTGCGGCATAACGGAAGAGTGCACGACGGCGTATATCGCCGGCGTTAGGGAAAGATACGGCGGGCGATGGATTTGCGGTTTATGTGCGGAGGCGGTGAAGGAAGAGTCTTTGAGATCTCGAATGGATATAACAACTGATGAAGCTATTAAAATGCATATGAAATTTTGTGAGAAATTTAGGTCTTCGAGTCCTCGTATGAATATGAATCCGGTGGAGGATTTGATTAATGCGGCGAAATGGTTACTCCGGCGATCTCTTGATTCTCCGGAAAAGGTGATCGTGAATTTTCAAGCAACTAAGAATGGTTAGTAGAAATGAAAATCTCGCAAGGAAATGAAATTTTATTTTTTGACTTCAATTCGAATGTGATGTGACTCAAATAGAATCGTAAGATGATTGTTGTTTAACATGAATGAATGAGGATCGAAGACTGCATTTTCATCTCAAATATGTTTATTTATATTTTTACTTTTGTAGATATAACTTTAATAGGAAGAAAAAATATTCGAAGCTTCAGAGATTACACATGGGCAAATCAATTTAAAGTTGACAATGATTTTATTTATTTCGAGCGTGAGAGAAAAATTTACCTAAGGTGATGAATTAGGACGTTCTTTGCATCTCTATTCTTATTCGAAATTTCCATGGAAAACGAAATTTTGGTCAACATTTCCATAAACTGGGAGAAAAAAAATCTTCTACTTATCTTTCGATTTCGAGCTTCAATTTGAGAAAAATTAATAATTTTGGAGAAATTTGCTTCCGCGCTTTTTTTTAAATTTATAAAAAATAGCATATTTCCTCCTCTTAGCATGAACACAACGTTTGAGAAAGCCATTTTATAAATTCAAAAAATACCATCTGAAATTTCTCTTTTTAATATGTAGACTGATTGGATATGTTCAAAACGCAATTACAAATTAAAAGGCTGGGTTTTGATTTATTTTGGGCTTTTAATATTGATGGGCCTGGCTCCTTCGAATTGCTTCCACCACCTAACAGTAACACCATCGATACTGTGTTAATATAATACCTAAATCATATGTTTGTTATTTGTAATTTAACCTTTAATTTAATTCATGATATTGGAGATTGGAGAATATATTACACGATCAAGATTTTGTTTGGCTATTCCATAAAACTTAAAGTTGTCATATCACATTTTTCGTTAATTCATCATTAGATACTACATCAAATTAGAGAGGAGAAATTTAAATTTTCAATTTTTTGAAAGAGTGTATTATTATCTAACTAATTGAACTAGTTACTGATATTAGGGTTTTAAAAGGAAAGATAAATATGGAAGTAAAAATACATTAACTCCAGTAAGCTTGCTCAGTTTTATTGTTAAATATTAATGCTATGAGTTTAATTAATCCTCATTCAACATAAGTTTTTCCAAAACAAGTGTCCAAAAAATTATTTTATCCCTTCTATTTAAATTATCACAAAATATATATATATATATATATCGATTTCCTCACTTCCCAACATCATCTATTGTACTACTACATCAGTACAAGTACAACTAGTACTTCACCCTCCTCTATCTTTAGAAGTTAAAAGCCATAAAAAAAAAGATAAAACCAATTCTTTGTAAAAACAAAAGAACAAAAAAACAAGTAAATAGACATCTTTATCTATATTAAAATTCGTTTAATAAGATATTTATACTATTTTAAAAAATTAATGTGTTTTTTTTTTCTAAAATTATCCAACTAAAGTAAAATATATTTTAGGTTTAAATCTCATGTGAGTCATAAACTTTTATAAAAATTATCTCAAATGATTCCAAATATATATTTTCATTTGTCACTATTTTTTATTTTTTGTTTAAGTATCTGATTTTTTGTTCTGAAATTTATTAAATTAATAAATAAATTATCAATAATTCATTCATAATAAAGTGAGAGTTTTTTTTCTTTCTAAAAGCTTATTTACATGAAAATTATTCAATCTAGAATAAAAAATAATAAATGTCAACATCTTAATAATTTATTCGATATGCTATTTTGATAAATTTTTAGATATGTTGATATATAAGTTTTTAACTATTTTAGTAATTCTCCAAAACTTGCCGTAAAAAAAAAAGTATTGCCCAAAACTTTTATATCTACTCTCTCTCATATGTTAAAATTACCATAAATTCTTATATTAATTATAAAATTTATAAAAATAAATAAATAATAAAATCTTAAATAATATTTTATGTAAAATACAATATTTTAAAGTTTAATTTATATCTTCTTTCAAGGTCAATGTTTAAATCTCCCCTCCAATAATTGAACGTAACATCTAAAAAAAAATAAAAATTATATCTTCCTTGAGACTTGACGTACCATCCAATCCAAGCACAAACTTTTCTATTCCCTAAACTACCCTTTCAACAAAAAGAATCTAAAAACGAATCATGACAAATAAACAAGCAAAGAAAACAATAAAACGGAATGGCATAAACATAATTAACAATACATCCAATGGCAATTCTGTACAAAATCACTGTCGTACACACGCAATTGAATTATAGTAGTACAAAAGAAAAAGTAAACCATCAAACATTAAAACAACGAAAGCAAAATTTCAACCTTTCATCCCATCTTCCCCAATCCATTATATCCCGGCCAGGCCATCACCTTATCCCAATTTCCTCTCTCTAAATTCCCCCATTTTCTCTCTCTAAAATCACCATTTTTCTTTCAGGAATTAAAGATGATGCACATGACTTTTTACTGGAGCAAAGAAGTAACCCTTTTGTTCAATTCATGGCGGACCAATTCATGGTTAAGCTACGCCCTTACCTTGATCGCTTGCCTCCTCGTCTCCGCCTTTTATCAGTATTTGGAGAATCGTCGAATTCGTTTAAAGCTTCTTCTTTTATCGACCGGTAAACCTTCGCCGTCGGAGATCGAGATCCCTTTTCTCCGATCTAAAGTGACCGGAAATAAGTGGTCGGCGGCGAGATTTGTCGGGGCTCTGTTTTTTGGAATCAATTCGGCAATTGGGTACCTTTTGATGTTGGCGATTATGTCTTTTAATGGTGGGGTATTTGTTGCTGTTGTTTTAGGGCTTTCGATTGGGTATTTGGTGTTTAGGAATGATGAGGATGAGGATTTTAAAACTGGCGTTGAAAATCCTTGTGCTTGTTCTTAGTTTTCCTCTCTTGGTTATGAAATTAAACAAAAATTACTATTTCTGGTATTGTGTTCTTCGTAAGCTTTCAATCGTATTTTGTTTTAACTGTTATATCCGTGAGTATTGGGATCAGCTTACATTACTAATTTGGACACACCACTATAATATTCGGGTTGGAAAATTTATAGGGTAATATATAGATGGGTGGATGATATGGTTAATTCAATTATGTGCCAATTTGATTTTTTATGACCTGGTTTGGTCATATAGGAAAATTATTTCCAAAATATGGTAAAATTGATGATGGGAAAGAAAATTGTGTCAGGACAAGGAAAATTCGGTGCCAATTGGAATCGATTTTTAGTGAATGTATCAAATCATCTTGTCAGAGTATGGAACTTTGTTGTATTATTGGTAAGTTTGGACAGATTTATAGATTTGAATTATACATTGATTTTATTAAAAGAAAAAACCCTATCAGCTCTTGGGGTAGTTGGAAACTTTTTTATATGCAATTTGTTTCATTAGTATTTTTTTAAATCAAGGGAAAGTTATTTACTAATTTGTATTGATTAAGTATTCTAATCCATATTATAATTACTTATGTGTTAAAATTTAAGAATAAAACTTACCTAGATTAGGTATTTTTACATCCACATTCACAAACATTATGTTATTAAATAATCAAGATATTAAAAAATAAAAAAAAATAAAAAATCGTGTGAATGTGGCTAAATTATAGCCATAGTGGATTAGATAAGTTCTTTCCAAAATTTAATGGTGGATTGGATTAGATAAGAATGAAGAAACCATAATTTTATTTTATTATAAATATTATTATCATTAACTCAAAAAATATATCAAAGAGTCAACTCTCAATCAACCACATAGACAAAAAGAATAGGGCCACTAAATTTATTAAAAAATTCTTAAAGTTTAACTTTAAAATAATTTTTTTTTTGCCTTCACTCAATCAATAAACTTTTGCGAGGCGATAAACGCTTCTTGAAACCTATAGCTGAGACAAAAACAAGCACAGATCGAGAAAATAAATTTCGATGTTAGCAACTACGTGTTTGAAATGGAGAAAGAAAAATTCCGTCCTATCACCATCTCATAAGATATGATGAATGATTAAAAATACTTACTTGTCAAAGATTTTGGGAGATATTACTTGAGGTGCTGAAAGAATTCGAACTAGATTTTTTTCAGATGGTAGGAAATTAAAGATGATCTTAATGATTTTTAACTCCCAGTTTTTAAATAACTTAGTTAATGTTGATTAAAATGTTATGTTTCTCTGTTATAATATGTGTTTCTAATTCTATATGTAAAGACCCGACCCTTTAAAATAATATTAAATAGAAAACGCAAGTGGAAGAATTTAATTAACAAATTAAAAACCTGTATTCGAAGAATATCATCCTTCATTTTAAAATAAAACCCGAAATTCTTAACATTTGAAGATGGGAAGCACTTCCCTTTTTAATAAATTATCAAACTAACAAGGTAAATAAGTTCATAAATCAAGAAAATCCTTAAAACCAAATAAATAGAAGTAGTAATGCTCAAAAGAGCTTAACAACCAAGGTGAAACAAATAAAAGATAAAACAAGTCCATGGACCAAACCGATAAGTCCATCCATCGTCATCGATCAAGGAATCATGCTACACTAGCTCCACGACCACGACCACGACCGCATCCTGTACCTGAAAGTGTAATATAATGAGCGGGAAACCTAGTGAAGATAAATTGAATAAAAAGTAACTTTAGATCCCAAATCCTTAATCCGGATTTGTGTCCAACGAAACCTATTATCTCTTGACTACCCAAATCGACTTCTGAATGCAAAATCATGCAATTCTCCCAAGAACAAAGAACAAGAATAAAGATCATGCAATTCTCCCAAGCTCTTAATAACCATAATATGTAATCATACGTTAAAACTTTCAGGAATATAACTAGAACGAGTTAAGCCCACGCAGTCTTAACTAAGAATAAGAACAAGATCATAGAACCAAGAACATAGTACATAGAACATAGTACATAGAACATGTGAATAATGTCAGATGATGCAAGCTCACGCAGTCTTTGCACGATCCCATTATCTCACTCCAATATCAAGTAAAGCTCACAAAGCCTTTACTTTCTTATCAGGAACAAGTGCAAGCTCACGTAGTCTTTGTTTTATAGAATAAGAACAAATGCTAGCTCACGTAGTCTATGCATTATAGAACAGAATCTCCCGGGTGAATAATTGTCAGATGATGTTAGCACACGCAGACAATACATGATCCTGTTATCTCACCAATGACATGCAAAGCTCACGCAGTCTATAACATATATGTATCATAACAATTATGAATAATACCAGATAATGCTAGCTCACACAACTAAACATTATCTCATTATTCATCTCCTCCGTTCATGCAGCTCACGTAGTCTATGCATGCCTCGTGATACGTATATCGAACCATGAATAATACCAAAGAATGCAAGCACACGTAGTCTATGCATTATCTTATTATTCATCTCCATGCAAACAAGTGTGATAATAAAGAATCATAAATTCAAGAACCGAAATATTAAACAATGAGCCAATTTCAGAACATCTCATCAGAGAAATAATAATCAAGAACACGATAACGTGTAGGGTCATAAGCCCATACTTTATCGATCACAACAATCCTAAAATAATCGGATAAGCTCCAAAGTTTCCCTTGGAAATATTAAGGACGCATTTCGTCGTCACAAGACATAAGGCTGTCAACATTTTCGCGGAAAACTACGACGCTATAGTTTTAAACGATGACATATGTTGTTATAAAGAGCAGAAACCTTGGCGCCTAACGATACCGACCAAACAAGCGACACAATGTGTCGGTAATAGTCAACGCTCAAGGTAACGACGCATTCTGTCAAGAACATAAAAGATAAAACAAGTCCATGGACCAAACCGACAAGTCCATCTATCTCTACTCAGGGACACAAATTATTCCATCACTAGAATTACGTTGCTAATCTAGTTTTTTCTTATAGTGGTTTTATACGATTTTTCAATATAAAAATCGAACCAAGACCGATTCCCAGGGTTTTGACTATTGCAAACCAAAAGAATAGCCAATTTGGTCCGATTCGGTTCATCGTTTTTTCGATATCTTTGCATACCCTTATATATATTGTCCATCCATAAATGACCACTTAAATTGATTAGATTATGGCCATAATATTTATTGGAACTTTGTTGGATTAAGGTTTTTTTTCTAACTAGATTCTTATCATGAATTACTTTCAAACATTTCAAATTGAATCGTGAATTATATTTAAAAATAAATAAATATGTCTTATGAAATCATTAAGAATTGATTAAATTTTAAACAAATATAAATCAAATGATATTTTTTTTATTGTAATGTGAAGCAATACTTTTTTCTTCTTCTACCAAATCTAGTTCCTTTCAAATTTCTCATTTTGGTTTTTATCGAACAAATGAGAGAAATTTTTATTTATTATTTTAAAAAATAAAAAATAATATATATTTTAATGAAGAGATGATAAATATAACATTTATTTAATACAAGAAAAGTCTAGAACAATAAATGAAGATCCCAATAGAGTTATTTTCGTCCTTGCATAAAGAAGAAGATCAAAAGTAGATTCGAAAGAGGAATTAAAAAAAAAAAACGCCTTTTCGATTTGAACAATCACCAAATCAATCAAATGTTACCATCGTTTCTCAGCCTCGTTTCCTTCTTCAGCATCTATCTCCGCCGCTGTTTCACGGCGGCCGGCCTTTCTCAACAAACCATCGATATCGATAACGAAACAACCATTTCCTTCTGGGCTCCGACAAAACCCACAAATAAACCTTCTCTCATCCTCCTCCACGGCTTCGGTCCCGTTTCAATTTGGCAATGGCGTAAACAAGTTCAATTCCTCGCCGCTGATTTCGACATCTACGTTCCCGACCTTGTTTTCTTCGGTGGTTCCACGACCAAATCATCGGAGAGAACAGAGGTTTTTCAGGCGAATTCAGTCGGAAAACTTCTCGAGAAGATTGGGTTGAAGAGGTATTCCGTTGTCGGGACAAGTTATGGTGGTTTTGTGGCGTATCATATGGCTAGGTTTTGGCCGGACAGGATTGAGAAGGTGGTTATTGCTAGCTCCGGTGTGAATATGAGACTGAAAGATAACAAGGCGTTATGTAAAAGGGCTAATGTGGAGAAAACAGAGGATTTTTTGATGCCGGTCACGGCGGAACAGTTACGGACGTTAATGAAGTTGGCTGTTTTTAAACAAGTCTCCAGAAAGTTGCCGGATTTCTTCTTGAATGATTTTATCCATGTAAGTAAGGCCTAATTTTCTTTATTTAGATATTATCTTTAAAATATATCACATATTTAATGTATAAAAAAATATGGTTAATGGTTATATAAAAATAATGAATATAAAAAGCCTAAAATATTGTTTTCTAATTTTTAGTGTCTTAATTTTTTTTAAGAAGATACTTACCTTCTGATCGGATAGTCCCGTTAGACACATTAGTTTAATTTTTTGGACTAGATTTTATCCTTTCAGAAATATGTTTTTCAAAGAGATTCTTAGATGCAATTTCTTTTTTTAAATTTTAAAATAAATATATATTTTCAATATTTATAAATCTTTGATTTTTGTTGTTGTTTGTTAAACTTCTAATTTTTTAAAACAAAGCCCTGAACGTTATTCCCCACCCTTTTTTGCCTTTATTTTATTTAAAAATCTTTCCATCGGATATTTTTTTAATGTAAATATAATTTATTTTAAAGTGGAATTAAATAATGAGAAAGTGATGATGCTCGTTCGTTTTTGTCAAGTGGGTGAGCTTTCTGTTTTTTTTCATATAATGTCAATTAATTGTATTGCATTTTGCACGTAAGTTTTCGGTAGGGAAAAAATATCCTCATTATTTCATCTGTTTAATTAATGTTTTTTGTGGTCGGTTTGACTTCTGGCATTGGATCTGACATCTGCATCTTAATTATTTATGGTGAAAAAGGATAGGTGCTATCACAAATTCACATTAATTATTTCAATACTCACTTGTAAGAAAAAAGATTAAATTATATATCATGAACTGTTATCAATAAGTAGTTAAAAACAATTATCTGAGCATATTAAATGGTACACCCTCATCTTATTTTATATTTTTTTCATGGGATGAAAACTTAAAAAAAAAAACCACTTTGTATTTTTGTATTTGATTTAATGATCACTAATCTAATAACTAAGTATTTCTTTCATTTTCATCAGTAGTCTATATCAAAACTAATGGATGATAAGAGTACTAATCCATATTTTTTATAAACATTATTTTAAAATCCTTTCATCTTTTTTTATATGAGATTCTTAATATGCCACCGTTAGATGGTGGTTTTTTTGGACTCATAATTTTTGAGCTACATATCATTCTTAGACGAGATACTTGTTTAAGTTTATTGGACTCTGATATCATCTCAATAATCATGAGGTTCTATCTCAAAATTAATTAATGATAAGAGTGATGAGTCATAGTTTTTATAAACATTATCAGGTCCCTTCATTTTTACAATGTGAGATCCTTAATAATACATTCATTTTTATTTCCCCCGGATGAGATCTTGTATTTTTTATTCTTTAATACGTTTGATCCAATAAGAAGATATATATGTGAAAGTAAGGTGAAGTTTTTGTGCGTCGGTAAGTATTTTCTTTTAATTATAGGTGGGAAAAAATCAGTATTTCCCTCTTTCAAGTTAATGTTATTGTCTTTGTTTGGGAGTTTATTTTAGTAATTGATATATAACTTGTAAAATATGATATACTATCTAGACAAACATTTTATGGAACTCCTAATATTGACAAAGTTTTAATAGTGATTGAAATTAAAATGATTAATTATGCATATGGATGCAGAAATTGTACATGGAAAATAGGAAGGAAAAGCTGGAACTCCTTAATTCACTCACCATTGGGAGAGATGACACTCTCAATCTCTCTCCACTTCCTCAGGTACCCTACAAACCCATCCATTCAATAAATTATTTACTCTATTTATATATGATAACTCATTCAACATAAATAAATATTAGATGTCTAAATTAAGTAGCAAAAGGGTGGGGCATTTAACATATTGATATCCGATTTCTTTTAGATATTACATCATATTAGACAGAAAAGATTAAAATCTTCGATTTTACAGGAAGAGAGTACCTACCATCTAAAATGAATAAAATAAAATAGTTTATTTTTTTATTAGTTATTTATTATATGTGTTTAGTATGAATCCAAACACCTTAATAAAAGGACGATCCAAATAATAGTATGAGATTTTGGTTCTATAAGATCTATTAATACTAAACACCCCCTAAAACTAGTAGTATATGTTAGATGGTTATGAAAAGGTGAACTAAACATATAAAGTATCTGTTTGGGATGACTTTAAAACATTTTTAAAAGCTATGTCAAACGGACTTTAAAGACCACATTAAATGAATTCTCCATTCATTATCATACTTTTTTTTATTCAAAGAGAGAGACTTCCATTTTTGAGACATAAGGGTCTATCTAATATTTATTTATTTATTTATATGTAATGATCATTAGGAGGTTTTGATAATATGGGGAGATCATGACAAGTTATTTCCCTTGGAAATGGCTGCTGAACTCAAAGAGTATGTTTTTTTTTAAATTAATTTCCAAAGCCACTTTTATATCATATATTATGAGAATTAATTAGCAACACAAAAATTAAGCTTCAAGTTTGGATGGTGACTATAATTTGCAGGGTTCTTGGTGAAAAGACAAGGCTGGAAGTGATGAAGAAGACATCACATGTACCCCAAATTGAATCTCCTGAAGAATTTAATCATATTGTCAAGAATTTCCTATGCGGGTCTTGATTATTTTCTTCCCCTCCCTCGAGAAATTATTCAACACGGCCTTCACATTCTAATTTCATATTTATAATCATTGGATCTAACATAAATGATATGTTGTCTCTCTTATTAAAAACATAGATCCAATTGTTAAGATGAAGCTACATCGTGACAGTCTCGTTGAATAATTTCTCCTTCCGACTTTACCCATTAATTTCACCTACCATGCGTGCTCTGTAAGAGTGGAAGTATAATATATGTGGAATTAGATATAGGTATTCATCTTGCGTCTGGTGTTTGGGTCGAATATCTGACATTTTGATTTAATAATTTCGAATGGATTTGAGATTTTATTCAAACCGATATTAGAAATTACTTTGAAATAAAGATAAATACAAATAATGAATTATTTTGTTCCACAACACCGTTTTCTTTGTAAGAATGTTCTCTCCGTTTATATATTTGATACTTAAATTGATCATGGAGTTTCATATTCACCATTTTGAAAAGATTTTCTCTTGTTGTATGTATTGATTTTTTTTTTCTCTTTTAAAATTTAGTTAATGTCAATTCAAAATGTTGATAACTTAACCGTGTTGGGAAATTGAGGGATTTGCAACTCCCTAAATTCCCTAATTCAAGAACGATAAATAGTAACACAGAGAATAATAATAAAAAACGAGAGAGAAACAACACGAGTATTTTTATACAGGTTCCCAATTGATACGTCCTGTCTTCTGCAAATATTGCAGGTTCCACTATGAAGATGAAGATTACAATTGAGATGAAAATTAGAAGTTTACAATCAATCACGAACTCTCTATTTTCTCTCAATCATGAACAGCCCCAATCACCTACTGCCCTCGCAGAAAGAGAAAAAAAAAACGCCGTAAGTTTATTTTTCTTTTCTCGCTTACTTGCCTAGGTTAAAATGCAACAGCGCCGCAACATATTTATATATACATATATGTGAGCCAAGAAATTGACCGCCTCATCAATTGATAAGATCCACCACCAATTGATAAAATCCACCACCTCTTATTTTTCCAATTCTGTAAAGTTGATGGCATGGCATGACATATATACATATATAAATTAGAATAGCACTTTAAACCCAAACCTGAAGCATGAAACTATTACTTGGGCTTTAATTAAATAAATGGGCTTGAATTTGATTTGGCTTCACTACCAAACTCAACAAACCGTTGGTTTAAAATTGGTTAAAATATACTCGCCGTCTCTATATTTATTTCGTGTCATTTCAGTCACTGTAGTTTAATATGTATATAACAATTAAGTACTTAGACTTTAAAAAATCTAATTAATTTCTTTTCATTGAAGTAGTTTATGTATGAAATGTAATCAAATGAATACTTATTTTAAAAAAAAGGGAAAAGAGCACACCTCCAGAGCACACCTCCTGCATTCCAAATCTGAACATATGTTCAATTATATACTAATTCATATCTTTTTGAAGAAATAATACTCATTCACATATCCCGTTTATAATTGGATTTTTTTTATTTAGAGACTTTACACTTTTTAAAGTGTCTAGATTAATTTGTTAAAAATATATATATAGGTAGTAAATTATCATAAGGATGCAAGTATGAGGGAGGATAGAAAATGTGTTTTAATCTATTTAAATTATGAAAAAGTTATTTTATTTGGAACATTATTAATCTCATGAAAATAACAACTTTTTAATATTAAAATAAAGAATAATTTTTAAAAGAGAATTTTAAAATAAAATGTTGGAAACATAATGATTATCATCCAAGGTAGTCAAGGTTAAACAATTAAATGGGTTACAATTATGTTTCAATTGTTTAAAATAAGACTTCATTTATAATGTTATAATAATTAAGGTAGCCATGTGATTTTATATTAAACTTAGAAATACATTTTTTTTTAAGATAAACTTTATAAAAGATTAAAGCAAAATACAATGAGAGTTGATAGCCCTTCTCACACCATTGAATATCGATTTGATTTGATAAAATTTTACTTTTTATCCACTTTTCATTTTTAATTCTTTAACAACTTATAAAATATCAATTTTAATCTTTCCACTTTGATCAAATTTTATATTTAGTCCCTCACATAAAAATATTATCTTTATACAATTTTACTTTTATCCACTTTTCATTTTTGAAGCCATTAAGTTTTCTATTTGAGTAGTTGAGTTTCTAAGTTTTATATTTTTAAAGTTGATTTTAGGTCAAAATGTATTGAATCATTATATATTTAATTTAAATTAAAATTTTCTTTATTTATAAATAAATTATATATATGTTATTTTATTAACAATTCTATAAATATATTAGTGATTTTATATTTATAAAAATATACTGTAGACTCTTGTCTAGAAGGCTGGAGAATAAAGGTTTAAGGGTACTTCATCTATAAAGGTTAAGTCAAGTCAAATATCATTAAGACTAAATCAGATCAACACAAACTTAAGCCAATTCGATCCATTTTCTTACTCATAATTCAAATTATCAATTTTAAGATAGAAACTAAAATGAAATTCGGTTAGAGAAAAAAAAAAGAATGAAAATGATAACAATATAAAAATTTGAGGACTAAAATCCAACTTTTCAAAAAAAATTGAAATCAAAATGACAAGAAAATGACAAAAATAGAGGACCAAAACCATATTCAATTCAAACCTTTAAAAACATATAAACTTAAAATAGTTTGGCCAAACTCTTCTCCAATCCTCACAATGCATGGCTCTCCAAAAATAACCCAAATCATGGAACCTCCCATGTCCTCCCTCTATTAACTAACTCAACTCCTCATTTTTCTTTCTATATTCACAAACCCAAACCAAAAAAACACCAAAACAAACATAAATATAAAAAAAAAAAAAATTAACCACAACCTTCCAATTCCTATTGTTTTCTTTCTCCCAAAAAAACTACACTTTTTAACCGAAAAAAAAAACAACACCACTAATATATCTCTAGCTTTTATTGACCTTCATTTCTCCATTTCCATACCACAATCCTCCTCTTAACTTTTTTTTTTTTTTTTATTTTCTTGCATTAGTGATATGGTAGGCATGAATCGGAAAGTTTCGACCGCCATTGTTATCGGTTTGCTAGCTTTATTCCAAGGGTTTGTTGTTAAAGTTAATGCCACTTTCAACTACAAAGATGCCCTTACCAAATCAATTATTTTCCTTGAAGCTCAGAGGTCAGGGAAGCTCCCTCCCAATCCTAGGCCACCTTGGAGAGGAGATTCTGCCCTTGATGATGGAAAACTTGCCAATGTCTGTTTTTTCTCCTTTCAATTCTTACTTCTTACACTTTGATAAAAAAAAATTGTTTTCTAAATTTTTTATTTTATTTTTTATAAGTTCCCATCTTTCATTTATAATCTACTTTTTTTTTAAACCTTGTTTTTGGATAGTTATTTGTGGTGTAAAGTTGCAAATTGAGTTTTAATATATGTTAATTGTTTTTTTATGTGAAAATGGATTGACGTGTCCCGAGATTGCGTTCACTATATGTTTTATCTCTTTGGCTATTTTTAATTCATAGCCTGCCCACATTTAAATACTTTAGCTTTGGTTTTTGAAATTTGTTTAAGATTTTTCAAAAGTGGGAAAAAAAAGAGAAAATTAAATACAAAATCGTTATCAAACGCGGTCTGAGTGGATCGATCGGGGTAATATGCAGGTAGACCTTGTTGGAGGATATTATGATGCAGGAGACAATGTTAAGTATGGACTTCCCATGGCTTTTACAGTAACAACTCTGTCATGGGGAGCTCTGTATTACAGGGCAGAGCTTGAAGCTGCTGGTGAAATGGACAATGTTCGAGCTGCTATCAAATGGGGCACGGATTATTTCCTCAAATGCAGTTCTCGACGTAATCGTTTATATGTTCAGGTAGAATTTAGTAATCATTTCAGAATATATGTGTTTAAATTTTTTGAAGAAAGAAATTGAATCATGTTGGTTGATGTTTTTAATGGTGAAGGTGGGAGATCCAGTAATGGATCATCAGTGTTGGGTTAGACCTGAAAACATGAAGACTCCAAGAACCGTGCTGCAGATCGATGAGAACACGCCGGGGACGGAAATCGCTGCTGAAACCTCGGCGGCTATGGCAGCTTCTTCTATGGTCTTTAGAGGCTCAAACCATACCTATGCTCGTAGTCTCCTTAACAAAGCCAAATCGGTATGAATTTTGACATTTCAATTTTAAAAAGCTAATATTTATGGTCCCAATCAAAATCAGTTTGTAACGAGAGAAGTAACGACATGATCTTATTATAGTCTTTCATTTTTTTCAATGAGATGGTGACTCTTTTTTACTTACCATTCTTGGACCAGATCTCTTATTTTTTAGATCAAATACTCTTATTAGGCTTTGACTCTATCTTTATATTCACACGATCCATTTCAAAACCAATTGATCAGAGAGGAAATAACCCATGGCCAATCTTAATTAGACGCCATCATCTTTTAATGTTAAAAAAGTCGATTAAATATCACATCAATTTAAAGATTTTAGAGGTTCGGCTGCTTCATATTGATAATTAATTCTGATCCCAGAAAACAATTTAATCTGCATTATATAATTCACTAACATATTATATAGCATATCATATTTAGTAACTTGGTTTGTTGGGTTGGTTTTTACAGCTTTTTCAGTTTGCTAAATCTCACAAAGGAACTTATGATGGAGAATGCCCATTCTATTGCTCTTATTCTGGCTACAATGTAATTCTCTTTCTCTCTCTCCCTCTCTCAAATGAGCTGACAATTTCATATTCTTTTTTTGACTATTTGGTAATGTGTTGAAATTACAGGATGAGTTGTTGTGGGCAGCAACATGGCTATACATTGCTACAAAGAGACCCGTTTACTTGAAGTATATTCAAGAAGAGTCCATTAGTGCAGGTGTAGCTGAATTTAGTTGGGACCTCAAATATGCTGGTGCCCAAATTCTACTTTCTAAGGTTTATTAACTCTCAACCAACTCTCTCTCGAGAATTTATTTAATGTGACCATCACAATATAACACATTTACTTGTAATCATTTGATACATATTTGGGTAAAATTTACCAGGATCTATGTTTATTAAAAAAAAACTCGTTACTATATTTTATTGAATATAAATGAGACACGGACTGGTCAGTGCCAAAGTATCTTCCTTTTTGTCAATTACTCTTATTCTCAAAAATATGTTTTTTTTTTTTTTTAATGCTGCAGTACTATTTTCAAGGACACAGTGGCTTGCAAACCTTTAAGAATCAAGCTGATAGTTATATTTGCTCCAATCTTCCTGACAGCCCTTATCATCAAATTTATGTTTCTCCAGGTTGATAATCAAAACTATATATATATATATCTCAATCTCTTTCAATGGGCAATCAATAAAGGGACTAATTTGAATGAATTTTTCAGGAGGAATGGTTCATATGAGAGATGGTGCCAATACACAGTATGTTACAGGAACAGCCTTCTTATTCAGTGCATACAGCGATATTCTTGCAGCTTTTAAACAAACAGTTAAATGCGGCGACCGACAATTCGACTCCAACCAACTCATGGCTTTTGCTAAGAAACAGGTACGTATCTGCCTTAGCTCAATAGCTTAAGCTTTCAAACAGAATATAATAGATCCCGATAAAATCAAATATCGGCATTATTATTATTATTGATACGGTATGGAATATGGGGATGCAGATGGATTATCTATTAGGGCAAAACCCACTTGGAAGATCATACATGGTAGGGTTTGGAAACAACCCACCAAAACAAGCACATCATAGAGGAGCATCAGTACCAATGCTATCACTAAACACAGAAGTAAGTTGTGCCCTAAGTTTCATGCAATGGTTCAATAAAAATTCACCAAACCCTAATGAGTTAACTGGTGCAATTCTTGGTGGGCCTGATAAAAATGATAACTTTGTCGATCAACGATGGGATTCACCCATGACTGAGCCTGTTACTTATACCAATTCTCTCGCCGTTGGAGTTCTTGCCAAGCTTGCTTCTCACCGTTATGCATATGCTTGAAGAAATTCTAAATGAAAAATCAATTTTCATTTCTTTTTTTCTCTCTCTCTCTGTGTTTTTTTTTTTTTTGGGATCGCTTATTATTATTATTATTATATTTAAACATTTTTAAGAATATGTACGATGTATTTTACAGTGTTTGTTTGCTATTATTGTATGAAATTTAGAAGAGTACTGTCATGTAAATTTGTTGAGATATTATCGTTTTTTATGTAAGGAAAAATCGACTCGTTATGGAAAAAATTAGAGATGGAAATTTGAACATGGAGTTTGATTTTTGTGGAAAGATGTTTTTCCATTGGCTATTGATTTACAAAATATTATAGAAACAAAGAAACAAAATATTATTATCACCGTGTGTTGTATTAGATCTCACCGTTTAGTCGATATTCCAATCTCTTTGACTTGTTTAATTACAAGCGATCAGAATAATAAAGAATCAGAATAAAAATCAATCGAAATGAATTTGATTTCAATGGTCGGGTCTCTCCTGAGGGAATAATGTTTCTTTATTAGGAAACAAGGTAATTTTTATTTTTATCATTTAAAAACAATCATATGTAATCAATATAGGAAGGAAAAATAAGAACAAAAAATATTACAAAAAGGGGTTGGTTAATTAAATGCTCAAATTATCTGAATGAATTGAAAAGATATTCACACATCTGCCTCTCTAGTTTGGTGTGCATCATGAAAAGGGGAATAACGGTGTTTCTTCTGGCTTGTACTGGTAAATAAATTATTGACGTGCTCAATGTTGAGAATCTCACATTATAAAGATGAACAGAACTCACAAGGTTTATAAAATACACGGACTATTCCTCTCATTGCTAATTAGTTGTGAGATGGAATCCATGATATGTCTAAGATGGCATCAGAGCCCAACAAGCCCAAACGAGCATCCGGTCTAAAAATAAGATCCGACCTAAAAATGGTGAGCCCAAAAGAGGCACCATCTTGAGGGGGCATGTTGAGAATCTCACATCGGAAAGATGAATGAAATTCACAAAGTTTATAAGATACATGGACTACTCCTTTCATTGCCTTAGTTGTGAGATGAAAACCCCATGATATCTAAGACTCAATGACGACATATTTACCGATGAAAAAATACTTTTATTAAATTTATAATTGTAATATTATACTTATAAATTTTTAGGATAGTAACAAATCACACCCTTTATAGTTTGTCTAGTTTTTAAATTAGAACTATATGGTTTGAAAATGATTTTAAACACTAATATGATTTATAAAATTATAAATCACACCCCGATCAATTAGTTTTAACAAATTCCAAATATGTGTTTATTCCAAATATTTTGAGTTTCTTGGTATATAACATTCTTTATGTCATTTCGTTGAAATAACTCCTACGGTTTTCTTCTTTTTTACACCAAATGGTTCAATTTATGATACTAAAACTACTAGATATTATCATATATCAAGCCATTTTCCCCCTTCAACAAATTACCAATAAAGAGAAAACAATTTAAAGTCATATTTTTTTGTTTGGTTCTAGAATAGGCATAAACTTGATATTTGGGAGACTCTACCGATCATAGGGAGAAGATTATTTATACAACTCTATAGATATTATGTCAAATTAAAAGATGAGACTTGAATCTTCAACTTTAAGAAAATGGAGTAAGTATCTGATCAGTTGAGCTATGCGGGTTGATATTATTTATACAACTTAATTCATCTTTTCAACTCTTCTTTATGTTATTCTTTTTAGACTTTGAGGCACATCATATAAAAAAGTATCATGAGGTTTAATTGGGATTTTTTTTTCATGGTAGTTCTTTTTAACTTTTCACTCATAAATGAAAGTCCCTTCCGTGATTAACAGGACACTTATCTAATCTTACAACATTCGATGTAAAAGAAGTGTATAAAATAACTGATATTTTAGATAGATAGCTACTTCCTATAAGCAAAATATAAAAATTTCCCACAATTATATATTTCATACCAGAGAAAAATTAATACTATTACTATGTACTTAGATTATGGAACTCTATCAATAACTCCATAAGGTATCATCTTCATCTTCCTCCGCATTCCATTTAGATGAAACCACTCCCTAAAATAATATGCCACAAAGTTAATCCACCCTTTGAAAAAAAAACAATTAAAATTATTTTTTATTCTTATATTATGAATTTAAAAATAGTAAATTCAAATATGAAAAAAAAATTATTTAAAAATTATTTTGAAAATAAAAATAGAAAGTTGTTTCAAACAAAAAAAAATCTCATTCAAAACTCTAAATTCTCTCTCTCTCTCTCTCTCTCTCGATAAAAACACAAATTTCCAAATTTGATCATCTAGATTGAATTGAATTTTTTCATTCATTTTATTTAAAAAAAAAAAAAGAAGGCAAATAAGAATATTAGAGTTGAAAAAAAGTGAATTTGGAATTGGGAGGCAGTTGGGTAAATATCCAACAGCTTAGCTTCCAAATTGGAGGCGAAAGCGACTGCTTACCACGTGACTCTGAAACAAAAACCGGTTCAATTATTAACACCATTGACTTGACTGGATTAGATCGAACCGTTCCAAAACGTGTCCCAATAGCCTTCTTCCACTTTTCATATAGGTCCCACCAATCTGATCTTATTGGGCCAGTAGGCCCATTCAATTTATTAATGGGCCCACTTCCGAATCCAAGGTTTAAAACCGCACACGCCAGCCAGCCAGCCACTTCAATCCGATAACGCCCGCCCACGGAATATTTGCTTTTCTGCATCTAATGATTGCTTAAAAGTAAGAAATTTTATCAGATATAACCCTTTTCATAAGTCCATTATTTTTTTTGCCATCATAATTTTAACTGAATCTTACTTACCCCTTTTTTTAAAAGATAGTTAGGTTCTTTTTTTTAGTCCAACAATACCCTTTGATTCAGTTTCTCTAAAGATTCGATGGAAAAAAATCGTGCTTTCAGAAACGGTTAGTGTAAAAAAATAAGGTTACAGATCAAATCTTATAAAAGGACGCATTCATTTAGGTTTTTATAAAAGTATCCATGTTTCACGTTTGTGCTGCTTTGAGTAGTAGAAATTTGAAACATGTTTCTTTTGTGCATCATTTTTACACAAAGAATATGTTAATAGAGACATGTTGGATTAGTCTATCCAATTGGTAAGCCTTGTCAATGGGTAATTCCAGAAGAAGTTAAAAAAGTTAAAGTTTTACCACCTACTACGAAGAGAAGTATTGGTCGACCAAAAAAACAACGGATTTCATCAATTGGTGAATTCAAGGTGAGGCTTAAATGTGGAAGATGTGGTCAGATTGACCATAATAGAAAGACTTGCAAATTTCCTATTCCTTTGTAATATGTTTTTAGTAGATATGTAATTTGGGATAAGTGTTATGTAAGTTTGTTTTAGATACTCTGATATTTTATCATGTTTTGTTTTTTCTGTAAATTTTATTTGAGACTTCAAATATTGGTGTAATTTATTACTTTGTTACTGATGTATATTTAAATATCTTATATCCTCCAAATTTATCATTAGAAAATCAAAGTCAGGTGTATTGTGTTATCAATATATTCATATTAAATGTTATTTAAATAAAAAAAAACGTAATTGTTTATGTTAATGTTATTGTGGTCATTTAAAAAATCAATCTTTTCAAGCTCTTTTACAGTTAAGTTCTTTGATAATAATTTGAGTTTGTTAAAATATTTTATTATATATATTGGAGTTACAGATTGCATTGAATTTGCAAATAAAAGTGGAGTAAACAATCCCTCAATTTTTGAACACTTAAGAATAAGATATGAAAAAAAAAACCTGTAATGGAATCTGAGATATTTTATCAATAAAATGAATGATAAAGTTATGAGATATTTATAGAAGATTTAGTTGAAAGGAAATTTAATCACTCATATATAAAATTGAAAAGATCAAAGATTTAAAAAAAGATTTAGATGATGAAAGAGAGAATTTGAAACTGTTTTTTTGGTTAGGTGTGAGAAAAATATGGAACTTAAACAGAGAAATGATAAAATGTATAATTTTGTTTTTAAAAATTGAAATCCGTTTAGTTTGATGCTATACAAAAAAACTAATTTCCTACATAATTGGTGGACAAATGATTGTTTTAATTGAAAAGGTCAAGATGGTAAATTACTATCTTTTTGAAATTATTTAATTCAAAAAAAGGGTAATATTGATAGTTTATCAATTGAAGGGTTAATATTGATAATAGGAATGTGAAATAGGGTAGTTGTGAAAATTTCCCTAAAAATAATAATAAATAAAGCTCTGGTCTCTATCCTTATTCCTTACTTACTTAGTTTCGAATTAAAAGTTATTAGCAATTACAAATGAAATCAAGCGATTATAATCGTAACGTATTTAAGCCTCGTCAATGGGTTAGACTGGGTCGACCCAACCATTAATACAAGTGGGTTGGGCCATAATTGGGTCGGGCTTGTCGTGCCTCATCACTGAGCGGGCCAAGCTTAGGCACATGCCTTATTTAAAATGGTGAGCCCAAACTAAGTCTACGAGCTTGGCTCATTTGGTTTTCCCGACCCGTTTTTTTTAAAATAAATAAATTGAATTTTTAATCGTCATTTAAATCCATTTTATTTATAACTTTTTAGATTAAGTTTATTTAATAAAATTGATGAAAAATGAGCTTTATTTAATATTTATGATATGCAATAACCTTAGTAGACCTTCTATCATCAGAATTAGAGGCCCAGTCAACATCACAAAAAACAACTAGATTAAGAGAAGAATGCTTTAGAAACAAGCCATGATTAACAGGGCCTGGTAAGTATCTTAGGATGCGCTTGACGACTTTCCCATGACTAAGAAGAGAAAACAACATAAATTGACAAATCTTATTAATATCAAAAGATAATTATGGTCTTATAATGGTAATATATTACAAAGCACCAACAATAATCTTGTAAAGTTTAACATCCTTAACAGGGATACCTCCATACTTAGATAACCTCTCTGTATACAGCATATGTGTATAAAATTTGACCTGCCATATGTGTGCTATAGAATTTGACTTGCTGCATTTTTAGTCTAGCTAGCAAGTCATTAATATACTTAGTTTGAGACAAGTGCAAACCTTGAGAGTGAAAGTGAGCTTGAATCCCAAGAAAGTAATTCAAGGAACCAAGATCCTTTAGAAAAAAAGAACTATTAAGCTGAGTGACGAGAGAAGAGATGGACTTGCTATCATTCTTTGTTACAATTATGTCATCAACATAAATAAGTGCAATGACAAATAGCTTATTATAAGATAGGGTGAACATTTAGCTGATGTGATTTTGCAGGTTTGAAACCCAAAGGATAAAAAAGCAGTGTTGAGCTTATCGAACCAAACTATAAGAGCCCGTTTTAGACCATATAAAGCTTTATCCTAGCTTGCATACAAATTGAGGATGAGCCTTGTCAACAAAAACTTTAAAAGTTAGTCCTTATACTTTTAAAATTTTTAGTCAACTCGTAACTCGTAATGTGTTGTTTATTATCAAATTTTAAATATAAAAAAAAAATCTCATATTTATCTAAATTGTCTTTGTATGTGAATTTAATGTGAATAAACACGCAAATATAAAACCTTTATTAATTTTTTTAATAACTAAAAGACGTTTTTATAAGTTTTTATTAAATTGGAAAGACAAATTTAAAACTTTTTAAATTATAGAGATAAAATAGAAACTTCTTAAAATTATAAAAGAATAAATTAAAACCATTCAAATTATAAAAAGAGATTTATAGTTTGAACCTAAAATAAACATAAACTTTCAAACTCTTTGGGATAAAAAAAAAACAAAAGACATTCACGGCTGAGGGTGAGGGTGAGGGTGAGCCGAGCCAGCCAGGTGATATAGGAGACAGTTGTAAATAGTCGTTAGCTGGAAGAAAGAACATCAAAGAAACCGAAGGATCGACTTTACGTGTGGGTCCCATGCGTTTCTGTTTGGATAACTCTTAAATATAGTTTCGTCAGTGCCACCTCATTAAACCTAATCCTAATTTCCATTCAAACTCTCTCTCTCTAAACTCACCGTCCATCTTCCACAACGTGTTTGTTTCTTTCTCTATGCCGTTTTCAGCCTGCCTACGTGGCATGCTTATTTTTCAAACACCTCTCCTCCGTCAAATAATCAGGTGCACTCAGGTTCACCGTATTCCGTTGGTACTTTCTAATCACAAATCTTAGATAGACTTCATTTTTTCAAGGAACACTTCCTAGTTTTTTTTGTTTTATTATTAATTATATTTTAAAAAATGAATAATACAAAAATTCCAATAGATGGTATTTTTTTAATGAGTGATTTAAAATATAGCATGTTTTGAAATATTTCAAATATTACATTTATCAAATTGAGACTTTATTAATCTCGGTTTAAGATTAGTGGATCTTAGAGAAATATCATTTTTCAAAATTTTCAAAACATTTACTATTTTCAAAACTACTCTTAAACTAAATGATAACACATCATACATATTTATATAGGAAGAAAATCTGAATTCAATGCAGATAAAAATCAATAATTTGTTTCTATTATTAGAAGATTCCCCTATTATTTACATTCAAAAATAATAATTTAACAATTTAGATAAAATTAGACATGAGAAGACCATAGGTATATATAAAAAGAAAACGTTTGAGTAAAAAACGTGTCTGAAACTCAATCATAGAAAGTTGGAAGTTATCTCTCTACCAATAAAATAAAATAAAATCTCAATTTCAATTTGTTTGGCAAATAAAGGTTGAAATTAAAACAAAAAAGAAAGAAAGAGAAGACACATGGAAATGTAATGGAAGAGCAACCAGCGGATATAAGCCATGAAAAAGAAAATATTGTGGATAGGATAAGGCCTTTGCTCGCCCTTCCTTTTGCGCGTTTCTTTCTTTATCCTTTCCTTTCCCTTTTATCGAAAAAGATTTTATTGTTTTTTCCATTAATTATTATGATTGAATAATTTCTATGTTTCTATTTATAAAATTTTGCTGTCTCTCACTCTTTAGACAATCTCTCTTTCTCTTTCTATTTCTATTTCTAGAGAAAAGAAATTAAAAAAGTAAAAGAATCTTTGATCTGATCTTCAAATCCATGCCATGCCGGTCTTCTAATTTCATTATTAAAATTATCTTATCCCTTTTCTTTCCATATTTGTTCTCTTCTTTTTTGGAATTTTTCAATAATTATGTCAATTGCTTTAGATAGCAATAGGAGGATTGTTTCCTCCGTTTTTACTCAATCCGGCATCACCTCCTACTGCTCCGTTTTGAACACCACGGCGATTGTTCCCGTAATTCGACGAGATGACGCCGTTTCTGTTGTAATGGATCCAGCGCCGGCGGTGGAGCTGGCTAGATGTAATTCGTTTTCTTCTTCGTCGTCGTCTTCGATCGGGAAGGATAGCGATTTCTCCCACGATGACGGGGATAATGAGGCTGAAAGTTCGTATAAAGAGCCTTTGGGAATGAATTCGTTGGAAGAGGTTTTGCCTATCAGGTTAGCACTTTTCATTTTATTGATTTTCGATCTTTTGCTTTTCTAGGGTTTCTAGATTTAAGTCCCGTTTGATTTACCATTTCATCGTTTGTGTTTCGGTTTTTAATTTTAGAAAAACTGAATTGTTTAAAAATCAGGTTTTTCAAAATAAGGTTGGTTATAAGTTTTTTATTATTCTAAATTAAAAACTGAAACAGAAAAATCAATGGGTTTTCAAACAATTATGTTTTTAAATAATTAAAAATAAAAACCAAGAACATAAAACAAAATGGTTATTAGAGGGATTTCTATTTTTTTTTTTTTTTATAATTTTGTAGAGGTTTTGCTGAGTTTTAACAAACGAATTTATCTTGTGAACCAATTTCAGGAGAGGAATCTCAAATTTCTATAATGGAAAATCTAAATCTTTCACGAGCCTAGCAGATGTTTCCTCTGCCGCTAGGGAAATAGCGAAACCTGAAAATGCTTATTCCAGGAAACGTAGAAATCTTCTTGCATATAATCTCATTTGGGACAAGAACAAAGCTAGTCTTGTTAAAAGGCAATAATAATGGCATATCAAAGAGATCAATCAGTTCAAGTCGTAGCTCATTAGCTTTGGCTGTTGCCATGTCCAGCAGGGATGAATCGAATTCGAATCTGTCGTCATTTCGTCCAACATTGCACCCCAGTGGGCGAGCTTCTCGTAGCAATTTAGCTTCTGCAGTTCCTCCTGTGTGTAAATACCCTGCTTTTCGATCATACCCCATGGCAGATTTACACTAGCATACAACTTTTCCGAAACTGATGGAAGCTAATCGCCATTAAAGAAAAACTAACTTCACCCTTCGAACCTAACGATATTTCATGTCTGTATCTTCCAAGAACAGATTCAATTTTCTTGCACATTGTCAATGAGCTTACTTTGAAGTTCTTTCTTTTGCTTTTTGTATGTAAATAGAGAAAAGGTGTATCGGATAGATGTATTGTTAGTAGAATTTGGAATGGAAAGTGGAAGAATCGTAGTGTTCTTGCAGCGATTTATATTCATCATAGACAAGGTTGACACATTGAAGATAAATTGATGGATAAAACCCAAATAATGTTAGCAATGCCGTAATAATGAAGATGAGAATTTAAGGAGCCTTTCTTTATTAGAACAATCAACGACGGAAATTTAAAGAGCCTTTCTTAGTAAGAGCAATTAACATTGAGATTATCATGATGTGGTTTCTCTTATCATCATCACAAAAAACATGTTGAAAAAATGACGTTGATGGATTCACAAAAATATTCGAATCTTTTTTAAGAATCATATAATCGGTCTGGTATAATTTCAAACAAAAAATAATCCAATCCGGCTGTAGTTTGACCGGAGTTTACTTCAGTCGGATTCAAACTTTGGTTTCAATATTGGTTTCAGTGGCACTATTTCACCATCACTCCTACTTTGATCAAACTAATAATAAAGATTTCAACAATAAATTAAGTTAAAACACTCTCATTGTTACTTGCTGCCTAAGCGGAATATACACAATCATTCTTTAGAAACATAAATGCAACATTACCAAAATTGCATGTTAGGGGTGTTACAATCGCTGAGCATTGCGCAAATGTTCATAAGAAAGCAGAAACCTAGATGCTAAGAGATGGCCTAGATTTACACATTTACATACACTAATACAAAGAATGCGTTCTAAGTAATAACATTTACCTATTAAATAAATGATTCCACAAGAATGGAAGCCTCTTTTTAGCCAAGCGATGTTTCCCTAAGAATTATATACAACTAACTACCTCGATCAAATAAACGAGGAAATGAAGAAAATACCAAAGTGACATTTGCGCATGAGCAACGTCCATAGACCTCACGAGAATTTGATGACAGCTGGTTCAACTTCCAACAGGAGTTCTGTTTCCATGCTTCTTAATTGCCAGATCATCACCTATATTTTGAATTACAGGCGTGATTCAAGCACGACCAGAGTAAGTACTGTTGTATACGAAACCTATTCACTTTTGATGCTGGACTAGAAACTGTGCACAAGGATACTCTGACAAGCAAGTCGGAAGTTCAATGCCTGATGGCTCGATAGATGGAAGAGCCATATCGATGTCTTCAGTAGAGAATGGAATACTGCATTCAATAAAGTAAAGGTCATCGATAAAGAAAGAAAGAAAGAAAGCAAAAGGTGAAGAAAAACCGAAAACCTGGCACTCTTTCAAGAAAGCAATGCTGAAATTTACTACACTAGTATGGTGATGTAAGAAAATTACCTTAGATCATCATCCAACAAAAAAGAATTGGAGGTTAAGTTCTGATTATCCTTGTTTAAAATCTCCCTCATTTGAGCTACCACCTGAAACACGCTAGCAATTACACAGATGTATTGAAAGACAGAATTCGTGACCGACTGACAAAGGAAAATAAAACTTGCCTCATTTGACACACTCTGAGTGCCATATTTGTCATCCCAATACATCGTACTAATACGATAAATTTGTCTTACTGTCAATGCCTGTCCAACAATCACATCATCAGAAAAGCTAAGATCCAATTAAAAATGATTCCTCAACTGACCCGACAATTATAAAATTGTTGGCTAGTCAACAAAAATCTTAAAGATATGAATATTAGTGAAAAGACCATACTGGGCAAAGATCCTGTCTTATATCTTCTAGTGACTTTTTTCTCTTCTGATGTATTACCTGCATGTCATTCAAAATGCATCAATAGCAATAATCTTCTAATGATAAGATGGTGTGGAAAGAGTCCAGTAAGCATATATACCAGAAACCCAACAGCTTGTCTGATATAGTTCAGCTCGTGCCAAGAGGTTCCTGAATACTATAATTTACGGTGATTCAGTTTCAAAAGAAAGAAAATGAACGTATCCATTTCGGACAAGAGACTATTGTATAAAAAATGTACAATAATATTTATTTACTACCTCTTCTGTCACATTGACAATCCACTTTTCTAGTTCTGCAAGACCAGATTTCACATACTCCCCATTTGAAAATGTACAACATTCACGCCGCAGGAGAAGGCTACAAAAGAAGACCATTCCAAATTTTATAAACAACAAATCAATGAATGGGGGGCTCAGAAAATAGTAATTATTTACCTATTAAACAGTGAAATATTGATGAATGAAAACACCTGAGTGATTAATTTACGGATGAAGAAAGAGGGTACCTGACAATGCATTGTTCAGGTCAGAATATAATACAACTCCATTTACTAGCCAGACAAAAGAAATTTGCAGCAAGCAAGAATAAAGAATATTCATAAATTGTCAATTGTCAGCCTTCAAAAAATAAAAATCATTACGTTTTAACATTGCACTTGGTGAACAAACTGAAAAGCACCCTGTGAGATTGAAGTTTTTAATAAAGATCCGATATAACTCAGGTGGACCAGAAAGCTTAAATTGGGTTAAGACAATTTTAACTTTTCCAACAATCTCCTCACCGTGTGGGCTTTTTTTTATATCCATCCATGAGTGTCATAGCCAACTTGCGCACACCTCACCCCTCAACATGTTGGCTTGAATATCAACAAAAGCATCATATGCGGACTATTAATACGAAATGAGAGCAAATAGCACTAAAGCTAGGGACCTCTTGTTTTATCATGTTAAATTATCATTAGACCTAAAAACTTAAATTAATAGGTTAAGACAGGTTTAACTTTTTCAAGATGTTCCCGACATGGACGATTAAGGAGAGTCATACATCAATAGTGTTGAAAAATAATAACTTGAATCGAGTACAAGGCCAACATAGAAAAAAACCCAAAGTCAAATAATAGAAACCCAAAACAAAGACATGGCTGATATAGTCAAACTGAAATCCAAGTGTTTCACATTCTTAGCAGGTGAGAAAGATCATTCTTAGCCCGAGTCCATTTTCAAAACACACACACACAAAAACCACCCCACTATAGGGATTGTTATAATTGCATCCTCGAATTTTTAACTTCAGCAATTACACACCCCTTCTATTAGAAAGGTTAAAGATTATGTTATCTTCATCTCTCGTGTGAGTCAACATATGTGGTTTTAAGTCTCATAACCATTGACTTTAATGAACAAAATAAACTTTTCAGTTTTAATACCATGAGAGATTGAGGGACAACAAAAGAGGGACCGTGAGAAAGGTGTAATTCATAAAAATTTAATGGTTATCAAACCTTGAGCTATACATGTTTACTCAGACGGTAAATGTAACTAGATCCTTAACATTTCTAAGAGAAGGGTTCAATTCGTCACTTAGTTAATTTAGAGAGTTTGATTGCTCAAAGCTCGGGATGCAATTGTAACAACCTCTATTAATTCAAAGGTGATTAAAAAAAGAAAGAAAGAAAGAAGAAGTCACCAAAAACACTTGGCCAACTTAAAAGTGTTCATGCAAAACCTTTAAAAAAATCTTATAATCAAACATCAGTTGAATTATGTCATAGACGTACATGGTTTGCACGTAATTGACTCATGAGAGAATCCAAAAACTTGATGATATTATCCCATGGACTACTAGGAGGCTGCTGAACACCAGGCGATCTCGACTTTCCAGCATGCACTCGCGCAGTTTTAGGTGCCTGACATTAAAAAAAATACAATGTTCTATATGAAAAACTAGCAGTGCTGATTCACATGCAAAAATCAGATACCATCAATTAAACTAGAGAAACCACATGAACAAACTAAGTTCTGAAGCAAACGGATAATTTACTTATAAAAATATGAAACAGTGACGCCCATAAAAAATATTTAGAAGTAATACATTGTATTTTTTTTAAGAAGAGTTCACAACGATTTCATTAAAAATAAAGAAAGTACGAGAGGTTGAGAGACCTCCAAAGAAATTACACGGATAAAAAGGAGTTCCAAGATAAGAACAAAAGAAGAAAAAGTTAAACCAAAATCTAAGTGCGCAATATTTTTAGACCATAAATAAATAAAATATGGTAGGCGATCCTAGATATGATGATGTTCACGAGCCATGTTGAAAATGCCATTGTTCCTCTCGATTCAAATTACCCAAAAAAGAGCCGCCACCACACAATTCCAAAAAGTGCCCTTCCGATTTTGCCTTGAACCGAAAAGGGATGATGGAAAAGAGATAATAAATATCCAAAGGCAAAACCCAAAAAATATCAAAATGGGTCAAAATCCTGCTCCAAAGAACACGCACAAAACCATAATGAATGAATAAATTTTTTTTTTGATAGAAAGATGAAGTTTCATTGATCAAATAAGAATAAAAACAAAATACAAGAGGATGAGAAATCCTCCGATGAAACAAAAGTAAAAAAAAAAATTACATAAAAGAATTCCATTTATAGAACATGGAATGTGTAGGAAAATCAAAATCTATACTATTTACAAATTTGGCCCAACTAAAAGTTCTTGAAGTAAAAGAATCCCATAAAAGATGCCAAGATTTGGATTCTCCAGAAAAAATCCGAGCATTGCGTTCCAACCAAACAGTCCATAAAAGAGCATCCACTGCACATTTAAGAAAAATTCTCCTCCTTTTTGCAATCCTTGAACCAAAAAAGTCCATAATCAAAAAATCCCGAGCATCCTTTGGAGGAACCCAACTCAAGTCGAATTGTGAAAGAAGTTTGAACCAAAGGTTGCTAGTGTAGTTACAATGAAGAAAAAGGTGAGAAGCCGATTCACAACTCCTATAACACAAGAAACAAATATGTGGAGATAAAGAGAAAGTGGGCATCCGAGATTGCAAAACGTCCCCCGTGACAAGTTTACCCAAATAAAAAGTCCAAAGAAAAGATTGGATTTTGGGTTGAAAACCCGAAAACCAAATGGAGTTGGAAGGGAAAAAATCTGAGGGAAGAGGATGGGAGAGAAAAGAAAAGAAAGATTTGCAAGTAAATGAACCCGAAGGATGAAGGGTCCAAGAAATACGATCATGAGAGGAAGAAGGGGAAATATGAGAGATAAGACAAAGAAGAGAAGAAAATTCCAGAATTTCCTCATCTTTAAAATTTCTAAAAAAAGAGAGATCCCAAGACTTAGAAAGCAAGTTAAAAAGAGAGAAAATGGTAGCAAAACGATTTTTAGTAATTTGATACAGAAGAGGAAAAGATAAAGAAAGAGGGGAATCAGAAATCCAAATATCTTCCCAAAAACGAATTCTAAGACCGTTACCTAGAATGATTTTTGTTGATAAGAACAAGTCTTGGGATGGGGTGTGGGAACTCTCAGTTCTTAATGCCTCCACTTGGATGGAGTGCAAATCTTTTGTAATTATACCCCTCTAGATTAGCTTCCAATGCTTTTTTTTAATCTTTGGTGGCCTAAAGGCTGTTTCATTTATCAATGAAGTTGTCCGGTTTATTATTAAAAAAAAAATACATTAAGAGTAATTTACTACTAAAGTTAAAAATCAAAGCAACTCGAGCAGAATCACAAAACTAAAGGAGAGGTAATTATGATATGAGTTGGCTTCCTCCAAAGGAAGCTAGGGATCTATAACTAATGGACTTTTTCGGCTCAAAGGTATCAAAGAGAAGAAAATTCTTTTGAAATTGTGTCGTGGCTGCTTTGTTGTGGAGTATTTAGCTAGAACGAAATCAGATTTTCATGGGTGATTCTAAATCTTGGTTCACTTATGGGATTCCATTGTTTCTAGGATGTTTAGTTGGGCTAAAGTTGTAAATATTGTAGATTATAATTTTCTTGTTCATTCCATGTTCTATAAATGGAATACTTTTCTTTAGTCTTTATTTTTTAGCTTTCCTTTGTTTTTAGGACTTCTCATCCTCTTGTACTTGTATTTATTGTTTTTCCTTGATTAATGAAGAACTTTCTAATTACAAATTTAGCAAAAAATATATATATATAATATTTACAAATATGTCATTTTTATTGAGCATATCAATCGGTGACTTTCCATGATTTACTATTAGTCAATATCTATCAATCAATTAGTATATCACCCCATCAATCATTTATCATAGTCAATTAGAGATTGACTTATTTTAGTGACATATTTGTAAATATTTTTAAAGGACATATTTATAAATAGTAAAGAAAAAAGCAATACTGTCCTCATTTTTACAGACCGAACAGTCACCTGAATACACGACCCCAAGAGTGGAGATAATTCTTTCTTCAAATTATCACGGATCAAGCCAAAAATCTTCTCCACACAAGCAGTTAATTGCTGTTTAAACAATATTGCTGGATATCTAGCTTCAAGATGAGAAATCCCATCTTCAAACCCAAGATATTTCAAGGGTGATTTTAGTCCCTGTAAGAGAAACAAGCAAAAGTAAGCTGATACAATATATGATTGACTTCCAACAAAGTAACATAGAAATTATTAAGGGTTGCATATAATTTTTTTAATAGAAAAATAAACTTCCATTGATTAAAGAGAGAAAAATATAATACTCTCTGCCACAACCATAATTACTGAACTAATTTATCAACCACTCAGGCAGGAATCAAAGCAAGGTCTCCAATATCATTAGGTTGTGTGAAATATTAAAAAAAAAACGATTGGAAGTTATAGCATGGCCAAAATTAAAAAATAACGATTTTTAATTCTCTTCTTCCTAGTTTATCATCTTCATTCTCCCACCTAACAAATTTTGGATTTTTTGGAAATAAAAATATAACTCGATGCTTATATAGAGAGCGTCCAAATCAATCATTCACAAGAAAAAGTTAAAGAACAGGCTTTATACTCTTACACAAAATAGGTCTCATAAATTACTAAAACCACCATGCGCCATGAAACAATACGACTCCAATAAGTTTCGACTTATCTTTAGAAAATATCAACCAGGTGGTTAAGATGCTCTTTCAATGAACACCAAGACAAAAATTAAACGCTGGTAATAAACAACTATGGAGCATGGGTTTATAGAAGATTTCAGGAAGTTGAAAAGGACTAGAAAGGGATGCTCTTTTCAAATGTCCCTTAGGAAAATCGTTTACAACATCTGAAAGAAGGAAATAAGGTCCTTTGAGGATAGCTAAGAGAAAGGGATTGCATCCCTTTGAATGTGTTATGACAAACATTTCAAGTTATTCATCGTTTGCAAAATGTGATCATGAGTAGTAATATTTGATTATATTTTTCCTGCTCAGTGTGACATCTTACCCTATATTCTTTTAGGTGCTTTGCATAATAACAACTTGGTTTCACATAAAATAAAATAAATACCTTGGTAAAATCTACATGCAATGAAACTTTTTTTTTGATAGAAACATGCAATGAAACTTAGAAAGACAGATCTCTTTCCCTAAACAAAAGGTCCACAAGTTTTTTTTTATTTAAAAAAAGTAAAATTTGGGTGATCTAATTCAACTCACCTGCCCAATCCTGCCAGCTAAGCCAGCAGACCCTGTAGATCGTTGAGTAGCTGTAGTCAAAAATCCATTAGAACGTAAATTCCTTTGCAGGAGGCATAGCAATGCTGAGGCATTTGACAACCAATATGGCAAGGTAATGTTCTCATCCCCAGCCTGACACAATCATAGACAATATTTAGAATTCCAAAACAGTAAGTAAAACTCAAGATGGCATGAAAACAGAAGACATCTCAAACAATTTCAATTAAACTAGAGTATGATTCATGGGAGACAATGGAAACGAATATCAAAGACATATAGAAGAGAATAACCTTGAGAGCATCATTAATTCCCTCAATTATGTAGTCAAAAATAACCGTTCGTTCTGATTCAAAGGCATGCCAATTAAGAAGGCATTTGTAAATGATACAAGCAGCCAGTGGTTTACCACCTTTAAACCCGAAATCTTCTTTAATACACTTAGAGAGAACTTCATAGTTTTCCTGCATATAGAGTGTAAATTTATCATCCATATTAAAAAATATATATAATATAAATATCACGTGACTGATTTCAATAAATTTTCACAATTGAAAAATATAGCATAAAAAAACAAGGTTACATTAAAATCCCAATTTTCAAAGAAAGAGATAAAAACCTGGTGTCTCTCCACAGTCAATTTTGGTCGCCGTGATTCAGAAAGACCCTGAGAAAAAGGTGCAACCAGTTTTGTAGGTGTTGGTGACTCCTGTAACAAAGGTAAAGAGAATTGAAGAAAAAAATGTTAATTTATGGCGATCATAAAACTAACAGAAAAATCAAATTTTTGTGTACATATATAATCTTACAAATAAAGTTTTCCTATCAGCATGAGGAGCGAGTGCACCAGGTGGTTTCTGCTTCACAGAACAATTAACGCTCTCAGTTAAAACCATGTGATTAAACAAGGACATATTATCAAATGAAAAATCACCAGGCTCATTATCACATAAAATAAGAAATTGTTCATATAATAATAACAAATAGTTTACCTCTGACCACGTCCTTACAAAACCAGGTCGGTTGCTCCTTGGAGTTGCACTTAATGCCTTCTGTCGCAAGACGTGGTTCTCGTCTTCTAAAAGTGAGAGTTTTTCCTCGAGACTACAATTTAAAACACAAATGGAAAAACAACTAAGATGCAAACCAATGCACAACAAAACGAAGTATTCAAGTGTAAGAGCAACAGATATGAATCTTCAAAGGAACAAAAAAAACTCCTTTAAGAAGCCAATCATCAATAAATTCAGATGGGACATAAATGTGAAGACATGGGAAAATATAACAGTCAATGCTTTTGATCAGAAAATAACACCTCTTCACATTCAGTTGTAACTGAGAACATTTCTGCTCAATCTCCTGCAACTTCTCCACAGTGTCATTACTATCCTTCTGTGACTTAACAAGCTGAACCTCCAGAGTGGAGTTCTTCTTCTCCAGGGCATCCACAGCATTCTGTCAAACAAATTATTACATACCTTGAAATTAGGTCTTTCCTTTTTTTGGAGGGGGGGTGCAGAAATGTAATAATTGTCAGGAAAATTGAGACTCGACAAAGGTGCTAGAAAGCTAATTGTCAGCCATTTTCATCATGATGCAAAGAAGATGACCAAAAATTGAATCAATAAGACCAGAGTTAGGGTCAAAGAAAACTCGAACATAATTCATGAGAAAAAAATGTGTTTCAAGTGTTATAAATTATATGCTAATACATTATAATGTATATATTTTTTTTTTTAACTAAGAAACAATTTCATAGATATCATGAAATGTACAGAAGAGCACCCTCAAGAGATTACAAAAAACTAGACCAATTGAGGGCAATATGAGAAGGACTATAATTACAAAAATCCTTCACAAGGGAACTCCAAAGGGAAGCAAACCACACCACTTTCTCCCACAAACTATTCACAGAAGAAGAGATGAAATTATAATTAAAAATACGGCTATTGCGTTCCCACCAAATCAACCAGCAAATGGCACGAATGGCATTGCACCAAATAATATTAGGCTTCCCTTTAAGATTCTGACCACACAGCAGCCCGTGGATAGCATCGCCAGCGGAGTTATGGAGAGGCCCGTGCATATTGAAAATTTTAAAGAGCTTGTACCACAACCCAGAAGCAAAGGAGCAATGCACAAAAACGTGGCCCGCGCTCTCGCTATCATTTAAGCAAAGGGCACAAACATTCGGGGAAAGAGCCATAGAAGGATATCTTCTTTGCAGCTTATCAATGGTATTTAAACTTCCCTTAAAAAGGGTCCATAACATAACTTTCACCTTAATTGGGTACCTTGCGAACCAAAGAGCTTTATAGAGGTCCTCCGAGAGAGCATAATCATTAGAAGACAAAGACAACAAAGCATTTTTGCAGGAAAACTCACTGCCAACCCCTTTCCACAACCTTGAATCCGGTGAAGATCCCACAACACAACCATATAGAGAGGATATCAGACTAACAAACTCATCCACCTCCTCATCCTTTAAGTTCCTCCTAAACAACAAAATCCAAGAATTAGAGTTGGAGTCCAACACTTCAGCAACAGAACTCTCCTTTGAATTAGACAGTCTATGTAATCTTGGAAAAACAGCACTAAGAGGGACATTAGTAATCCACGGATGATCCCAAAAAGAAATCATCATCCCATTCCCCAAAGCAAAGGACGTAAACACGGTCATAAGCCCATCAAGCTTCGCTATTTGTTTCCACGGGCTGCGGTTGGAGCAGTAAATATTATTGCCAACTCTCCATCCTAAGGCAACATCACCATGTAAAGCCACTATCACTTTGTGCCACAAAGCCCCTTCCTCCTTCGGAAATCTCCATAGCCATTTCAGGAGAAGAGAGATGTTGCGATTCACGATATTTCCAAAAGCAAGACCCCCGCACAACAGCGGATTGGCCACCTCCTCCCATTTTATCAGATTAGAGCCACCGTTCCCCTCAGTGCCCTTCCAAAAAAAATCCCGCAACATTTTATCAATCTCTTTGGCAATGCCCTTCGGAATAGTGAAAACCGAAAGGTAATAAATCGGCATACAACTAAGAACGGATTGAACAAGAGTCAATCTCCCTCCTTTAGACACCGCCAGCTTCTTCCATTTACAAGTTATCAGGAATACATAGTTATTAGACCATTACTTGTCCTTTATCGTAATTTACTTCTTTGTGGCTTGGTTTCCCCTCTAAAAGGAAGATAGGAAAATTTAATTGGAGGAGGATTTTTCAAGCTATAGAGAGCGTGGTTTTTGGCTCTTCATACTAGAATGCTTGCTTTGAATTCTCTTGTATTGTATTTTCCAAAAATGGCTGTACGTTAGGGGACTTTTTTATACTTCATTTATTCAACGGAATTGAATTTCTTATTGTAAACTATAGATGAGAACATGACTGGAATTTTTATACACATGAGGGAATGTGGTACTTCTACATTAAAAGATCGGAACTCTTCTTTTGAAAAAAGAAAAGGAAATGTGTTACTCCCAAATCTATGGAGGTCTTAATATCCTTCTAGAACTACAAAAACTTTAAAAACAACCTCCATAGGTGAAACTACGGTCAAAGACAAGGATATAGTTGTGACTTTCCTGATTTCTTCAACAATCTATACTCAAAAGCATTTGGTAACAAATTCCATAGCCCAATATCTATAGAGAAGAATCAATACAGAAGCGAGAATAATAACAAACAAGAAAAGGTTGCAGAATTACCCATACCATAACTATGGTAAACTGAAATTGTTGAGATATATGATTAAATTTGCCTTAGCCCATCAGTTTAAGCTTTTGGGGTCTATAAGTGATTTAACGTCGGTAGGTCCTAAATTCAAACCCTTGTGTTGTAATTTCCAACATTTCCTCCCCATTTATTAAAATTCTACATGAGGTGAGGTCTTGTGTAAGTATCCAAGCCCACATGTGAGGGGGAGTGTTAAGATATATGATTAAATTGGTCTTAACCCATCAACTCAATCTTTTTGGGTCTATTGGAGATTTAACAGAAATCAATGCCGCAATTTGATGACGATACAATAAAAAATAGTGCACCAAGAATTATAATATCGAACATAAAACATGAAAAAATATGAGGTACCATATTAAGAGAAATATCAATTACACGACTGACCTTGAGGAATGCATTTTCTTTTCTAAATTCAGCTACTGCCACAATTTCTCTTTCGAAAGCGTGCTTCTCCTTTGCCAACAGATCTACTTGATTTTGAAGCACAGCATTTTTGTTGCATTCATTAATTGTGGTTAATTTTGCTGCATCCAACTCCAGGCTCAAAGACTTCAGCATCTTTTGTAATTTTAATATTTCACTCGATTTAGCCTCTTCATTGGAAGCCTGCATAAATGATACTGACCTTTAAGAAATGGATACTAACCAAAAAAACAATTGATAGATTCAATTTCAAAATAAATTAAAAAACAAAAAAAAAAAAAAGAGGAAGAAAGCAGGGAACAAACTGTTGCAACTCAGAGCCAACATAGTCTTTAAACAAAAAATATAGCAAATGCTGCAAATCGTTTCAAACATCTACATACAGAATTTCAGAACTACAAGCACTGAACAAAGATCCAAAAATTGCCATGAAAAAAAGGGGATTAATTTGGAAGTTTAAAATTTGATAAACGATGGTTTATAAAATTATTCTCATCTTTTATTAGTTCTGTTTAAGTCATATAGTTATATCTCCCTTACCTTGCTTCAGTTGAAGATTTGACACCAATTAGACCATGTAGATCCCCAGAAATTGGCATCATCCCGAAATTTTCACCATTAATATATTAAAAAAACATCTGATATAAATAAATTAACATTGATTTATTCACAACAACCTTTTCATGAATTTTATTTTTTTCAAAATAGTTTTAGCAGGGGGTGATAGAAATAACTGAGATCCCACCCAAGGAGAATCGAAATACCCGCAATCTTTTTTCCAGATGCAACCGCCATGTAAGATCCTCAAGCTGTTTCTCAAGTTTGTTCTTTGCTAAACGCAATGCGCCAGCTTCATTAGCCTCCTGCCAAAAGGGAAGAACGGTTCAGGGGAAATGAAAAAACTTTAAATATGAAGTGGTTCAAATTTCCAAAATCCTTTTAACACTAATGATTTTCAACTGGTATATTCCAAACAATTACTTGCTTAAGCCGTCGAAGTTCCCTTTTTGCAAGTTTTTGTCTCCATCGACATTGTAAAGCAATAATATAAGCTTGATGACGGTGGAAAATAGCACGAACCTTGAACGTCCTCCATCGACCCTATAATAATCAAATAATATAAAATGACAATTTACAATCAAGCAACACTTTTTTTTTATAGAAAACACAAATAGCCAAAAGTTGGGAAAGAAAACCAGAAGTGTGCAAAAATTTACCCGAATTAGAAAGAAGAAAAAGAAATATCATAATTATATAAAGGGCGGACAGTACATCTTACAATCAATCAACATGGAAAGCAAGGAAAAACTTACAAACAAAATTAACGAGAAATGGCACAGATCAAGAATGGTAATACTGTGTTCAAATTAAGATTAATCAAGAGGAATGTGTGAAATATCAAAGGTTGGCATGTTATATATATATATATATCTAATTGAATGTCAATAAAAAAAAGTTTAAAAAAAAACACAAATATACAACATTAGAGAGCAAGCAATAGGGCAAGAAAAATACAGGGTCAAAAGATTGGCTTTAATGAAAAAAGAGTTAGCAATGGAACTCGAGGATTTTCCATCAATGAGTCTCTACTTACATCCTTCAAGATCCCGCATGATTGCAATGACAATGCTATGTTCGAATTAAGATTAATCAAGAGGAATGTGTAAATGATGAAAAGGTTAGCATGTTATATCATGTAATTGAATGTCAAGAAAAAAAGGGAGGAAAAAAAACAAAAATATACAACACTAAGATCTAAGGAACAAGAATAAGGAGTGGGGCGAGAAAAATACGAAATCATATAAGATGGGGTCAGCTTCAATGACAAAAGAGTTAGTAACCAATCTCAAGGATTTGGCTTCATCACAATGAATCTCTACTTATATTTGTCAAGTTCTCTCACCAGAAATGGAACTGTTAAAATTTTTGGGGAAAACTTTACAATCAGGCCATTCTGGCGTATAGATCAAAGTGCTTTATTTCTCAGCTTAATGTCTTTGGTTTAGAGTGAACACTAATCCCCCAAATACAAGTGTTTCTGATTTATATTGTTTTTTTCAAGAAAAAGGAGATTGGAAAAAATCAAATCAGATAAAATATTATACAATAAATATACAAGTGCAGAGTTTGACATAGCATGTGTATAAAGACAACAAAACATGACAAAAAATGTGGTTGTGCAAAACTATTTTACACAAGCCAACCACTGCAATAATTAAAAGAAAACATATAATTTCTAATTTCCATAGTCAGAGAATAGATTCCAGAGGTTAAAAAGCTCGAAAAACTGTTATTATCATACCCATACCATTTGTTACCTCCTATTAAATCAGAAGATAACCTGTTCAAACTGCAATACACAATCTTAAGCCTCCAATCCTACCTTAATCTTCAATCCTCAGTATGCCACAACCAAGTAAAATGACATGAAGTAATTCTTTTTTTCTTCTTCTTCTTTTTTTTTTTAATAAATAACTTTTTGATGAACCCAACACAAGTACAAAGGGTAGAAGGAGAATGAAGTACCCTTCTAAGACTAAGAGAAAAAACAATAAAACAAAGCTCTTCGTTTGAAAGGTCACAAGTTTCTTTAATGATTTGTAGATAATGTGGGAGGGGAGGACAAGATAATATTAATTCATAAACATTAATGAGAACTCCAAATGGATGAGGCCTGACTTAAAATCATGGGAAAAAAAAATTCTTAGCTCCAATTGTGGATTAAATAAGTAAATAATAAAAAATTTAAAAGAATGTTACCATCACCCCATGATACACTAAAAAACTGTAAGCTGGGATGGGAAGTCAGCAGCCACAAAATCCCCGATAAATAAGAATGCACTTAAAATCATTAAAGTATGCTACAACATTTTATTTACCTGAATTAGTATTGCAGCTTTATGTCTTCTTTCATGCAAAAACATATTGCGTGTCATAAAGCCACGAATACTGGACTGTATGGTTAGGGCAGCTGAATAAAGTTTCGAGTAAGCATCCTTCAACAGCCACCTGCGAATATATTTTTGAATTGTAGAAGCAGCAGAGCTTTCTCGTTTTGCAACATATAACCTTCGAGTAAGACAACCTGTAAAAAAAATAAACCATCAATAAATCAACATGACAGATAAAAAATGTACCATAAAAGAAATAAAAACATTATTGTACAACGATCCACAAAGAAAATGAGATAATAGCTCCCTTCTAACAAAAAAAATGATGTAACCATCCATTAGTAGCAACATGCCTACCTCCATATTACCTTTTCAACTTGCAGTACCCACAAGTATCAACCATGTTGCCGCCATCAAGGTTGTTAAATCGTGAAACGAAAGGTACATTGTTTTTTTAAAATAGTGTATCGTGAATCGGAGGATAGATTCATTGATTTATCATTATATTAAAAAAATTAGATATTGTATAAATGTAATTAAATAAATAGGTTAAATATATTATATAAATGATAAATAGTCTAATAAATATAAATGAAATAAAGAATTAACTACCCCAAAACTACTGCATCCCACCATAATTTATTAATACTAATAAAATTTATTTTTTATTAGTGAGTCGGTGGCTTTCCCATTTCCCTTCAATGCCCTTCCCATTTTCCAATACTTTTATTTCACACTGTTCATCTTCACCAAGGCTTCTCAGACTCTCTCCACGAAGACATCCTTTTGCTGTTCGCAAGTCTTCTTTTGTTCTCCATCTCCAACGCAGAAAACAAAATAACAAAAGTCTTCAAAAGCAATCAACTTCGTGATCGAAGACCTTCCTCTCTATCTAGTTTCTCCAAAATTCATTTTGATTTCTTTTTCTTTTTTTAAAAGGACACCTCAAACGGCAAATTCATTGATATAATGAAAGAAAAATAACAATAAAAACATTACAATAGAGTGGCAAAACAAACCAAAAGCCACAAAACCATTGTATATTGTATACCCATCCCCAAATCCAAACGCACCGCACCGCCACCTAATTATAAGTATGCGGGCCAACTATTTATATTTAACCCTAAAGGGTACTACAAAAAATTTTGGTAGTTGACACCAAAAGGATGCTTACATATGTCAACTCCCATACCTACTCCCAAGATCTCCTTTCCTCCCTAAAAGTTCTTATATTTCTTTCTAACCAAATACCCAAGCTATTGCACAAAACCCCGCTACCCAAAGACTTCTCCCTTTATTAATGAAAGGAGGATATAATAGCATCTCTTCCAAAGTTTGGCGAAAAGCTACATTTTCCACCTAACTAATCCCGAAAGTTTGTAAAAAGCTATGCCAAAATTAATTTTGATTTCTGAAATTCAGTGCAATTTATGAAAAGCCAAAGAAACTCTGTTCAAAAGTTCAGATTCCCCCCACTTCTTCCATTTCTTGAAACTGAAAAAAAAACGATTCACTAACGAATCATGCAATTCAATCTATATTCAAAAGTCCAATTTGAATCGAAATAATCCCATTATGCTTTGAAATGTATGAGTAAAAACGTAAATAGTACGTTTTTTATAACCTTCCCCGCCACCTAATTAGCTGGTAGTACAAATTTTCTAAGGGGATGATGAGATCTGAAAGATAAATTGGGATGTGATAAAATATTGATGGACATGGCTGATAGAGAGAGAGAGAGAGAGAGAGAGTATTCTGTTTACAATTATGAAAACCTTTTTTTCAGTTTCAGACCAAGGCATTGGTTAGGACTTAGGTTTGTGTCTAATGATGGCTCCCTTATTCTCAATACTTTAATATGATGGCCATATTTCAATATGAAATGAGTGGTCACCATCACCACACTAAGAACATGCTTTAGCTAAGAACAACAAATATAGGGGTTCATCCAAGTTTAAAACCTCCATGTTAGTATTAAAAGATCAATCAAGATAAAACTGAAAGAACAGATGACCTCGGCAATACGCCTGGAGTGCAATCGCAGTAGAGCGAATCAATAAAAAATCCCTTCGTGCATGATATGTCTGTAACCGACGTTGAATACATTTTGCAGCATTATCCAACACTTCAGCTCGCCGAGCATCCAGAATTCCAATTTGACCGGCCCTAAGAAATACTTTGGTTCTACCCAACTACAAAATAAAATTAAAAGATTTTAAAATACTTAAACAGCAACATGCTTGCTTTAAAGAAAAAAAAAATATTTGACCAGCCGCCAAAGAACATATATAATGATCACAAACATAATTCTTTATAAAACAGAAACACACCCAAGAGAAAACAATATAATACAATAATTTGTAAGGCCCCGTTTGGTTTACAATCCAAATTCATATTGGATTGCAGGAATAGAGAGGATTAAGTTTTTTAGTTGTTTGGTTTATAATTTAAATCCATAAAATTTAGATACTACTCATTTTTATGTCTAAATTCTAAATTCAATAAAAATAAGAATCCCCACTATCCTACCCACCCAACTGAAAATAATGAATACACGGGATTGCAAATGTTACTCTTGCAATCCCGTCAAACTCGTAGATTTCGCAAAATGGGTCATCTTCTTCGCAAAATTCATTCACGTCAACCCCCTCTCCGATTTTGCATCAACTTCTTTCTTTCTTTCCCTTTTTATTCTTCATCCTACAAAATCCCTCTTTTTGTTTATTATGAAACTTTCCCTTTTTCTGTTCGTGTTAAGAAATTTGATGGCAATTTACATAATTGCTTGACCATTCTCGTTTCAATCTGGTAATATAATTAGATCTCTTGTTTCCGATTTTTTTTTCATTCTCAAATTTGTAAGCAGCCTTGTAGTTTTAATTGACCTTGATTTGAGCAAGGGAGGGGCTTTAGGATCTTTTAATGGAAAACGTGAGTCCTTTTCTTTGTGTTTTGGTTTCAGTGATTTGATTTTTGGATTAATTATTTTTTCTTGTTGTATCATCGAAATTGATTGAGCCCTCACTCACGCAATCCCGTCTCTTTGAGTACGAAGTTCAGACATTTCAAACTTCTCGGTCTTTCTGTTACACAAAATTTCTTGATCTGTCTCCTTCTTCTTTGTCAATCTTCTCTAACTTGTTCTTTGCTAAACTGAATAGCATGTGGGTGGATGCTAAGTTTCACTGATTTGGGGTTATTTTAATTTGATATTGAAGGATTGTTGGTGTATTTGGGGGTAGGAACAATATTCTACAAGGGATATTACATTATTTCATTCTGCGTTTTTTTTATTTACAAAGCTAAGAAGGATTTTGATCTGAAAATTTGAGCAAATGAGATGAAATTGTCCGTGGGTTTCATGCCTTATGTAGCATAATTTTTTGTTTACATGAAATCATTTCTTAACTTAAGAAACATGTGATAGACAGTCTTTGAAGCTATCTTCTTTTCCAACTTCCTTGCTTTAGAAACATGGCTGTTAGGTGATAGACATGGGCAAAGACATCCAATTGACTGCTTTAAATGTTTGTTTTGGTGCTTTGTTTTTTACTGTGTTTTTATGTGGGCAAACTTTTGTAATGGATATACTTAGGATGAACAATCATGTGGTGAATGACTATTGCTTTTCTTGGGCTACTGCACTACTGTTTTTTCTTTGCCTTAATTCTTGTTTGTTTCTATTTTGTCTTTACATTTGTTCTTATTGTATCTGTTTTTTTGTTGGTACTTTTTCTTTGCTTTAGTTGATTTTGCTGCATTTTGGTTTCTAATTAATCTAATACATTCCATGTAGAAATAATGTAAATTCTCTTTTTTATTTTAGTTTAGATTCCATTTGTTGGCTGTTGAAGAGATAGATTTCTCGTTCCCACTTGGAAATATTTGTTTCAAATATGGTGATTTGAAGCATCAATGACTCGCTCATTCGCTAATGATATAAATATGTAAAGAGAGAAAAAAGGATGATATCAAGGTTCTCAAATGAATGACTTTTATTTTTTAAGCCTAAAGTTGTTTGTTTATAAATCATGCCATGTTTATATAAATGGTAGCTCATTTGCTTCCTTATTGTATTCATGATGAGACTCATAAATAAATTGATGTTTTATGGAATTTGGTTCTTTATTTGCAATAAGAAAAGTTGTTTAAGAGCCTTGCTTACGATTTTTTTTATGCTTCATTTAATAGGCCTATGTGTGCAAATCCACTATATAGATTTGGTTCTAATTCACAATCTATTTTCAGAATTATTTCAATATATAGATTTAAACTATTTGTTAGATATTTGAGATGCGGATACTAAACCAAACACATATTCTAATTCACAATCTGATTACAGAATTTTCTGAATACAATACCAAACATTTATTTTCAAATTATGGATTTCAATTTCAAAATCTAAATTTGTTACCAAACACAGTTTCAGATTTAACAAATTTACACAATACAATTCTGAATTCATTAAAATCCACTTAATCCAAATTCTATTTTCCAGATTGCAAACCAAACGGGCCCTAAATTATTCATGAACATGGAAAAAAACCATCAAGCTTCAATTTTTGCAATATTATTCTTTGGTGTATACTCACACATTCACATTCAAATGTTATTGCAAGATGAGCAGTAGTTATAAGAAAAGATTCAGAATGCATCTGCTAGAAAGCAAACCTGAAAATTTTTTAGCTTCAACTTTTGCAGAATCTTCTCTGTGATCGCTTTTTCATCATAACTACAATTTCAAAGTTTAAAACAAACTCAGAATCATCATGATGCAGAAAAAAGAAATTGTGTAGTGATAAAATAGACCCAAAAAAAAACACTGGAAGACTTGAACATTCAAAAGAGAAACCAAATTTATTTTTAATGGAAAGTTAAACTTTCTTTAATCATATAAAAGAGTAAAAGTAAATACAAATGCATCAAGGGCCAAGAAACCAACAAAGATGTTAATTCAAAACAACAACCAAAAGCAAGAAGAAATCTATTTTTAGGCATGATATTCTGGTAATTAGAAGTGGATGTTAAATTTCGTAAGATTTCTCATTAACAGAAATGTGCAACAGTGAACCTCCCTTTAAACAATTACTGAGAACCAAAAGGACAGTAAAATATGGAAGCTCAACTCGGCAGGAATTTCATTTTGAGAATATTTGATCGATACCATGTAAGCAAGTGGACTGGCCTAAAAGTTCACATGAATTGTTTGAATGATCTATTTGGCATTGTAAAGTTAACACCTACAACATTGTGCAGAAGAAAATTTTGATCCCTCATTGATGTGTCCAGTGTAAGAAAAGTTAGAAAGATCAGGACCATTTATTCATGGGAGGTGGGTTCAAAAAACTGGTGGAAAATCCTCAATTATTTTTTACTATCAATCGTATCACTCTTCAGGTGCAAGAAACTTCATTGTGCAGCCTCTTGTAGACCATGATTCTTCAGGTAAATTTTAATTGAGCCACACTTTGGAGGATTCTGGATGGGGAAAAAAACAGAATTTTCTGTGATAAGCACAAAGAGTTTGTAGGTGTCGAGGAATTAATTATTTTTCTTTTTGGTAGCTAGGTAGTCAAATGGAGGTTTATTTTGTAATCTCCGCCTTTGAAGTAGGGTGGGGGTTATCCTTTTCCCTTCATTCTCTGTTCCATTGCACTTCCTTTCTACGAAATGAAAGTTTCTTATCCAAAAAGAAAAAAGAGATTGAATACAACAAATAGATGAGAATGGTGGAAAATGATTGAAAAAAGGGGATAATTACAAATTACAACCATTTAAAACACCTCTATTGTTTGTAAAATTGCAAACACACCCCTCCACCAATTATTTTTAACGGATTTGGAACACGTGCTTAGTCTAAGTCTAATAACGTGTTCCAATTTATTAAAAATATCTATTTTAACAATGTGAACCATAGATTTCACACCTTATTAACATAGACTAACAAAATAAAACTACACTTATCGTTTAAAAAATTTCAGTTATTTTTAATGGAACTGAAAGACGTAAGAGACGTAGAATAAGCACGTATCCTGAATTCATTCAAACTAATTGGTAGAGGGGTGTGATTTGCAATTATGCAAACTATATGGCTGCTTAAAATCATTTTTAAACCATAATGGTGGGATTCGCTAATCAGACATACACAAGGGTGTGATTAGCAATTATCCCTTCAAAAAATAATACCTTAAAAGAAAATCTGAAGCATCATAAATCTAAAAAATAAACATGTCGAAGTAAAAATCCAAGATCTACTGATAAGACAAACCTGCCATCCATTAAATCAGGAGCCAGCAATCCAAAACGATCTATAAATTCCGCATAAGTCCGTCTAGTAGGATAGCCTGCAAGACTTATACGAACAGCCTCCAAAACACCCTTCACCCAGACAATAATGACTTATACAATGTTCAATATTATTAAAATTTAAAACAAAAGGTATCACCATTATTGCACCAAACAACAGACACATCTTCATTTTATCATTCCGGTGTATCCTGTTAATTTTATATTACACCCCCCAAGAAAACAGTGTTTGATTTTCAAATGGTTTAAAACATTTATCCATAAAATTTCCAAAATTCATCTAATAGGCTTCCATTAAACAAAAAAAAATCAAGTCTTATAGATTGAAGCTTCACTAGCTTCACTATAAGACTTGGTTTTTTTTCAGCAGGCACACACATTTAAAAAAAGTGCCATTAACTCAATGGCCATTTGGGACGACAACTAACCACCAATCAATTAGGTTTCATTCTTAAATTAATCTAGATAAAACAAATTTTTAAGGGAACTTTCACTGTCCTGTACCTCCGTTCATCCATAGGATCATAATTTAATTTAGCAAACTTTTTAATATCTACCAGTTGGGTCAGCCACGAAATAAATAAAAACTTAAACGCAATTCCCTGAGTACATTAAGCCTGTGAATCACTCGCTCAATTCTCAATCAGTTTATGTGTGTTCATGTCAACTATAGCATTAGTGTGACCCTTCTAAACTTGCAAAAACAATAATTTAAGAGAGATATTTAACTTGCAACTCAAAACACCTAAACAATCAGAATATGAATAAAAGGCACGCTAAAATGAGAAAAATTAAATAAACCAAGATTTCCTGTTACTGTATAAATAGTGGTTGCAAATTAATGTTTTAACCCGCAAATTAATGTTATAACCCACACGACGCCACAATTTCTTTTGAAATAAAACGCACAAAGTTAATGGTTATACAAATGCAAAATATCAAGAGAACCTATGAAGGTAAACCACTTCTGCAGGTCCAAAAGTTCCAAAAAAAGACAGATTTACAAAATTTTAAAAAACTGACCCCACAGCGCAGTTGGTGCAGAATACTCAGATTCTCAAACTTCTGAGGCCTATTAAGAGAGTTGGGCTTCACACAACGTATATAATGAGGCTCCGTTGAGCTAAGCGTCTCCATTAGCGCTTGAAGTTGTTGCTATTAGTACCAAATTCAGAAAACTTATAAGAGAACATTAGAGAGCAAAAAGAATAATGAAATGGACAAGGCAAATAGTTCATTGAACTATAAGCATCACGTTTTAATAATGAAAACCAAAAAATTAGTAAGTTCTTCAATTATTCAGACAGATTGCTAATTAACACTAACAGATTCTAAAGATAGCTTTTCTGTTAAGATGAGAAAAGAAGCAACATGACATCCATATAACTAGTTATCTGTTCCCTTTATCATCTACTTGGGAAAATAGTAACATCATTGAGAAACAATAAGAAATTGTAAACCAGACACACAAAAGGCTTCATATGTCTTCCAATGTTTCCACGCCAAAAAGTTCAACCCTTTTCAACATATTAGCTCCAGAAATTATTTGAAAAGCTTAACCAACACAACACAATAAACACTAGGAGGAAAAGAGGAGAAAGAGGAGCACGTAGCTTAATTTTAATTCTTTAAAAATTAAAATCTCACCTTAAATCTTGAAGCTACAGAAGAAAATTTATAGGATGATCTTGAAGATTCCTCTGGTAAGGAAGAGAAAAGACCAGCGACAAAAGTGCATCTAGAAGAGGCCAATAGATTGCAATGCTCTACCACAACATAATCACGGTTTTTATCTAAAAAGGTATCTGTATGATAAGTAACCTACAAGAAGGGGAAAGACAAAGCCAGTGTCTCTGAATTAAGCTAGGAAGATGATAATCTACATTTGCAATAATAATGTAAGACATTGACATTTGATCTTTTTATAGAAATACTAACACACCTTTCCAGCATAATGGGAAAGGGTAAAATCCGTTTCTGAAAATTTTGCTTTTTCCAACCTTGGATGAGCGTGAAAATTCTGAAATAATTTGGTTGCAAATGTTTCATGAGTTGATCGTGGAAACATACTGCAAAAAAAAGAATCTCAGGATAAGGATGAATTGTGGCCAAAATACTTTATGGCAAACACGCACCAATTCATATTGAAATACTCAAACTGTTACCAAGCTTCATCCAGCAAAGAAACTATCCCGATAGGTTTCTGCACATCATAGAGAAAAATTATTAGGCAAGAAAATAGAAATTTCATATAGCCAGTGTTAAATCACCAATAGACCCAAAAGCTTAAGCGGATAGGCTAAGAAAAATTTAATCTTTTAAGGTATTTCTAACCACGTCCCCCCCCCCCCCTTCATATGGAGGTTTGGTTACTAACAAAGGCTCAACATGTGAACAAATAATACGAAATGGGAGCAAATTCTATAACGAAGGTTTGAACACAAGACCTCTTGCTGTGATAGCATGTTAAATCACCAATAGACCCAATGACAAATGCAAATTTAATCTTGTAAGCAGTTTCCAACAATCATAAAAGGGGTGAAAGCAAAAAAGAGATCAAACCAAACCAATGTTGTTCTACCGATGATAGTCAGCCAGTGGTCAGTTATGCACAGGAAAAAACCAAATGGACAGTCAATCAATCATCCCACCTTCAACTCTGATGCACATTAAAAAAAAAACCTCATTTTCTCTCCACTCCCGCCTGCCAGTACCCCCTGCTCGATTCTCCCTGCCCGCTGCCTGAAAAAACTCTCCCCCATTTACCCCTACTCGACTCCCATCCCCTAGACCCTCCTTCCCTCCACTCTAACCACGCCCAAGCATCCACTCCACTTTGACCATACCCAACCCAGTCGACGCAACTCCATCCATGCATCCCTACCGCACCAACAACCTCTGACTGACCATCCATCGACGTTGGGATCAATCCAACTTGTACTCTGACCAACCCAACATTCGTCAAATTTAAAAAAGAGGAATACATTTAACTTCCAATATAGGTAGGCCAAATTTTTTGAACACATGATTCGCATTGATCTTACAACTTGATTTTTTTTTTTTTTTGGAAGGACGGCCACTTCATTCAATCCAAGAGCATTACAATTCATATTATATATATATATATATATATATCTTTCCCTTCCTCAGTCACCAATTTCCTTGGTGGGAAGGAATCCTTCCATTCTAGGAAGGACCTCCTTAAGGAATGCACTATGCCTTCAAAGATTTCAAAAATCACTCTCCTAACAATTCCAACAGCAAATGTTTCATTCATCAAGTAAAGCAATCATCATTCCTAATGCCACCCATCCAACCCTTGTAACCTTCATTATGTATACAATAATTGCCTCCAATTGAAAGAGAAAACAAAATCTAGCAAGTTCAACCAACTTAAATTAATAGAATTTGTCTCAAATAGCATAAATCTACATACTAATTACTAAAATGTCAAAACTTTTTAAAAATTACTCAAATATCATAATTATACTTCAATAAATTATTGAAGTATTTTTCATAGGTATTTTTAATGAATTTGTTTGTTTTTGCTTTTTTAAGTTCAAGTTCAATAATTTATCGAACTATTTGATCATTTTTTATTATTATTTTCAATGAATTTGTTAGTTAGTTTTTTTTCACTTTTTTAGTTCAATAATACTTCAATAAATTATTGAACTATAAGTATGCTATTTTAGTAATTTTTTAAAAGTTATGACACGTGAGTAATTAGTATGCAAAAATATGTTATTTCAGTAATTTTCCCTTAAATTAATGTAGACTTTTGTACCTTAAATGAGAATCCATTTATACAAATAAAAGTAAACACGGAGGAATAAGGAAAAACCTTCTCGATCAAATCTAATACATCTTGATTGTCAATAAATTCGATGTAACTCCAATTTATTTTCTCTTTGCTATACTCCTCTTGCTCCATCTTAAATACATGCTGAAACAAGGGAAAATTGTCAAATAGTAAGTTAGTAACTCATATTCTCCAAAATGTAATAAAAAGAAGGCAAAACACACTTTTGGTCCTTTTAGTCTAGGGTAAGTTCACATTAGGACACTATAGTTCCCAACCGACATTCTAGCCCATATAGTTAATGAAATACTAGCTTTTAGTCCCTTGAGTGTTTTGACTATGAGCTGACTTAATGAATGCGACACGACCATATTAACTTTGACTATAATATTTGCGAGATCTTTTTGCCACATAATCGAGTTAACTACCCCTAGGCTAAGTGCCCATTAGGTCATATAGTTCCAAACCGACATTATAGCCCATATAGTTAATGAAATATTTGCTTTTAGCCCCTCAAGTGTTTTAACTATGAGTTAACTTAATGCATGGGGCACGACCATGAACTCTGGCTATAATATTTGCCACGTTTTTTTCGCCACATAATCAAGTTAACTACCCCATAGTCAAAGCACTTGCAAGACTATACTACCGGGGTTAAAATGACAATTTTGAATTTACATGAACTATGTAAAAACTTACTCTAAATTACCGGACCAAAAGTGTACCAAGAACAAAATTGCACACCTCATTAAAATGTTGTTGAAGCTTTTCATTGGCAAAATTGATGCAAAACTGCTCAAAACTGTGTAATAAGGAATGTGTCATGGCCCATGGATAAAGAACAATAGAATACAAGAGAAATTCAAAAAGGTATCTATGACAAGAATAACAATTATTTTAAACTGCTCCTCAACTAAAACAAGAAAGAATAGAAAAACTACAATCAATAAAAAAGATGCACACAAGTAGATAATTAAAAAAGAAAAGAAGACAGTAAAAAGATAATTTAATAGCTGACGGGTAAATTTCCAAGTACGTTACTGTTACGTGATTGAGTGCAACTGTGCAAGAAAAAGCAGCACCCGGATTAAAAAAGGGGGGCATTTGTAAAAAGATAGCACAGAAACCCCAATATACTCTCTCCACTTCTAATAAGATCACTGATCACTTCCAGTGGAAACCTAGATAAGTAACCTATTATAGATCCTAGCTACCACAAATATCTATATAACTGCAATTCGCAATGCAAAATAAATTTAGAGGTCTGTAAGACTGTAATTAAGTACGCACTAGCAGTTATAACTCTAGTCACCAAGCTTCTTTTTGTCACAAAAAGACACCTCTAAGAAGTTTCCAAACAGTAATTGCAAAAATAAAATACAGACAATTCAGAGAATCTGTGATAAATGTTACCTACATTTTTAAGTCATTCCAAAGTGAAGAAGTTTTCGATGTCATTATTATTTTTTTCTTATTTTATAAGAAAGAGAACTTTTCATAGATGGATGAAAAGGACAAAAAGATTATAAAAACAGTATTCCAGTTGGTAGTTATATGGTAGACGGGGAGTAACTACAAAAAGATTTACAAATCCCATTTGCTTGTCTCAAGATGATGTACAACTATCTCTAAATGTTTTTGAGTAGCAATTCTTTTTTTTAAAATCCAGGCAAGCCTTTTTTTTTTAACTCCTTTGGCTTTTGGGAGGATGCCATCTCCTCTCTAGAACTCGATGGTCTTTATATATATAAAGGTAGGTTTTGTAACCAACAATTCAATGGGAAAAGAGACTGCAGTAAGAAATAACTTTTAAAAGTGAGACTGAAGTCCAGTCTTCTTAACTTAAAAGTTATGTACAATACAACCCACCAAATATGTCTTCCTAGATTATCTAACATGCCATGGATAGCAGGATTGCTTCATCCAAGATTTTCTACTTCCTAGGACCAAGATATGTCATGCCATTTCCCATCGACTACAACATGCCACTAGATTTTTCATGATCAAAAAATTCCTTTATAAAACATAAGCAATTATTTGACTGAAATATATTACAGTTACAGAAGATACTCTCCATAAAAGAATATGGAAAAGCCAACCATTAAAGATCAAGATATTTCACACCACTTCCCATCGACTATAGTGCTAGTGCAATATACATATTTTTTCCTTTGCCAAGAATACCTTTAAAAAATGCCCTTTTTTGACAGAGTTACATTGTTACAGAAGATGCTTAAAATCAATGGACAGAGGAGAGGATGACGCTCATTAATCCAATTGCCCTTTTTTCTAGCATCACGATGTCAATGACCTAGTTTGATGAACAGGATTTGAATGTTCAAAAGAAAATCATGTGCTAAAATTTAAAAATGATATGAACAGACATAAAATTTTCACATTCAGATTAAAAGACCATTTCTTTTCTTTCTTTTTTTTTTATACCGTGAGTGTCCGGGTTAGCTTACGTGCACCACGACTAATCTCACGGGACAACCTCATGACCCTACAACACTTGGCGTCGGTTCAATCGCAGGATAATATCCTACGTAGGTGGCCAACATGATTTGACCCAGGACCTTAAGGTTGGAAAGCAACCCCTTGACCACTGGGCCAACCCATGTTGGTTAAAATTAAAAGACCATTTCAATCTAATATTTCCAAACAAGTTAGCAAGAACCGGCCAAGAAACCCATAATTTACGGAGGCAAAAGATGGGGAAGGAAATTACCTGTTATCCTTGAAGCATTCAAAACCATAAATGTCTAACAATCCAATTTGATGTTGAGAGTTCAAATCTTGTCCAACAGCACGATTGATCTTTTCAACAAGCCTGAAAAAAAATCATAAGATAATAAAATATGTGAAGATTTAGTGCGACACCGTAAATATTTGATGAAGTTGCAGGGATTTTTCACACCAATCAAACAGTCGAGCATAAACAGTCTTTGCCAATGCATCCCGGCTAGAAATGGCACCATCACAATCAAGAGCTTTGACAATATTTCCTTCACGGGTTTGAATAGAACGTGTACAGAGTGCTAAGACCAAGAGATTGGAATCACACCTAATTGCAGCAAGCATAATTAGTAACTGGCAAGAAAATACATCGCCAAAAAGAATAACAATCACACATGCATATAGGATTGGGTTTTCACTGTTGAAATGACCTGCAGTCACACAATTTACCGATGCAAAAACCCAAACACGTGCATGATGTTCACAGTTTTGACAAACCTAACCGAAATTCATTAAATGACTTACAAAAAAGTCATTGTAATTAAGAAAAACCATTGAAAGCTTGCTCGTTGATTCACCAAGTTATTTGAAGAGTGCATCATCTTTCCACCCAGTGTTGGATATATTATGCACATTCTATTTTTGCACGAGTATAATTAATTTGCTGTTTCATATTTTTTTTATATGGAATATTGGGGTTAGATATTAAAATATATTATTTTAATATTATTAAAAAACTTAAGAACTTAAAAAAGGAAAGAAGCCTGATTTCGGAGGTGGGAAAGAGATAAGATGGTTATTTGTAAATTTAAAGTTAAAAAAAATAAATTTAAAATTATTTTTTAAAGAATGCAGAATATTGAATTCCTGCCAGCCAATGTTGTGAAAAGCGATAAGCGCAAAGCGGGAAAGAAAAAAAAAATTAAGTGCAAAATATAAAAATAAATAATAAATATTTTACGTATGAAAGTTATAGTATTATCAATAGTAAAAGATATCGTTTAAAAATAAAGGCATATCAAGCTATTGTTACCCATTTCCCCCTTAATATACTCAATAACATCATAAAACCTGTTGGGAATCAAAAACAAATTTTTAAAAAAATGAAAAAAAATGCTTATATTTGACGCTTTTCAGAGAGGTGCGAGCCTCAAGAGCGCAAAAAGGCATGTGTGATGCGCGCACCTGACACAAAAGTGTGCACCACGACAACCACACCTCGCTTAACAGAAGAAGATGGATAATAATACCAATGCACATTCATTTAACAGAATACAAACGTGTAAAAACCTATACAACAAGCTTTAGCAATAACTACCAACTTCATTATAAACTCACATAAAGACTGAATATTTTTCTATGTTTCTCATAATCACCTACATGAAAAGATTAGAAGCTATCTCTAGATGTAAGGAAGACTTCTGATCCTTCAAGACTGAAGAGTCGTGTTCTTTTCCAGGAGAAAACTCAATGTTTCCCAGATGCAAAATTGCAGCCAAGGTACGAAAGATAGCTTCCTGATAAGATGAAGGAACTAACATGCGTGAAACAACCATGCCTTGAAGGATCTACCATGGAAAGTGAAAGAAAATGCATATCATTGTTACTCACAAACCTGATCCTCGTGACTAATACCAACTATATCCATCGCTCTCCTTGTCCGAATATACTCCTCGGCATTGCTAACACCATCTAATTCATAAGTTTTGCTTTGATTTAAGTAGTGAAAATGACTTGGGTGGTCTAACTTGTACCTCTCTGCATCCTATAAATGAATACATCATTTATTTATTTTAAAATGTTGACTTCCTACACTTCCTTGAATAGTGTACTAGTAGAAATTAAAGCAACATGTAGTGTCAATACGATATTTCCATAAAATAAACATAACAAAAGCAAAAGCACAGATATTACAGGGAGAATGAAAAGAAGAAGAAGAAATATAAGTTAAAAAGAATGAATAAGAAAAAAAAGAATATGGAAACGTATTACCCTTCCAGATGCACATAGATGATAAAAACAATGATAATTCCTCTCAGGATTTGTAATTTGTACTACACGAGAACGTTCAAGAAGATAAGTTCTGATTGCAGCACCAGATATTCTACCATTTGCATCAAACTGGATCTCAACAAACTTTCCAAAACGACTGCCATATAAAGCAAGAAGACCAATTACACCCAATATCACTTTTTCCACCTTAGTTTCATATATAGTAAAAGTTGAATTTATTTTTTTTTTTAAAATAACACATTTAGCTTTCATTACAATAATGAATTTAGTTTCATTAAATTGATGAATTCGTTTTGATTAATTTTTTCTCTTGTAAGTTGTATTACAAAATAATGGATCTCATTATTATTTTTTATGATGACTAGTGCTTACTACGATATGTTGAATTATAATTCTTTTCAAGTTTTGTTAGTTTTTACTACTTTAATAATTCATTAAATTAATGATTTTCTTTCATTAAATTAATGAATGTTAAAAACAAGTGCTATTTTTTAAAATTCTAGAAACTTTTTTCTATTTTTGAAATTAACCATTAAACAAGTGTTATTTTTAAAATACCCCGATTAAATTAATGAATGTTAAAAACAAGTGCTATTTTTTAAAATTCTAGAAACTTTTTTCTATTTTTGAAATTAACCATTAAACAAGTGTTATTTTTAAAATACCCCGAACAACAAAGTACATGGTGATCTTGCACTTTACAAATATATCATTTCATGTGCAGAAGCACATAACTCAAGGAGAACGAAACATGATAATTCTCTGAAAGACAAATAAACAGTAGCTGATACAGAAAATCTAAACAGTATCAAGATTTAGGAGGTGGCAACAAACTGAAATCATGTAAACTTGTAAAGAACTAATAATGAATATTCACAAACCAACTGAGCTGATCCTCAGAGTAGTCTAATATAAATGAAATTTGAGCAATGACTTGATGAAAAGAAACAGGTAAATTCGAGAAAAATGAACCCACCTTGAATTATCGTTTCTTACGGTCCTTGCATTACCAAAAGCTTCCAGTAATGGATTTGACTGTATCATGCAAAATGAAAGTGCCATAAGAAATACTAAAACATTCAGAAAATTCTATACATGAACAAAAAAAAAAAAATCTAAACCTCAGTTGAAAAGTAACATGTCCATTCAAACAGATTTTACATCCCTCTTTTTTTATAGGATTTTAACATATCTCCGCAAAAATAAGATTCAGACAGTGTCACAGTAGTAAACAAGATACACCTTCTCTCCAGAAAAAGTATTGGTTTCACAATTAAATGTTAACTCTTAAACCGAAATAGTACATTATGGAACTAGACTGCAGAAAGTGACCCTTACTTCAAGAACTTGCTGCTCAACAGTTCTGTCATTGCCTGCAGCTCGACCACCAACAAATGTAAGATATTGCATAATCAATTTCGTGGTCTCGGTTTTCCCTGCCCCACTCTCTCCACTGACCAATATCGACTGGCTTCGACCCTCACTAATCATTGCTCTGACAAATTAAAGCAAAATAAATTAACCACGTAAGAAAACGTAGCAATAGTAATATAACTAAGCATAAACTTGAACTGGTTTCTATAAAATTGTCCTACCTATATGATGCATCAGCAACAGCAAAAACATGAGGGCTCAATTCCCCGAAAGGAGCTCCCTTATACTGCTCCATCATGTGTACATTGTATAGATGTGGAAGCTTGGTGAATGGGTTAACAGCAATCAAAATGCTACCGGTGTATGTCTAATAGAAAGAAAGACAGGCTATTGCATTAAGACAAAAATATATATAAATTAAGTAAAAGGTACCTAGACCTGTAAAATAACAGATAGAGTCACGTGTAAAGAGGGAGATGACAACAGGTACTACTTCTACGATTCAGACTAGACAAGTTTTAAACATAAGGATAATGTTAAGAACCCTGAAATGAGAAAACATTTGAAGAGCCTGTTTCTTTCACTTTTAAAGTTTTCTTATGCACGAAGCTCTCTTCTTAGCATAATCCACTACTTCAATGCAAAGATCCAGCTTAGCATGGGATGTAAGAATATGAACGACAATTAAAGTATGAAGACAAGTTATAATCAATTCAAAATCTATAGAGGATTAAAGGGGACAACCTACATTAGTATTAAAGTGGAAGTTAACCTCATTCTGATGTTAAGAACAACAGAATTCTCCTGAGTCACTAAGTTGGGACTCCAACATCCATTAACTGGAGGAGCAAGTACTTCATCTATACCGTTACCATAGAACTAGAAGTAAAACTTCCTCCCCAGAGTTTAATGAAGCTCATAACAAAGAAGCACTAAAAACATTACATTGATGGAACATGCCAAGGCTGGAGTTTCTGATGTCATTGAATGTAAATAAAGAGTCACAACACAGCACTACAAGCCCGATAAATTTATATGAACTCCATGATGAGTGCATTTAAAGAACGCTTTTGTGATAAAATAACTGTTTTGTTTAATTCAACTTTCATTCAACTGACAACGCAACCTATAAATCACATTGAATAATTCAAATACAAAAGTAATATACAAATCTCTCTTACGTATATGTCATTGAGAGAATATCTCCTCTGAAGATTATAAAGAACTCCAGGCTCATTCAAATAGGTCAACTTCGTCATATCATCCACTCCTCCATGGTCGTCTTCATCCGCATCTCTCGATAACAGCTTCTCAGGAAAAGCCAAAACCTACAGTTCTCAAAAAAAACAAAAATAACAGTCAAGAAAAAACATTTCATACCAAAATCCATAAAAAAAAAATCTGGAGGAAAAAAAAAACAAACCTTCTTTCCAGTAACAGTTACAACTTGAACTTGTTTACCAATGAAATCGAGAACTTCAGCTTGAATCCAAGCAAAATCTCTATCATCAACCCAAACCTTGGAGCCCTTACGAAGGCTCATATTTTCGATTCTTACGGAGAAATCGTGAGGGGAGAAGAAGAAAAGGAAAAGAACGAAATCCTAGTTAAAAAAAATTGAACGAAAGGGAAATTGAAATTTGAAACCCTAGGAAAAGAGAATGGAGAAGAGAGAGGAAGAGAATATAGGCTTGTCGGAGAGAAAAATGAGTTTTAGGGGAAACTTTTCGGGTTCCCGCTCTAAAAGGTGTAGACTTGAGTCTCAAAAAACCCAGCCATTTTAATGGCGATACTACTCTTTTTGAGTTTTTATAGCGTACTCGACACGTCACCCTCTACTGAATTATTGTTACTATTATCAGTTCATTTTTTGGGAATTAGATTAGTTTCCTTTTTTTACCAGCAGTTTAATTAACGGCTCTCTCTCTCTCTCTTTTTTTATTTTGTTTTTTGCCCTTTTTTCTTTTTTTAATCTCTTTGGTGCCACCACGCGCTGCGTGGGAGCGTATCACCCGCCAATTTTTTTGTACAATAAAAAATATTTATTAAAAAAAATCCTAATTTTATTTTTTTATCAAATTGCCTGAGTATTAGATCAAGTGGTGAGGTAGTTGTTCTTTTTTCACAAATATTAAAGTCTAACATTTTCTAATTTGATGTTGTATCTAAAAAAAATTGCATTCTTAAGAGGTCTGTTTATAATTTCATAACAAAATATTATTTATTTTTAATTTGAGAGATGACTGAAAAAACTTTCTAAAGGACTATATAATTATCAAAAGATCGATATGAAGAACAGCAAAAATAACACTTCAACTGCTAACATGAGTATAGTTTAAATGGTTAGGTATCTGCTCCCTTCTCATGAGATTGAAGGTTTGAGTCTCCTCTCCCTATTTTGATGTAATATCTATAAAAAAAACACTTGAGCTATCAAGGTAAACATAACTCTAGTGGTTAAGGGTTTTATCTCTTTTTATAAGGTCAAATGTTTATATCTTAAAAATAAAAAACATTATAACTTAGTCCGATCGAGGATATCCTCGTAAATAATATATTTGTCAATAAATCTTATTTTATTCATCTCAAGCCATAAATCCAATACAATCTCTAACTAATAACATAAAGAAAATCAATGCGATCAAAATATTGTATTACCGAAGATAATCTAAAAGAAACAACACATAATACGTAATTAGGAAAATCCACTAGGTAGCAGATTTTGATGTAATATTATTAAATATATAATCATTTAAAACTATTTGAAAAAAAAAAATTTTCATTATGCTAATCAGTGATCAATTTAATGACAGAATATGTAATTTAATAATTTATCACCAATTCGTCCTATCAAAACTGGGAAATTTCATCGGGTGGCAAATTTGTATGCAATATTTGAAAAAATATCAACTCAAAAAAATATTTGTAAATATAGCAATTTTTATCACGTTTATCAGTGATAAACAATAATTTATATGTTTATTAGTGATAAACTTAGTGTAAAAATATGTAATTCAATGTTTATCAATGATAAACTCGATAAAAAATGTTATATTTGCAAATATTTTCTTGAGCTTTTATTTTTACAAATATTACTAAAAAAATTGCTAGATTTGTAAATGCCCCATCAAATTTGCTATATTTGCAAATATTTGTAAATGTTGATATTTTTATAAATATTATTGATTTTTTTTTGGGTAGATTTGCAAATGCCTCTACATAATTTCACCTTTGATTTTTGCTTATGATTCGTATAAGTTGGTATAACTATGTCATTTCCCCCAAAAATAATTAATTTTAAAATTATTTGAAAAAAAAAACATAGAGTTTTTTAAAATGTGTGAAATATCGTATCCAATATATTAATTAGAGTAATAATTTGGTCCATGAGTTTTTGAAGGTCGTGTTTATTTGGTTCCCGCGTTTTTAATTTGTGTTTAAATAGTCTTTCAGTTTTGGATATCGTATATATTTGGTCCCCTCGTTTTCAAAAAATGTTTAAGTGGTCCTGAGTTTTGGATATTGTATTATTTAGTTTATGAGTTTTCAATTTGTGTCTCAATGGTCCCTGAATTATTATAAATAAGTTTAATTGTTTCTTAATTTGTTAACTCGTTAACTTAATATCGATTTAACGCTGACATAATATGTTTAATTGACCAAAATACTGACATGAGATCAATTATTATGTCAAATATTAGGTATGAATTGATGGAAAATTTGAGATGATATTTAATCCCACATTCGTATTTTGACCAATTATACATGTTATGTCACCATTAAGTCAACATTCTATTCAAAAGTTAACAAATATGTTAAATTAATAATTAATTAAACTTATTTCTAATAGTTTTTAAAAATTTAGAGACCAAATAGACACAATATAAAAAATTCATGAACCACTTAGACACAGATTGAAAACGTAACACAACATCCAAAACTCATAGATCATTTAAACACAGATTGAAAACACATGAACCAAATAGATACAACATCCAAAACTCATAAACCAACACCAAATTAAAAATGTGGGACTAAATAGATACCACCTTCAAAACTCATGAACCAAATGCGCACTTTACCCTATTAATCATTATAACGATTCACGGCCGCTCAATTATCCCACTCTCAGCTCTCTCTGACCCTTTCTGTCTCTATCTATCTGCTTGAAAAATTCAAATTATTCATCTTTCACTTTATAAAAAATTCAAATTTCGAACACGTGTTGTGGCAAACACGGGCCGGGTCGAATAAAAGAACTTCAAACCGGGCAAGCGGTCTAGGCCCATATTCGTCATCTGCTGGTTCAGCATCTCTCTTTTCAATACTCTATCCTCTTCTTCTTCTTCGGCTAACTTTCCTGCAACAGAAAACCAAAGCAAGAAAATGACTCCAGACGAGTCCTCAGTTCTAAACCAGAATAATAGGTCTTCAGTTTTCAATTTCAGTTCAAATTGCTTACTATCTTTCTCTCGAACAACTTCTGGAACCTTCAAGAGGAAACAACACGCCGATTTAACTCCTCCGTGTAATTTTCTTCGCGATTTCCGTGACTCTTTTGCTTCAAATGCTGATAAATGCATCGGTTTTCTTCATTCGATCGCTTCAGAGAATCCATTTCTCAACAAACTGCTCTCGTTTTCTTCTGAATTTCAAATCTTCCGCCACCAGGTAACTGCAATCGTTGTGTGTCTTTTTTGTTAACCTTGAATTTGATTCGAGGTTTTAAATTCTTCAATTACTGATGTAATTTGTTGAAATCGTTTTCCAGATTCAGTTCAGGAACTCGAGGAATTTCAATCCTCTTTCGAACTGTAATTTTGCTGCAGTTTTGCCTGGGGATTCGTTGGCGGGAATTGTAGTTGCTAATGGCATTCAGAATTTCTTGAGTATTTACAACACGTTGTTGGTCGTTAGGCTGGTTTTGACTTGGTTTCCTAATACACCTCCTGCCATTGTTAGTCCATTGAGGTAACTTTTATGCCCTTGCGTTGCGTGGTGGAAATAATTGTGAAGTTCAGCGAGTTTTGTTTATTTAATTAGAGATGATTAATCGAATGGCTAGAAGATTATTGATAATTTAAGCTGTCTTTTTTATGATGATTTTGTTTTCAGTGTTCTGTTTTTAAAATTCAGATATGATATAATAACAATTTATTTGATTTCTATTACAGTTTTTATAAATGCTATTTTAAATTATAACTAAAATTTACATACGATAAACAATTGTTTTAAAAAATGTTGTGTTTTCTAAATTTGGCTTTGATTTCAAAACTGAAAATTAAACGAATAAAATTAATACTAGGTGGCCCACTTTGTAGATATCAATCTACATCTCGAATTGAATGTACATAATTTAAGCTTGATTATTAATAGTAATCAGGTGGCGGTATTGGTGTAGGTTATTTGGATAAATGGGATATAGGTTTTGATTTATGGCTATTGGGGCTGTCTGTGTTTATCGTTTATGCTGTTTTTCTTTATTTTGTATATCTTTCAGTATATTGATGAAATGGTCTTTTAAGGTGTCTTTTTAAAAAAAAATATAAAATGACAATATATATATCATATAACTAACTAGCTGAATATCATCTAATAATTGTCATGATTTGTTTTAGCACTCTATGTGATCCATATCTGAACATATTTCGTGGACTTATTCCACCTCTTGGAGGGACACTCGATTTATCTCCCATATTGGCGTTCCTGGTCTTGAACGCCTTTACTAGCACCGCCTCTGCACTTCCTGCTGAACTTCCCACGACAGACACGTCTCAGGCCAAACCAGCATCTTTTCTTAAAAGTTTTGGTGATCTTACATCGTCACAGGAGAAATGGATGAGAAGACTACAAGGAAGCGGGACTAGCAGTGCCGAAAGTGCTCAATAGCCTCGTTTGGTTTTTGTATCAGTTAGTCAAATTCTATTCATATGAATCTGTGATACTCTTCCATTTATCTACTTTCTTTGTAAAAATGCGCAAAACCTTTTCTGTGTAGTATCTGGATTGTTCTGATTACACTTCGTTCATTGTAAAGGTGGAAATTTTTGGTGAATGATTCAACTTGATATGTGTGCGTTTTATTGTCTACATTATTCAACACGAAAGTACTTGATAATGAAGCTTCATACGTGATGATTCTTTTTATTTGGTTCAACTCTCCGGCTCGGTAAAATATAAATTTCTCCCGGCATTACTATGATCCTTTTTTGGATTGAAGATTGTTTGAAATGTACTAATTTATTGTACTATAAATATAACATGAATAATTCGTTTCAGGTGCACGTTGAAGATTCGGGTAGGGTTTAAGTGAGACTATATGTTCTTCTTCTTCTTCTTCTTTTCATTGTCAACTAAGCATGAAGATTGAACATCTAGAATATCGATAAATTACAGATAGTCACATTGACGTTTATCCCAATTTTTAATCTAGTCCTTCCGTGTTTAATGTATTCACTCACATTTTGATCAAGCTTATAATTCACTGTCATTCAAATTCCAAACAAAATATTTGTTATTGAAAGAAAAATTAGTGGTAGACTGATGGGTACTTGGATTTGCAGGTATTTGAATAGGAAGTATCATTACATGACATCGGTTAACTATAGAGCTACATACATTTTACATGTCAATAGTTTAATAGAGTTACTGACCATTCCCATATTTATGAGTTCGTTTTGTTGGGTTGGGAGCAATCTCATATGCCTGGAATATAATGTTACAGGGGAATGAAGATGACATAGTATTCAAATGAAGATTACGGTGTTTGTTTGATAGTATAGATAATTGGGAATGTTTAGTAAATTTGTGTGATCTCAAATATACCCTCGATTTCATTTTACGATGTGAATACTTTTTTAATTAAATTACTAACTTCAAAATTAAACTTCACTATTAAATACATTTATTCCAAATTAATTAAATATTATATCTAAATTAAAAAAAAACACAGTTTTAATAATCTAAACATATATTACAAAATAAAAATATTAATATTTAGAATGAAAAGAAAATAAATTTTATAAACTAACCTTTTTTTTTCCTTCATAATTTATTTAATAAAATTATCTAAAAAAAAATATAGTTTAAAAAGAGTAGCAAATAATGGAAAGCAATGAGAAGATATAAATGTGAACAAGTAAATTGGTGCCGCAAATGGAAGGCAATCCAAAATATACTATTTTGAGGGTATATGTGATGTCTGAGATTAATGATATTTTGGTATTGACTTCTATCAAATGTGGCAATTCGAATAGCAATCTCACTCACCATAATCGAAAATCCCCCTATACCGAACGGGCGCCAAAGTATCCGCACACAATAACATTATTTTTGTAGTTTTTAAATAACAATAATATTTCGTTAGAGATTCTACGAGAAAGACTATAATTAAACTGTCAAAATTTGAAGAGTTAAATCACAACTTTTTTTTTTACATCAATTAAATTACAACTTTTTCACTTATAAAGAATTTAATTATAAACTTTTAGATGTTCAATTTCTATGCATGCAAGAAAATGTGTTGCGATATTTATGAGAATTCAATGTTTATAACTATAACTACAATTTATCAAAATGGCCGACATTAATGTAGCTCAACTAATTAGGAATTTTCTCTATGTTGGAAATTTTATATTTATAAAATATAAAATATATAATTTGAAAGTTAGTGTGTATTTAATTGGCATGTATTTGGAATAATAATTTATTAGTGTTAGAAAGATTCAAATTTGAATTTGAATTTGTCATTAACTTTTCAATTTACAGAATATATATTATATATATATATATATATATATAATTTGTTTATTGGACACTTTATGAATGGTGGTGGTGGGCAACTAGCAGACTTTGGGAAAATTGAATCTGCAATTAATTTGGGATCATTTTCTTTTTAAACGGTGGAATTCAATTTGGCTGACAAATTTCTTTCACCGTTTGTTATTCTTACCAGCATTTTCATTGTTTTACCTTCGGTTTCAATTCATATTAAATTATATGAATTAAATTTTCACCCGTCAGTTGCATTTCGAGTTTCCTATAAAAAGGAGTTCTTTTTCTCTTTGGAGAATATATATGGATATATATCATATTACACTCTCGTTTATTCTCATCCATTTTTTGATACATTTTTAGTTATTGTTGGAGTATTTAATGTTCTTATAAGAGTTTTGCTAGATTACGGTGTGTCTTGTTGATGTTCATCGAAATACCGTCGTAGTTTCATGCTGAGATGATTGTCATTGACAGCAAGCAACCCGGTGTTGGCGACTATTATCTTCAGGACAGTGCAATTTGCATGCTCGACGTTCATTGTGTTGTAAATCATAAAGTTCTTATTTTTGTAATTTCAATTTAGATATTTACTTGTTATTACTAATTTGTTTTGACTTTGTAATTATCGATATCAATATATTAACGATGTTCATCTTGATTGTTATCAATGAGCTCCAGGATCCAACAACCTATTCGTATCTCCCAATTTGATGTAAGATTAAAAAAAACTATCAAAATGTGAAACTAAACTATAAATTTTCAAATGTTAAGAAATAAACATGATAAGTATTGGAACTAATTATATATTTCAACTTTTGCAAAAAAAATTATATATTTCAATCTTAAATGAAAAAGAGAAAACATAACCCAACATAAATATGAATATTAATTTAAAGATAGGAGTATGATTTGTAACTTACGAGAGTTATGAAGTGAAGAATAGTAACCCATATATTTTAAGGTAAAATATAAATGAGACATTTGTGTTTTTTTTAATGCATGAACACCCCACGTGGTTTGAAAATGATAAATCACACCTCGTGTTTCAAATTTTTTCACTCAGACCCCTCCATTTCAAAATAAATAATTTTCTTTTAGCCATAACTTCTTTTTTTGAACTCCAATTTGGATGATTCAAGATGTTTTGGGATCCTCATTTTAAGATCTGCATAATAGTCACTTCGAAACTTTGAAATTATTAATAAATAAAAGAGTTTATTAAGATCCGCATAATAGTCACTTCGAAACTTTGAAATTATTAATAAATAAAAGAGTTTATTAACATCAAAATACTGAGTATGATTAACACCGTTAACTCTTTTTTTGTTGATGATTTAGAAGTTTTTGAGTGACCATAGTGTAGATACCGAAATGAGGATTCCAAAACATCTTGAATCATCCAAATCGGAGTTCAAACGAAGAAGTTATGATTAAAAGAAAATCAATGACATTGAAAATGAGAGGTCTAATTGAAAAAATTTGGAACTGAGAGGTGTGATTTGCCATTTTCAAACCACAAAGGGTGTTAATGTATTTCAATAAAACCAATATGGGTCTTATTTGTATTTTACTCTATATTTTAATATGAATCGATCGGGTTTTTCCTTTAAATTATATGAATAAAATTGAACCAATTAATACAAAGAAATTAAACCAAACCAATTTTAATTCGATTCGATTTTGATCGCTATAAAAATATGCTTCACCAAAACAAAAATTTAAAAAATCAAATCGAAGCAGTTTAATTTGGTTGGGTTGGGTTAAAATTGTATGAATAAAATTGAACCAATTAATATAACAAACATTTAACCAAAAAAATTTACCAAAATTTTATAATTCGATTCGATTTTGATCGCTATAAAAATATGCTTCACCAAAACAAAAATTTAAAAAATCAAATCGAAGCAGTTTAATTTGGTTGGGTTGGGTTAAAATTGTGCACCCCGATCAATGTAGTCTATCCATATAACAAACACTTTTTAAAAAAATTTGGTTTCGAATAATAATACTTTAATACGCTACGACATCGTTTTTAAGTTTCCGTGGGAACGGAGGACTGTCACAAACAATCGTCAGTGGTCGTACGGTAAATACCCGCGCAATTTCCGTGCGTTACCGAATTAAGCCCAATTTCAACTGTCCCGTAACCGGTTAGGGCTCCAATTTTAGAAAAATCCCTATTTTGTCAAATTTCGAATCTCTGTATCTTAATCTCTCGCTTGCTTATCTGGAGAAAGAATATATAATGATCTGATTGCTTTCGATTTATCTTTGTTACTCATTCATGGCGATTCAATTCAAGTTCAGGAGCTCTGTAAACTTCGATTCCGTGGACATCGATGGCCGTCCTTCAATTTCAATTGCCGATCTTAAATCCAAAATTATTCGCTTGAAGAATCTCGATACCTGCCAAAACTTCGATCTCGTTTTCTCCGATGCTCGAACTGGTCAAGGTAAGTTATAATCTCGATATCTTAATTCAATTATTCAGTAAGGTTTTAAGCTTAAGGTTTCTTCTCATTTTTCAGATTTCGTTGACGATGGATTTAAAATTTCAAGTGGTTCGTGCGTGATAATCAAGAGAGTTCCCGCGGGATCAGTTCCATCAAACGTGTAAGATATCAATCATTCATTTTGAATCGAGTATTTGTCAATTAAGATAGTTTGGCTATTTGCAAACAACACGTCCGTATCCATTTTATTGTTTCTTTTTAGGTATTGTTTTTTCTGTAACAAATGTTCTCAATCTGTGTTACTGTTACAGACTACATATAGCCTTTACCAGCTCAATATGAATTGATCAATTTATATTATTCATTCTTCACTGAAAAAATCACTGGTGGTTTAACATATATGATACGGTTCGGTAATGCAGTGTACAACACAAATTGAATGGGAATGTCCAAGCCAAAGACACCGCTGTGGTTCGTTCATCTCATCGAGTGGTATGTTGACTATTTTTATTATTTGTTGGCAATAGCTTTTAAAAGTTGTTTGAAGATTTTATTTAAAAATCTCTTTTGAGTTGTTTGAAAATGATTAAATTATTGAGCATTTATGTTCATTTTTTTTGTAATTATCCTCTCTCGCTTATTGCCCCAATTGGAGGAACTTTTTTGTAATCCCGGACTGCTTTTTTTTTTTTTTTTTTGTGTATTCTCCCTTTCATTTATCAATGAAAAGTCTCTTATACAAAAAAAAAAGTTTATGATTTTAGAAGAAAAAACCTTTAGAAGAAATTACTTTTTAGCACCATTTCAACCAGTACTTAAAAGCTAAATTAGCTTTAAAAAGCTGTTTCCTGAATGAGCCCTAGTTATCTTAGTCTTCATACAAAACAATCTGATTGCCATGCTCATACTTTGTTCATCGATTCAGTCATAGATAAGGGAAAATATTCCAATGATACGTAGTCTTCTAGTCATTTTATTTTTCCTTGAACACAGTGCCAATAGATATCTTCTTTGCTTAAATGTTACAGGACTAGCTGATGTTTTACATTTCATTAAATTTGTTATTATTAAAACTAAGTTTTATCGTAGATTGGTCCAATCCAATGACAAAGAGTTCTATCTGCCTCCTTTTCATATGTATAGTGGTTTCATATCTATTGACCCTGCGGCCCCAATGGAGGTCCCATCCATTAATTGACCTTGTTGGTGTTGTCCTGTCTCTTGATAAAAGAAACGAGTTTGTAGCAATGTTTCTTTGGTTGATTTTTATGACAGCGTGTTCATTTTTCATGTTGCAAGACAGAGCCACCTTTGTAATATTTTCTTGAAGCAGTTAATTTGTGTGGTTTTTACTTTAATGTTTTTTTCTGATAATCTTCCTGGGTAACATGCAGAATATTGAGTTGGATGATTTTGATGATTTTGGCATAGACTTGTACCCTATTTATAAGGCAAACTCATCCATTTCTCACAACAATACAGATATTGATGCTCTCAGGTTGTACATTTATCCCTTGTATTTTTCTCCTTTTCAATATCAATTAGATAATTTATGATTCTCTTTACTCAGCATGAATTCTTTAATTGGGTTTTCAGATATTACAAGAATACCGAGAGAGGATATCTTGAACCTGATGGAAGTGGCTTCAGTGAGGCTATTCAAGGAGGTATATACTATAATTTTGTTTCACGTTTTTGGTTTTTAACCCAATGACTATCTTAACATAATAATTATTAGACTCAGGTCAAGGTGCGATTGGAGGGACTGTGCTGCCAAAATACTCAAAACTGGATATTGATGAAGGGATTGGTTTGGAAAAGTAGGCTATCTATGTCTCTCCTTCTGTCTTTAATAATGGTTTTGGTTGTCATTTGTTATAATATCTGACTTTTTTTTTTGTTGGAACTTGAAGACCAGTTTCTGCTAAACCTTCAGTTCATGATAGTTACATACCTTCAGAACTAAAGTGTATTCTTTGCAACTCATTCTTTGTGGATGCTGTAATAGTACGTTGTTGCCAGCATACTTTTTGTGAGAAATGTAAGTTTCTGTAACCCATTGTTTACCTTTCTCGTAGTCTTTGTAATTGGAAATACTTTGTGCAGTTAAGTGGTATATTGTAGTATCTTTTCAAGCATCTTGTTTGTAAATTCTTTCTTGCAAAGCTCCAATGTGGTGGAAAAACATTTTTTTTGGTAGTCGTTAAAAGTGTTTAGATGATCTAGACAGCCAAATGTTGTAGGGTGTGATGGTTTTCCTGGTTTTAAATTTAATAAACCCTAAACCTTGAGTAGGAGGGGACGAATAAAAATGTACTCATTTGTGTCACATGTTCTTGAGTATCACGGTGTCATCATGTTACAAAGTTGGAATGATTTTGATATCTATGAGTGCCTCTGCATTTTTTTTTATAAGAAACTATGAAACTTTCCATTAAAAGAGAAATAATTACAAAGAGGGTGAAGAGAGATCACCCGCACCAAAAAGGATTACAAAAAACATTTCCAATTGGCATTAATCAAAAGACCATTATAATTACAAAACGATTTAGGAACTAAAGTGCCTCTGCATTTATAAACAGATTGTCATTATCCTATTTGTTCTTCAATCACAAACATTGAGGGTAGTATCGTTTATTTTTTTTTTATCCAAATTGAGAAATGTAAGGTGTGAGGGTAATAGAGAGTGAAGGGAAAATGAATATCTTGATTTGTTTTATATATGTCAAAAGCTAGCCCTCTCTAGAGAAACTGCTTTTTTTATTGAGATAACCTTACCACCACCACCTCATGACCCTCTACCTAACCGAGTAAGCACTACCCTATAACATAGCGACGGAGTACATCATCTTAAACCCAGTTAACATTTGTACCATCACCAAACATCCTATTTGCAAAGAGATTTTGTTCTTTAGTACTATAGAAAATTTGAATTTGTAGGTGATGGAATGGGCACCTTTTTGATAGGATGGGGATGTCTCTTCCATAGTTTTACTCTTAAATGTGCCCCGTTACCTGTCGTATATTAAGTGTGATTCTTCATTTGTGGTTTTTATTGGCTTGCTATTGACATACTTCATATAATTGTTGAGGACTGTTATACTGGTGCAGGCATTCACACAGTTCTGTTGGAGAAGGCAAAGTGCCCCATGTGTGCATCAACTAAATATAAAGTGGAAGATTTGTTGCCAAATTTATCTATTAGGCAAACTGTTGCTCATTTTCTTATCTTGAAGGGTGACTTTGACAATGCACAGCATCAAAGTGCACCAGGTAGACAATTTACTTTTAATGTCTTTTTACAATAGGTTTTGTTGTATAATCATTTATGTATTTTAAAGCAGACGAAGAATCCAGAATCGAAGGAAAAGATATGCCTGTTTTTTCTTATGCTACTGGTAGGGGTTCTAATCAAGAAATGGACCACGGTCATAACTCATCATTTAGAAGAAATATGGTAAATCACCACCACCCTTAGTTTCGTTTTTTTTTTGGTGGATGGAGCTTGTTGTAATAATCTTTTTGTCTCAGAAGACTAAAGTCGATGGAGCAGAAGTTGGATCTTCTTATCCTCAGAACTCTGGTGTTAGACCTGAAGACTTCCCTCTCTTTGATGATTGTCAGGGTGAAAGTCAGCCTGTGTTTAGGGATGTTAGGCCTGGATTGATTAATTCCTCAGGTAGGATATAAACATCCTGGATCTTTTCTTCTCTGATAATTATGCTCACTGTTGAATTTTTTTGTTTACTTGTTTAATATTTCAGGTAAAAATCAAGGCATTGCAGGTTTAAGAAGACAAAAAAAGGTATGTATTATGTTGTCTTTCATAGTTTATGATTCCACATTTCTGAAATTTAAATCAGTTATAAATTGCACTGAACACATGCAAGTTCTATATTCTAAGGGAACATCGTTCTTCCTTAACCGGGAGAAAAATGTAGGAAATTTGACCATTAACTTTCTATAATCATCTCTTTCATTGATTCCCAAAAAAAAAATTCTACGTAGTACGTAAATTAGAGAACAAAGATTTCTTAGAAAAATATTTAACTGATTCCTCATCTCTGGATTTTTTTTGTTCATTTTCATATTTTTCTGTTTCCCCTTAAAAAGTAGATTGAAATGTTCGAGTCTTCTGCATTATATTATATGTTTTCTAGAATAATCTTAGTATCACCCCCTCCATATATTTTTTCATTAATTTGATTTCAAACTTTGCTCTTATTCAGCGTGACCGCGCTTGTTTCATGTGTGGTTCTCTAGACCATTTCATCAAAGATTGTCCAGCTGCTTCAAATCCACATCCTATGCATCAAATGGGTAATGACTTGTACTCTTTGTTCAGATCTCACACGTGGTGGAACCTTTTCTTTGGGTGTTTTAAATTAATTTGTCGATTACGATATTTTCAGGAGTTATGCCCGGTTATGCATCACCTTGGCATCACATCAGCCCTTTTGCAAACCCGTATGGCAGTCCCATGGCTTTCAATACACTCATTGCACCTGAAGCAAATTCTTATTGGGCATCTTCTTATGGTGGATATCCTGTCCCAAGGTAAATTAGAATCCTTTTGGTTTCTCAGCTCAACTAAAAATGATCAATTGTTTGACATACCCGATGTGGGTTTGAATCCCCCTTCCCCAATCACCTTTGTTTAAAATAAAAAAGAAATTATTATTTTACATTTTATTATCTTACAGTGGATTCATGGCGATGGGAGGTATGACTGCTCCGCAACTTGGGAATAATGGAGAATTTTGCCCTGGATATTCACAACTCCTCGCGGGTGCGAATGACTGTAATAGAAAAGGGATGATATCTAATAAGCATACGAGGAGGTAATTGTTTTACTGCTTTTTGATATTAAACAATGTGATTGTATATAGCCTTATATTCTTAGCGTTTTTAATATTTCACCACACCACAGTAAGAGTGCAATGTTATTAAAGTTAATGACCTTTTGGATGGCATTAATATTTGTCTTTATATTTCTAGTTTACTATTATTGAGATAGGCTATTTATTCCTTGAATACACGTGTAAATTATAACTTTCTTAATTTTCCCATTTGACCATTTTGTGATTGGAAATGACTCAAGATGTGATAGTTACAGGATGTGCTAAACTTTGAGGCTATGAAAAGAAAAAATAGTTGACTCACGATAATTTTTTTAAATAAGGAAATCTCTATTTTTAAAATAAAAAAATCGTTACTTTCTTTATATTTCTTTAAATTTATCTACATGCTTTCTCATTTGATAATCTTTTAGAAACTTTGGAAACACATAATTTTCAATCGTTGGATTCTTTTGGGTTAGTTATCTGGAACTTTTTTTGATTCTGCACGACCTAGATGGAGCTAGCTTATAAGCATCTTAGTTTTTCGTTTTGAAATGATTATTTTATACTTTCATGTAAATTACTTTAATTGTTTGTCGCTTGTAACTTGTTCTCTCACCAGACTAAATGAGGATGGGGGTGCGAGAGAGGATAATGTTGCTAAGAAGAAATACCAGCATGACCGGGATGGAAGACTAAGAGACAATGGATTTCTCGAAGATCGGGAATCTCCACGTGGTAGGGAAGATGCCAATGATGAGAGGCATTGGTTTGATGATAAGAAACGGAAGAGTTCTCATTCTTCTAGAGATAGAAAGTTGAATAGAGGCGACGGGAGATTAAATTCAGATGCAGAAGATATGCCTTGTAGCACCAATTTACAACCTAAGATGAGGTATGGACATCACCATGGACCCTCCTGGGAGAGTGGTGGAAGGACTGATGGATGTTGCAGTCCTTCAAGTTGGAATCACCGTGAAAGATTTGAACTGAAAGATTTTAATATGAACAGAGTTGAGACTGACTGGAAGTGGCATACCGAGAAACATCACAGCCGTGGAGAGTCTGGATTGGAACGAAGTTTTTCCAGCGACCAAAAATTGCAGCCATGTTCTAAGCACAAAACACAATATACAAGGGATGAGCTGACCCGTGGTCTTCCGCAAACAGTCAATAAGTCAAATGAAAACCGTGAAGAATGCTTTCATAAATATAACGGGAAAAGGTTTGTTAAAAGAAACTACAGATCTGAATTCTAAGGTAAAAATGTGTATATAGCATGTTACATAAATTTGGCGATCAATTTGTTTCCCTTCTTAGTTAGGTACCTGCATCATCATACATAGTTTACAATATGGATTTATTATACATTTTGTTAATCTTAGATTATTAAGTGTCGGGTTGGGCACCCTTTTTTATTAGTTATATCGAGTCTAATGTTAATCTATTGGTTTTCTTGGATACAGATTTTGATGTTTTGGTGGCTTTTGGACGGTAATGTAATTATGTAAGTGTAACTAACCCTTCCTATCCTTTTTAGCTTGAGGTATCAATGTGGAAGCTAGCAATCAAATTCTTATAACGAGGAGCAAGGGAAATTAGGCTGTTGTGCCAAATTTTTCTGTAAGCGGAGATCCTTGAAGCCGTTGAAGGTATGTTTCTTGTTAAAAAATGATTAGTCGAATTGTAGATAAAAAAAGGTCAAAAGAATTGACGAAAAACGAGAGGAATGACCTTTAAGCAGACCACGCGAGAGCCACCCCCTAGGGAAGAAGGTATTACTTGATAAAGTTATTCTTTTTAAATGAGAGACCAAAACAATTTTTCAACTTTTTACCACATTAATTTCGTGAAAATATGTTTAAAAAATCGAAGAAGGTTTTTTTTAAAGGGGTTTTCCTTTTTAAAGACCAAAATTTTGAAATTTTTAAAGATTTTTTAGAAGGGGGGGGTTTTTGGGGGGGGGTTTCCTTTTATAAATTGTGGAATATTGACTCGATTGTTATATCTTTATAATTTTCAATCCACTCAAAAGTTTTTAAAATTTGCTTTTCAAAAAAAAGGTTGAAATCACTTTTAAAAGTTGCTACCAAACATGGGTTTATTTTTTTTTCAAAATTCACACAATTTCAAGGTGGAATCAAAGTGAAAATTTGAATTAAAAATTAAGGCCCGCGTATTAAAAGTTTTAATTTAGTCTTAGTTTTGAATTTGTGCCAATTTAGTTTTTATGGTTTTAAAAGTTATAATTTTATTCCCATCGTTTGATAAAAAGCTCATAAAACATTCATTCCGTTTCTACATTTTATAAGTTAGTTAACAATATGTTGTTATCTGTTTTTGTTATGTGGTTACGGTAAGGATGTTTTGTGAGTTTTTATCAAATCGTGAAATTTTTAAATTTATAAGGATTAAATTGGTAAATCATGGAGACTAAATTGAACCTTTAAAATCATATGGATTGAATTGAAATGCATATGAAATTATAGGGATTAAATTTATTAAATAATGTTTGGTGCATTTTTTTAAACTTATGGTTCAATCATTTAATACGAACACACAAGAAAAGATCATAATCTAATTAATGCTTTGTACTTATGTTTTTTTATGATGTTTTTCAAAAAATGGCATTTTAAGAAATGATATTTTCTAAAATAGTAAAAGTTTTGAAAATTTTGATTTTTTAAAAGAAAAATGACATTTCTTAGAGATCCTAAGATTTGTCTAATCTCAAAGTGTCAATTGAAATTTCTCCTCTTTATGGGGTGAAAATCGTTTTGGACCCTTATTACTCGCAATCAGACCGAACCAGATTGATCAGAGGTCTAGGGATCAAATTGAATTGAGTCGGTTGAGTTTTGCCATTTAGGGTAGTTGGTTTTATAGAGTCTTATTTTTGACTCTCTCCTTCACAGAACCTTTTCCCTATATTTTGTTTTTCAACGCTTTATTGAATTGTTTTCAAAATCCGGTATTGTTTGGGTATTTTTTCCAAAAACCGTGTTTAAAAATTATAGATATCTACTCTTTAAAATAGTTGTCTATTGTTTTTTAACTTCAAAACTCTGTATAGGTAAATTTTATTTATTTATTTATTTTTAGTTACTTATTCTATTAAAATATTACATATTTAGTTTAAGTTATTCTTCAAATATAATTATTGATTATAAAAGAGTAAAGAAAATAGTAAAAAAAATACATCAAAACAATAAAATAGTGTTTTCATTTTCTATTGAATTTGTTTTTAAACACTATTTTTCGAAACTATCATCCAATCCAAAAAAGTTTTCGGCCTAAAAAACTTTTCTTAATTTTTTTATAACAGAGATTTTAAAACATAATTTACAAGTGGGCTTTTAACCTTCAATTTTTTTTGTTCTTGTTTTCTTACGTTGATCCCGTCTCTTTCTTCTTTCTAGTTTCTACTTCTCCTTCTCCATAAGAAGAAGAAAAAAGGCACTAAGGCCTCGTTTACTTAGCGGGAATGGGAATGAGAAAGAATTGAAATAAAAAATTATAGAATGGGAACTAGATTTCTTTGATTATGTTTACTAAAAAAAAATTGGAATCGGAATCGGAATGAAAAGAATTATCATTGATGTTGTTTACTAGAGTCTTGGAATGAGAATGAAGTATTGTTTCATGTGGGACCCACAAAAAGTAGAGAGAAAAGAAAATTAATAAAATATAAAAGTTGATGGGACCCACAAAATAAGAAATGAGAATGAGATTGATGAAGTTGTATGAGGGAATGAGATTGCGAAATTGTGTGGGCCTCACGATCCCATTCCCATTCCAAGTTTTAGGTAAACAAGAATAATGAGAATAAAACAATCTCATTCTCATTCCCTCTGGTTTAACTCTCGACCCATCCCAAAATTTACTGTCCACAACGGATTTAAAAAATGAGTATTTTTTTTAATTAGTTAAGAAATAACAAATTTGGATTGGTTCGTTTTAACCATACACTAATAAAATCTTAAACCAATTTAACCTACATAATTTTAAATTATTTGAACTGAATCTATTTCAAACAAGTTTATGACTTCAGATTGAGTTCATCTGTTTTCGATAGTATTTTTGGACCCTTTATCTCTAAAACTGTATGATTCTTGAGGGGATTGGTTATGAATGAGCATATTAGAATGTCTAAAAAAATTCCACTTATCGAATGTATTTTTTTTGGGCATATATATGTATATATATTTTATTATCGTCTAAAATCTAATCATATTTTTTTAAAATTTATAAATTGAATTTTTAAAAATAGTAAAAGTTTTCAAAGAATGATTTTTTTTTTATCCTCGATTAAAATCAAGGGAAATTTTATTGGGTTGTAGAATTTTATGCGATGTTTGTAAGAATATTAACTCAAAAAATATTTGTCAATATAGCAATTTTTATTATGTTTATCAGTGATAAACAGTGATTTATATGTTTATTGGTGATAAACTTAATGTAAAAATATGTAATTTAATGTTTATCATTGATAAACTCGATCAAAATTTGATATATTTGTAAATATTTTTTCGAGTTATTATTTTTATAAATATTACTAAAAAATTTGCTAGATTTGCAAATGCCCTTAAAATCAAACATGGAATCCATCGCTTTTGAAAAGAATGTAATTTTTTTGAGTTTTTAATACATTTTCTAGTGTATGGTGATTTCTATCCCTCTCTCTTTTAAATATCTAATTGTGTTTAATAATTTTAATTTATTAGTATTATTATTTAAAAACAATACATTGATTAAATTATATATATGTTATTTATTTATGGAGGATTTATAATTTCAGTACTTAAATTCATTAGCATATCAAACATCCAAGATCACACCACTTTCTTTTAGCAAAGAGAGAACTCGAGTATTCTTAAAAAAATCGTAGTTTCTAAAACATACTGGAAAAATAATGTTATTTTAAAATTTTTAGAAAACTGTGGTATTGTGTTGATGTGGTGCAAAGATGGCAACATAAAAACATTATCTTACTATTAATTAAAAATTTAATGGAAATGTTAATATTTTAATTTTATTCATGTTTCCATGCAAAAATAGAAGCTTTTTTTACAAATTAGTCATCACATTCTTTATTTTATCGACTTGGATAGAATTGAAGTTCAGTTCAAATCTCATATTAGGTGGCATCAAATTGAACTCATAATAAGGAACCAATTTGATTGGTACTGTTCTTATCAATCCGTATATATATATATATATATATGAGTCATCATGCATACATCTATGATTTTGGAAAGGAAAATAATTTAGAGAAAACAAGTCACTTTTATTAAATCGTTATAAAACCATGATGAATCCTTAAAATTGCTTTTAAAAGTAGTAGATTATGCTGTATTTGAATACTTTTTTTAAACTTAACTTTTATTTTGTTTAAAAACTATTTATTTAAAATTTGGAAAAGTTTAATTCATACCTATGAATTTAATTAGTTTGTGTCAATTTAAATCTTGAATTTTATATTTTATCAATTGAATTCATGAATTTTCATAAGTAGTGCAATTCATAATATTAAAAAAAAACTACAAAAATCTAATTGAGCCAATAAAACACCACAGTTTGTAACTTGGCTCCTTATTAGATTCAAATTGAACTTCTCTATTTTGTTACAATAATATGTCAAATGATATTTAGTCAATAACATTAATCTTCATGGATTTTTTAATCTTAACCCCAAACTCCTAAACATTGCAACACAGACATGTACTAATGGATGAAATAAATCTATCCCTAAATCAATCAAGAATATGCTAATTAAGTTATCAAAACTCTGCCTTCATAAACTAAAATTCTATCAACCTTATGATTCACATAACAATGCTTATCGTCCCAATGTCTACTGTGAATAACTATTAGAATCTTCACCATATTTCCAATGTCTCTTGAAATAAAAAAAAAAAAAAAAAAAAACCTTCTATTCATGAATGAAACCAACAAAAAGTTACTACAATACACAAAAGGAAAAGGAAAAGGAGAAGGGCAAAAAACGATGACTTGAGGAAAAATGAACTAAAATTTTCAAATCTTATGAAATAAAAATAAATTTGAGCAAGTGAATGAAAATTAACAAGAAGCTACTACAATACAGAAAAATATAACCAACTAAAAATCGTTTATACTGAAAGGAATAAAACCCAAAACAATATAATCAAATTAAAGAATTAAATGAAATCATAGAAAAAAGAAGGAAAAACCTTAATGAAATAAACGTGAGAAGGAATTTGAGAACAAATCACCAAATCATAGAAGAGAAAAATATCTAATGTAACAAAAAGAGAGTAATCTTGAAAAAGAAAACGATCTAAATTGTGAGAATGAGCAAAGGAATGGGGGGAGTTAAATCGAGAGAGAAACACACTTCGTAACCGAAAGAACGTGTGAATGATCTTGTGAAGAGAAAAAAATTGAATCGTGAAGAAGTGAAAAGTTAACAAATTCAATATGAAGAAAGAAGAGGGAGTGTTTAATTAAATATGGATTATTAATTATATGAATGTATTTAAAAGTTAGAAGTAAAGTGAAATTTATTTGCTTCATTCTTTTAAGGTAGAAGGTTCGAGTCATTCTCTCCAATTTGATATAATATATATGAAAAAAAACATCGAACTAACACCCACATAAAATTCTCACATATATATATATATTTTGTAAATATTTCACGACGCTACTTACCTACTACATTTCTCCACTTTAATGGGTAAAAATTAAATAAAATGTGGGCTTGAATAACTTTTCCACGTTCGGCCCAATATTTGTGTTATATAAATAGAGCAACCATGTTAGGGTTTGATGTTCTACAGCCGCAGGCATTTGGTTCTGGTTGTTGCTGAAGCTCTGTTTTCCTCTTCATTTATCTGAGTTTCTCATCTTTTAATTTAATTTTAGCTTTTGATTTCTGTTTTACAATGCAAATTTTCCAAAACATTAAAAAGATTCTAACAATTAACAGTGTTTTTTTAAAAGCATATATCCTCCCCGCTGCCTTGTCTCGTGAGCCTTGGGATTTTGGATTAATGTACCAATATGCTTACATTGATAAAGATTTTTTTGGAGTTTGTCAGGCTTCTTGTGCTTGTTTTTAAGGTGCTTGGAGTTTGGAATATTCTCCAACATTATTTTCTTAAAAAGGCAGCTGGTGCATCTGTATATTTTTTTATAAGTTGAATTTAATCAAACTAAATTTACAGTTTTAAATAAATTAGAGCGATTTGTTTTTTTTTCCATCTTTTTTATGTTTGGTTTTGGCTATGAATATTAATCAGACGTAACAAATAAATGTTTTGATTTTAATGTTTCTTTTCAAATCTGCTTCATCAATTTGGATGATCCTAAGTTTTCTTCATCAACCTTTTTTTTAAAAAAATTTCAATTTGCATCTATTAAGAAGCTAAATTATAATTTTTTAATTATGGTTGAATATTTTCTTAATTGATTTCCTCAACTGGGAGACGCAGTTAGAGTTGTATAATAGAGAAGGATTAATTAAGGATTTTTGATTGATGAGTTCATCTCTTTCCATCAGGCAGAGCATGAATTATCTCTGGATTATAATGAGACCATTATAACAAACTAATGATAAATTCCCGTTGTTTCTTTTGTTTTATGCTAAAAAAATAGCGGAACCATAGAAGAGAAATTAGAAATATGATATCATAATTGGAGATTTGGTAGACCACTCTTAAAAATAAGACTCATTTTCATTAAGGAGAAAAAAAACATTTAAAAGCAATGCAAAACTTGTAAAATAAAATAATATTTCAAGTGATGATGTGATTAAAAATAAATGATATTACTAATACAAAGTTCTCTTGATATTATATTAATACATTGAAGTTTTCATGACGTTAATTTTACAGGTAGATTAAGTTAATTAGGGTATAGTCCATTGATTAAAATTGGTAGTTTCACCCTCAAAAGAGTGATTCAATCTCTTTCCCCTTTTAGAGGTAGGATAGGCACGTATTTACTTAACACATGGAGATTTTGCTCCAAAATAACAGAAAACAACATGTTATTACTTGGTACAATTTTAAATTTTTTTTATCAAAATTATATAACTATTATGTTTCTTTAATAATAAATAGTTGGCTATTTGAAACTAAAATCTTGTTTTATTAGAAGTTAATTGTGAATTTAAATTTATTGAAATATATATTATTGAGTTAATTTCACTAATAATAAAAAAAATATAGATATATCAAATATACACAATGTTTTTATTAAATATCAATAGTACCCAAAACCGCCACCGGCCAAATTAAATTACATTGTGAAAGGACAAACATACCCCGATTTAATTTTTCCTTAATTTGTGTAAAATTTAAGGAAATTTATAAAATCCCTTAAATTTTACAAAATCAATGGAAAAATTAAATCTAAAAAAAGTAAAACTATAACAAATAATAAAAGAAAAATCTTTAAACTTCTAACTTGTTCTTCAACCTTCTGACTTCTTCTTCCAGGAAAATTCGAATATCTTTCTTGTTCGTCATCCTAAAAAATACAGAGATAAAAAGTAAACAGTTTATTAATGTGCACTAAAAATTGATACCGGACACAAATTGATGAAACTGTTTTGAAAAACATATGTAAATATGTTTTTAAAATAAACATTGAATAAAAATAAACATTTTACTAAAAGTAAAATATCTACAAAATACAGAGAAAGCGAGTTCACCGAGAATTGAAAACAGTTTACTTTTAGTAAACATCTATTAATGAGTACTTAAAATTGATAGAAGACACAAAATTGAAGATGGAAAAATAGGTAACAATTTCTAAAGATATGTAAATAGAAAAATAAAATCAATATTGAATAATACCTCGTTCTACAATCGAATCTCACATTCGAATCCCAGATCCAACGATTATATTGTTACCCAGATCACGGCGGTGAAGAAAGCGGTATCAAACATCCTCGGAGTCGTTGAATCGAGAAAAACAAGGTCCATATCTTTCTTACACTGCTTTCTTAGTAAATTCAAAAACAAAGGTTTCAATAAAGGATCGTGCTTTCCTGTTTTAATGAAATTGTAAAGCCTTCCATTAAACGTATGGCAAGCAGCTCTGCCGATTGTCTGAGCTCTAGAGAGAGACCAAATCGAGAAAATTGAGACCTAGAAATTTGAAGAAATCGATCAAAGCAGTTACGTTTTCTTCGATTTTACATATTCGAAAAATAAGGCTCAGCTTTCCTTGCACCAATTATTTCTCACTATTGTAAATAAACCCAATTAATTGAGTTGATTCTTCGATTTGACTTAATAAAAGGAATCAAATGATTTTATTTCATTTTTAGGTTTGATTTTATTTGAATTCAAAATAAAATAAAATTTTCTATAATTAAAAAGATTTGATTTGATTTGAATTCAAAATAAAATAAAATAAATAACTTATAAATTAAATGAAATGTAATTATTAAGATATATTTATTATGAGAGATAAAAGGGTAAAAAAGACAACATAAAAAATGATAACCACCAGATCACCACCAAAAATGGTGTTTTATGGATAGAAATGATAAAAAATCATAACAACCAGCATTATTGTAATTAGGTGAATTAAAGTGGTTACTGCTGTAATTAATTCTAAATTATTTAAAAAAGATATCTATTTGAGTAAAAGATTAAAAGTTAGGACATAAATAAAAATTAATATCTAAAATCTGCCTTTTGTTTTAGACAATTTCTAATTTTGCCCCAAATTTTTAATTCACTTGAAATTTTCTTATATATCAGCAAATATGATCTGAAAGAGTTCCGGTAAGAGACTTGAATTGGTAAACTAAATAGATATTGGGTTAATTTCATATTAGACCATAATAAATAGGTATAATAGTATTAATACTTATATGTTTTATAAATTAGCAAACTTACCCACTTTAACTCCACGCGCCGTTTAAGGGAACAATGAAAAAGCGTTTTACGCCTACTTATTTATTATGGTCTACAACATTTAAGCAAAGGGCATGATGGTAATTGTTCAAAACGGAAAACAGGGGATCACCGCCATTTATGGTGTTTTTTGGGCAAAATTGATATTAAAAAAACACAACCGCTATTAGTGAATAAATGTGGATATTCTTGATAATATTTGGGATTTTTGCCTATATGACCTCGAAAAGAACGCCGTAATGAAACAAAGCCCACCACGCTCCATTTTCGCATTTAAGACCTTCTGCTGACGTAACCGTTATGTGACAAGACTAAAAACCCTGAACCCTGAATCATTTAATACCGCACGCTGATGAATGTGAAACGTCACCTAGTAAAACCCCCACGACCGATTACCTTCACACCGATTACCTTAACGCCTCTCCACGATCTGCATTTACTTCAAAATCAAAACCAATTTAAACCTATTTGTAATCAATACGTCTCTGCTTTTCAAAATCATCCAGGTTAAGTCAAGAAAAGGTAAGTTTTTATTTTCGAACGGAAAACCGATGTTAGGGTTTAGGGGTCATGATCGGACAGTTGCGAGCAAAGATCCACCGATCACATCCTGATGTCGGTCCGATCATATGTTATGATAGGTCCGATCATAGCACGAAGATGTGATCGATATGATTATAACATGTGCTCGGTTCGATTACAAGGATGTTGTAATCGGACCGAGCACATGTTATCATCGGACCGAGGCACATGTTATAATCGGACCGATCACATGTTATCATCGGACCGATCACGCGATGATAAAGTTTTATTTTGTCAAACGAAATACGTAATGTAATGATGTTTTTTTTTTTTCTCGATTGAAATGGCTTTTGAACTGAAATACGATCTGAAAAACATTTTCCCGCCATTGTTCTGGGGTGTCCCATTTGACAAACACGTAAAGAATATTAAGGCGCGTCTCACTCCAACACGACTAGAAATGGTAAGGGGAACTTTCTCGGTCGTTTGATCGATATAGATTTTACGTTCGGTGGTCCACTATTGCACCTAGTTCTTCTTAGAGAGCTTAAAGAAGAAGAAGAAGAAGATGAAGATGAAGAAAGTAATCATCAGGAGATGAGCTTTTTGATTAGGAGGCGGGCAAGAACATTCACAAAGGATGATTTTGCACGTATTTCCGGGCGCCTCGAGGAAGAAATTTGTTCAAATGATCATTCTATTAGATTGAGAGAGCTCTTGTTTAAGGATTGCTATAACGTAAATAAAGACGATTTGGATGACAAGTACCTTGATAATGACTTGGTAGAGGATCTGATATCGTGAAGTTCACGCTTGTTTACATAGTTGAGCTAGTTTTGTTGGGTGGATTGAGGAAAAACATATTGATCCTGGATTTTTTTCGTTGGTAGAAGAAGAAGAAATGTGGAATAGTTTTGATTGGGTTGACATTGTATATAGTCTCACAATAGGATCCCTTCAGGGCGAATAGATGGTGGCCTAGCATCATATGAAAAGAAAATAAAGGGGATGGATGAAGAGACGGTTAAGAAATTAAAGAAAACCAACCCTGACTCCAAGATGTTAGCTACAACATACACACTTTCCTGGATTTCCCTATGTGTTTCGGTATTGTGCAACCAAGAACTTGTATATAAATCTCATGAACTATATAGTTATATGATGTTTAAAATTGTTGTGTTGCAGGCATGGATTTATGAACAATTACCAGAACTTATTGATCATAAGTTCGTGTCAAAAGTAGATGGAGTTATGCCACCTGTATGCTCATGGCGAAATGGAAAGGTTATGACACAGGCCGGCCTTAAGAAGAATATATTTTCCGTAGTTGACAAGGTATTATAAAATGTTGCAAGTGATATTGGCAAATTTATACGATTAAACACTATGCTCGATCCGATATCTTATTATAATTGGACCGATCACAAACATACGATCTGACCGATCATTTGGACAAAATATACATGATCAGATCGGACCGATCATGCATATAGATCTAAAACTTGTAACTACTGTCTATACGCTCGGACCGAATCTACATGCATGATCGGTCCGCTTATTCAGTCCAAATGATCGGTCAGATCGTATGTTTGTGGTCGGTCTGATTATAACACATGATTAGATCGGACCGATCATGCATGTAGTTCAGATACTTGTAATGCTGTCTATACGCTCGGACCGAGTATACATTGAATCGGTCCGATCATATAGTACACCGATCCGATCATACACTGAGACCGGTCCGATCATGTATGTGATTTTAATGGTTTCTTTAAAACTTACACAGGTCAACCCTTCAAGAAAGAAATAAGGTGGGAAGGTGGAGAAGAAGATAAAGAAGAAGCCGGAGAAGAAATTGGAGGAGAAGCCGGAGAAGAAATTGGAGAAGAAGCCGGAGGATACGAAGAGTCAAAGAAAGGAGATGAATCAGGAGGAGGTGAAGAAGCCTCGTGCAGAGACGAAGAAGAGCCGTGGTTTATCCTCGAAGTACAAACAAGCCATTATCAATAGTGATGTTCGTATTCGACGGGTGGAAGCCGATGTTCGGGAGATGAAGGCCACATTAGCAACCATCTTGAAGCTATTGTCGAAGGTAAACAAACCTATACATGTTTGACATTGCCTTTCCTATTTTACATAAATATTGTGTTTTACTGTTTGTATGTGTATAATATGCAGGGAAACACCGTGCATATTGATGATATTGAGATGACGGTGATCACGAGAGCGTGATAAATTTGACGATGTCATGGACTACGAATTTGATGAGATATTTGCCGTGCGTATGGAGGAGGACAATAAAGAGGAAGAGAAAAAAGAAGAGGAAACAAAAGAAGAAAAAAAAAGAAGAGGAGGAGAAAAGAGAGGAAAAACAAGTAGACAAACAAGAAGTAGAGGAGAAGAAAGAAGAAAAAAAGATGAGGAGGAGGAGAAAGAAGATGAGGAGAAGAAAGAAGAAAAAAAAGACAGTAGGAGAAGGAAGAAGAAGAAAAAGAAAAAGAAGAGGATGAGAAGAAAGAAGAGAAAAAAAAAGAAGAGGAGGAGAAGGAAGAAGAGAAAAAAGAAGAGGAAACAAAAGAAGAAGAGAAGAAAGAAGAGGAGGATAAGGAAGAGAAACAAGAAGAGGAAGAAAAAGAAGAGAAGAAGGAAGACGAGGAAGAGAAAGAGGAGAAGAAGGAAGAAGAGGAAAAGAAAGAGGAGAAGAATGAAGAAGAGGAAAAGAAAGAAGAGAAGAAAGAGGAGAAGAGAAGAAGGAAGAAGATGAAGAAGAGAAGAAAGGGGAGAAGAAGGAAGAAGATGAAGAAGAGAAAAAAGAAGAGAAGAAAGAAGAGGGAGAAGAAGAGAAGCAGAGTAATAAAAAAACGAGAAAGGAGCTGCTTAAGGAAGCGCTTGTTCAGGTTGAAAAAATCCAACAATTTTTTCATAATCCCGAGTCGAGTTCGACTTAGTAATGCTTGAAAGAAAATAAGGATTTCAAACCGCGTGCCCGAGGCGAAGAAAAAGGAAGGGCCGCAGCAGCTCTGCGATCTCCGTACATATCGAGTAAGAAAAGAAGAAGACGGTGGGGCGGACGGGATGGAACTCTATGACCCTTTGTACATGGTACCACAAACCATATTTGACCAGGATTTAGAGTATTTTAAGGACAAGAGCAATGCTGATGTCGGGTCAAATGTGATTTCTATGGTGCAAAGGATAAACGGTGGTTCCTAGATTGGATTACCGGTAGCGGATGCCCATCTTGGTTGTGAGGTAAGTAAATATAGAATTGGAATGCGACAACAATATGAATACTCCGGTTCGATCACCATGAATGCTTGGTCCGATCACCATGAATGCCCGGTCCAAATTCATGTAGGCTCGATCCGATCATTTGGACAAAATAATATTCAAATGATCTGATCGAGCGTATATGGTGATCAGACTATACTCGGACCGAGCATGGTCTATACTCGAACCGAGCATGGACCATACTCGAACCGAGCATTGACCATACTCGAACCGATCTTGTATTGTGATCGGACCGATCTATATTGTTTTCAAATGTTTTGCTTCCTTATCAATCCTTCCTTTTCAAATGCTTATAACTGGTCACTTACTTATGTTCGTAATGATTCCACAGCATATAGATACATCACTCCTATTCATTCAAGCAAAGTTGAAAATGCGACCTGAATTCCAAAAGCAACGCTTTGCAGTTGTGGACACGTACTTCCCGGTAACTATTGATTATTCACAGGTGTCATTTACTTAAAATACTCATTTTTTAATTTTTTAAACTTAATTTATTTGTTACAGGGATATCGCGCGCAGGGTTTGGGATGAATATGAAACGGCCTTAGGGAAGAATGAGACCTATAACCCGGCAAAGAATGTACTAACTTATTAGATTACATTCTAGGCACGAAGGATACTTCACAGTACCTTGGAGTGACGCTGATTACGTAAGTTCTTTAATTCTTAATATATGTTTGTTATTATGTTTTTTTCACTAACTTTGGTTATATTTAACTTAGGTGTATGCACCTATCAATATCAAGGGTAAGCACTGGATTTTGCTGTCAATGGATCTCCGTCGAAATGAGTTTGTATACTACGATTCACTTCCAACATACGCAAGTGAACAAGAGGTTAGCCTCATTCTTCGACCGGTTCGTGATTGTGTTGCACGCTTGATGTATAATATCGGCATCTCACAGACATTCGAACGATGGCCTCTTAGGTGTTTCCCTGATACCCCAATACAAGACAATTTGATTGACTGTGATGTATTTGTTATAAAGTTTTATGAGTGTCTTGTAACGGGAAATACTTTTGAAATGATTACATCCCGCCAGATGAAATACTTTAGATTAATGTTATCTGGCAGAGGTGTGGTCAAACACCCTGTTTTTTGATGTTTAATAAACTATACATTTTTTATTGCTTTGCTATTTTTTTTTTATATGTTTGACACTTAATAAAGGTAACTGACGCTCGGACCGGTCATGTTAATGTAATGCAATAGGTCCGGTCATGTTTATTCATCGGTCCGGTCAGGTGCATGACCCTCGGACCGGTCATGTTCATGAAATGGGTCCGGTCATGTTCATGACGATCGGTCCGGTCGTGTTGATGACGATCGGTCCGACTATGTTGTTATTACACTCAGACCGAGCATATGGATAGAAAATATATATTATGACATTACAACACTCTGTTAAATGAATGGTGCTCAAAAAAAGTAAATTAACCCTAAACACATTACAAGTTATATGAAATTGGATTACGACAGGTCTTTCTATTATGCCCCGTTGAACCACACCGCCCACAATGTCGAGTGTTCACAACTGTTTCTCCAGATGAAGGGATCCTTAGTTTTTTTCGACGTCCAATCCGTGTAACTATTTTTGGGGGCACAACACGAACACATTCAAAACCTTCGGAGAATCTATAATCTGACCTGTTAGGAGGTGGATTTATTGGCTCCGCGTATGCATTCAATAAAAACTCGGCTGTAAAATACTTTGAGCACAATGTGTATGGGTTCACGTTTCGTTCTCTTGACGCTGCAAGTGCATGCTTACAAGGCAACCGGTCTAGATCAAATTCCCGACAAGTACATTCCATGGAGTTCAGATCAACCGTCGCAACAAATTCACAATCTCTCACAACATGACGATATATGTCAATGTTCGTGACAGGCAATGAAGTTGACCTTGCATGATTTGCTCGGAGAATATCATCTGCATGTTTGGTCAATGATCCGTTCAAATTAGATGCTTCAACTCGGCGATCGAAAAACCATTTCGCAACTTCGCCTGGATTCCTTCTATTAGTGCGATTATAGGCAACTCCCTGGTCATCGACAAATACACTATTGATAGATTCGCTATATTCGTGGTCATGATATCAGACTGCTTTTTTTTCGGCGCATAGAACCGTGCCCATTTCTCAAGACCAACCTCATTTTCCAAGTATTCACCACACCGGAAACATAGATAATGCTCCCCAGAATGTTGAAATACGACTCGATATGCCTTGGGCATGGGAAAGAAAACTTTATTGATATTCTCATTTTTGAACTTATGTTTAATGCTTAAACTCAAATGGTGGATGCAAATACCATGACTCGCATTTGGGAAGACATTCACAATGGCCTTTTCGATGCTCTTATGTTTGTCTGAAACAAAAACCATATCTTCAACATCACCAATTACAGACTTTAGTTTATCCAAAAACCAAGTCCATGATTCATCAGTTTCTCTATCTACGATCCCAAACCCTACTGGATAAATTTGATTGTTTCCATCTAAGCAACAGCTAACTAGCAACGTCCCCCTATATTTTCCTTTCAAAAATGATCCATCCAATGCAATTACCGGTCTTATACAACCAATAAATCCCCGAATACAAGGTCCAAATGCAATGAATAAATATTTGAAATGACACCCATCCTCTAAATGAATATGATAAATGGTTCCAGGATTTTCATACTTCACAGCTTCACAATACGGCCACAATAGATCGTAAGACTCTTCGTGGGATCCCCTAACAAACTCATATGCATCCTCTCTAGCCCTCCATGTTTTATCATAAGATATGTTCACGCCGTACTCTTTTTGCATGTCATCCATTATATCTCTTGGTGTATATCGACGACTACAATTTTCAAGTTTCATCTTAATAATGTCTCCAACTACCTTACTAGTAGCTTGTCGATGATCATGGTTTAGCACATAAAGCAAACATGAGTGAACATCTACAAACTTCGTAACATGGAATATGCCAGAAAGTTTTAAAGTGATAGCTCGCAACCTCCACTCACAATTTTGATCAACACAACCTACAGAGTATAAGGTCTTAGTTGATTTTTTAACTTTATACTCAAAATTTGACCCAATCGCCAACCTAGAGAGTTTACTAACTAAATCTTGTTTGGATAAAAATACACACCCTACTCTAAAGTCCTCAATAGACACTGTTCCCAATGAATTGAACTGAATAGGCTCAACTTTTCCTTTCCCCTTCGTATCACGTCGTCACGTGATTACTTGGTACACATTCATCATCCGCATTTCTCTCGATTTCACTTGCACCGTATCTCTCTCCATATGGACATCACCATAGTTAAATGCATCATTCAATCTTGAAAATAATCGTTACCCGACTATCATAACAAGATTCTTCTTTCATCTTTCCCCAATCCGCTCTTCCATTATCATCATTTGCTAAATCATATGGAGCTATATTATCATCCAACGGCGTCATAGATGCAATATTACCCGAATAACTACAATGATTCATGTTACCAGTTCTATACCTTCCACTCATCATGTCCGAGACCCTATGTTCGGAGGGATACACAAATCGGATCCAAAGGTTCGACCCTTCAAATAAAACTGCAGATCCATATCATTCCTAATTTCAAACGGCGGACATATTGTTGCAAACTTGTATATGCACTTGATTTTTAAAGTCCTCGATGCAGTCAACTCCTACAACTTCATATAGTCGTTCTACTAAATTGTTATATCTTATACCCTTATCCACCATTATTCCTCCTAATGAGCCACCGATATAGTTGTATCCATCGGCATCCCAATGTCCGCCATATCTAACAAATAGTCTTACCATTGCCATCCGAAGAAATATATAAATTCAAATTCATATTAAACAACAATTTAAAATATAATTAATGGTCACGACCATAATTACTGTAATCGGACCGATCATTGTATTCGATCGAACCGATCATACTAACGGATCGGACAGCTCATTACGTTTCTCTGACCGATCCACTTCATATGTGATCGGTCCGATCTTAAGCAATTAAGGATTATTATCTGACCGATCCACATAATATATAATCGATCCGACCATAAACTTATTGATCGGTCCGAGCATAAATGTTGATCCGTCCGATTATAGATGATGTTGATCGGAACATTACTTAAGATCGGACCTATCATATATGCAATGATCGGTCGAGAGAATGTAAACGAGCCGACCGATCATTTAGTATGGTCGGTCCGATTACATACAATGTTTGATTTGATTAGATCTGACCATTCCTCACGAACGAACGTTTCAAAACTAAATGCATTTCAACAAACAACGAAAATATACAGAAAAAGACACCATACCTTGTCCGTCGTCTTCCGTCAGCTGAGATAGAGAGAGAGAGAGAGAGAGAGAGAGAGAGAGAGACTGCTTTGTGAGAGAGAAAACTAAATGAAGTAATGGAGGGTGGTTGGTTTTTAATGCAGTCTTATCAGGTTTTTTGGTCTTTTCACATAAACGTGACATCAGCAAAAGGTCTTTAATGCAAAAATTTATCATCCAGCCTTTATTTCATTATGGCCCTCTTTTCGAGGTCATATAGGCAAAAATCCCATAATATTTCATGGATATTTGAGCTTACAAAGTTAACATACCATTTAATTTTATTAATCAATACTCTTTTTCTTTACATAAAATTTTATCCAATTCTGATTTGTGTTGGATTCATTGCCTCAAAGGATTGTGCGTGTAATTATATAAAGTAACTCAGTATATTTTAAATGTATTTATTTTTTAGATAATATTTTAAATGTATTTAGATATTAATTTAACATTATTTTTTTCATTATTTGTTCTCTCATTGTTCAGAAAAAAAGTAACGCACTTGAAAATGGACGACACTAACAAATACCTGTTTTTAAGTGCGTTGGTCCGTATCTTGGGATGCCAAATGGGATTTTTAATCCCTTTTTATTTTACACAAAATTAGTCTACATTTAGTTAGAAGTTAAAAGGACCCGTTTGAAATAATTTTTTTAGAGTTTAAAAATATTTTAAGTTAAAAAAATAAGAAATTTTTAACCTAAAAATACTTTTAGGCTCTCTAAAAAGCTAAATGCACATTAACTTCAGGTTTGAAATTTTTTAAGCCAACTTCACAAATTTGTCCTTGATATTTACACGTTTTTTCAATTTTGTCCATGATGGTTTAAAATTATAATTTCGTCATTTAAGCATTAAGATTTTATAATTGAATTTTTATCGTCAATTGTTTAAACTCGTTTAGAAAGTTGTTGGTATATATATGAATTTGAATGAAAAAATGATATCAAGTAACAAATTTTAAGATTAATATACCTATTTGTTAACTTTAGGATAACCAGGATACAAGCCTATAATTAGGTCAATAAAAATACTATTTATTTTTATTTCTCTCTCTATCACTATTACTAAAATTGACGATAATATGTAAAAATATTAAAAATTAAGAGATTCAATTAAAGAGTCTTTTAAAATTAAAAATGTAAAATATAAGTAAAATAATGAGTGATTTTTTTTTAAGATATTATATTAAATTTAAGTTAGGGAGACTCGAACTATCAATCTTATAAAAAAAAGTATTGATGTAAACCCTAAACCCTAAAATTGAACTATACTCTGATTGACACTTAAAGATAGAGTTTGATATCCGAGGTAAGGTAAAGACACGGGGTGTTGTGGAAACCTTATCTGCCGGTCACAACGAGGTGGGGGGAAAGACAAAATAACGGCAATGCCACTAATAAGGCAGGCAACTTTTTCAGAAATATTCAAGTATTCTCTTTAATGAAAATCCAATTGAATTTCTCTCTAACCAAAAGTGTGGAAATTGTGTTATAATATAATGGATTCTAAAAGGAAATCTCAGATAATTTGATTGTAGTGGACAGCACCAAGCACGCCTGCCTGATCCTCCCTTTGTTGCCTTTGCCTAATGATTTACAGCTCTCTCAACCCAACTTTTATATCCGTCCAAAACACCAAAAATTATTGTCATTTTTATTCATTTTTGTGTTTGTACTCTTTCTTCTCGTCATGTGATTATAAATGGGATGAGCTAGAGTTATTGAAAATTTAAATTCATTAACATAATTATATGTATTATCTGATATGAAGAGCATAAACATGTTGATTTAAAGAAGGAGGATGAAAATTTTATTTGAATCGATATGATAAATTGATGGGGAGACTTGTAAAATGAAGAAAAAATTATTTTAATGTGTTTATATTCAGAGGAATGTTAAACAGCAGAGTTTGTATAAATCGTGTTTAGATGTGTAGTGGGGTGAGTTTCTAAAATTGTGTTTGTTTAGATTTTTTTTTTTCGAACTCTATTTTATTATTATTTTAAACTCGGATTTATGAAATCCAAAATCATAGTTTCTTGAACTCATCTACTAAATATGATTTCGGTTAAGAAGTCACCCATTTAACCTAAAGTCATCTAAAAACAACTATTTAAGCTTACGTGCTAGATTCGCCTACCTATATTATTATTAGAAAAAGAAAACAAATAATAGGGATGACTCATTGTAATTAACCTCTTTAAAATCTATTTATAATTATTGACATTTTTAAGAGGAAGATTTGGAAAAAGTTTTGACTTGGTGTTTGGAGCCCACCTTGTTGGAATACAAATGCCATTGACTTATATGATCAATCTTTCAATGCCTAAAAAAAAAGCCTTGAAAACGATTGATATGGGAAGCCATTTATCCCCCATTCTATTGACTGCCCACCAAAAAGACACAATGCACTCGTGCGCTTCACTCTCTAAATTTCTTGCTACCTTGTCTCCCCCATTAACTCTCAAAAGGTGCTAAAACCCTTTTCCACTTCCACTTCCTCTTGTTGCATTGCTCTTGTTCTATATCTTTCTCTTTTCCATTTCTTATCCATCACTATTTAGTCAATTGAATAATCATTTCTTCACAATTCTATTTCCCTTTATCCGTTTATTGTAAATCAATCTCGGACAAATAAAAAATTATATTAATCAAATCTCCTAAATTATTACGTGTCATTTTTCATTCAACTCTTAATTTAAATGCAACATGTTTATAATTTATTAAGATATGAGATCTATTTTGTTTATTATAATATAATAACGAACTATAATATAATAACGAATTATATTATTCATATTTAATGATTTACTAGTTATGTTTAAGAGAGTATTAGATTCAAAAACTTAAATTGTAAGGCAAAAATAAATTAATTCAATCTTTTATATATGTTTCGATATTACTATTTTTTATCTTATCAGAAGGTTTGAGTATTAAGATTTATAAGTCCTAACACGTCAACTTATCTATACTATCTAAAAAGTGGCTTAGAGGAAAAACTTTTGATTTTCATTTTTACCCTTATAATTCATTTAAATTTCTATAATGCCATCATTCAAAATTAATCATCATTTTATTACCAATTAATTAAATACAATACCAATTAATTCAATACAATAAACAAATTTTATACTATCTTAATTTTTCTAAATATACTTTCTTTTTATTAATAATTGAATATTATTACCAATTAATTAAATACAATAAACAAATTTTATACTATCTAAATTTTTCTAAAAATACTTTCTTATTATTAAATTAATTAAATACAATAAACTAAAATTATCTTCGTTCAATAAATATTTCAAATATATTTTATCATGAGCTTATTTCAAAAATTAATTTAGTAATAATTTATTGGTCATATTTATAAAATAAATAATTTCATAGACTTATTAAATTTAAAATCAAACCCAACAATCAAATTAATTTTTAATAACTTTTCGTCTACTATTTTCTCTAACAAACTTTTCCATTCCTAATTCCTTTTTTTTATTAGATTAAGACTAGGTCAAATAGGGGAAAACACACACAAAAACAATTCTCTCTCTAATTTAAATATATAATTACGTTAGTGTGATTATTTTTTAAAAGATCAAAATGAAAGGACATAGCATACCATCTTGTAACACCCCAAATAAATGAGTAGTAGAAAAGTTTTGTAACTCACTAATTGAATTAAAAATTTATTGAAATCTTCACTTTTAATTTACTACATATACATGTAAATAGAGATGAACTAACACACGATTTAAAAAACAAAAAACTAGATGTTTGAGGATAGAGTAATGGAAAGGAAATGAATATTAGGTATGAGTAACAAGATGATATAAAATCATTATTAATCTTTAGTCATCTACATGTATCCATCATCCATGAGTAACAAGATGATATAAAATCATGAAATTTAAGTTTTTTTCATCTTAAAGATATTTTTAATATGGGTTACGTTAATTTCTTCCATTTCATTATAAAATTTGAATTTTCAAAATATTAGTTAAGAAAATAACTTAATAATAATATTGACATTTTTATTATAAAATTTGAAAGACAAACCACGTGCCCCACGTGCATGGCACGTGTGAAAAATCTAGTTAATATAAAAGCTTAAAGAAACAATATTACATGATCATATAATTTTACGAGTAGGTGAGGTTTTTTCTTTTTTTGTAATTTCCATTATTGAGGCATGAGAAAAAAAAACCCCGAACGCGGCACTTTTGGCCCTCTTTGGGTAAAAAACTCGAGGGTGGCCATCACGGCTACCACAACACTGAAGCAACGCGTTTTCTGTCATGTGGCAGCGGCCACGAGTTCCCACGTCTGCGGCCACAACTCTATTGAGAATTGGAGGATAAGTATACAAAAATTAGATATTTATCCCTGTGGCTGCAACCACAGTTCTCATGACCATGACCCACAACTTTTGGTCGTCATTGAGTCAAAAACACAAGGGTGACCGCCGCGGCCACCACAACATTGAAGCAACGTATTTTATGTCCTATGATCGTAACCACGAGTTCCCAGTTTATCTTTATTTAACTTTTTATATTTTCTTAACCTAAATATACTTATATAAATATGTACTATCAGCCATCATATTAAAAAATATATATACATCATTCTTCAAATTTTACATCAATTGAAGGGAAGTTCAATTATGATTTACAAGTTTCAAAGGTAAAAAAAGATGCTTTGGTGGAGGCGGCTTGAAGTCTTAAAAGACAAGATGAGGTATCTTTTTAAGCAATTGCAAATCAAATTCTCTCTCTCTCTTACTCTCATTTGGTATACGTGCATGCCAATATGAATCAAAATGCAACATAGAGGCCACTTGGTCTTTATGGTAAACACATAATCAACCATATATTTTAAACTTACCATGATCTTAATATCAATTATTCATTTTTATACCTACCATTATCTTAAATATCTAGTAAAATATACTCATTATCTATTATTTATTAGTCTCAACTAAAAAAAACTCCAATATTTTCACTTCTACATATACTATTAAAAAAAGTTGAATTATATTTTCTATCTTTATACTTTATCATTTGTGTCAAATTAGTGTTCATATATTTTTAAAAACATTGTTTTTTTTATAGTTTTTGCTTATTAATTAATAGTATTAATTTCAGTGATAATTTATTGTTAATAAGAAATCAATATATGAGTGTTAAAACTAAACATATCTAAGAAAAGTTAATAAATCTTTTTTTTTTTATCGAAATTTACAAATGATATAAATTATTAGCAAGATTTAACGAAATTCTTAAATAGAATATAAAAAACTTTAAAAAATACAAAGACTAAATTGGAAATAAACATATAATGTAACCTGGAAAAAAACCATTACCTAAGTATCTAAAAAAATATCTTTATGCAATATATGGAGAGAGAGGGGTATAATGGTAGGTAGTTAAAAGTGGGGTTTCCAACAAAATTTTGGTAGTGGAATAAGCCCACGCTTACATTATACATATATAGAGAGTTTTCCTATCCTATCCATATCCCACCAACAAAACAATTTACCATTGATTTCCCACCTTTTAAAGAATATGATTATGCATTTCCCAAAAAAATGATCATGAATTGGAGGGAGGGAGAGCCCCTTTCCTTCTCCAAAATACAATTTTTGCTTTTCCTCTCTTTCGCAGGCTTTGCCTTTGTAAGAGGGAGATAATACACCAAACGCAACCCCCCACTCCTCGCACGAGCTAAAACTTTCTTTCTTTTTCACATTTTCTACTCTTTTTCCTAATCCAATTACTTTATTATTTGATTCTATTATTTCACATGTATTTTTCTTCTACTTAAAAACAGAGAGAAATTATAATCCATGCTTACCTTAATTTTAAAATAATTAAAATTTGATTTATTTTGAAATGTAATAATTTATTTTTGAGATATTATATCAAATTGAAGAAAGAGAGACTCGCACCTTCAACTTTATAGGGAATGAGTACTGATGCCTAATTGTTTAATTTATGTTTAGGTTGGTAAAAAGTAATAACTTTTACTTTCATTAATTTTAAAAATTATTTTCATTAATTTTTATTTTATTTTTGATGAATCTCATTATTTTTTTATTGATATGTTTTAAATTAAAATTTAATTTGATAAATTCATTCTATAATGATTTTTTTTTGTTACTTAATCAATGTAAAAAGTATTAATTTTTTAAAATTTATAGTTAAAAAAGTACGATTTTGAAAATGACCGTAAAAAAAAGTTTAGAGCATAAAATATGATAAACGTGCAGAAAATATGGGTAGAAAAGAAGCTAATTAATGAAATGAATTATCTTCGTTGAAAAAACCTTAGATAGATAAAGTGTATATGGAGATGAGTCATTAATAGAAAATACACATGTATAAAGAATTTAATGAGAGAGTGTGTGAAAAGAAAGCTCATGAGATAAAGTATATAGACAGGTTGTATATGGAGAGATACCTAGCCGGTACTAAAATAATTGGAGTCTGATGCGAGAATGAGATTTTAAACATTTTATTATATAATTTTAAAAATATAATAAATTTAAAATTGATATATAAAAATATATAAAATTATTAATTTCAATTAAATAACAAATATACAAAAGAAATAACAATTTTTTTTAAGTGGCCTAGCTGGACATGTCAAGTGTTAGGCCTGAGAGATACTATTGATATAAAATACAGATATAATTAGAGATGATTGTAAGTCATATCTGTGTGACTTGGTTCATTTATAAATCATATCCATATGGTTAAAAAATGGTTTTAACACTCATGTGACATTTAAATTGCATATCACACTCTTTTACATGTTAGTTTTAACGAATTTCGTGCTTGTGCTTATTCTACACTTGCCACATATTTCAATTTCATTAAAAAAATCAGCATATGAGTGCCATTTTTAAAATATTTGTTAACAAAGTGTAAAATATAAAATTCACTCATAAATGTTAATTTTTTTGTGATTATTTAAATGGAATTGAAACATGTGATAGACGTAGTATAAACACATGTTAAAATTAACTAAAGAAGTGTTTAAAAGCATTTTAAAACTATAAATGTGTGATTCACAATTATCTCATATATAAAAGACCAGTGTGTAGAAAGAAATAGGAAAGAGTGTGTAAATGGAGATAATGAGAGAAATTAAAATATTATTTTAATTATAAAATTAATCACTCCATTTTAAATATTTCAATTCATTACAAATAATTTTAGGTTTGTGTTAATTTTTTTTCTCTTTTAAAAAAGTAGTATGCGTTAATTTAGTTTCTATAATTTTTTTTTTTAATTTAGTTCTTTAATAAAAACTCATGAAGAAAAAGATGAGGATACAATGTTAATCTTCTGTGAATATAATAATCACGTGATAAAAAATGTATTTATCTTCTGTGGATATAATAATCACGTGATAAAAAAAACGAGGATACAATGTTAATCAAGATGTACGTGTGAGATTTTTTTTTTCTAAATGTCACCATGATGATAACTATGTTTTGTGAGTTTTGTCAAACCATAAAGATAAAACTAAATTTTTTAAAAGTATAGACACTAAATTAATATAAATACCTTATCATAAAATTATACTGAAAAATCTAAAATAACAAATATTAAATTGAAAATAATTTGTCTCAAATAGCATAAATTTACATATTAGTTATTAAAATGTCAGGACTTTTTAAAAATTACTCAAATAGTATAATTACAATTCAATGAATTTATTGAACTATTTTTCATAGGGATTTTTAATGAATTTGCTTGCTTTTTGCTTTTCTAAGTTCAAGTTTAATAATTTATGTAACTATTTGATTATTTTTCATTATTATTTTCAACAAATTTATTAATTTGTTTTTACTCTTTTAGTTCAATAAATGTATTGAACTATAATTACGTTATTTTAGTAATTTTTGAAAAGTAATTAATGTATAAAAATATATTATTTCAATAATTATCCCTTAATCCGATCTAAATTTATATTTAAATCTAACATACTTTAAAAAACATTCTGGTGGGTCCCCATGCCAAACGCGTGGGCAGATTTTTTGGGCTTTTTGGGACTCTTTGTTACGATGCCGTGGTACCATTTTTAGTGGAAAGGCCAAGGCGTGGTTTGGGTTGACCGGAAATACTGCAACAAAATGATAGGGCGCCACCCTTTTAAATCTACTATTAACTTTTTGGTTATTCGAAATTTAAATTAAAAAAAATAACTATTTATATGAATTATAAAATATTTTATGTTAAATCTTATCATATTGACTTACATCCTTACATTTTATTAAAATTAATAAATAATATTTAAATTTTGTTAAAATAGATCTAGCATATATCAGTCTAATAAATTTTTTAGTCAATTGGTGATTTGAATTTTATGATAACATTTCATTCTCATTTATTAATTTATTTGTGATTGAGTCTCATGTAAATATTTGTACTCATACATAAAGGATGGTAAGATTATATAAATGATTAAATTTACTTTAACCCAACGACTTAAGCTCAGTTTAGTTAAAATTTAATATATGTTTAAGCAATGGTATGTTTACGCTTCGTGTTAAAATAAATTAACAGTAATAAAAACCGAGAAAATCTAAAAGTAATGTTAAATCTTATCCTATTGACTTACATCCTCACGTAATTGGGAACGAGAATAACATCGATTCACTTTTGTTAAGGAATATATTCAAGCCCCAAATGAGGGAATAATTCCCGCATTAAGAAGGTCCAATTTTTTATTCTCATTCCTTTCTTTTTTTTATATCTTTCTTCCCTTCCCGTTGATCTTTAGTAAACCTGATCAATGAAGAAAGTCGGTTTTTTGTTGTTTTGGAAAACATTAAATAAAACAAAACAAATGAGCCTCACAAGTAGTATGAGAATAAAATGATGGAATTTGACCCTTTGTTTTGGGTGTCGGGGGGTTTTTAAATGAGAGTTAAATAATTCCCGCATTAAGAAGTGTTTTTGGAATTTGATTTATGAGAATATAATTACTTTTTTTTTTGATTTATGTCAGGAATAAGATTCAGAATAAATTAATATTAAATATATAGAATTTATTCAATTCCCATGCAATCTATAGGTAAACCGAATGAATGGGATTAAAAACTCATTATGGAAGTCTTAATACATCATAAGTCTTTATACATCATAATTATAGAAAGAGCAGAGTTTAGTCCTTTTAATTATAGTTTTTTTGGTAAGGTTATAATTAATTGTATTAGAAGTGATTAAAAACAGGTATAAAATTTTATAATATTGTGGTTGTATATGTTTTATCAAATATTATAAAGATGTGGAAATGATTGAAAATGGTGAACTATATATTATTTATGTATTATTGATAATAAGTACATATGAGATATAATCAATAGGAGACGTATAAAAATTTTCAATGCAACTCAAGTATAAATTATCTTGTGTATCTCACAACTTCTTTATCATCGATATATATCCAATGTTAGTAAAAGAAGTAAGAAATAAGGAAGATATTGGTATACTATTTTTCTAAGTATATATTGGAAAATTACTGGTACACCTTTAATAGATATTATAGAATTTGTCTCAAATAATATTATTATAGTTCAATAAATAATTAAACTATATTTTATTATTTTTTATGAGGTATTTTCAATGAATTTGTTTGTTTTTTATTTTTTTAAGTTCAATTTCAATAATTTATAGAACTATTTGATTTTTTTTTTCCAATAAATTTGTCTTTTTTTTTTTTTTTTTTTTTTACATTTTTTAGTTCAATAAATTATGGAATTGTAATTATGATATTTGAGTAATTTTTAAAAAGTACTGACACTTCAATATAATTAGTATGTAAATATATGTAATTTCAATAGTTGGTCTCTAGATATTCCTCCTATTAACAATGAACTATGCCTAAGTGATTAAAAATAAAGACTATTTATATAGTATAAGTAATAATACGTGTGATATTTCATCAATAAAAAGAGTAAAAGTCCTATTTGGTACTCCAGAAGTACTAGAGTAAATTATCTCAATATTTCCACATATAAAATATATTTCTCTTGCTTTTATTTTTACACTTTTTTTGAATAATTTATTTAAAAGAAGAAAAAGGCAATGGAGTGATTGCAGCTATAAAATGCAACCAGTCCACCACAAATGCTATAGATCAAGTTCTTCCACATCCCCTATTGATCGATCAGATAAATTTTCTCTTGAAAAGAAATGGGTAAGGCTGTTCTTAATTCCCATGTTAATGGTAATGGTAATGGTAATGGTAATGGTTACTCCAAAATCGATATCAAATTCGACGACGATATAAGTAAAAATCATATGAATGGTAATTCTCGCGACCAAAAAGAACAAGAACAAGAACAAGAACAAGATGTTATCCATAATGGAAATGATTGTTGTTGGTACGAGGAAGTCATTGACGATAACCTTAAATGGTCTTTCGCTTTGAATAGGTATTACTATTATTATATTTATTATTTATTATTTCTTCCTCAATATTATTTGTTCTCACTCACCAAAAATCTCTCTCTCTCTCTCAATCCTTTCCCCTCTTATTTTCAGTGTTCTGCACAAGGGAACGAGCGAGTTCCAGGACATAGCCCTTTTAGACACCAAGCGTTTTGGAAAGGTACGTCTTGTCTCTATTTTGTTTGGCTTCTCAATTTTTTTTTAATAAAAATATAAAAAAAAACTTTATCTAGATGAGAGTCAGTCAACTTTTATTTTCAGATCTAATTCTATGGGATATGGCAAACTATAATGTGATTTTTCACTTAAAAACTGTTAAATTTTTTATTATTATTATATCTGTTCATTTTATTAATAATATAGATTTAATGATTTATGAACGAAAAATTCTATAATTTATCTTTCATATGAATAATATAAGATATGAGGCGCAAGTGCAGGCATTGATGATTGATGGAAAGATGCAGAGTGCTGAAGCTGACGAATTCATCTACCACGAATGCTTGATTCATCCTCCTCTATTATGCCATTCCAAGTGCGTCTTCCATTAAACTAACATTTATATATATATATATATATATATATATATATATATATATATATATATAATTCATATTACATTCATATTTAAATATGATTATCAATTTAAATCTTATACTTTAAATTACATCAAATAAAATTCTATACTTAATTAAAAGATGTAACGTCTAACCTTATATAGATAATCCTTCAAAATCATTGTACACATTATCACATAAAAGATTGATATTGCAACTTAATTTATATTCTAAAGTTTTACAATTTAAATTAACAAAATTCATCCAAAATACACCTTATAGAATGGTAGTTCAAATTCTACAATATTGTTAGATTATTGTAATAAATTTATTTCATATAAAAATATATATATATATATATCTTAATGATTACACAATTTTTTTAATTAGTTGGAAATTGTGAACTATTTTGCAGGCCGAAGAGTGTGTTCATAATGGGAGGTGGTGAAGGGTCAGCAGCAAGAGAAGTACTCAAGCACAGTTCCATCGAGAATATTGTTATGTGCGATATTGATCAAGTAATTTTATATTCTCTTCTTATTTGAGATCGCCATTTTAGTTGTCTGACTTTTTATTAAATTCTACCTTTAATTTATATTATAAAAAATAATTATATAAATATCACATAGCTTAATGCATACATCCGCATCCCATTCTTATTCTTTAAGAAATAAATTGAGGTAAAAGTTGAAAAACTAAAATCGAAAAATATTTAAAGTTGAAAGTTAAGTCAACCCGGTAAATACTTTATCGATCATAGACCTATAGTTTTACCTTCAAGAGAGTGGTTCAATCTCATACTATAATATTGTATTTAAAAAAGTAGCAAAAAATTCAACGATTAAATTCAAGTGAACTATAATATATTATTTTGTTTATAAATATGATATTATTAAAATAATAAACACTCCATTTTTTTAATATTATTGTGATATTATCTATTTTATTTTTTAAATATAGATAAATTTAGTTTTGATTTGACTAGTATCAATAAAAATGTTTTTGGGTTGCTTGTTGACAGGAAGTGGTGGATTTCTGCCGCCAACATCTGACTGTGAATCAGGAGGCCTTTTGTCACAAAAAGCTTAATCTTGTAATTAATGATGCCAGGTAAATTAACATATACTTTTTACAAAAATAAATTATTATTTTTCTCAAAAATGGGCAAACTAATGAGAAATTCACTTTGTTTTTCTATTTGTTTGATGCTAAAAAAAGGGCTGAATTAGAAAAGAGAACTGAAAAATATGACATCATAATTGGAGACCTGGCAGACCCAGTTAAAGATGGGCCTTGCTATAAGCTTTACACCAAATCCTTTTACCAAGACATCCTCAAACCAAAGCTCAATGACAATGGCATTTTCGTCACTCAGGTACCCTGCTATATTTTGCTCTCAAAATAACACACATTTTCATAAAAATAACATCCAGGCTAATGTATCTTTTTAGACTATGAGTTTTGAGCGTTGGGTTTATTAGACTCTAGAGTTTTCATTTTATGTGTATTCGGTTCCGAATTATTGAAAAAAATGTTTAATTTGCCACAGGACTAACAGAAGCTCTACAAAATTTATTAATACCGTTGATATGCAAAATATATTATTTTTAATTACTACATTTTTAATCCGCATTATAAAACTTAACATGAGACTTGTTAAAATAAAATAATATTTTCAGTGGTGATGTGACTGAATGAAAATAATACTAACATAGAAAGTTCTCTCGATATCATATTCTTATATCGAAGATTTAACGACAGTAAATTTTACAGGCGGGACCGGCTGGTATTTTTACCCACAAGGAGGTATTTACCTCTATATATAACACAATCAAACAGACCTTCAAGTGTGAGTTTTTTTAGCCTTGAAAGAAACTCTATTATTTCAAGGCCAGCCAATACAAAATTCTAAACATCTTCTCTCTTTCTGTTTGTTAATGCAGATGTCATTGCTTACACAGCTTACATACCATCTTTTGCTGACACATGGGGATGGGTTATGGTATGTGAAAGAATTAAAAAAACCTTCTTTCAAACTTTAATTGGGTTAAAACTCTGTTTTCTCTCACTCTTACAGCCTGCATTTTTAATTCATGTTTTGAAAACAAGGCATCAGATTATCCTTTCTGTATAAAAGCTGAAGAAATGGACAAGAGAATCGAAGAAAGAATCGACGGCGAATTACTCTACTTAACCGGTGCCTTGATCATCTCCTCTACCATCATGAATAAGACTGTTTCAATAGCGTAAGTCTTACTATTTAATATATCCATTCTAGACCTAACCTCGTGTGGATTAGGTCTCATACCAATAGCGATGTTGTTTCTTACCTAATATGTTTTACTTGTATTTAACGTGTTTGACATATATTTACTTCTCGTAGATTGTTGAATGAAACTCATATTTACACGGAGGCAACCGCAAAATTTATACATGGACAAGGGGTTGGATTCAAGCAACTGAATGGTGGGAGTTGTATATAGACAAAGGAAAACAAAATGAAACTGTTTAGAGTCAGTTTTTCCCCAAATCAAGAATACTTTATCGACCATTTGTACTCTAAAACTATGAAACTTTTGCTTTAGTCAGTGTTAAAGTTAAAACAAAATTAGCTCTGTTTGATCAAATTCAGAGAATTAATTCTGTTTAGATAATGAAATTATGGGGCCCTTTCAACTTTTTTCAAGTTCTCTTTCCACATAAAATTTGGCTACCTTTTCTTTGCTAGGTTAAAAAAATTATCGGTTTTTTTTCCCCGATATATGATAACATTATCGTTTTAAAAAAAATTAAGATACAAATATAATAATAAGGATACATTTGTAGAATATATATAATAAAATATACCTAATTAGTTTTATACATTAAAATGGTTTTCAAATTAAGAATTTGATTTGATGATAAAATATTTACGTATGATAGATAATGTGGAAGAAAGTGATAAAATATATGCAACATTATACTATGTAAGAAGAAATAAATTGCAAATCTCACGTAAGCAAATATATACTCAGAGAGTCTATGTTTGGCAGATGAATTTAATCCTGAGTTTTATGATGTTTAATTTTTTTAGTGGTCAATTAATTCTTACCTTATATTGTTTAAGATCTATGGTTTAAGAAAGCAAAATTCGAGATAAGTAAGCGTAGCTAACAAATATGAGTTAGACTAATGAAATTTGTTAGAGTGCGAATAAAATCCTACATCGATTAGGGAAAAGGATGATCATATGTATATAAGGGAAAATGCACATCTCTATTGGTACGAGACCTTTTGAGTGAAACCAAAAGTATGCTGACCAAAACCTAAAATGGATAATATCATACTAACGTAGAGTTGTGGTGGCTTGGTATCCTTAACAAAGTGCACCACACCCTACTCTACCCCTTCTACCAAACACCTATAATGATTTAAAAACGGTATCTAAATACACACCCTACTCTACCCCTTTTACCAAACACTTATTTATAAAATTAAGATTTTACACTTTGTTAACAATAACGTATTCTACCCCTGAATTAATTTTTATTGTTATTTTTTTTTTCATAAAATTGAAGGCGTAGAGTATATTGTCTCAAAATCATAAAAACTAATAGATAAATGAGTGTATTTTAAAATTATAGGAATCGTATGATAAATATAAATTTGACAAATTATTTACAATTATGACTTGACTTAATAAATTACACACTGAACATAGATTAATTGAAAAAAATAACACAATCCTTCTCATTTTCGTTTAACAGGATCAAAGTTGGCGACGGCGATAACAGCACCGACAATAAGTCCGACAACGATTCCACCGGCAGCGATACTGAGCAAGAAACTTTTCAAAGACGGAGAGACACCAGACCCGGCTGCCTCCGCCACCTCAGGTATCGCCGCCATGTAAGCCGTAAAAGAAGCTGCTGTTAGAACCGAATTCATTGCTTTTTCCTCCAAAGAAGCCTTCACCTCGAGCCTCCTCGCTCTTGATTTCGGCTGCAGAAACCCGACGGCGTTCTTTGACGGCCTCACTTGTAATGGCTTGAAGAATGAATCAGAGCCCCGGAGGCTCTGTCTAATGGCGGTGGCGGAGGGACTTGGCGGCAGAGTTACGGAAACAGAAGCCATTATTGGTCCTTGAATTTGTTATTTTTTTTTTTTTTTGGGTTTGATTTGGTAATTATGAAAAACAGAGTTTTTTTTTAAGAAGGAGGGGAGGTATAGATTTGAAGATTTGTGGGTGATGTGTCTCTTATGTGGAATCCAACGTGGCACATTCTGATATGTTTTTGGATAAGGTTACAACGTGGCACATTCTTAAACGTTTTTGGATAATAAGGTTATCCACTTGGGAATTTTTGTTGGCATAACACAAGAAAACGATAAGTACCAGGATTAATACCCTACTTAAAAAATATATAGAAAAATTAATTAAAAAAAATCCACAAATCACCTTAAATCAAATAAACTCAACATCTAAGTCTAATTCAATAACTCTCTAACTCAACCATAAAAAAAAAAAAAAAAACTATAATATCAAGTGGTTATAAAAACTCAAACTCAAACTCAACATCAAAGGGTCTAAATCTTGTAAAAATATAAAAAACACAACCATAAAAATTAGTACCATGAAAATAATCTCGTCTAAACACATGAATATTCACAAATAGAAATACACTTTATGGTTTATTTGATTATATTGAATTTATAGAGTTGGGAAATTTTTAATACCATTATTCAAATTTAAGATTCAACATATTAAAATAAAATTAGATTTTAAAATTGACCCCAATTAATTACATGGGTAATGAACGATTTTTTTACCTAAATCTAAATACAAAATATATGCTTTATACTCAATATTTTTGGAAAATCATGAATATGTACTTCTAATTAATTTTCTTAATAAAAATCCATGATTCTTTAATCTTGTTATACATGTTCATATAAACCGAAGAATTTTGTCTACCCATGATATTTCTTTAAATTTTGTCATTAGGTATTATATTGTTTTTATTTAGTGCAATGGGCTATTTGACCAAATATATTGGAATGTTATCTTCCCATTTTAAAGTGCAATTTACCCCTTAGGGCTACTGGACTAAATATATTGGGCTATTGGGCCAATTACAGTTTTTTTGGGGTAAAATTCCCAAATATATTGGGCTATTGGGCCATTACACAAGCAGGCTCTCAAAAAGCCCACCACTATTATTCAATTGGATAAGATAGAATGAAACGCAATCTCCCGTCTCCACGAAATACGACCCCTCTCTCGGACTAAAATACAGACGGCCGGTCGCCGGATGTCCTGTCGGAAATGGCGAATCCTACAATTTCTCCGTTAACTAGGTCTGAGATTCTCAATTCCTCCTCCTGCATTCTTCTATCTCTACCGCCAACAAGACACGCCGCCAGGACTAAGATTTCACGGCGAATAAGGTGCGCTTTGTCGTTGCCGGAGAGTAGACGATCGTTCTCCATTTCTCTCGTTCTCTCAAATTTCTTCCTTTTCTCCGACCGTATGTGGTTGTTTTCTCCATAGAATTTTATGTTTTTCTGTATTATTTTGAGCTGGAAATGGAGAATTTTGGATGAATAGTACAATTTGATGTTTATATTCTGCAGATTCTTATGCGGGAAGCTTTCTGGATAAATTCGTGAAGAAGTAAATGATCGTGTGAATATTAGTTTTTTGAGATTTCTTATGAGGTTCATTTATTTTTTATTCTTTGTTGTTTTATTATTATATTCTGTTTTCAGGAGAAAGCTTGACCCGCTTGAGGTTTATGTTCCTGCCGTTATACTGACACAGTTGCAAATCAAGGACGTAGGTAAGGTTCCCACATCGAAAAGATAAGGCGGGCTAATTAGGTTTATAAGATTACGGGTTGTCCCTCCCGTTGTTTATTAGTTATGAGATGAACCCGTGAATATTAAGTTGATATTAGAGCCCAAAAATATTATATGGTGAAAAAAACCCGGCCCAAGAAATGGTGAGGGAAAGGAAAAAGCCACCTTGAGGGGTATGGTAAGAATCAAATAAATTGAGCTAACAAGGTTTATAAGATCACGAATGACTCCTCTTATTGTCGAATAGTTTTGAAAAGTAACCTATAATTATTAAGAAATACACTATTCTGATCATTCTATGCAAATTTCTGTTTTGTTATAGATTGTTTGTTTACTGCAGGTAAAATTTTGGAAAGTGATAAACCAGAATATGCAACCTGCCGATCTCTTTTGCGTTCTGGACTTGCATCATCCCTTCGTGTAAATATTCGAGCTGTAAGTTGATTCTTCTGGGATTGTGAAGCCTTTAAACATTCCTTTCTTTTCTTACATTATGGTCAAATGTGGCCTGGATTTTGAATTGCTCTATTCTGCAGAGTGCATTTGCTCCTTTAGACAGGCTTTCTTTGTTCTAAGATCTAAAGACTATCTATTGGATCCTTCATTTTTGTTATGATAATTTGAATTGTAAAACTTGGCGGTTGTAAAATGATAGTGCTACCGTTGATGAAGCCGTAAAGTACAGTTCTATTGTAGTTGTTTATCATATATGCCATGTTTAGTAAATATAGGAGGTTATTCGCCTAACTATTATCTACTCAGTCGCATTTGATTCATTGAGATCTTTCCGTTTATTGAATTTATAGAGTTGGGAAATTTTTGTTTGAACAATAGGTTGCACAATACGCTTCGGAGCAAGGAAATGGCGACATTGCAGTCAACAAAGTCGATCAATGTCTCAGGTTCTTTTTCACTTCATATCTAGCATCTTTTTTGGGTCAAGAGGAGGAGGGTGAGGGTGAGGGTGAAGTTAGATGCAAATTTAACTTCCAAATAGTAGCAGTCAGAGCCCTATCACAAACAGTTTAGTAACTTTCTAGATATCAACTCAATACAGAGCGGAAAACTCAAACATGGTGCATGTTCATGTTTTCTGCTTCCTGTGGATGTTGAGGAGAGTGCTTGGCTACCACTCTAATCTGATGATGTTAGCTAGAATTAGAAAACCCCTCCAAATATCACACTTCTTAATGTTTTCATCTTGTGAAGGGCTTTGGAAGACCTCGATTCTACGCTCTTGCGTGCAACAAGAAATGATCAAGGAGCCTCAATTGAATCGATGAAGACCAATATTAATACTGTCGTCCTTGCTCTAGACGGGTAATTGTTTGTATTTGTTCTATTACTAAGGATTCACATTTTGTCTTTCATGAATTTTTAGATGGACGTGTCTTATAGGTTACCTTATCGTTCAAATATTTCATCAATTGCAGCGTAACCGAAATTATTTGTCTCTTTCTCTAGGCTTGGTTGTTTCTACTGCTTTTTGATCCCGTAGATAGTCATCGATATGTAGAGAAAATGTAGACTGTAAGAACATGGTCACCCGAAGATTATACAATCTGTTACTAAAGGATAATATTATATATCAATTTTGAATACATAACATAATTTACTTACCGCAAACCAGAGTCGATTTTTAATCATTACTGATTTAAGTTGCAAAATCTAAAACACTTTGCCTTGTTACAGACTCCTTCAAACTGTTCCTCCTGATGTCTTGGCAAAAGGAAAGGCCATAGCTGATTCTTATAGTTCCCCAGAAGAGGAGCAACCCGAAATTGTTGACCCGGAACTGAAGCAGTTAGAATCAATTCTATGATGTTTTAGTCTTGATACCACTTCATATCCAGAAGAATTCAAGAAGCTTGAGCTTTCTTAATACCAATCTGTAGCTATGCAACTATGAGATGTGTTGAAAAGCAGGGATGTATATGTGTGTGTATATATGTATATGTATTTGTAAATTCAACACCATTATCTTATTAGGTTCAAGTTCTATTTGATGACATTATTGTGGATTTAAAAAGAAACTGGCTCTTGAAAATTATATATATATATATATATGAAATTGTATCCATTCACGATTTTCTAATTAATATAGTTTTAATAATATATGTAAAATTATTGATATATTGCCTCAATGTTTTTTAAAATATTATAAAAAAAAAACATTAACATTATTGTGTTTTTAATAGAAATTGTAAATATTATATTTTAAAATTTTAAAATAGCAATTTACGCAACTATAATATTAACAAATTCTAATTTTGTATCATTTGTAAACAAAATACTAAAGATCAAAGTTCTTTAACTAACTCAATTTATGTGATAGTTTCACTTTTGAATATTTGAGATGCTTTGTTTCTTTAATTAAATTTAATAAATTTATTTTAAGTAAAAAAAATATTGAACGAGAAAATTGGCAAGTAGAAATTTAAGAACAACAAAGGTTATTTGATTGATAAGAATTTATTATCGATAATTATATCCCTTTCTCATTTTTATACATTAATATTAGTTTTACTAATCATTCTCATTTTATACGATTCAAACATATGGATCCGATTTTCATCTAAAATCACAATCTTGAGGCTATACATTTTCATTCTTGGCAACAAATACTCAATAAAAAAACAATAAAATAGAAAAAATTATATAAAAATGAGTATTTGAAATAAAAGAAACATTTTTTACAAAGACAATCATCAGTATTTATCTTTATTAAAAATTTATTTAAAAATCGCATTCAATTCAAACGAGGCCATTGTTCATGGGTCCGGGGTCCATAGGGATGCAGGAATGGTCCACTTGACTTGACCAGATTGATGCGTTGGCTTTTGGCAGTAAATAAAATATTAAAAAAAAAAAAAACAGATTTGATATTTGTTGATCCCAATGAAAGTTTTCTATGAGTTTCACATTCTCATTTTTCAGCTTTTCCTTTTCCCTACAAAGTGAAAAGAAAAAAAAATAAAAAAATCTCTCTTTATTTAACGTGACGATTAAAAATTATAATTAAAAATAGGGTAAAATATAAATAAGACGGGGCTATTTGAAAAATCTTTTTTTCTCCAATTCATAATTTTCTTTTCTAACTTCGTTGAACTTGTTTGGTGTTCAAGATGTTTTGGAAGTCTCATTTCGGGGGGGGTATTGAAAACTTTGAGGGGGAATCATCAATAAAAAAAAAAAATAAAAATAAAAAACATACCTAGTGTTTCAATGTTAGTAAAATCTTTATTAATGATTTCAAAGTTTTGAAGTGACATTTATGTAGAGCCTAAAATGAGGATTCCAAAACATGGGATAGAACATTTTTTTATCTAAAAAAATCTTTTGATTTTATTTTAAAGGAGAGTTTATTTTGAAAAAGAACGGGTGCTTTTTTATTTACCCTTAAAAATATTTCTTATTTGAATATTTCTTTCTCCAATTTCCAATTTTTAAATTATCAATTTTAGATACGAAAGAGAGGGAGAATAACATTTTTTTACTCTAAAATCTTTTGAAAACTTTTATTTTTAAAGAACCTACAAAAAATCTCATTTTCCTCAAAAATAGGTTTTAGTGACAATTTTTTTTTCTTGAAAAAGTTTTAGTAACAATTCAATATGCATACATTTTTATATTTGGAAAAATTAAAAAGGTAGCTTTAATTTGAGTCCTTGAATTCTCATGCCATTGGAATCCTCCTATGATTTACTTACTCTTCAATTATTAATTAGTTTACATATAAATTGGTATATATAAAATAGTTTTGTACATCAATTTAGTATATAAAAAATAATATCAAATATATAATTATTCCATGTAATTGGAACATAATTCAATTGATTAGTTTCTTGCTCTCTTCTAAAAAAGGTATATGTCTCACCTCCAATTCACCATCATCATATGGCTGCCGTGGCCTAAAGGCCGAACCTGACTCGCCTCGGGCTCAGCCCGAGCTCGACTCGAAAGTCAACGTTTGACGGGACGGCTCGGCTTGGTTCGTTAATTGTTTGGATTGGATATGAGCCTCCATTTTTTTGAACAGCGGCTCGTTTGAGCCTCCATAATGCTGATCCAACGAGCCGACTCAAGCTCGACCCAAATAAAACTTGCAATATTTATTCATTATTTAAATAAAATTTTATATTATCACCATTTTAAAAATTTAGATAAAAAATTCTATTATAACTTAACAATAGAGTTTATTGTAGTGATTCACTTTATTCTCAAATATTCATGTATAGAATAATTAATAAAAATATTTATTTTTTAAAGTTGATACTTTTATGTAATTACTAAATAGGATAAAATAAAATAGCTAAATTATTTAGCGATAAAAATTGTTATTAAAAATAATAAGTTTAATATGTTAATTTTGTTAACACTTGATTGTTTCAAAAAAAGTGATTCAAAAGTTATACTTCATTGGTTGTTGAGAAAATATAATACAAAAATGAACTTATATGGCCAAGCTTGGCTCGATGAGCCTAGCCCATGAACCAAGCTGCGAGCTTTAACATTTTAGATTGGGCCGAGTCAGTTTGGCTCGATCAAAAGTAAAAGCTCTTTGGGCTCAAACCCGAGCCGAGCTTGAGCCTTCTAATGTTGGGGCTGATCCCATTGATGATGGTGACCTCCAATAAACAATATCTAAAAAGAAAAAGGAAATATAAAAAAAAAACTTTTCCAACTGTAGATATTCATCTACCTAGGTTATTTATCAAATTAATTTAATTTACATCACAATGGTATAATAAATTAACTCTTGTACTATAGATCTATGAAATAATGTATGATGCCAATTGTTTATGCACATAGGAATAAACTTGCATGATAATACTGGTAATAAAAGTATATTTGTTTTGTATTTGTTTTTGAAATGATGACTAAGTACGTATATATTTTTAAAATACTAGATAGAAATAAAAATAGACTAAAAACATCAATGAAATTTAGCAGATTTTTTCCCCGAAAAATTTAGTAGATTTATTTTACACGTTTTGGTCCCATTGCCTTTAATCCATTAATATATATATATATATATATATAATATATATATATATATATATATATATATATATATATATATATATATATTATAGTTTGCATAAATCTACATTAGCAGATACTAAATTTTAAACTAATTTGATGTATTAAATAAATGACCGTAAAATTATTGGAATAAGTTATAGTTTTATACACTTTTATAGACAATCTCTTTTAAACAAGCATAAATTATCCATCATTTTGATATTCTCTCAAAATTCTTATGAACAAAAAATTCTTCAGTAAACAAACAATTAAACTTCATTAATTTTTTTTTCTAGATGTTTTGATATTCATACATCTCTATAATCGACTTGCATCAAAACAATGTTCCATTGTTTTATTTAAAAAAAAACCACGTCTTGTATTTTTATTAAAAATAGCGACTTTTAAATATATTAAACCCTAACCAATCTACTTCATATTTCGAAATATATATATCAAAAACATTATAAATCAAAGAAATGAATATAAATGCAAATTAAATTCACATCTCAATAATTTATTTGAAAAATGGTCCAAAAAAGAAATTATAGAGTTCCCTGCTTCAAAATAATTTAATAAAAAGTGGTCCAAAATAGGAAGGAATTCTATAATTTACTTCCCAAGCAAAAATATGTTAGGTCCTAAAACTCTTAAAAATTTCTTCACCTTCCCTTCATTATTCTTCTCAATAATTGCTGTTTAAATCCCTACAATTAATATAAAAACTAACAGACACAGGAAGCAAGAAAGTCAAACAGAAATTATCCTACCCAATAATTTCGCATCTCTTTTATTTATTTTATTTGCATTAAAAAATCATATATTATAATTATTGAAAATGGTTTTACCCGACATTTGGTTGCATTAAAATAAATATAATTTAAGTAATAAATATTTTAGCATAAAGTGTCATGTCACGTATGATTATTATATATTATTTCATGTGGGTCTCATTTAGTTTCACATTACACCTTCTACGTGCTCCATCACTACTTTTCATGTACCTATTTTGTATATTAATAAGATTTTATTTGATAATGCTTTTACTGCATGCATCTTATAATAATAAGATTATTAATGTGTAATATATATTCATTCAAATTTTGCATGACACTGTACTAAAAAATATTGCATGACACTTGACTCAATTATTTTGATCAAGTCTAATGTTAATATTTTATTAGATAAATATTTATTAAAAACATTATTTTTCAAAATGAGTTGAGTTATCCTCATAAATGAAATGAAAATCATCATTATAATAGATATTTCAAGATTTTTTTAATGCATGGAAAAGACATGCATATATTTCCATGATTCAAATTAAAAAAATGCCATTGTTGAATTATGTTGATTTCTTCATATATGTATCAACATAGAAGAGAAAAATTAATCATATCTAAACCAGCCAATACAATATGATTATTATAATTTCATTTGATATTTACCATTTAAATTGTAAAAATATTTATTTTTAGAATTTTTACTATTTGATCTCGAGCAAGATCGAATTGAGAACTTTTGTATAAAAAAAACTGAATTGAGAAAATCGATAAACTCTCCGTAAATAAATATAAGATAAACTTGTATGTTTCCCATGAAACACAATATTATTTATATTAGTTGATAATCAACTATCATAGATACGAATAATAAATTTATTATTTTATTTTTTTCTATCTTCTATCTCTCGATCAAAGACCTTTTCTATAAACATTGAGATCAAAATGAAAGAAAACTATTTTTTTTTTAAAATCCAAATATTCACCTAAAAAAAAGGGAAAAAGGGGATAGAAAAGAAAAGAAAAGAAAATGAAGGTTTTTAATAGATGAGGTGGAGATGCTAACGCAATATTGAAGCAAGAGGGTCCAACTTTGAGAGTTGAATGCAACATCCATTTCCAGAGAAAAGGGATAAAAAAAACAAAAAACAAAACACAAAGCTTTATTTTTCTTCACTTTTCTCTATTCCCATGGCCCTAAGATCTCTCCTTTTTCTTTTCTCATTTTGCTTGTGATTACGATCTCGAATCTTTTCTTTCTTTCTTTCTTTCTTTCATGACTGTCCTTAAGAGACCCTCTTGTTCGTGTCAGTTTTCCTATCTTGAGAGTTTGTATTCAATGATCAAAGGATCCATTAACACATCCCCACCCTCTTCTTTTTCAGAAAGCTACTCACAAAAATATTTAAAAAACACTAATCGATCTATTCACTTTTTCCTTTCTCCCAAAATTGTTGTTTTTATTTTCACTATTACCTAGAAGAAGAAAAAACTATAGCAATACCAACACATGGTCCTCCCTCTAATTGGTCTTATTTTGACCCATTTGGTCCAACAGAATCTTATTATGAATTGAGTCCAAAAATATTTCAAGAGAACCCGGTTTCAAGATTTGAATATTCCCTCTAAATGTCATGTAATTAGATTAAACTCTTGAGATATCTGATTAAATTTACTTTTACCCATTACTTTAAGCTTTTTTGGTTTAGTGGTGATTTAACATATATAATATGGCATCAAATTAAGGAGTCCTGAATTTGAACCATTGTAATGATATTTGCTCTTTATTTATTAAAAATTTCACACTCTTAGGTCTAGTAGTGATTTACATATTTAATGTAAACTCATATATATTTGATTCTACTGTAAATGCTTAGTTCATGAACTTATATATACTCCCCTTTTATCTATGTGTAATTTATTTGCCCAACTCAACAAAAAATCCTCTACTCATTTTTTATACGGGTGAATGTCTAGACTGATTTGCATACAACTCGATTAATCTCACATGACAATCACATGATTCTACAATACTTGACATTAAAAATTAATAGGATATAATATCTTAAATATGTTGTCACATATGAACTTGAACAATGATCACAAAGTTTAAAAAAAAGCCTATGTGACTACGGGATCAATCTATGATTGATTTAAATCTTCAACTCAATAAAGAACAAAATTCATCCAATTGCCAAATTTAAGGTTCCTTTCATCCCAATATAAGCAGCTTATGGTTTTCTTAACATTTCCATTTGTTTTAAAGCTTAAACAAGTATATATATTATATAACTCGAATCATTACAGAAAGAAAATATCAAACTACAAAAAATTTTGAAAATAATAACAAGAAGAATTTGGTTTTGGTTGATAATTTGATTGAAATTAAGATTGCATTAACAAGCCTTTAGCAATGGCACGATTTTTTTCAACATGGGTAGTTTCATACACAGGAAGCTCTTGACTATACTGTCGCCGGCCGATCAGTTCCAGATGGTCTAGCTCAAAAAGATCTGAACTCGAACAGCTAGCACCGTCATCGTCATCGTCGTCACCATCGCCATTGCTGTCATTAACTTCTTCTCGAAAATCTTTGTAACTTTGGATCAATTCCCTGGCCTTCAAATTCTTCTTCTTCAGTATTTCTCTGGCTACATCTTCTACTTTCTTGCTCTTTTCCACAAGTGAGAATTTCCCATCTTTTTCCTCTGTTTTTCTCGTTGGAAAACGTCCGATCTTCCACGCTTTCGGTATCGAAACCGGCATTAAACTCGAACCATCGTCTTCGTACAAACCCTTATGGCCACAAGGTCTACAATCTTCATCTACAATGACACTAATTGGACAAAAACGAACCGTCCTTTTTACCTCATCCCCCATTCTTTCTCTTGAAGAAGCAGAGTACTTACTCAAACATGATCTCGTAAACGAAGAAGCCGATGAACAAGTCGATTCTTCACCTGACCTGAATTTCTTATCTATTTCCATAGAACTTTTCGTCTTTTTTGAGTTTCCAACCGTGAAGAGGGAATTCAGTAAACCAGCTAAACGACCCCCAGGAGAAATTGGTTGCTTTAACTTCTTCAAATTACTCGATTTCGTCTTTGGTGTCTGCGATTCTGAGGCAGAATTGTACTGACGCATTTCATCGAACAGTTGGTGTTCATTCTTTTTACTGAACAGAGTTCTCTGTTTTCTCTCTGCCTTTTCCGTCCGAATTGGCTTAGGTTTCGACGGAGCAAAGCACGACCGGGTTCCGAAACCAAAACCGAACATTGATTCCGTGTCCGACGAGGAAAACCCGCCGGAGCTGGAATCGGAAGAATTGGAATTTGAGCTGAAAAACAGAACATCACGATCATGGTCATAATCGAAATGGGTTTTTCTATAAAGTTCTTGTCGTCGATTCCATTTCTCGATTACACAAGCCCGTCGAAGATTCACCATTTCCGCCTCTTCGAAAGCTCGGATCTTTACCTGTTTCTTCACCGTCTCTGTTTTTCTGTAAAACTTCAATTCATCGCCGGTTTTCTTCTCCCCGTCGTCAATGGATCTGTAAATTTCATCAAGGAGACTGGAAGAGAAAGATGGTATATTCCTTTCGTATTTGAATTCTTCTTTTTTCATATTTCTCTCCCATTTCTTCATCCTTAAGCTACAGCAATGGAGGATTCTGATACAGTTTTAGAGAGAGAAGGAGATGGCACGCGTTGAAGACGAAGGGGAGGGAGCTTTATAAAGGGAGTTTAGGCGCGTGAAGCCACTTGCTAATGCCAGCTTGGCATTTAGTGACGTGGCAATTAAATTCACTTTTTTTTAAATGTTGTTCCCAAAATACCCTTCGATACGTTCCCACGGAGCCGTTGATTCCATGGAATCGATGATGAGATAGAATCTGGTGCGGAAAGATGTACAGTAATATTCGTACATTCAAGAATGATAAACAGTGAAACGCCGAATTATTAATGGATAAACAGTAAATAACGATATAATTTATTTTCTTTTGAAGAAAATAAATAATAATACTATTGAGTTATAATAAAGTTGTTCTAATATTTTTGGGTAAGGTTGGTTGTGGTGTGGGCAATAATTTTTTCTTTATTTCGTCTTTTTTATTTTTATTCCAGTTTCACGATACTTGAATTGAAAACTTTTATTACTTGAGAATAATATATTTTCTCTCACTTATAAAAATTTAGACTAAACAATTAAAAACAATTTTTAAAAGTTAGGCACAAACCCTTGATCAATAGTATTCCAACTACTCAGAATATCGTAGAATAATTTTTTTTTTTAAAGACAAAATTTTATAAAATAAAAAAGAAAAAAAGAAACCCTACTCTGATAAAAACATAAATAGTACCATTATTTGTAAAAAAAATGACATATTTTACTACTACTAAAAATAATTACAGCTTTTGTTTTATTTATTTCTTATATAAAATCAGGTTCCTTCATATAACAACACAACAACGAGAAGTTCATATTTAATAAATTTATTTGAATATAAAAGTTTTTGGGTGTTTGTTTTATAATTGGAATTATAAATTTATATAATTCATTTCAAGGATGTTTAGAAGAAAAAAGGTGGGTTTTTCATTAACCTAACTCATGTTTATATTGAGTAGGCTCATGAGTTTTAACTAGTAAAAAAATGAGGGTTTGTTCATCTGAGAAGAGTTCAACAATGCAAAACCTTATTTATATCCATCTACCAACATGGCGAAGTCAAAATTAATTTTATGGCCTGAAAAAAATTCATAAAACAATTAATAAATTAGATAAAATATACCAAAAATTGAAAAATCATTAAAAAAAAATCAAGCGGCCAATTGTTATCTCTCCACTGTTTACCGTATCCAGTCTTATTTACCAAGCACAAGCTACATTTATGAAATTCATATATGACACATCTAAACATAGGTTACATAAAATCTAAACTCGACAACTTCTCCTATCAAACATATCAAATTAACTATGAGAATCCATAAATATACATAAGTGAACTAATTTTTCAAAATTTATCGTTTAACTTACAATTGATAAATTCAGACAACAAATATAAATCATGGCAAGCTCCTTAAACCTACAAAACCCCTTTACATAGTTGCTATAATTTGTTAGGTGCAGAAGCAATTGTTAATGTCTTCCACTTCTTATTTCTTTGAAATATAATCAAGTTTAATGAGCACCGTACTAAAAAGATAAGTGCAAACCAAAGTACCATTCCAAATCATTTGCCACAAAAGTAGCTCTCCAAATGCTATTGTATTTTTAAAATAATATTCTCTTCTTTATTTTATAGGGTAGGGCTTTCTTAAATATGATGTTTTTATTTATTTTAATTAAAGATTTGATTAGGATAAAAGGCTAGATAAAGGGCTTGATGCCTGATGGTAAAAAAAAAAAAAGATTGAAATGATGATACAAAGGGAAGAGTACGTAATGGGTGAAAGTGAAATGTAGGATGGATTTTAACCAATTTTAATCAAAGAGTGACTTCTCTCACGCTTCTCTAAACAAAAATAGAAAAAGGAGCTGTAAAAATAGTTATTAATTTGGACATTTTTTACATTTTCAAATTTTATATGTATTTGAGATTATCTCAAAGTTAGATGTAGATCAGGGCCGTCGTTGGCATGGTGTAACTGGTGCGACGGAACAGGGCACCGAAACTTTTGGGGCCCTAAATCTTGAATTAAAAGTTTAGTATTAATAATATATAAATGAAAATTTATTCTAAGTCACGCTGGCTAACATTCTTCCTACAATATCTCTATATTATCCGTCATTGTGAGTTGAGTTTGATCCCAACATAAGTTCAAAGTTCAATTTTTATATATTTTTTTTATACTACTTTGATAATTTTATGTCATTCTTTTATTATACTCTTTTATTGATATTGTGTTTTAATAAAAAAATAATGTTTTTTATATATATTTTCGTGTTTTGTTCTATATTAGGAATTATATGATTGGGGCCCAAATTTTTATATATCACACTGGGCCCTTATTTATGTAGGAACGGCCCTGATGTAGATTTTTTATAAATTTAAACTATTTTCTTTTCTATTGATTATGTCTTTATTTTTTTAATTGATAAAAGGGAGGAGGAGGTTTGACAAGTGTGGGTTCAAACCTCCCCTCATCATAATTATAACTAGGGATGGTAATGGGTGGGGTCGAGGATGCACTATATGTCCCCTTAATCCGCGGGAATTTTAAATCTCTATACCCGCCCCTATCCTCTAATCAAAGAATAAGGGGCGGGTTTGAGAATTCTCGTCCGGGGATCGGTTTCCTGCAGGGAAAACTCTTCGTTTTATATTTTAATTCTTATTCAAAAAATAATATAAAAAAATGAATTGTATATTTAAAATATACAATTTTGAGGAAAAAAAACATAATACTAAACCTTTTATAATTTATTAGTTAAATATAACCATATTTTGTATATTTTTTACAATAAATAAAGATAAAAGTGAAAAAAAAATTCATAAGTAATTATTAAAAAAATTGGGTTCGAGGTTGGGGGCGGGGAATGTATTCCCATACCTGTACCCGAAAAAAATCAAGGAAAATTTCCCCTTAACACTGACATGTGCTCCGTGGGGAATTTTACCATCAATAATTATAACTTAGTTTGGTCTGAAACCAATTAATTAAAGACTCAATGTTTTGTATTGGCAAGGATATCCCCTAAAAAGAAGTAAATTGACTCAAATCACATTTTTAATACATAATTCTATTTATATCATTATTTCTAGTTTATAACTGAATTAAAAGATTTTATAAATTATTGACATCAAACCAATAAATTATTGATTTAAAAAATATTATTATAACAGTTTAAACTCAAATTTTTTTATTATAATATTATATTAAATATGTTAAATCACCACTAGACTAAAAACTTAAATAATGGGTCAAAGAAAATTTAATCATATATCTCATAGGAAAGTTGATACACAATCACAACTCACTATTTTTAAGTTTTCAATTTCATCATCAGTTAAAATTAGTCACATATTCAAGGGCGGATCATCCACCTTTTTAGGATGGGGCAATTGCCCCCTCAATTATTAAGAACATGAAAATTTTTATGTAAAATTTGAAAAATTTAAGACAAAACTTTAGATTTGTATGAAAAATTTAATAATTAATGGCTAAAAGACACATAAGAGATAACTATATCATTATATGTATCAAAAATACAAAATAAATTCTCAATATATATAAGAAAAAGGTGATAGATAATAATTGGACACCATTCGAGAGAAAAAAAAAAGACAAAACTTAACTTTACAGTTTTCCACATCAAAGGTGATAAAACAAAAAATAACTCAAAGTAATTTGAACAAAATATCAAATTCTTGTCTTATTTATAGAACATTATACACCCAACAATTTGAAATTGTTGTGGGATGAAATTGCACCTTGAAATTTCTTAACTTATTCAAAGAATGCATAACTGGTATGTCTACGTCGCGTGGAGTGACAAAACTATGTTGCCTGAAAAGATACGTCGACATCTACGTCACACACCGTCAAGACAACACACTACATCCGACATGTCCTATATATTAAATTCATTACATACGTAGAACATCTCCATTTTTACGTAACAACAGGAATAATTGTCACACACTATGAAATATGAATAGTTCACAAAAATTGAATAAAGTTTCCCTCAATTTTATCCAATATTCTAAAAGAAAATTGATACACAGTGACAGAAATTCAGCACACACGTGTGGAAGTAATGAGGAAACCATTTGAGAGGTCTCCAAAGCTTACCCTTTGCAAAGGCAATCTATCCTTATGTGAGAAAGAGATATACATGAAAATCAGACAATACCTCAAGCCAACGAAGAATATCTACCATATAATCACATATATAAAGTTGGTTTCCTACTTTAATATATGAAGCCCCATTAATTTTTTTTAAGGGCTATACTTCGATTTTACATATTATAATTGAAAGTTTAAATCTTATTTAATCATAAACTTTTATATCTATTTTGTTTTATTTCACGATCCTTCAAACTCCTGCTACTAATGTTTCATTTTTTTTGTAAAAATTATTGAACGAGAACACCTCAACTCAAATAATTATAAATCTACACAATTACATGTTCAAAGTTATATTATAGCAATTCAAGAGTGTCAAACTCTCAAATAGATTCGAGATTTTTGTTAAATTCTTTCAAAACCTAAAACAAAGACGTTTTTAATATATAAGAATCAAAACGAAAAAGGTATAAAGATTAAGGAATTAAAAAAAGAATTAAAACCTATAATAAGAAATAGAAAAGAAAGGTGATATGATCTTCTGCCTCCATTAGAGTTATCAAGATCACATGGTTTAAAAATTCTGGTTGATTAAGATGAGGACATTGGGTATGATGGGAGCAACATCTAGAGCCCCTTTTGGGGGTAAGAAAACGCCTACTCTTTGAATGGTCTTTGATTCGGTCGGCTAATCTTAATTCTTAACCCCTTTTTTCATTCAGATTCTATGTTCTAAAAAAACAGCTATGGTGCAATAGTGTAGGTGGCTTCCACCAAGCAAGTGTTTTAAAACCTATGATATTTTTTTTATGTACTTTCAATTTCAGCATTACTCAAACTTATTGATTTTAAGGGATTGATACCAACAGGTAGGGCCAATCCCCCCTTGTGCTACTCAATGGAATTGTGTGATTTTCATGTGTAGGTAGGTGTCTCGAGGGTGCAAATAAAGTTTCACATCAATTTAAAGTTTGAAAGTGAGGAGGGTTATTGATTCATAAGTCAGTAGAATATATTTATCGATGTGAGTTATTTTAGATTGATTAAAAATAATAAATATGAAATTCATATTTTAAGGGGTTAAATTAATTACTAACCCAAAAAACCCTTAGCGGTTAAAGTTTTTACCATGCCCCCATTTCCTACCTTCGTTGGTTCTCCCCCTTTTTATATTTATTTTTTTTAAATTTGCTTGATTGTGGTTTGATTTTACAATCTTTCCTTTTTAATAATACCATATTTTCTTTTTTCTTTTCCACTTTTAGATCTTCTTTCTTTTCTTCTTCTACGGTTTCTGAGATCCGGGTTCAACAATTGGAGCTTCCTCAATCGTCTAATTATGGGTCGAACTGTTGTCTCTTGACATATACAAGCAGGTCTGAGTTTCTTCAATTCATCAATCGATTTTTTCTATAGCCCTTTTCCACTCTTCCAATTTCATAAAGTTTGATTTTTATTTCTTTCTGCTCTAACATTTTGGTTATTCTTGCACGTTTTGATCTTTGTTATACGGTTTGTGGAAGAATCGTGAACCCTTTTTGGATCGTTCGGGTTATTGCGAATGTTATATTAAATCTCAAAATTTGATTTGAATTGACTTTCGGAATTTCCTCTCTCTTTCAATCGAATGAATTTTTCCGGATCTAATGAATTTTAAAAGCGTTATTTTGTTCATGAATTTTTTCCGATCTGAAGAATTTTAAACTGTTATTTTTGTTCAACGTTTATTTTTATTCTCTATTTACATATCTATAGAAACTTTGATCTCTTTTTCATCTCCAATTTTTTTCTCTTTCGTTTTCTACTTTTTCTCTGTATTTTGTTGGAGGGGACCGGGAATGGGGACATTTAAATTTCCAAAAAAAGTTTACTAAAAGTAAATGTTTTTAAAAAATTAATTTTTAATTGTTTATAAAAATTTGACCGCTTCTCGGCCACCAAACTTATGTTCTTCTGGTTTGGTTTTCTGGTCATGATTCAAATTCATTGCGGGGTCGATTTAAAATGGCGGAGGTGATCGTTGTTGTGGCTCGTGTTTGTTCAATCGAGGAAGAAAGCAGAGGGGTACGGGGTGGTCAATAAATGTTTCTAACGATGTTTATTTTATTTTTATGTTTTTAAAATTTGTCCTTCCAATTCTTTTTCATCTCCAATTTTGTTCATTCGCTATCTCGGGAAGGACATTTAATTTTCAAAATAAATGTTTCTAAAAGTAAACTGTTATAAAAAAATTACATTTTCAATTCCAATGAACTTTGTTTTCTATGTATTTTATAGATAAGTTACTTTTAGTGAAAGTTTATGTTTATTCAATGTTTATTTTGAAAGCCTTTTTACATATGTTTTCAAAAGCTGTTTCATCAATTTTTTATCCAAATCAATTTTAAGTGCACATTAATAAACTGTTACTTTTTATCTTTGTTTTTTTATGGATGACGAACAAGAAAAGGCGTTCGATTTTTCCATGAAGAAGAAGTCGAGAAGGTTGAAGATCAAAGTGAAGTTTGAAGATTTTTATTTTATTTTTGTTATAGTTTTTATTTTTATTTAGATTTGATTTTTCCATTAATTTTGTAAAATTTAAGGAATTTTATAACTTTCCTTAAATTTTACACAAATTAAGGAGAAGTTAAATCAGGGGCATGTTTGTCCTTTCACAATGTAATTTAATTGGCCGGTGGCGGTTTTTGGGTACTTTTGATATTTAATAAAAAAATCCGGTATATTTGATATATCCATTATTTTTTTGGTTATTAGTGAAATTCACCCTAATAAATATTGGGACAAACAAACTCTTACGTTGGTTAAATCAAGAGATGATCATAGATTTGTTAGGATAAGGTAACATCCTCGGGAAAACGAAGAACAAAATCCAAGAAATACTACACTGTGTAAAGCCATGAATGAAATTCTCTTCAAGAACTCCAATACACCGATCTCATCTTCATATGGTAGAATAATCAACTTAGTTATGTAACTTTCCTTTTATTTCACTTTATATAAAATAGTAAAAATGAACCTTTGATTTGACTTCAATGTAAGGGCAATATGAAAGTTGATTTTTCATACCAAATTCAAAATGATTTAAAATAAAACTTAGATTTTTTTTATTAGTATTCGCTTGAGATAACTTTTAAGTGTTTAAAATATTTTTTTAATATTTATAAAATCGTTTTTTTTTTAAATTTATTAACACTTTTAAACCCTTTAAAAGATTATCTAAATGATACTTAGAAGTGAAAGAAGTGTCAGACAATCAAATCGTCTCTGGATCTTAGTTAACCAAGACAAGAGATGGTAAAATTCCCCGCGGGTTAATAGTCCTGCGGGGCCCCGACCCTATAGGGGCTGGGAATCCCCGTTTTATAGGGTTAGGGTGAGAAATTTTCCATTGATTTGTTATAGAGTACGGGTATGGGAATACATCCCCCGCCCCGACCCCGAACCCGATTTTTTAAGAATATCTTATGTATTTTGTTTACTTTTATCTTTATTTATTGAAAAATATATGTAAAATATGATTATATTTGTTAGTGGAAAGGCTACATTGTATTGAATCGGTGTAAATATTGAGAGTATTACATTAGTTTATATAGAAACGACAGACCTAAACAAATAAGGTAAATGAGCTAATTAAGTAAATCAGAGACAATTACAAATGCAAATAAGGAAACTACAAATCAACTTAATTCTAGGCATGATATATTCTAACACCCCCTCTCAAAGTCAAGTTAGTCAACTTGAGTTTGCTAAAACGACGAACATGAATGGAATCTGAATAGAGGCATTGAACAAAACTCGAAGTTGCAAACACATTTATTGAAAGGAACCAATATCGAAACGGAGACGTTGGACGGAACAGGCTGAAACAGAACAGAGTACAACAAATGTACTGACAGAGGCAACTAGAAGCGAGCACAGACAATCTAAATAGATTCAGCAAGTGAGATGAAGAAGGCGTAGACAAATTATGACCGACGAACAACAAATGAGTAAACCATGAAAAACTAAATCTTGAAACGAATCTAAAGACAAAAAATGAGAAAAAGCATATGATAAAAGCCAGGGTGCATTGAGCAATATGGAAGGGTTATTGTAGTAGACAGGTGACGCAGGAAAGGAAAGGAAAAGGGAAGGCTTGGGTAGGATACCATGTTAGTGGAAAGGCTACATTGTATTGAATCAGTGTAAATATTGAGAGTATTACATTAGTTTATATAGAAACGAAAGACCTAAACAAATAAGGTAAATGAGCTAATTAAGCAAATCAGAGACAATTACGAATGCAAATAAGGAAACTACAAATCAACTTAATTTTAGGCATGATATATTCTAACAATATTAACTAATAAAATATAAAATGTTTAGTATTACGTTTTCTTTTTGACTTAAAAATGTATATTTTAATTTTATATATTTTTAAAATAAGAATTAAAATGTAAAACGGGAAATTTTCCTCGTGGGGAACCTGATCCTCGAACCCAATCCCGACTTTTTAATTAGGGGATAGGGTAAGGTATGAGGATTAAAAATCCCCACGGGTTAGGGGATGAGAAGTCCATCCCTAACCCCGCCTGCCCTGTTGCCTTCCCTAACCAAGACACATTTCTCTTTACATACATATCCAATAATTTTACATATCCTTCTAATAAAAATTGAACGGTTAAATGATATTTAGTTATTTATTTAAAAATTTCTTGGATATTTTTAGCATTACTTATATATGATTTACTTTATTTTAATCACTCATTACTTTTTTTTAAACAATCAATCAATATTTAAGATAGTCATTGATTATATAAATCAATAAATAGATTACTATCAATAGAAGTTTAGAAAATTATATTTATAATTATTTAATAAAAATACATCAATTTTGGGGAAAAATTAAAATGGCACTTTTTAGACCTCCATTTTAAAGAATAGCCCATTTTTAATATTTTAACATTATAGCCATAGTGGAAGTAAGAAATTACCAAAAACCCCCCTCACATCAAATCAATTTTTTTTAAAAATATTTTCTCTCTCCTCTCTCTCCCTTTTCTTCCTTGCCGGCATCCTTTTTCCTTTTTCTTCTTCTTCTTCTTCTTCTGCTTCTTCTTTTAAATATTGTCATCTCTCATTCTCTCTCTCCACTCTCATCTTTCCCTCTCAAATATTATTTTTCAAAATTTCCCCCCATTTTCCCCTTCTTTCATCTATTTATCATATTCTCTCTCCCTCCCCCTCATTTTTTTTATTCTCTCTCACTTATTCTCACATCCATGACTTATTCTCCTTTTTTTTCTTTCAAAAATCCATCATTTTCATATTCTACAAACTATCCATCAGACATGTCTTCAGATTTTATATATTCACTATCTCCTCTTTCTCATTTTTTTATGAACAATGTTAACTAGTTTTTGGTTTTTCTTTCTCCTCTATTTTTTTTTTCCAAAATCTTAGATAATCTTGAAGATCTAAGCCCTGAAGATCGAACAAAGGTATTGTTTTTCGTTCTTAGATAGTTATTCTAATATACGTAAATTTTGTTGAAGTATACTGTAATATACGTTATATACGTATGTCTATTTTGTTAAAGTATGTAATACACGTAATATACATAACATTCGCAATATGTAGATTTTTTGTTCCGTATTTGGTTTTAATATGCAGATAAATGTATATTATGTATACAAGACCGTAATAGTCATCTTTGTCTGTCCGCAGTGTACTATTATGTGTCCATATCAAGTTTTTTATAATGTTATGTGTCCATATTAAGTATATTATGAATATTATGCATATGAGGCCTAATAACCATAATATGACATGATTCACAGCGTACTAATAAGATGACATGTATATTATGTCTAATTACCATAATATATATATTATTATCTTCTAAATTTCAAGATTTACATTGTTTGTTATATTGTTTTAATATTCTCAAAGTATTATCTACAATATTTGTAATATACACGCTCTTTCATCATAGCTATTTTTTAAATGTATAGTTATGTAATATATGTAATATACATATACTGTCTTTTTTTTCCAGGCCACTATGTTGGTTACTAAAATGTACATTCTTTAATATATATAATATACGAAAAAATGACGAGGGATTGATGTACACACACCCCTTTCTTTTATGTTCTGTTTTTTTGTTAGTCGTACATTATGTAATATACGTAATATTTATTTCCCCCTTCTTTTATGTTATGTTTTTTTGTTAGTCGTACATTATGTAATATACATACTATACATAATTTACAGTTCTTTTCGTCTATTTGCATATTACGTATTTTTTTGTATATTAAGTATTGTGTAATTAACATTATTTTGTTTTTCATTTGCGATTAAATAACATGAATATTATGTACATTACGTACATCTTCACTTTTACTCAAATGCACTTACGAACCGGAGGACGATATACACAATATATCAGTTGTGTATAACAATTTATATGAGAGGGAAAACTATAAATAATATACTAAAATGAATATACAAAATTGAATTAAAATCGAAATATGTAGTATAAAATAAAAAATAATAAATAATAAAAATATACAAAATATTTTGAATATACTAAAAAACTATGAACAATATACCAAATATACCATAAACTGGAAAGAAAGAATGTATCGGAAAAAAAATACATTGGAAAAGACAAAATGTCAGAAGAGTCAGGATATACATAATATACAGATGTATCAAATTGTCAGTGGTGTCAGACTATAACTGACATACGGAAAGGGACAATTTTGATATATTAAAAATTAAATAATAAAAAGTGGTTAACCTTTTATATTTTCTCTTCCCCTGACCATCTTGTTAAATATGAGGTCTAAGAAGGCTACTTTGATTTTTTTCCCATCAATTTTTAAAAAAATCAAGCGAAATTTCCTCTCTTTTTTCTACAAGAGAGCTGCCCGAATTGACACGTGAAGCACTTACTTCTCTGTTCGCTTTAAACAATGATGCATATTCCTGACACGTGCGTCTTAAAGACCTCACACGGTCACATTTTCGGCACTTACACTGTTGCTAATTCACTCTTTTTTTTTTTTTAATATGCATTTACCAATACATTCTAGTGACACAGTTAATTTTTTTTCTTAGTGTTTGAATCTTTAAATTTCAATATTTTTTTATAAGAAAAAAGAAGGTTTTTCTTAATTTAAATCATTTAAAATCGATTCTTTGTTTTGATTTTTATGTTTTAATCATTATAATATTTTAATCTTTAAACCTTTATTCATGGTAATTTAATTAACATTTACATTTGAAATTTTGCCATTGAAAATTAAAACAAAAATAATATATATATATATATATATATATAAGAGATAAATGAATTTGATAGATTTTTTACCACATTTTTTTAAATTATGACTTAATAATATATTTGTTTTGTATGACATGATTTTTATGAGATTTTTAATATTTAAGAATCGTTACATTTAAAAAATTATAAACACTAAATAATTAAAAATCAAAACATAGATTAAACAGTCATAAAAACTATAAAGACTAAAAATATATTTTAATGTCTAAACATTGTTATAAATCTTACATAAAGCAATAATTACAAAATCTCGGAGAAGAAGATTTAGAAAATTAAGGATATTATATATCGTTTTCATGGTCTAACTTGTCTCTTAGCATGGAAACATATATGTTGAATGAAATAAATACTATTTGAAATTTATATTTGACATTGACAATATTTAAGGTACAAGAAATTTTCTGATTTTTTTAATTTTTAATTTCAATAAGAATATGTCTCCTGATGAGTGTGAAAGGAGGGCCATTGAGTTACGTGGACTCTCTATCTATGTCTCTCTTGCATCTTCTACTCTATTTAATAAGACAATTACCTTATTCTATAACACCCACCTACACACGTTGCTTCCCCTGCCCATCTATCATCACTTTCAAATTTTGGATCATTTTATTTTATTAGAAAATTAACATGTACATTGTATGTGAAATAAATACCATTTGTATATATTTTATATTTATTTTAATATATATATATTTTTAAAACGAGACTTATACAAGATTCGGCGACAGTTCGATAGAAAAACTACCAACTTTGATTTTAATCTTTGCATATTTAGTTTATTCTTTTTTATATATATTTTCCTTATTTATTTTGATAATTATATTTTCTTATTACAACATAAGTATCGCAAACTTTCTAATATGTTATTTATTCACTTGGGTTGAGAATTTTTGTGTGATTATAATAAATTTTCACTTCATATAATTTCTTTGATGGGCCGTGTTTTTCTTCGATTTAAATTGAGTAAAATAATATTTTTTTTTTAAATACGAAAAACTCTTAATTCAACAAGCTCAATCTCCACACTTTTATGAAATTTTAACTTTAATTAATTTTTAAATTGAGTAAAATAATAAACAAATAAAATACACCCCAAGACAAAATCTAGTGGACGTTCAGTTAAGATTCCTTCGTATCATTCCCTAATTCAGGTTTTTTTTTTACTCATTCTGTCAGAAACTTGCTAGCATTGTTATAGAGACAAAGATTTATATATCTGATTAAAAAAAAAAGAACGAGGAGGAGAATATGGCACTATATTTTATTCTAATTAAATTTTGCCCCATTGCATTGCGATTTCTTGGGATTAGATAAGAAGGCCCTGCCATCGCATCAAGAGACTGCAATATTAATAATGTGGTCCATATCCCTCACTCCAATCACCAGGAATTGGATTGCTTTTATCATCATGTGATTCCCAGAACCATCCAGTGGGTGTGTTGCACCAAAAGTGGTAAAAAGTATAAAGACACCTCGTCGTTTGCGGGAGGGATGCTCTCTTTGTATAGATCTTTTCTTTATCAAATTGTTCAATACTAATAATATGTTATAAATTAACTTACTCCAAGATCTAATTACGTGTAATATCATAGTGGTTCAAATTTAGGATTTCCTATTCTGATATCATGTTAAATCATCAATAGATTCAAATAATTAAACTCTTGAGTTAAGACAAATTTAATCATTTATATATATATATATATATATATATATATATATATATATATATGTAAGTGTATTAAATGTTTGTTTTATGTAAAAACTCTATTTAGATGTGTTATAGAGATTAAATATGATAAATAGTCTTCTTTGTGTATGGAGAAAGATTTGAGATTTCTTGTGAGTATTTAACAAACACATACGCTAAAGAAAAACTTAAAACCATAATATTAAACATAATTATGAGCTTGGCTAATTAAACTCCAATCCACCTATACTAAATGCAATACTATAGAACACCACTCCAAAAATTTTTATTAAACTAATAAAAACCAGTTGATTTGACATATCATAATTCAAATGTCACCAATCTCCTCAAGATTAAAAAAATCAATTTCTTTGATAATATCTAGCTAAATCATCAATTCTCAAAACATTGGTCTCAAAATTAATTAAAACCCTTATCTTAATCAATTTTACATAATTAAAAAAAAAAGGATTGAAAGAAAAGAAAAGAGAAAAATGAAAGAGACATCATATGGGGTTTGGTCGGGATCCCAATGCAAGAAGATGTCATTGGGATTTGAAAAATCGCTGATCAAAAAAGAAAAAGGGCAAAAACAGTGCTCTTTTCCCAACAAAGCCCAAAGAGGTTTTGATCAGAAGCATCATCTTTCAGTCTCTCTACTTTATTATTTTTTCTATGACCAAAACCAAACCAAACCAATCCTGTCTGCCCTAAAATTTTGCGCATGGTTCTTGCGCCCACGTGCACTGGCATATGGCTCAGTCCCCCTCTTTGCTTTCCCTTGGTGTCTCAATCCATCTTCACGTGCCATTCCCCATCTCCCCTTTGGAATGAATGAATTGTGCCTTTTGTTATATGCCTATTAATTACGTCCCCTTTGCCTCTTTCGTTTTCTTTTCTTTCTCATTTGATCTAACTCATCTTCAATTTTAAGCTGACCCCATCACTTATTAATGTGGAAATGGGCATTGTACACTCAGGGTGTGTGGTGGAGCCGACCGATGACTCGGTTGCGCATTTCGTCGAACACTTGGTATGCGCTTAATCGATATTTTTGGTTTTGGTCAAGATTGTAGGTTGATTGAGGATATGAGAAAGATTTTGAAAGTCGGTAATGAAAATAAAAAAACAGTGTCGCTTTCTTGTTAACATCTTTGTACTTAACATGTTGGATTGAATTGGATTCGGACTTTAAGAGTAGTTGTCATGTACTGTATTGTACTAATGCGGATCATGTCGACCGTAGTTATATTTAAATTGCTCTATGGCTTCACGATCTAGTAGATTCGCTCTCTACTCAGAAATTGTGTTTTGTTAAAAAAATAGAACAAACTAATGATATACACATGTTTTTTGTATTTAAAGCTTAGATATTATTATCATCCATGAAGGAGTATAATGGACCTAAAATATTTCTAAAACATCCCCATTAGAGATTTATTTCATTTTGATAATTTTGCTTAAAAAAGCATTCAAATAATTACTAGTTATTAAATTTTATAATCCATTTAATAAAAATCGAGCCTCGTTTTTTAAATCTGATATCAAAATTAATATGCGTACGTAATTTCAAACATTTATGTACGTAGATATTTTTTAATTAAATTTTAACAATTTTTTCATCAAGTAAATTATCTATCTAATTATTATAATTTTTTTAACTAAAACACAAATTTCATGTTTGTAATGAAATAAACCATATCTTTTGTAGGTAAATTTTAGATTATATTCAAGGTTTCTATTTGGAACTTGTAAAACCTTGAGAGATGAAAGATTAAAAAAGAAATTAATGATAAAATTATGAAGAAAAAATATTTTTAATCTTAAAATTTTACTATACAATAATTAAAATAGTATAATACTTTTATGTGGATATTTCTTCCTAGGGTAATTTTCATAACTACCATTTTTATGATTTAAGTTATCAAAAGTACCCTAATGTTTTTAAACTTTTCAAAACTACCCTAAAGTTGACAATTGGCTACAATTGATTGGTGAGATACCATAACTAACTAGTAAAAACTACCAATTAAGGGTAGAAAAGCTAATTTTTAGGGTGTTGAAAACCACACTTCATTAAGGGGTATTTATGATAAAATTTCCTCTTCCTAATAAACATAAAACAGCGTGCAAACCATTAAGCCGCCAAGAAAGCCCAGCCCAGCCCAGCCCTTTTTCTGAACTCGAGCCCAGCCCATAAAGGAGCATACAGATCATGAAGACCATCATAGGTGCTTGCGAAGATTTTGGTCTAATATTCCCGTCTCTTATAAATATTAAATTTGTGGATATAAATTTAGCAAACTGATTTTTGTAGATGGGGAAAGTTAATATGCTTGTGAATTTTTTTTTTACGTAAAAATTGAATTTTTTTAATATGTTTTCCCTAATTATGTAGATGGAGAAAACTCATTCAATTAAAAACTAGCATATAATTATATCACCATTGACAAAACTACTTGTCATTAAAATAGAACTATTTAAATTGGACACATGTTTTTATATTAAATTTAAAAATATAAATTGACATGTCAAATAATGTCAAACATATTTTTTTCATGACCATTTTGATTAAGAGAGAAGACAGAGAATTGTAAAGATACATATTTTTTTTGTGGATATTGATTTTTCTGTTTATGGGTTTAGATAGAATTAGAACTATTTTAGTTTTAGAATTTCCTTTTTTATTATCCGATTTTGTAATTAAAAATTGAGTATCTTTGACGTTACGATTATATTGGACATTTGTTTTATTTTGATGTTTATGTTAACTTGATGTTTGGTGATTTTCTCACTATTTTATTTTAATAATTTATAGTTATATTTTAATATAAATATTAATTACTTCATTTATATGAGTCTTGAATTTTAATTTACACAGTACAAAAATTTAGAATATTAATTAAAAGGGCTGTGCCATACGTTTGACTAAAAAAAAAAAACAAAACACACAAGAACAAAAATTCAAAAATTAAAAAGAAAAAAAAAACCGTCAATTCCCCAACGGTAATTAACTACCCTTTTCCCCTCGCGCCTTTTCTTCTCATCCTCTTCCATTTAAATACCTTTCTTCAACTTCTCCAATCATTTTCCGACAAATAAATCACCGCCTACTCATATTCCTCCTCTCTCCACGGCGGCGCTTTCCCCAGCGCCGGCCGCCGTAGAACCAAAAACGAACCAATCATGGCAGATCCGAGGAACATTGTTCCATACAAAGATTCTTACGACAGTTCCATCGATGCCAGCATTCTTAATTTCGCCGAAGATCAAAACCCGACACTCGCTGATTTACAGGAACCGGTTTCGGCAGCGGCGGAGGAATTGACTCCCCTGTCTCAATTACTTGATGTGGGAATTCATGGGGTTGGGACAAGTAGTAGTCCGTTGGAGAGTTTGAGTATGGTGGAACTGATGTATCATTTTAATTCTTCGGAAAGGCGTGATTCTGAAGCGGGTCATGATTCTAGTAATGTTCATGGTGGAGGAGAAGGAATGAGATCGAATGTCGGTGAAGAGGAATTCGATACCGAAATGCCGGTTCCAAGTGAAGTTCAGTCCAGGATTCTTACTATTTGGCCTGTGACCCCTGTTCCGTTTCTGTGTAGTTGCTGCCATGTTCTTAGAGAAATTATCCATAGCAATGGTTGTGGTTTCATTTTGTTTTGTTAAGAGTACCGGTTTTTCTACTTAGAAATAATTTTATTCAATTCACTTTAGGGTTTGAAAGTATTGGTCTTGATACTGATTCGACTCGATCGAGTCGTATCCGTCTTAATATGTAATGGGATAAGAACAAGAAAACTCTATAATAACTGAGTGATTCGTTTTACATCAATCATGACTTAGACCGACTCGGTTTGAGAATTAATTAGGATAATACTTGGATGTATCCTATGGTGCAGGCATGCCTTCATCCTTAGAAAAAAGGTTTAAAACTTTTAAAAAATAAAACTAATGACAATTTTTTAGTGTTGGTCAATTTTTAAATTGATCTCTTTTACCTATCACACGATATCGATTTGGGTCAAATAATCGTATATGAATCAGAATTGCAAATGGTGTATAAAAGGGGAGAGAAAATGGTTTCTAATTAGACTTTGAACCATGTTCGTTAATGAAATAAATCTCATTTCAATATTATACAAAGTGTTTTTTTTTTTTTTTGGCAGGCATCAACAGCAGAAAATTGGAGATTCATGGGAGACTAGGAATGATCTGCCATGCAATTCTAGAGCACAAACCGATCGTAAATATCGATAATTTCGGTCCGCAGTACCAAATGTTCGAGTAAGACATCAAATTTCCAAAGTTCGTTTCAATCATTTTTATCAAATTTTCATTAATTTTTGTGTTTGGTTTTGGTGGATAAAGTTTCTGTGACAAGAGCTCGGAGGAAATAAAGCAGTTTATATTGCAATATTGTCTGAAGCAAATCTTAGAAGATTACAATATGATGCCAGATCCCATGTCAAACTTCTATGATGCTCTCTGTGTTGGAATGGATTGGTTTGAGAATCTTAATACTGATGGCTTCTTTCAACTTTCTCCAGACAATTCAGGTTTTTTTTTTCATTGTTTGTTTTTAAATATCATCTCTCAAAATGGTTATGATTATACAATTTTATTTTATTTTTTTGGTTTTTTTTAGTTAGATATTTTGATCAATTTTGCAGAAGAAGATGACATGGATCAACCTGATACTGAACATGAGCCTACTAGGCCTTCATTGGCTGCCCAGGTTCATTTCTGTTTCCCCATTCTCAATATTAATAAACCTATTAAAAAAAAAATACCCTTACTTTTTGATGTGGTTTATTGTTTGTTTGATTAAAAATATTAGAGGGGGCCACATATTTATTAAAATACTTTCCAGGAAGTAGGTTAATTACATAATTAGTGTTTAATAAAAAATGTTTTATACCATAAATAAGAAAATAGAGTGACATAATCACTAGATAAAAGACTTGTTCCAGTCTATCAATGATAGATCAACTACACTCAAAGATGCATTCTATATACAATAACTTTACATCTCATTGATGTGACGCTGCAACGTGTAAAAAAGAAAGTAAAAATTGGTGGAGTTTTACTAACGTGTCAGCCTTATTCAATAATTTCTATGAAAGCCCTTCACTTGAAAATACTATCTTTGTAAACTCATCTTAAATATAGTAAACAATACACCGATGATAACGAGACAAATATAATGTAGTTATGTACCCATAAATTATCGAGTCTATATTTTTAGATATGTGTCGGGTTAAATTTTTGTTCAAAATATTATCATTCAATGAAGGGTGTTATTTAGGGGCTGGAATCCAAAAAAATAAAAAAAATTGGATTACAACCCTAATTAACCCTTCAATGAACCTCGAATATTAATTTTCATGCATGGATGGTTGACTAACACTGAGTAAATGGTTGCAAATAGCGCAGAGGAGAAGAACAGGGAAGATGACAGTGAACGATGTATTGGAATATCTTCATCTCCCAATCTCTGAGGCTTCTAAGAAGCTAAATGTATGCAACACAGTTCTGAAGAAGATTTGCCGCCGCAGCGGACTCAGTCGATGGCCTTACCGAAAGGTTTCGTTATCGTTACGATGATCTGATCTAAAAATAATGAGAGATTCCATGAGACAGTATTGATTTTGTTATTATAATCTTTCTTGGTTTGCAGATACGAAGTTATGAGAGAAGAATAGCAGCATTAAGAGCTAGTATGAATTCAAGCTATGGAGATACTAGGGCAAGAGCTGAAGCTGAGATTCAAAGGGTTCAACGAGAACTTGCTGATTTTTGTGCTGGGATTAGAATATGATAAAATCTCTCTTTATTTGGGATCTATGAGATTTTGTATTTTTGTTTTGGGACTACAGTTTCTGCATTTTATTTTATTAAGTTTAATTGTGGTGGTCATTTTCAGTAATTATCTATTATAATTGAATAAAATACATTCATTAGTTCTCTCATATATCTACAAATTTTTAGTGGAGAGATTTTCATAATTTTACCTTAAGGACAAAACTTACCTCCCTCCCACTCTCTTAAGTATTATAAATTTAATAAATATTTATATAATATTCACAAATATATCATATTTATTGAACAACAATCGATTATTAATACGATTTTCTATCCATCAACAATCAAAGTCAATTATCGAATTATATAAATTGATGAATATATCACAGTCAATCAATCATTTATCATGTCAATAAACGATTGACTTGTATTTTTTTTTTAAATTGACATATTTATAAATACGTATTAAATATGATATCCTTATCCTTATATTTATCCTTAATATATAAAAGGAGGGATGTTTGACAAACATTTTTAACCTATTATACCCTTTTTAAAATTTTGAAATTACTATACATGTCATTATATGTACTTTCATTTATATTCTTAGACTACTAAACCCATTTTTTTCATCTTCAAATTTGTATGCCATTTTTCATATACCCTTAATTTTTTTTTTGAGTTGTAAAAAATAATAGGTTTATTTTGTAAAGTAAAGTGATATTTTATGCATACTGATCTTAGCATTTTTTTTCTCCTTTTTAATTCTTTTTAATGTAATAAGATTAAAATATTTCTCAAATGAATAAGAAAAGGTCAAATTTTTTTAAATAAATTTTTAAGTTTGCTTTGTAAAGTGACATTTTATGCATACCAATCCTAGCATTTTTCTCACTTTTTTAAGTCATTTTTTTTATATAATATTAAAAAAAATAGTTAAGATTAAAAAAAGACGACAAAAAAATATAATTTATTGAATTATTAAGGGTATAATGTTATATGATATTTAAATAAACTTTAATTTTTTTAATAAGAAATATTTAAAAAAAATTTAAAATCAAACAGAAAAACTAATATAATTTCTTGAATTATAATTAAATTATAAATAAATAATTTAGAAATGAATAAATTAACTTAAAAAAAGAAATGTATATTGATTCATAACAAATGTTTATTCTTTATATGGTAAGTAAAAAATTAATAAATAAAGAAGTTAAAAAAATTGCCTAAAAAGAAAATCAACTACATATAATCTATTGAATTAATAAAATATACAATAATTTAAATCTTAAATAGAACATAATAATACGTTTAAAAATTGAAAAATTAATAAAACAAAATTCATTTGTTAAAAATTTATAAATCATAGAAACATCAAACAAATTAAAAATGTTAAATCTTTAAATAGTTTTATATTAGAAAGAATATCATTTGCAACTCACGTGGTATTATAAATGAGTAGATTACAATTTTTTAGGTACTTTATATATACTTGGCCACAAGTCCCCTAATTTATTTCAATCACATGACTGTTGCATCTAAAACTACACTTAATAAATTTGGGCATAATCAATTGTCTTGACTATCCATATAATTACGTTTTAAAATTAGTCACCCACGAAAATCTTGATATTTTTTATAGGGTAATTATCATAACTACCACTTTTATAATTTAAGTTATAAAAAATACTCTAATGTTATTGGACTTTTTAAAACTACCCTAAAATTAACAAGTGGCTAGAATTGACTGGTGAGATATTATCACTAACTATGTAAAAACTACCGGTAGAAAGGAAACTATTTTTTTTATTAGGGTAGTTTTGAAAACCAAATTAAAGGGTATTTATGATAGTATCTCTTTTTTATAAGATAAGTACCACAGGCCCAAATGAACTTGTTTTGTTTTAGGGGAATTTTCATAACTACCCCATTTGAAAAGTTAGTTATCAATTTAATTAAAGGGTATTTATGATAGTATTTCTTTTTTATAAGATAAGTACCACAGGCCCAAATGAACTTGTTTTGTTTTGTTTTGTTTTGTTTACTTATTTATTCCCGTTTTTCGTAATTAAATAAATCGTCAGTTAACCAATTAATTTACGTGTTCACAGATTAGGTCCACAGAGGTCTCGCCATCTCAGCTGGGCCCACAAAAACTCAATGTCTGGTTCATATCATGTTTTAGCACTGAAACGATCAATTTAGGGCTCCATTTCCTCTTTCTTGCCCCGAACCCAAACCCAAACCCAAACCCAAACTCGGTTTCGCTCGCCCCATATCCTAAATCCGGACTTTTCCCCTTTTTATCCAATTCCATTTAATTTTCCTTTTCTCCTCCGATTCAAATCCGTATTCCTTCCTTCCTTCTCTCTCTTCCTTCTCACCCTGTCTCTCAGAGAGAGGTAAAATATTCTTCTGTTTTTCCCTCCTTTTCCTTTTGATCTATTCTTCGTTCTCCCTCTCTCTCTAAATATCCCTTCTTTCTCTCTCTATTTATATTTTTTTCATAACGATTTTGAGTTGTAATTGGAAAAAAAGTTGAGAATTTTGAGCTATGGATGGAGGTGCTCCGTACAATCCACGTACAGTGGAAGAGGTTTTTAGGGATTTTAAGGGTCGTAGAGCTGGTTTGATTAAAGCTCTTACTACTGGTATACAGTTTTTTACTTTAATTCGTTTTCAAGTTTTGACCTTTTTGTTTCTGATGATGATGTTTCTTCTTTAGCTTTAGAGGGGTTTTGTAATTTTGAATTTTGGTTCTGTTTTTGCAGATGTTGAAGAATTTTACCAGCAATGTGATCCGGGTTAGATTTTATTACTGGGTTTTATTTGTTTTTAAATTATTGTTTACATATTGTTGGAGAAATATGTTGAAATGATGCCTTTAAAAAGTGATTTCTTTGTTTATTGTCTATAATCTGCGTATATAACTGGGATTAGTTTCTAATTACTTGTAATCCTATATGGCAATGCAAAGATTTGATACATAAGTCTGTTAGGGTTGAATTTCTGGTTACTAATTAGGTTTAGTGTTAGTTTTGTGATATAATTTAAGGACAGGTTCTACCGATTCAAAAATCCGCATACAAATATAATTGTTTAGAAATAACTATGCTCATCATACCAATTATCTTTTTGGCATTTCACCCTATTTCTCATTGTTATACTAGTTATTTGTTGTCAATTTCCCATGAAACTTTTGTTTGAATAATATTTTGATTTCCTTAAACTTCATAATTACAGAGAAAGAAAACCTCTGCCTTTATGGATTCCCTAGCGAGCAGTGGGAAGTCAATTTACCTGCGGAAGAGGTGCCTCCAGAGCTTCCGGAACCTGCACTGGGGATTAATTTTGCTCGAGACGGGATGCAAGAGAAGGATTGGCTATCCTTGGTTGCAGTGCATAGTGATGTTTGGCTACTTTCCGTGGCGTTTTATTTTGGATCTAGGTTTGGATTTGATAGAACAGATAGGTACTCGTTCTTCCATCCTGGACTTTGCGACATTTTTTTAATGTTGCAGCTGTAGGATGTCTTGCACTGGCTAGAGTCAAGGACTGGGGATGAGCTTCCAAACTCCATTGAGCTTCAGCTGTGTCTCAGTCTTTTCATTGTCTTAAATAGTTCTTAATCTATATTGCCCTCTTTTAAGATTTGACTCTTCCATGCACAGTTCATTCATACGCTATCATAATTACATCAGTCAGTAGAATTGCTTCTTTTAAAATTTTAGATTTGAGCATCTCATTTCTTGTTTTCTTTGGAAACACTTGCTACTGGATTTTTTTCATTTTTTTTATTCAGCATGTTATTGAAATAGTCAAGGAATTTGTGAAAGGGTTACAGGTGCCACCCCAAACTGATGTTTTTATCGTCTAAATTTTTGAATGGTAATTTAAGGTTTGTACGTCATAATGTTTTGGTTCAAATTTGTCATCTTCTCATAGGGTTTTGCTATATATTATTTACATTTTTCCTCCACTTATATTGCATTGGGGGTTTCCAAAAGGAGTTGACCTCTTGATATGTCTTTAAAAGAATTTATATATCAATATTGGCTACCCTATAGCATTTGTAATGTAGTGTAACATTGACTTGTTTAAAATATTAACATCAATTATTATAATGTTCTGGGGTAAATTAGACTTCATCATTATGGTGGCGAGGATTCTTGTATTGCTTTCTTTGTTTTGCTACCCGTTTAGCTCTTAATGTAGGATGAATGGCATCAACATGCTGCTTATTGTGGTTTCTCCCTTTCAACATGGCTCCAGGGTCTATAATAGTGATTTCATGCTTCTGTGACTTTTGTTGCAGGAAACGTCTATTTAATATGATAAATGATCTCCCAACAATTTTTGAAGTGGTGACTGGGACGGCCAAAAAACAAGTTAAGGATAAGTCATCAGTTTCAAATCATAGCAGTAATAAAACTAAATCAAATCCCAAGGTTTGAAAGAATTTCTATCCCCCTTTCTCCCTTCCCTTAGTTTTTCTAGCCTCTTCAGCTTAAAATGATTATAGACACAGGATGACTTGTACTGATGTTCACATTGCTGTAATGGTTTAGCTGAAGCTTAGCATACAGGAGCCAGTCAAACTGAATAGTGACTACTGTTGGTTTTTTTCCGCTTCGTATGTGATTTGACCATCATGGTGGCAACTAATTATGCATATTTCTTTGCCATATGCAGCGGGGTTCTGAACCCCAATTAAAAGTTCCAAAGGCTGTTCAATCAAAGGAAGAGGAAGAGGAAGGGGAAGCTTTGGAAGAGGACGATGAGGAAGAGCATGGAGAAACGCTGTGCGGTGCTTGTGGAGAAAATTATGCATCTGATGAGTTCTGGATTTGCTGTGACATATGTGAGAAATGGTTCCACGGGAAGTGTGTCAAGATCACCCCAGCAAGAGCAGAGCATATTAAGCAGTATAAATGTCCATCTTGCAGCAACAAGAGAGTTCGATCTTGATGTTTACATGAAGAAGGTGGTATTTATTAGCAACACCAAAACCCGAAAAGAAAAAAAGGGAAAAAAGAAAGAACTAAGAAGAGATGTTGTTCTCCTTAGAATCTCATAGTAGACTGCTAATTGTGTATTAGGGATTAGTTTAAACTAGGACAAGTATGCCTTAGGTTGGAAATTGCATTCCCTTGCCTTTGAGGACTTCTTTATTTTTGTGATTTTATGAATGAACTACTTGTATTCTGCATGTGGTGTAATGTGTTATTGTCAAAGCTTATTATATTCTACTTCAGAATGGCGGATCTTTTTTGTAAAATGGTCATTTTATTGAAAGTATCTAGGGAACAAATTGTCCAAACGTTCATTTTTTTTTAATTATGAAATTGGGTTTCGAAAACTTGTCTTTGACTAGTCAAAGAGATTCGTGGTTGAAGACGGTGGATGTTAAACACATAGTGAGGATTTGAATTTCTTAATATTCATAAGTTTTCATATCAAATCGCAATGAGAATAATTATCTATATAAATTTATAAATCTTATCAAGTCTTTTCATCTTTTTAATGTGATATCAGTAACAAAATTCAAAACTCCTATAAATATACGTATTAAATCACACTAAACCTAAAAAAACTTAAATAGTCGTTCATTTAAAGTTGATCTTTATAATAATTATCAATAGCATCAACAATATTTCTAATCGTTCAAGGGATATATGAGGGTCAACACCCAAAAAATTCAAGTATTTTTTTCTAATAAATATTTCCAGTTTCATTAAGAGATTTTATCACTTTCGTAATTGTCATTGTTCTCGCAGGCAGATTTAATGGACTAAGGTAATAATATATGAAATTAATTGACATCATGCAATTTTGAATAATGAAACATCCATTTATTTGTTAATGTTTTTGTATCCATCATATGAAGAGTTGGCAAAGGATTATTGGTTGGTTTATTTTTCAAGTTTGAATAAAATAAAAATTCAATGAATTTCAGAACAAATTCAAAGTTGGTTTACAAAGAAATCGTCAAAAAAAGGAACTGGCAAGAAATAATTTTTTTGTCCAAATAAAATAACCAAAGTTTGTGAACCAAAATTATATATTTATATAATTATAATTATATATCAAGATTTTGTGAACCAAAATTTGAACATCCCATAATGGCAAGCTTGAGAAGTAGACTTGAAGAAGCAACAATTGAAGGAAGTGTCTCCCTCTTGTTAGAATTGCTCCGACAAGATCCTTTGCTACTTGACAGAGTCAATCTCAATGAACTCTCTGAGACTCCTCTTCATATTGCTACTCTTCTTGGTCATGTAGATTTTGTCCATGAGATTCTACGACGAAAACCTCGGCTCGTTAGAGAGTTGGATTCACAACGATCGTCGCCTCTCCATTTCGCGGCGACAAAAGGGCATCTAGAAATAGTAAGGGATTTACTACAAGTTGATGCAGATTTGTGCTTTGTTTGCAATGAAGATGGAAGGAATCCGATACATCTTGCGGCGATGAAAGGTCGGGTTGATGTCTTGGTCGAACTCATCAGAGCTAAACTGCTGGCTGCTCGAATTCTTGTGGACTATGGGGGAACCATATTGCATTTATGTGTCAAGAACAATCAGTTGGAGGCTCTAAGGATATTGATTGAACACATAAATGATGTTTCTTTCATCAATGCTAAGGATGACTATGGCTTCACCATCCTTCATTTAGCAGTCTCCAACAAACAGATTGAGGTAATTATCTTTTTTTTTTTGTTTGAATGAACCACCAACATCTTCTTTTCCTCGTTGGATGTCCCGAATTCTATTTTGATTTGATTAGAAAAGCCGTGTTGTGACATTATAAAAAGTAGAACTTTAAAAGTAAGGGTAAAATACAAGTAAAACCCATGTGATTTTAGTCAAATGAAAACACACCTCCAATAATTTAAAAATGAAAATTATATCCTAATAGTTTTAAAATTATGCAATTTGACCCTTCCTCACTAATGTTGATAACTTTCTTTTAATCATAAGTTATTCGATTGAATTTCGATTAGGATTTTGAGCTATATGCACTGATCACTTCAAAACTTCAAAATCATCAGTAAAGAAAAGGGTTTGTGACTTCAATCATACCAAATATTTTGATGATGATAACTCTTTTTAAGTGACCGTAACGTAGATCTCAAAATAAGGATTCTACAATATCTTTAATCAAAACTTATGACCAAAAGAAAGTTAAACGAATTAGTGGGGATGAGTCAAATAACATAATTTTGAAACTATAAAAGTATAATTTTTTTTTAACCATACAAGACAGGGGCGGAGCCAGGAATTTATTTTAAAGAGGGCAAAAACTATATAAGATTATTTTTAATAAATTTAGAGGGGGCAAAATATATAAAATACATTAAAAATTCTATCTTATACCTATATTTTTTCATTTTTTGCATTTAAAAAACCATTTTTTAAAAATTGGGGGGGGGGGACAACTACCCCCTTAGTCTATATGTGCATCCGCCCCTGATACAAGATATGGTTATATTTGACTAAAATTACGGGATCTTATTTACATTTTACCCAAAATATAAATTATCAAAATATTATACCCAAAACTAGGTATTGGTTTAGGGGTTATCTAAGTTCTGATTATGGTATTGATCACCACAACTCAATCATATCATTTAATTATGCCTCAAAAGGCTAGTCCAAGAGTAGATACAACGGGTTGGTCAAAGTTTTAAGCATAAAGAAGGGGATGCCCATGATTCAATCCAATCTAATATTTTAAAAATTAGATATACAATTAGTAATTTTAAATGTAATATTTATCATAAAATTCAAATATAAAAATATGCAGAGCATTTTAACGTTAACTTAGTAATCGATCTTTAAAATGATTTTCTTAAATAAAGCAATAAAAATTATTATTCAATTAACGAAATTAAATTTATAAAAATGATCATTTTTAATATATTTTTTCTAAAATTGACCCTCCTTAGCCATGAACTTGTTAAATTGTCCGTCTTGTGGATGAATTTTTTTAATGGTTTATCCTTGTAAATGAAAAGATATATATTTTTTAAAATACATTACAATTTTTTTCTTCTATTAAATTTAGATATCTCACCTACAATTGTTTGACTATTACATTTAGAGTTAAGTTATTATTCATCAATATCTATTACTAATTCAATTTTCACTCATTAGTTAAGCATAGATGATTTGAATATTGTTGTGTGAAATCGTGATACGCAAGTGCACGTAGTCAAACAAGTAATAAAGTGATAAGAAAGATATCGTTCCCACGAGGATTAGTAGATTGAATAGGTGTTTAACAAATAATTTAAAGAAAATAAAGACAATGATAAATTGGGATGATCTGATTTATGAAACTAAATAATTAAAATTACGGAATTGTGCAAGAACTAAATGACTAAATTCTAAATTAAATATGGAAAATAAATACGATGGTCTAAAGTGGCTTAAATTACTCCTAAAATATGCAAGAATAATAAAGTGATGAAACTATGTAGAGATGAATGGTTGGAAAATCAAGAATCCCCCTAAAAAGTCTTAGAATTCACAAATGTTGCAGCAGTGCTGTGGCTGTGCTGCAACATTCTGCAATAATAAACACACTTTATATGCAAGCAAACCCTATTATTCACGTGACTTTGTCAAGCCTAGCATGATTCTAATTCATAATCCAATTTAAATCCTATGTCTAGGTAAAATTAGATTAAGGAATATGTTTTAGTGTTCCGGTTTAGGCCTTAAAGTGTAATTACATATGTCTATGCATTACCAAAAACAATTTCAAGAATCGTTAACCCCTATCAATCAATGTTCTTCCATTCAATTTTAACCTTTTCAGAATTAAAATTAAACTAAGCTTTACTTAGGTTGATCAAGCATAAGCAAAGAGATAAGAAATATCAAACTATGGATTGAGCATAAAAAATTGAATTCATTAAAGCTTGTGAAAAACTAATTCCCCTTAGGGTTCATCTATCAATTCCAACCTAAGAAATTTAGTTCATAATGAAATTCAAATAAACAAAAGTGTTCTTCAAAAATAAACCTAAACCTAACATAATCTAACAATGGATAATGGAATTCTAAAGAATGAAGAAAAAGAAGAGTAATCTAAATAAGAAGGAGAAGGAAATTCAAACGAATCTCCATGAAGAATGCTCTTTTTTTCCTCTCCAAAAGTTGCTGCGTTTTTGCCTCTCTTCCTCTTTTCACGTTCAGCCACTCCTGGTTTTTCACGTTAAAGTCCTCCCAGCTGCTGCCTTTTCTTTTCTTTTCTAGGTTAATCTTCTCTTTTTCTTTGTTTTGGGCTTGGGCTTTTCTTAAATCTCCTCAAAATTGCTCCTAAGATGGACCCCAATGATGGGCTATTTTTTTCTCACTTGAATCAGCTGAAACGGGCCCAAAAAGAGACTTTTTTAGGGCAAAAAATCGTGATCTGCACTGCTGTCCAGATTCTGCCCAGTGTGCTGCAGTACTGCCACAACACTTTTAAAAAATCTGCACTTTTTTCCTATTTCCTGCATGAAATTTGCAATTCTTTTAGGACTTTCTTTCATTCAAATTGACAAAATTAAATACCAAGAGCCAAGAACAATCCTAAATATACTTTAAAGTGCTAAAAACCCGAATTTTCCCAAAATAAGCTTTAATAAAGAATGATTCTAAATGAGTTCAAAGTGCATAAAATATAAGCAAAGTTCAATCAATTAATTATCACATAGACATTAAAATAGGACCAAATAACTCTATTTTATAGAGTTATCAAATATTGTTTTATATTTTTAATTTTTTTAGATTGGTTTAATTATTTTATGATATAATTATAATTAATTCAGATTGAGATTTTTATTATTAGATTTATTGAAAAAATTTGAATGAGAAATTTTTTGAATAGGAAATATAATAAAATATTAGACGTAGAAATTTTATTATGTACACAAAGCAGAAACATGCTAAAAAAACCTATATTAACTAAGAAGATGAGTTTACCTTTTTCTTTTAAAAAATGAAGAATTATTTTCAAATTTTCCTACATTGTGGAGACATATTTATAATTAATAAAAATTTCTTAATATAAATTTACTTTTGAAATGTCAAAGTTAAAAAAAAATCAGCTACATTGATCTAATTAAGTTTAGTAGAATAAAATAATTGGTTTTTAATAAATACACGGTTTTTAATTAATTAAAACAATTATTGAAGCGATCTCTTATATCATTATTTCTAGGTAAAATTTTTTTTGCCCCCCTTGAAAAATTTTCTAGCCTCGTCCCTGTTTGGATGTGTAGGAGGTATGAGTTTCATAAACCTAGGTTTATATAACTTATGTTTGATAGGTAGTGTTAGTTTGAGTTTTGGGGTAATTTTTAAAATAATTGTAGTTTTTAAAACATATTAGAAAAATGTTGTATATATGAAACATTTTAGGAAAACATGGTAGAGTGATGATGTGTCTTTATCTAATCAATTTCTTTTAGCACATCAGCAAACTACAACGATTTTCTAAAATGTTTTAAATGTTCAATATCTTTCTAATATGTTTAAAAAACCAGTATTATTTAAAATTCTAATTTAAACATTAATATTTAGATTTTATCAATATTATCCATGCAAATAAAATGAAATTTTATAAGTTACTCATCAAATATATCATTTTTGACATGGATAGAGGTAAAAAACAGTTTCATTTTCATATTATGTGACACCGAATTGAATAGATCTTAAAAATGATTGAATATATGATGTCAATTCAGTTTGTATTTAGACAGTTTGATCTGATAGTTCCACATTTTTTTACTATTTTTTTCTTTATATTTTAAAATTTTAAAAATATTTATAATTATAAAAGTTCAAGAAAAAAAAACATTAATTTGATAATTAATATATTTATGAATAAAAATATGTATAAACTATATGATTTAGTTTGTTCAATTTGATTTGATTCCGCTTAATATAAAAATTAAACTGATTTTTACCTTTATGCATGTCAACAAAATGATGAATTTGATGGAAACTTTATTAAAATTCATTTTGATTGTAAGTATAATAGTAATAAAATCATAATATTAACATTTACATTAGATTTTTAAATAATTGTTACTTTTAAAATAAATTGGAAAAACGTTGTACATTTGAAACATTTTAGGAAACCGTGGTAATGTACTGATATGGTGAACAATAAAGAAATATGGGTGAATACCACATCTACGGTCACATCAGCATACTATCACAGTTTCCTAAAATGTTTTAAATGTACAATGTTGTCTAATTATGTTTTGAAAACTATAATTATTTTAAAAATAACCCTGAGTTCTGTGTTATTTAATTATTTTATGAGGGGTTAACAAACCTACCAACAGTACTATCTAAAACCCATCTAACAACATGGGGTAGGCTATTGATGCCCACCCCACCCAACCCTACCCTGTCTTCCAAACACCCCCAAAAGTTAATCTAATAGGTTAAGCTCAAACTCAATTTGAAATTGATCCAATGAGCTAGCCTTATAGGCTCAACTTATGGTTGGGCTAGTCTAATCCTACCCAATTAGTGGTTTAGGCTGGTTGAGTTTGGGATGCGTGTTTTTCTTGTATTCTTTCTCGAATAAAACTTACCTTCTCACAAAGGGAAAGAGGAGTTTAATCATTTTATTTTTCCTGTTAAAGTAATTCTATTGGATCAAGTATATTAGTAGAATAGACCCGTCCCTTATTTTGGGCCCTCGATATTTGGGGGTCCTGTTCCGTCGCACATGTTGAACATGCTCAGAGCCGGCCTGCTTCTTTTGATAAAAAAGATATTCCAATTGCTCTCGAGTTTATCTCACAAGTTTTATAGCTTTTTATGGAGAAAACGTCAACTCTCCTACTCATTGATTCTAGATCAAATTTGTTGTAAGTTTTTGATTGATTACATATATATAGATTCTTTTCTTTTTTATTTATTTAATTCGTTTGATGTGATCTCTCCATTGTGATATTGTAATATCTTATAAATAGATAGTTGGAGCATTTTACGAATATAACAATTTTTAATAATATTTATAAAAATAGAAACTCTAAAATATATTTATAAATATAATAAATTTTGATCCGGTGATAAATATTGAATTATATATTTTTATACTACATTTATCGTTAATATACATCAATTATTGATTAACATAATAAAAATTACTATATTTACAAATAATTTTAAATGATGATATATTTATAAATATTGTATCAAAATGTACTACCCAATAAAAATTTTCTAAGTATTTGAGTGAGTCTTCTCCTTGTAAGCTATTTGACTTGGTCTTTGGCTTTTGTGCTCTAGGCATAGATTAAAAAAAAGTGACCTCATTATTCAATAAATTTATTTGTGTTATTACTCTTCTTGCAACATGACTTTAATAAAATAAAATTATGTTCCTTGTAGGGTTCCTTTATTAATGTTTTCATGATGTTAGGTATTCTTTTCACTTGAATTCAGTCATGGTGTATAAAGACCTATTTGGTAATCTTCTCAATTTTTATTTCTTGTTTCTATTTCTCATTTTTTTAAGAAATGAAGTTGTTTGGTAACTTTTCTTGTTTCTTGTTTCTCTTTTATTAGAAAAACTTCTAAAAATTGTGTAGAAATTTTAGAACCAACAAATTCTAGTTTCTTATTTCTCTTTTTTGTTTATAAAATTTTCAACATATTGATAAATTATTGCGTTGTCCTGTTTTGACTTATAAAATATATTATAAATATCCAAAAATTATATTGATATAATATTTTTAAATATGTCATTTAAAATTATAATATTTTCAAATTTTTTTTATTTTTTTAAATGAGAAATAAAAACAATAACAGTTACCCAACATATTTCTATTTCTTTTTTCTTCCAGAAACAAGAAATAAGAAACTATTACCAAACATGTTTTTGTTTTTCTTTTTAACAAGAAACAAGAAATGAAAACGAAAGCTTAAACGGGCCGTAATTTTCCTACACAACAACACAACTAATTATGTTTTTCAAAATGCAGACCAAAATTCTATGAAATCAAAGTTTCTAGCAACAGATATATAGAGGCTTTTAATGGTTGTGACATTCCATTATCGCGACGATCGCTTTTCAAGCCGTGATCAACCCCTCCCGGTGGAGTATGGCAAGGTGGCTCCACCGTGATCAACGATCACTTTTAAATTCAGGGCATCAGGAAAGATATTTTCCCCTCGAGTCGACAAGTTGCAAACATTGAGAGGTTCAATGACATGTCGAGGTTATCGGGATACTTGAAACCCTGATCTTCTTTCACTTTGACAATTTTTAACGTTTGAATTTGTAATTTATATAAAACATTAAAAGATTTTGGCATATGTTTAAGACCAAGATTATGCATTGATAATTTTTTTTTCCGATGAAGTTGTATTTAAGAAACTAATATCTAAAAAGACTATGAAATAACTGGGGGTTTGAATTTGTGAACATTCATAGTTTTTATCTCAAAATCAATTACTACTAAGAGTAAGTTATATATAGACTTTAAATCTTGTCAGGTCTTTCATCCTTCTAACTAAATTCGAGACGCCTATATATATATATATATATATTAAATCAACTAGACCTAAAAAACTTAAACCGTCACTTAAATCAAATTTAATCTTTATAATAATTATCAATAAGATCAACAATATTTCTCGTCGTTTAAGGGATCTATGGGTCAACTCCAAAAATATTTCAAGTCATTCTTTATAAATATTTTCAGTTTTCATTAAGACATTGATCACTTTCGTAATTCTCATTCTAGCAGGCAGATTCAATTGGGGTATTGACTAAGGTAATAATATATATGGAATCATATTGACATCATACAATTTTTTGAATAATGAAACATATCCATTTATTTGCTTATTGTCCATGTATCCATCATATAAAGAGCTGGTAGAGAATCATTGGTTATTCACTTTTCAACTGTTTGACTTTTAAAAAAAAAATTGAATGAATTTTAGAACAAAATTTAGATGCAATTTCAACGAAATCAATATAACCCTTTAAATTGAGATTTTGTGAACCAAAATTTGAACATCCCATAATGGCAAGCTTGAGAAGTAGACTTGAAGAAGCAACAATTGAAGGAAGTGTCTCCCTCTTGTTAGAATTGCTCAGACAAGATCCTTTGCTACTTGACAGAGTCAATCTCAATGAACTCTCTGAGACTCCTCTTCATATTGCTACTCTTCTTGGTCATGTAGATTTTGTCCATGAGATTCTACGACGAAAACCTCGGCTCATTAGAGAGTTGGATTCACAACGATCGTCGCCTCTCCATTTCGCGGCGACAAAAGGGCATCTAGAAATAGTAAGGGATTTAATACATGTTGATGCTGATATGTGCTTTGTTTGCAATGAAGATGGAAGGAATCCGATACACCTTGCGGCGATGAAAGGTCGGATTGATGTCTTGGTTGAGCTCATCAGAGCTAGACCGCTGGCTGGTCGAACCCTTGTGGACCAAGGGGGAACCATATTGCATTTATGTGTCAAGAACAATCAGTTGGAGGCTCTAAGGATATTGATTGAACACATAAATGATGATACTTTCATCAATGCTAAGGATGACTATGGCTTCACCATCCTTCATTTAGCAGTCTCCAACAAACAAATTGAGGTAGTTAGTTATATATATATATATATATATTTTTTTTTACCTTTCTGTTTGAAACAACATCTTCTTTATTTGACTTAATGGATGTCTCAAATTCTATTTTGACTTGATAAAAATGTCATGCTGTGACTTAAAAAAAATTTAGATGTGTAAGGATCAAAACATTAGACACAAGGTATTAGTTTAGGGGATGTCTAAGTTCTTATTATTGTATTGATCACCACAAATCAATCATATCATTCAATCTTTAAAGAAAGATATTTTTATAAAATAATATAATAATAATAAATTAAATGGACCAACCGGCCAATAGAACAAACCTTACCCAATTAAAAAAAAATTGGTCCAAAGTCAATCTAATGGGTCAGGCTCAACTCCAATTTGAAGTGAATCCAATTAGCTAGCTCTATAGGCCCAACTTTCATAGTTTGGGCTAGGCTAACCATGCCCAACTAGTGTTTTAGGCTTATTGGGCTTTGGCTGTGTGTTTTTTTTAGGTTTAATTCATTAGATAGCCTCTTCTTTACAGAAATAATACTTTTTTGCTAACCAATTAAAAACAACACTTTCTAACTCAAAGGATGTGAAAAATACCAAAACAGCCCTTTTAAGAGAGAGAAAATTTGAAAATACTTAAATCTAGGAAGCATGAATCAAGGATAAGAAAGAGAAAGGATAATTTTTTTTTTAAAATATTAAAAACTAGAAAATAATATATTTATGTACAGTACACGAAAAAATGCAATAGAGGACAGAGACAATATATTGTACATAATATAATATATTCATGTACAGTACATGGAAAGATGTAAGGCAAGAGAGGTACATTGATTTAAAAAAATTTAAAAATAGATTTAGAAAACTATGGTTGAAAGAAAAAAAATTGAAAACATGTTTTCGATAGCAACATGATTAAAAACACAAAATAACATAGATGGACTTATTTAACGATGATAAAAAAAAACGAAAACTAGTGATAAAAAATGAACAGAATACAAACTTACCGGAGAAAAAAAAAAAAAGGACGAAAGAGATGATGAAGACAAAGAGTAAAAAAAAAAAAGAAAATCGAAAAATACTTACGGAAATAAGAAAATCAGGAACAAAATCCACGACGAAACAATGATGAAAATATGCCACATGTTTTCATGAAGATGAAGAGAAAATGAAGAAGAAGTTTAGACATTGGTGAGATGATGGAAGAAACACAAATAACAAAAGAAAATGGAGAAAAAGAGAAAGAGAGACGTGAATGGAAAAAACAAACCCAAAAATTAAGGAGGCAAGAATCAATAGAGGAGAGGAGGTTATGTCAAATCTCAAATCTATCAAAAGTTTTTTTAATTTAAAAAAATATTAAAGGCCAAGGGCCATAAAGTGTTAGCATATAGCTAAAAGGGACCATATACTAGATTATCTCTTGTTTATATTCGTTTTCCAATAAAACTTATTAACTATAAATATAAATGAACAAATATAATTATTACATATATATGAATGTAAAGAGAAATTTCATCTCACCGATCTTCTCATCGGTGAGGAAACACGTATTATCCTTCATTCTTTTGAATTTGAACTATATGTGCAGACAGTACAATATTTGGTGAATGATACCAGAATACAAATAAATGCATTAAACTCGAATGGGTTCACAGCTTTGGACATTCTTTCTCAAAGTCATCGAGATTTCAAGGATTTAAATATTACAGAGTCACTCCAAGCAGCCGGAGCCTCAAGAACCAATACAAACATAACATCCTCAACTTCTATCAACAGAAACCAAAGACCTCAAACAGCTCCTCCTAGGTTTTATGTTTTAAACCAAAACTATAGACATGAAAACGAGACTTGGCTTTTGAGGAAGAGGGAAACATTGATGGTAGTAGCATCACTCATCGCAACGATGGCTTTCCAAGCCGGGATCAACCCTCCCGGCGGCGTTTGGCAAGATGATACCGCCTCACAAAACCCGAATCAACCAGCGGGAACATCGATAATGGCGGGGAAAAATAAAGATTTATATTCTCGCTATCTTTCCCTCAACACAACAAGTTTCTTTTCTTCATTGAGTATTATTTTGATGCTGATAACGGGGTTACCTTTCAAGCATCCAATTTTCATGTGGATATTAATAGCTGCAATGTTGATTGCGCTAACTTCAATAGGTCTAACTTATGGTGTTTCCATAAAGTTTTTCACACCAAATGATTCACAATCATTAATCTCTCTTATTTCCATTTATGTAGCAATAGCAATTTGTGGGGTAGTGGGTCTTCTTTTGTTAGGAAAGATTATTCAATTGCTCTCCGGTTTATCTCACAAGTTTTATAGCTTTTTATGGAGAAAACGTCAACTCCCCACCCATTGAACTATATGAGAATATTATCATAAAGTTTATTCATGCTCTAGATTAATTATTGCTTGTTGTAAGTTTGTGATTCATTTGTATATATATATATATATATATGGTGTATTGGTTTGTTTACTTTTTAGATTTCTTGTTTCAATACCTCACATAATATTTGTTTATGTACTTAAGTTAGAGAAGCTTTGTAATAAAAATGTTGTTTGTTTGGATATATTTTTATTTTTAAAAATTAAGTCTGTTACATCAATAATTAGTTGTGTGAATCGATAAGAATCTGTTAGTGCAGTTCAATTTTTTTAAGAATAAAACTTACCAACTTATTATGGTTGGAAATTACTCCAACAAGATCTTTTAATCCTTGACAGATTCACATGGCCTTACTGATCCTCCTCTTCACGTTGCTGTTCTTCTTAACCACACACAATTCGTTTCCGAGATTTTGCGGAGAAACTCTCGAATGGCTAAAGAGTTTGATTCCAATGGGTTCTCTCTGTTGGAGGCAACGGAAGTTAGTAGGCAAGGATCTTAAGAGGTTAGAGAGTTTTAGAGAAGAACTTGCTTGTATTGATGATATTTTACTTTGCTCATTTGGAGCTTGATTACAAATGAGGGAGGGGCACCTCATTTTTATAGTGCTCTTACAAAAGTTCTAGATAATTCTATAGATTTACATATTTCAACATTATCCTAGAAGCATCTAGAAACTATGATCCTAGAAACTAAGATATTATATATTTCTAAAAGAGATTATGGGTTTACAAACCTGTCATTGATATTACAAGCCTAAAATATTATCCAATTTAATTCAAGAGAAATCCTTACTGGAAGCTACTAGTTCCTTTTGTATGTTTCTAGAATCTTCTCTTTAGTATTTGAAAATTTTAAATTACTTTTAACACCCCATCTTAATTTGTAATTTTCAAAAAACTTCTTGAATTTCTCAAACTTCTCTGTTGTAACGGTTTTAACTGTCTCCATCCGAGCAACTGGTGCAAAAGTCTCATTAAAGTCTACACCAGGCTGTTGAGCATATCCTTTTGCTACCAATCCAGCTTTATGCTTTTGAATAGAACCATCTTCCTGATATTTAGTCTTGTAAATCCATTTCAAACCAATGGCTTCTTTTCCGGGGAAGGTCTTAAGTTCCCAGGTTTTGTTTCTTTCAATGGCCGCTATTTCATCATTCATAGCTTCAACCCATATTTCTTCTTTTTCGTGGCCTCATCAAAATTTTGTGGTTCGCAAGCAAATAATGCAATATCGCATGAGGCATAAATATCTTGCAAGGAACGCATTCGTCTTGGAGGAGATTCTATCGGGTACGGATTTGAAAGAGTTTCAACTTGGAGATCTAGCAGGAGTAGAAGGAGGACTCCTGGAAGAGCTCCTTTTCTTGATGATTTCATATTGTTGGAATGATTGAGATGAATCATTACTCCAATCCCAAATGGCCATTTCATCGAAGATCACATCTCTTGAAATCAACAATTTCTTTGTCTCCTGGATTTAATAAGCGATATCCCTTCGACTCATCACCTGTCGAAATAATAAATAGATACTTAGCTCCTTTTTCATCAAACTTCTCTCTTTCTCGAGAAGGAACAAGAGAATAAGCCCAGGACCGACCAAAGATTCCAAGTGATCAACAAGTGGCTTTCTCTTATTCCATGCTTCATAAGGTGTTTTATTTAGAACCGCCTGGTAGGACATCGATTAAGGATATAAACAGTGGGTGTTTGACGCTTCGCCAGAAGATAATTTGGAAGATTTTTACCTTTCAACATACTTCTGGCCATTTCAACGATCGGGATTCTTTTTTCGCACACCACCATTTTGTTGGGGGGGGGCTGGAACCAAGATTAGCCGCCTCATTATGCCATTCTCTTTACCAATAGTCCATGAATGGCTTGTAGATGAATTCACCTCCACGATCGTTCTCAAAGTTTTGATCTTACTACCACTTTGATTTTCTAAGCGCTTTAAACCAAGAAAAGTTGGAAAGGCTTCGATTTTTCATTGAGAAAAAAGAGCTACCATCATCCTCGTATAATCATCAACAAAAAGAATAAAGTATCTCTTGTTGGTGAGGGGGGGAGTCCTTGTGGGGCCACATATATCAAAATGTACTAACTCCAGGGGCTTTGGCCTCCAGAAGTTTTTGGAAAAGGAAGTCTATGGATCTTACCATATATCGCACTTCACAAACTTTTTTCATCACTTTCGATCTTAGGTAGTCCAATGACCATATTCTTCTCGCTTCAAAAGATGCAAGCCCTTGCGATAAAGATGACCATACCTGCAAATGCCATAAATGAGAAATATTTGGACTTTCGGGTTTGAAAGCAACATTTTCCTCAGGGGGCAAATGAAGAGAAAAAACTTTGCTTTTGGTCATATCAATTTTAACAACCATGAGATTACTTTTCTTGTCCAGAATTATGCATTTGTTATCATCAAAGTTAGCTGAATAACCTTTTTGAAGCAACCTGGCCAACACCAAGAAGATTTTGTGTTATACCAGGGACGTAGAACGCGTCGAAATATGGCGCTCATTTCCTTTTTTGGTGTGAACAACAATTTCACCTTTTCCTTCGCTTTTTTAGCTTTCCATCACCAAGCTTTACTTGAGAGCTAAAGTTATCATCCAACTTTATAAAGAAATCTTTATTTCTGTCACGTAGGTTCCCGATCCGCTTATCCACATACCAAATACTTTGAGATTCATTTGGTGGATTATCCATGCGGGAAAATAGCGGATCCCCTTCATCTTCATTAGTAAAGTTGGCTTCATTTGATTCCTTCTTATTTTGAAACCAACAATCTCTTTTAGAATGGTTAGGAATCTGGCATTTTTTACATCTAAAGTAGCAATCTTCAGGCTTATGGTTTGATTTTTTGCAAATGATGCAAGAGGATTGAGAATTACCTGATTTTTGTTGAAAATTTGAACTTTTACCCTGATGGCCTTTTTCTTTCCTTTGCCATGAATTCCAACGTTTTGGTTGCGGCCGACTTTTCATTCTTCTTTTCTGAATATGAACTTTAGAATGAAAAGCTTGCTCCATCTTGGCTTGAAACCGATTTATTCTCTCTTCTGGGGGCTTGAAGAGATCCCATTAGTTCAAAGATTGTCAACTTAGACAAATCTTTGGATTCTTCTATTTGCTACGCCGAATGATTGAATTTTGGAGGAAGACTCAAGAACTTTTTCATTAACTCTCTTTTCTAGAATGTTCTCCCCATAGCTCTTCATTTGATTGATAATCTCGGCACCTCGAGAAAAGAATTCTCGAATATTTTCACTTTCTTTCATTGCCAAATTATCAAAATCTCTCCATAAGGTTTGCAACTTAATGGAGATAATTTTTTCACATCCTTGAAACTCCTTTTGCAAAATTTCCCAAGCATCTTTAGCCTTTTTAATACCAAAAATACGAGGGAAAATTGACTTACTTACTCCTTGCTTGAATAAGTCGAAGAGCTAAAGCATTTCGCTTTTTGTTCTTTTTAAATTCCTTCTCTTGATCATCCAGGTGATGAAGTGCCTTCGCCATTACCTTCGGGAGCGCCTAATAGTCTTCTTCAATCACTTCCCAAAGATCTTGAGAAATGAAAATGGTCTCCATTTGGCTTTGCCAATATTCATAATTTTCTCCTTCGAATATTGGGATTTGGTTTGTTGAATAAGAAAATAAGTTTGGGATACTATTGGTTGTCATTTTTGGTTTATGGCAAGATGAATTAATTTTGGTTTAGAATGGAAAGATGAGATAGTTTTTAGGAAGGCTCTGATACCAAATTTGTTGGAGGCAACGGAAGTTAGTAGGCAAGGATCTTAAGAGGTTAGAGAGTTTTAGAGAAGAACTTGCTTGTATTGATGATATTTTACTTTGCTCATTTGGAGCTTGATTACAAATGAGGGAGGGAGCACCTCTATTTATAGTGCTCTTACAAAAGTTCTAGATAATTCTATAGATTTACATATTTCAACATTATCCTAGAAGCATCTAGAAACTATGATCCTAGAACTAAGATATTCTATATTTCTAAAGAGAATTCTAGAAACCTCTCTTTCAATATTACATGTCTAAAAGTAACTAGAACTTTCTAGAGAAACTTTCCCTATGGAAGCTACTAGTTCCTTTTGTATGTTTCTAGAATCTTCTCTTTAGTATTTGAAAATTTTAAATTACTTTTAACACTCTCCCCTTCACTTAGCTGCAGCCAAAGGGCATCTAGCTATAGTAGCACTCTTACTGCAGCTTGATCAAGTGGATAGTGATTTGTGGTCTCTTCTCGACGCCGATGGCCGGAAACCGCTTCACCTTGCTGCGATGTATGGTCGTCTTGATTGTTTAAGAGAGCTTATAGGAGCGACACCGGAAGCTGCTTGAGCCCTCGTCGATCATGGAGGAACCATCTTGCATTTGTGTGTGAAGAATAATCAGTTAGAATCTCTCAAATTGTTGGTGGAAACCATAGATGATATTATTTGGCTTAATGCTAATTAAGGATGATTATGGGTTTACAAATGATCATTGTTTTTAAGAACCCTTAGATATTATCCCAAATTAATTCAAGAGGAATAATGAGTGGAAGCTAGGGGTGCAAGCTTAAACCGAAAACCGAACCGAACCGTTTATCAAACCGAACCGAAAAACCGAACCGAACCGACCGAAGTTTATCGGTTCGGTTCGGTTTACACAAGTAAAACCAAACATATAATCGGTTCAGCTCGGTTTACGCTAGAAAAACCGCCTAGCACCCGAACCGATAAGTCTGATTTAAAAAAAAAAACTAATAAGAGAGGCAGAGGCGGTGGCTTTCATTCGTGTCTTCCTTTCTCTTACATTCGAGGTAGAGGCGGTTTGAAACGAAAGAAGAAAAGAAGAATCGTTGCTCCACCGCCGTAATCTCTTACATCGTTGCTCCACCGCCGCTATCTCTTTTGCTCTCTCCATCTCTTTGAATTCCTTTCTCTCCGTCTTCCTTTCTCTCTGTCTCTTTGTCGTTCAATTTGGGAAAAAAAATCAGTTAGATGGAGGAATTCGAAGTTGAATCGAAATTTGGCTCCCATTCTCTCAGGGTTTTACTCTTTTTATTATAAATTAGGATTTTATATGAATTAGGGTTTGTTTGTTGTGATTCCTTTACTTTATGAATTAGGGTTTTTGTAGGTTTTGATTTTTCTGAAATTAATGGAAGATTTTGATCTGGCTTCCCTCTCTCATTCACACCATTTTTCTTCACAGATCTGACCCAAACTCACCTGACCCGGCCCAACCTGAAACCGAAACCGTAACCGATTACTTATCGGTTCGGTGGCTATCGATTTGTGAATTTATCGGTTCGGGGTTGGTTTGTACATAAATATCCCCCCTTATCGGTTCGGTTTCGGGTTCAACCCAAAACCGACAAAACCCGACCCGACAACACCCCTAGTGGAAGCCATGGAAAATCAATTTTTTATCTAGTCAAGTAGAGAAGAAAACCAATATCTTCACTTTTGTTTAATTTTTATTTGATTTTTCAGAAATAGTGCTTTCATTATTGGCGCCTAATCTAAGAAGCTCTGAAATCATTGTTTTTGTTTTATTTATTTTTTCATACAAATCATTGTTGTTACATAACTAAAATACCCCAAGATTAAGAACGAATGATGACCTTTTGTTTTAATTTAAAAAAAAAATGGATTGAGGATAATGACGATGGGTTCTCCTAAAATAGAGCTTTATAACGGCGTTAATAATAAAATTCAATAATACGGAATAAAAAGAGCTTTATAACGAATTTTTTTTTAATATTGTGTATTTTATAAATATTTATAAAAATATTGTAGTTATGAAAATAATAGGAGAAATATAGCAAATCGCAACCTGAGTATGCGATTTTAGGTGAAATCGCATATTGAGGTTGCGATTTCACCTAAAATCGCATACCCCGTCTGCAATTTTAAGGTAGACTCCAAACCCTCAAGCCTCTCTCTCTTTCTTCCATTCTTTCCTCTCTATCTTCTTCTTCCTCTCTCATCTTCTACCCCTCCTTTGTTCATCAAACAGCCGTCGCCGCTACCGACGCCCAGATCACCGCTATCGCCGCCCAGATCGCCGACGCTCTACGTCACCGGGATACACCGTCAGATCTAGTTTCTACTCGCCGGTAAATCTATCTTTCATTTTATATTTTCAAACTCTTAGTTTTATTTAATTTCTATTATATGATTAAATGAGAGGAATGATTATGAACAAGTTTATTTAATTTCAAAATGTTAGATTTCTTATTTAGGGTTTTTTTTACTTATTGTTGTGAAATTTTGAGATGAGTTTGTGGAAATATTTTCACAGGTTGTCATTCCCGGACCTGAAGATATTGATGTTGATGTACTACGAGATCCAGAAGCAGAACATGTTTGAGGTCACGTACGGGGACGTGGACGAGGACGAGGACGAGGGAGGCGTCGTATCAATGATGGTGATGATACCGGTCCTTCACATGTTACAGATGAAGAGATGGGAGGAAAAAAGAATAAAATATATTTAATGTCACTTAAATAAAAATAGTAATATTAAATTATTAATCATGCCACATCAATTAAATGAAAAAATATATAAATAAATAAAATATCAATATAAAACTCTTTTAATATGCCAACTTATTTAAAATACGTCTTGCCAGCATTAAAATTAAAATTAAAAAATTATTTTGACGCCAAATCAGCATTCTGTTAAGTATTTAATAGAATTTTGACGGTGAGGACCAAATTGAAATCTAAACGAAAACTCGGGAATTTAAGTGTCGGTTTTGAAAACTGAGATACCAAATTGTCAATAAACTCAAAACTTATGGACCAATAGTGTCTTTTTCCCAAAAAGTTAATTACAAAACACACCTCTACACTTTAGATTACTACTCAATCATATATTTTATATTAATTTTTTTAATTATATGGGTATGATTTAACAATAATCTAAATTGTAGGGGTATATTTTACATAACTTTAATCTAAAATTAAATAAAGAAAAACCATGGGCTTCATATTTGGTCAGCCAAACAATATTACTAAGAGGAAGTTGAAAAAATATAAATTTAAAAGAAAACGAAAAATAGAGAAATCACAGAGTTCTAGGGAGTTTTTTAAAAATGACATTTTAAAAATTGATATTTTAAAAATGAGTAAATGGTAAATAACACCCTGTGATTTCAGTCAAATTCATGAACAATCAATGCAGTTTAAAAATAGTAAATAACACATATGTAGTTCTAATTATGCCAATAAAACTCCTCCCCTCCAAATTTGTAAACTTTCTTTTAACCATAACTTATTCATTTGAATACCGATTTTGATGATTCAAGATATTTTGGAATCTTCATTTTGAGCTCTTATGTTATGGTCACTTCAAAACTTCAAAATTCTTAAGGACTAAAAAAGTTTATTTATCATCAAAATATTAGGTATGATTGAAACCATTAATTTCTTTATTTACTAATTATTCAAAAAAAATTTCAAGTGATCTTAACGTAGAGCCCAAAATGATAATTCTAAAACATTTTGAATAATCCAAATTGGAGTTAAACAAAAAAGTTATAGCTAAAAGAAAGTTTAGAAAATTGTAGGGGCTGTCTTATTGGCATAATTTGATAGTATCAGACCATACTTGGCTGCTCAAATTTGAGCAGCCATGGCTGCAAATTGCCAAGTGACTGCTAAAAGAGAAGAAAATAAAATTGACTACTAAAGTATTTGTCATTTGCTATAAGCCGCCTTGGCTGCTCTCTTTTAACACATTCATATAATTGTCTTGGTCAAGTCAATGGACAACCATCCACAAAAGTTATGGATAAATCAATTTTATGAGTACTTCTGGATCTTGTTTTTAAAGCTAAGAAAAGAGCTTTGAGCAAAATCAAAATCAAAATCAATGGCAAGCACAGGAAGCTCAAGTATTTTGCTACAGAAAGCAGCCATTGAAGGAAATATAAACACATTGCTGGAATTACTCCAACAAGATCCTTTAATTCTTGACAGATTCATAATCCATGGCCTTACTGATCCTCCTCTTCACGTTGCTGTTCTTCTTAACCACACAGAATTCGTTTCCGAGATTTTGCGGAGAAACTCTCGAATGGCTAAAGAGTTTGATTCCAATGGGTTTTCTCCCCTTCACTTAGCTGCAGCCAAAGGGCATCTAGCTATAGTAACACTCTTACTGCAGCTTGATCATGTGGATAGTGATTTGTGTTCTCTTCTTGACGCCGATGGCCGGAACCCGCTTCACCTTGCTGCGATGTATGGTCGTCTTGATTGTTTAAGAGAGCTTATCGGAGCGTCACCAGAAGCTGCTCGAGCCCTCGTCGATCATGGAGGAACCATCTTGCATTTGTGTGTGAAGAATAATCAGTTAGAATCTCTCAAATTGTTGGTGGAAGCCATAGATGATATTATTTGGCTTAATGCTAAGGATGATTATGGGTTTAACATCCTCCATTTAGCTGTCTCCAATAAACAAATCAAGGTAATTACTTTGACACTTTATTTTTCCATTTTGGTATATGATTTTTTAAAACTTCATTTTAGTCAATTTCAGTTGTATCCTCGTAAGTAAGAAGCAGTTCCTCCTTTTCTTTTATATGTCATATTTTTATTGAATCGGACATATTAATTAAACTCACGTATTTATAAGTAGGACCTCGTTTTCACATCAACTAAATAAATATGCAGACGGTAGAATATTTGGTTAGCATAAAAGGAATGGAAGTAAATGCAAAAAACTCAAATGGGTTGACAGCACTAGACATTTTGGTCCAAAGTAAGAGAGATGCAAATGATTTACACATAGCAGAGTTACTCCGTGCCTTTGGAGCATCAAAATCTACAACATCTAGTACTGCTATTCAAAATGGAGATCAAAATCCAAAGACAAACGGCTATCCCGTTTCCAAAAACCGATCAAGTAATTTAGCGAACCCGGACAGTAAATTGCTTACATCACAGATGGAAGGGTTAATGATTGTGGCATCAATTATCACAACGATGGCTTTTCAAGCTGCAACCAACCCTCCTGGTGGACTTTGGCAAGATGACAAGGACACAATCCCCAAACATAAAGCAGGGAGATCGATAATGGCTTCAACAAACCCGGACCGTTTCTCCACCTTCATTACCTTCTGCACAATCAGTTTTATGTCTTCATTTATCGGTCTTTTTCTCCTTGTTACTAATTTTCCATCAAAAAAATCAGCTTATTTGGTGGTTGTGAATTACATCATCGGCATCTCATTTGCGTCTATCGCCATTGCTTATGGGATAGCAATAAGTTATTTGCTAGTAGAATCAGTCTTAGCACAAGTCTTCCCAACAATTGTTATAATTTTTATTATGATTGTGATTCTTCTAATAGTGAATTTTCATAAGCCCTTAGTTTCTAGGGCTCGAAAGCTCATCTCACACCTATAATCATTCCTCCGATCATTGGAATTGTTGAAGGTGAGAGAGCACACTAAAGGACTACATCATCTTGTCTTAAGAAACTGTTTTGAATAACTTTTAGGAACGGTCAAAAATGTTTTTAGGCTAGAAATCTTAAGCTTTTTTAGCCTAAAAACAGTTTTAAACACTCTTAAAAATTGTTTCAAACAGGTTTTAATCTGGTTTGTTTAGCTTATTTTGTTACTTTGTAATAATATGTTGTTTTTATTTATACCGTTCTTGGTCTTAAATGTTCTTGGATTAGTCGCAATATAGAAATTAAGACCTACTAATGTGTATTGTACTATGTTGTTTTCTTCCATGAACAGATTTCCTATCTAAATATTTAATTAAAGCCGATTTGTGTTTGTTATATATGGTATAGATTTTTTTTTTTTTGGAATATATGTGCTATAGATATTGAACTTTGTGAAAGATAAATTAACACCTGAAAATATTTTACGCTTGTGTTTGGGTATCTGAAAGCTAAAAGTTAATTAACATTTTTTTTATATCGAATAATTTAAACAAATTAACTTTACATTGATTTTATTAAGAAAAATTTAGGGAAATTTTATTGGGTAGCAAATTTTGATGCAATATTTATGAAAATAGTAACTCTCAAAAATAGTATAAAAATATATAATTCAATGTTTGTCATTGGTTTATCCGATCAAAATTGATTATATTTACAAACATTTCATAAACTTGATATTTTTATAAATATTACTAAAAAAATTTGCTAGATTTGCAACTGCCCCAAAAACTTATTTTCATCATTTAACTTTAAGTAGTATTATTTTGAATTTAATCTATAATATTTAAAATTTAAAATATATAGAAAAGAGAGAGACCTTCACATTCCAGAGAATTCTGGTCCTTCATAGAATAACAAAACGGAGTAATTCTGGAACCATCCAAATCCAAAAAACACCGCGCCAGCCAGTTCTTTCAGAACATTCTTGAACTTTCTCGGCCATGATCGAATTCCATCTTCCATCTCCCTTATTAATATCTCATCCTCCCTGAATCTTCATCACCCAAACTTAATCCACAATCAATTTCCCAAATTTCAATTTCAATTTCAAAGATCAAAACTTTATCCCCATCCCCACCAAATGGATTTCAGAATCATGAATTTAGATTCCCCACTCCTCTCCGCCCTCCACCACATCATAAACACCGCCGACGAAGATTCCGACAAATCCACCAACGCCCCGACAAGAACCTACGTTCGCGAAGCCAAAGCCATGGCGGCGACTCCGGCCGACATAAAGGAGTTTCCGAATTCGTACGTTTTCATAATCGATATGCCGGGTTTGAAATCTGGAGATATTAAGGTTCAGGTTGAGGATGAAAACGTGCTTATTATCAGCGGCGAGAGGAAGAGAGAGGAGGAGGAGAAGGAAGGGGTTAAGTATGTGAGAATGGAAAGGAGGATTGGTAAGTTTATGAGGAAATTCGTTTTGCCGGAGAATGCGAATACGAATGCAATATCGGCGGCGTGTTTGGACGGAGTCCTTACTGTCACGGTGGAGAAACTGCCGCCTCCCGAACCGAAGAAACCCAAGACCATCGAAATTAAGGTGGCTTGAAACTATGGTTTTGCAAGTTTGTTATGGAAAGTGCTGTTTATCGTTTAATGATAATTAAGTATAATAAAGGGTTTGTGGAATGAAGTTTGTTTGGTTTGTTTGAAATTAAGGTTTTTAATTTAATATATGTGAAATTAATCTAGTTGCGTTTAAGTTCACCAGAATGACGGAGTAGTGTTCGGTTTTGTATGATTTTAAAGTTGAGAAAAAAGAAAACATAAAATTATTATAAAAAAGGTTAATTTCATCTATAATCAAATCACTATGTCTAATTACATAAGTGATTGGTAAACTAAAAAATTACAAAAAAAAGCCTAGCACCACCGTATGCGTAAGTCTAAAGATGGAAAAGACCCTTGCTTGACAATCATCATAAATCATAACGAAAAAAAAAAACTAAAATATGTTCAAAAACAAAGATGAGTTCATTTCAAAGCAAAATAAAAAGTAAAACAAAACACAAGGTACGCCTTAAGTTTGGGATAAATTAAAACAAATTGAAACAGAAAACATAAAATCAAAGCTGAAGATGGGCAATCAACACTCGGAATGGAATTGCGACATGCTTTTCGATTGTGACCCTTCCCTCCACAATGTGAACACTTCTTCTTACGAACAAATGATGATTCAATAGCAGAATGGTGCGCTTAGTTCTTGGTCTTCCATCTGAACGTTCAACATAACGACCCATCCTATTATGAACAAAAAAATAAAAACAAATAAACAACGAGAAACAAAAGAATTTTTAAGAAAACAAACAGAAAGATCAAACTAAAAAAAGAAACAACCAAACAAACCTGATGAAATATGGAGTAAAAGACTACATAAAGTAAACCAGAATGAAAGGATGGATGAATGAAAACGCAGAAAAATGTTCTTCGTAGTAATGAACAAAATGAGAACAATGATAAAATCAGGAAAAAAAACCGGAAAAATTGATAGAAATCGTGAAGAGGAATCAATTTACAAACATATACAGAAAATGGCAGGGAACCGTGAATTAAGGGAAATCAAATCAGAAATTGAAAACCGTATGATTTGATTTCAATTTTGAAAATCTTAAATTTACAACGTAATTTTTAAAAAACTTAAAGATATGGCAAGTAGCCGATTCTGTGGGATTTCAAATCAAATAGAATCTGTCAATAAAGGTAAAAATTGAAAACGATTGCAAAAAAAGGCAAATTCGTCTCATAAAAAAGAAACCACCCCTCACGACCTACAAAGTCCATTATTGTAATTAATTATAAATTCTCAATATGGTTGTAATTAAGACTACCAATTTGATTTAACATGTAAAAATTTCTATAAAAAAAAGAGAGAGATTAAAAATGTAAAAAAAAAAACCTTAGCTACTACTTATAGAATAATCATCAACCTCAAACGGAGACGTGATTAAATTATAGTAATGAGACGTAGGGCGCTACAACTCTAAAGAGGAGGTGACTAATTTATAACATAAAAGGTCGGGATAGTTACTCTCTTGTCCTTAAAAAATAAAAAATATTCCCTTGTCCTTTTTTTTTTTTTTTTTATAATAGTTATTCCCTTGTCCTTAATCATGGATCGAAGTTAATTATAATTTAATCATAGGCTTCCCACTTGAGAAATAGGCTTTTTGACCATATATTAATTTAGGAAAGAAATCATGGGTCATCTTCTTGTTATTTTATCTTCCACAACGATGATTCTTGAATTACACCATTTTCATTAACTAAATAGAAAAACAGAGTTGCGTTGAAGAAGACCGGGTGTGGTGGAGTTGGTCAATAGTCATGGTCTTTAGTCTTGGGTCTTGTCTCCTGCCTTTTTACCATAATGGACACAGAACGTATCACTTGTTGGGTTGAGTCTCGCCGTTGCTTGACAAATTATATTTATGACCTTCCTTATTTTATATTTGAAAATGAGGAAATTTTGTATAGATAACTAAACTTTTGGTAATAAAATGATGTATTTGTAAACTTATTATTAAAAAAAAAAAAAAAGTAAAATGCAAAATGTATCCCTGTATTTTTAATTTATTGCAAAACATACTCCTGCAATAAATTAATGATAAAATATACCCTTACACTTTTTATTTTCCAATTTTATATACCCCTATATGATAACTAAGGGTTAAAACTAATCTTAAACTTGAAAAAAAAAACACTTTCTTCCCATTATTGTTCCTTCATCAACATGACTATTCTATTTTTACAGTTTCAATGGGAATGGTGAATCAGACTTTAATAAATAAAGCTATATTGGAAGATTGAAAATGAAAATTTGCAGTTGGAGAAAATATATGTGTTTTAGTTCGTCTACGGATCCAACGCCTGCTTTATCGTCACTGTGTCGTCTTTAAAAATGGTGTAACTGATCTTTCATTTTGGATCTGTTTATGATTGAGTTTGCTTAATTATAACTGTATATTTTGTATGTAATTAAATCACGTTTCTATTGGAAGTGTATTTTTGGGTTCCTATTGTGGCTAAACAATCAATAATTTTTCTCTATAGGTATCATATTGGAAGTTTCTAGGAACTCTATTAAATTGATTTGATTCTAATTTCATTAATCCATTGTTATTAATTTAAGATAACCAATAGAGTTTCTTTTATCATATATTTTCTATTTTAGTTCAGTTTTTTTTCCTAAACCTGTAATTGGATAACTTAAGATTTTGATTGTACAATTTGACCTCATTGAGTCATTATAGCAAGTTAGTTATTAGCAACATCAAGATAAAGAGTAATCTTAGCAAACAATGAATTAGAAATTTTAAGAAAGCTCACTTAAAAGAGTGGCACACTTATGCTCAATACAATCTGATGTTAGAAAACTCGAAACCCAATCTCCACTATTCATATTGAAGTACCTTGTCTCGGGAACACGTTCACCAAATTTCAGCTCAATTCAACAATAAAAGGACCTCCAAACTGGCTACTAAGGGCCCGTTTGGTAACATTCCCTGTTTCCATTTCTTGTTTCTTATTTCTATTTCTTGTTTCTTGTTCTTTTTTTAAAAAAAAGAGAAACAGAAACATGTTTGGTAACTGTTTCTTATTTCTTGTTTCTGGAAGAAAAAAGAAACAGAAATGTGTTTGGTAACTATTTCTGAAAGAAAAAAGAGTAATCTTGGTAAACAATGACATAGAAATTTGGACAAAACTCACTTAAAAAAGTGGCACACTTCTGCCCAACATTTTTAACCTTGGCATAACTTGAAAATTCAGATCAGTATTCACTCGGTCTCCTCTTGAAAACTCATCCCTGGGTTTGTGACTATTTTTTTAAGGAAAATACTTGTCTTCATACTAGTTTGAAGGAGCTCCTTCATATTTTCACATTTGTTTTGTTTCTATTGGTTTATAAAAGTTAGCAGGGCCCACATTTTTATTCAATGTGATAATGTTTAATTGAAATTGACCAATAGAAATCAGAGGATGTAGGAGCTCCTCCAAACAAGTTTAGAGGCAAGTATTATCCGTTTTTTAATAAAGAAAGTTATAAATTGTAAAATTTTCATATTTATAAATTTTTTTTATCACTTTCGATATTTTGCATATTAACTTTTTTTAATGGTACAAAAATTCAACCTTGTTCAGCCTATTCAATAGAACATAAATCAACCATTTGTAAGTATTTTGAAGATAATTTATTAGCTTTCTATTTTAAATATTCATATGTTCGTTTTTTACACTGATTCCAAATTACAATATTAGAAATTACAACTTATAATTGTAATGTTTGGTAAAAATAATCCAAAGAAATCTTATTGATTATAGTCGAGCTACTTAATTGTAAACAAGTCAAGAATAATTAACAATAACCAAAAAAAAAAGTTGTTTTTTTTTTAAATATTATATCAAATTAAGAGAGGGATGGCTCGATCGATCTTATAGAAAAGGGTGGATGCTGGATGGCCAATTGAGCTATGCTCAAAATAACAAGTTACAATTAAGCTTTATAATTATAATCTATCACTTTTAAAAAATTAATATATTTTTCTTGGTAAAGGCAACGCCCATCGATATCCACAACAGTTTGGGATAAATCAATTATTGGGCCTTCTGGATCTGGTTTGGTAAAGCTCAGAAAAGAGTTTTGAGCAAAATCAAAATCAATGGCAAGCACAGGAAGCTCAAGTAATTTGCTACAGAAAGCAGCCATTGAAGGAAATATAAACACATTGTTGGAATTACTCCAACAAGATCCTTTACTCCTTGACAGATTCACAATCCATGGCCTCACAGATCCTCCTCTTCACGTTGCTGTTCTTCTTAACCACACACAATTCGTTTCCGAGATTTTACGGAGAAACCCTCGAATGGCTAAAGAGTTTGATTCCAATGGATTCTCTCCCCTTCACTTAGCTGCAGCCAAAGGGCATCTAGCTATAGTAACACTCTTACTGCACCTTGATGAAGTGGATAGTGATTTGTGTTCTCTTCTCGACGCCGATGGCCGGAACCCACTTCACCTTGCTGCGATGTATGGTCGTCTTGATTGTTTAAGAGAGCTTATCGGAGCAACACCGGAGGCTGCTCGAGCCCTCGTCGATCAAGGAGGAACCATCCTGCATTTGTGTGTGAAGAATAATCAGTTAGAATCTCTCAAATTGTTGGTGGAAGCCATACATGATATTATGTGGCTTAATGCTAAGGATGATTATGGGTTTACCATCCTCCATTTAGCTGTCTCCAATAAACAAATCAAGGTAAATACTTTGACACTTTTTTTTCCATTTTGGTATATGATTTTTAAAGTAACCAAAATTTAGATAAAATGTTTTATCCACGTCAGTGATAAGCAGCTTCTCTTTTTTCTTATGTGTCATTTTTTTTTATTGAATCAGACATGTTAGTAAAACTCACGTATTTATAAGTAGGAGCTTGTTTTCACATCAACTAAATAAATATGCAGACGATAGAATATTTGGTTAGCATAAAAGGAATGGAAGTAAATGCAGTAAACTCAAATGGGTTGACAGCACTAGACATTTTGGTCCAAAGCAAGAGAGATGCAAATGATTTAGACATAGCAGAGTTACTCCGTGCCTTTGGAGCATCAAGATCTACACCATCTAGTACTGCTATTCAAAATAGAGATCAAAATCCAGAGACAAATGGCTCTCCCGTTTCTAAAAACCGATCAGATAATTTAGCGGATCGGGACAGTAAGTTTCTTGCATCAGCGAGGGAAGGGTTAATGATTGTGGCATCAATTATTACAACAATGGCGTTTCAAGCTGCAACCAACCCTCCTGGTGGACTTTGGCAAGATGATAAGGACACAGTCCCCAAACATCAAGCAGGGAGATCGATAATGGCTTCAACAAACCCGGACCGTTTCTCCACCTTCATTACCTTCTGCACAATCAGTTTTATGTCTTCGTTTATCGGTCTTTTTCTGCTTGTTACTAATTTTCCATCCGAAAGATCAGCTTATTCGTTTGTTGTGAAGTACATCATCAGCTTCTCATTTGCGTCTATCGCCCTGGCTTATGGGATAGCAATAAGTCATTTGCTAGCAGAATCAGTCTTATCACAAACCTTCTCAATAATTATTATAATGTTCCTTATGATTGTGATTCTTCTGATACTGAATTTTCGGAAGCCCTTGGTTTCTATGGCTCAAAAGCTCGTTCAAATTTAATGACTCTCACACCAATAGTCATTTCTCCGATCATTGGAATTGTTGAAGGTGAGATAGATCACTAAAGGACTGCGTCATCATCTTATCCTAAAAATTGTTTCAAACCGGCTCCAAATAAGGTTTTTTTAGCTTATTTTGTTAATTTGTAATAATATGTTGTCTTTATTTATACCGCACTTGGTCTTAAATGTCCTTGGATTAGTCGCAATTTAAAAATTAAGACCTGCTAATGTGTATTGTACTATGTTGTTTGCTTCAATGAACAGATTTCCTTTCTGAATATTTAATCAAGGCCGATTTGGGTTTGTTATATATGGTATTGATTTTTGTTTGTGTGTGAAAATATATGTGGTATAGATATTGAACTTTGTGATATATGAATGAATGCCTGAAAATATTTTACGTTTGTGTTTGGATATGTGAAAGCCTAAAAGTTAATTAATATTTTTTTCATCTTTTAAGTAGTGTTATTTTGAATTTAATCTATAATATTTAAAAATTAAAATAAGTAAACGAAAAGAGAGAGACCTTCACATTCCAGAGAATTCTGGTCCTTCATAGAATAACAAAACGGAGTAATTCTGGAACCATCCAAATCCAAAAAACACCGCCGCTTTCAGAACATTCTTGAACTTTCTCGGCCATGATCGAATTCCATCTTCCATCTCCCTTATTAATATCTCATCCTCCCTGAATCTTCATCACCCAAACTTAATCCACAATCAATTTCCCAAATTTCAAATATCTAAACTTTATCCCCATTCCCACCAAATGGATTTCAGAATCATGAATTTAGATTCCCCACTCCTCTCCGCCCTCCACCACATCATAAACACCGCCGACGAAGATTCCGACAAATCTACCAACGCCCCGACAAGAACCTACGTTCGTGAAGCCAAAGCCATGGCGGCGACACCGGCCGACATAAAGGAGTTTCCGAATTCGTACGTTTTCATAATCGATATGCCGGGTTTGAAATCTGGAGATATTAAGGTTCAGGTTGAGGATGAAAACGTGCTTATTATCAGCGGCGAGAGGAAGAGAGAGGAGGAGGAGAAGGAAGGGGTTAAGTATGTGAGAATGGAAAGGAGGATTGGTAAGTTTATGAGGAAATTCGTTTTGCCGGAGAATGCGAATACGAATGCAATATCGGCGGCGTGTTTGGACGGAGTCCTTACTGTCACGGTGGAGAAACTGCCGCCTCCCGAACCGAAGAAACCCAAGACCATCGAAATTAAGGTGGCTTGAAACTATGGTTTTGCAAGTTTGTTATGGAAAGTGCTGTTTATCGTTTAATGATAATTAAGTATAATAAAAGGTTGAGATAATTGAACAGATGGCCGCTTTTTGGACTTGAGAATCAACAAATAGCAACATGTTTTTATATTTAAGTAAATAGCCCACCAGTGCACTTTTCAGAAATTTCATACCCAATATACCCCTAATATTACATGATTACATTTCTTCCGGATTTCAATGTTCCGTACGTGTAGCATCCCTAACCATTACGTTTACCAAGTATAACTCTGAGCAACTTTCCTATCCCATCATTTCATACCAATCACGTCTCACCTACTATCACTTTTTTCAAAATTTTCAGTTTTTCATATCCCCCAAAATTGATATACGTATTCACACTCATTTACATCCTATTCTTCTTCTATATGCGATTGTCCCTCCAGCACCATTTATTTCAAGGTTCATTAATGGCTATTGGTGGTGTCGTTTTTCCCCTATAGGTTTATTGACATGTTTATCCATATGTATGTGTCCAAAAGGAGCATGTGCCTTTGGTTTATGTTTTAATCATTTTCATTCAAGATATCCATATGCAAATATAAATATGTATTTTATTTGCAAATGCAGATTCGGGGGGGGCGTGTATAGTCAGCCTATTAATAGAACGATGGGTATTGGACGACGATGATGGTGATTTTACCGGGTGTTTCTTGGAAACTAATAGACTTACAAGAAATTACCGATTATGGTGGGTTTGTCAGTTTTGGGGGGGGGGGGGGGGGGCAATACTTGCCCGTGTTGGAGGGTTCGCATGTTCATTGGGTGATTTCCGATTGTAACATCGCAAAATACATCCATTTTGACAAAGGCAGACTACGCGTATCTTATAGGGTGTATGAATGCTCAATCTTTATCATGCGCGATGTAATAGAGTATGGTCCAAGGGAGGCCGTTGTTGAAGAGGGCACGGACATGGAGATCGATGATATGCCGGGCTGTCGACCCTCGTTCACCCGAAAATACCGGGGAGAACGGGGGAGGATGTGGATGGTCCGATTGGGCGATAGTAGTCCAATCATACACAATATACAATATTCCCCTACTCTACGCAGGATAACCGAAGAAGATGAAGGATACCAAGAGGATGAGATACGATATGGCCGGGGGGGACGGAGTGTGCGGGGGTGAACGGGGTGAACGTTGTTAAGGGTAATAATATGCACGAGCCCATGGTGTTATATAGGCATAGTTGCCGATATGTTGATAGACTTGACTTGCAGATTATCGCACCAACTTCAAGTGCTGTCAACGGTATATATGCGGTCGAAGAAGCTACTAAAGCAAGGGTGAAGGTGGTTGCGTTGAAAATAATTTTCAAATAAGTGTTGTCCTGGCTAACGCTTCTAGAGTTTACATTGCTTGTTTGCATGATGAATGCGGTTGGCACGCTACGTGCGTCAAGGTTCAAGATGTCTAGTGGATTTATAGTTCATACTTTGTATGAAACACACCATGCCCGAGAGACTTTGTTAGGAATGATCATAGGCAAGCCACATCGTATCGTAGGTGGAGTTTATCAAGCAATTCTACCCACCAATCGACGGTAAAATAATGAAGCCGCATGACCTCATTGAGATGATGCGTTGTAACCACGGCATATCGATTAGTTAGGGCCTGCGCGAGGGGGAGATTGTTTTCATGAGATACGTGGCGATCTGAAGCATCTTTCACTCATTTGACAAGATTTCTACATGAGCTTGACGCCGGGGAGATCCTGGTTAGCGGCACTCTTTTTTTAATATCGTGAAACTGCTTATTTTGTACAAATTGTATAATTTATACAATTAGTACACACGACATACACAACGCATAACGCATACCATGTGGATGTATTTAACTTTTACGGTTTATGTTTCAGATAGGGTCGTACATAAGGTACGCCCAACATGGCGAAGACTTTCGCCTCAAAATTTGTTCATGGCATTGAGGGTATCTATCAAAGGGTTTGAACATCATGTAGAGCCGGGTTTATCCAGTAGATGGCACATTTCTCAAGAACAAGTACGGGGTACAATGCTTTGCGGGGCGTCAATGGATGCAAACAATCAAATCTTCCCTATATGTGTTGCCATTGTAGATTCCGAGAACGACATTTCATGGGAATGGTTCTTTGTTAACTTGGAGGAGGGGCTCGGTGAAGAAGACCGTAGGCTTGCAATAATTTCCCGTGGCTAATGGGCATCAAAAAAGCCGTTGAAGAAGGTATTTCCGGGGGGAGAGTAATATGGTTTTGCATGTTTCATCTCCAAACAACATTAAGAGTAGATTCCTAAAAAGGGGATAAGTGACATTTTTAAACGCTGCGGGGGCAGTGTCCTTTTCGATTGAAGAGTTTGGGCGGGGCCATAAGGATGAAATGTATAGGATGGAACCTCGATTGAAGGATACCCGGAAGGGGTAGGGTTGTCAAGATGGGGGGCGTGCATATTTTGATGGACTCCGCTTTAATATTATGACGACCAATATTTCCGAGAGTTTAATAAGCCATGACCCGACGTAGGGGTTGCCTCTTATATCTTTCATGGAGGAAGTTTTATTAAGCTCCAAAAGTGGTTTGTAAGTCGTAGGGCATGGCGCGCGGGGTCCAGCCACACATTATCCGACCGGGCTTCACATGAAAGGGGTGGGAATACGCATCAACATGGGGGGGGGGGGTTGAAGGTAATATACATTATATACATTATATATATATTGTACCTTTAATACAATATATACCATTTATACTCTATTCATCCTTCTGTACAAACACCATGTTTATTCAGGTGTTACCCTCGGGTTTTGCAAACTTTATGGTTAGTGATCAGGAAAACGACTTTTTTGTTGATTGTGGAAAACGAGAGGTTGCTTGCAGAGGGGAACTGGGAGATGTTTCCTTGCCCGCGGCTTTGGCGCTTCTTATGCAAATATACCTGTGTTAACACATGTTGATTACTATTATTCAAGGATGCCCTGCGAAGGACATAGGGGGGAAGGGGCAGAGCCAAATGGCGCGGGAGAATAGGCGGCCTGTTATAAACGGGGGGTTTATTTATACACATGTTGCCTCCCAACTCTAGCTGGTAGACCCGGGAAGAGAAGGTTTCGCTCGAGGGGTGAGTTGAAGAAGATTTTAAAATGCGGGCGGTGTAATGGTTCCTGGCAAATAGGAAGTCTTGCCAAAACCCTCTCTCGATGGTCCCATTTTCCGGAGAGGCGGGCGGGAATAAATACATTCCTGTAGTGTTGAGGTTGCTTTTAGAATGCTTTTGATTAGGATTTGCATTTTTTGATGAACCTTAGATAACACATTTTGTGATGCACCCCAAAATAAAGGGAGGTATTTTTGTTTGCGTGTGTGCGTTTTCTACATGGATATATGGGAACATTTATTTTGTACTGTTTTTGATGTACACAATTATGGAATTGGTTGAAGATGCCATGTAATTATAAGAAGTTTTTAATGCTTTAATTTCCATATAGTAATCGTATATTTTGCTCATTTTAATTTCCATATAAGACTGCAAAGCTTTGTAGGAAGTTTGTAGAGTTTTTTTTAAAAAGTCATACCAATTATATACATACAGTATCAAAAGTACTCGATATACAGTACATAAACAATATGTCTGTTTGTTGATCCAAATGGCACCATTCAACCCATACGACAAAGTATATACTTTAATAAGCGTATATGAATCCACATGAACTTGATACCGAACGTAGCGAAATAGCATGTAATACCAACGGTACGCACGAATATGAAAGCATCCACATACGGGTGGTACAACATCAAAGTGTTTATAAGTCAGACTAAATAACCCGAAAAAAGACCAACTGATTGAAGTTTGAAAACAGAAACATGAGTCGTAATCATTAACAGCATAAACAATTGACATAAATCCAAGTCACGGAGTCACATTCTTCGCACCCCGTTTGCCTTTCTTTGCCCACACTCCACGTCTCACTCTCTTATTGGATGAAGCTCTTGTATCAACACGTGATTTTTTTGTCATTGCAGCTTGCCCGGATCCAAATCGGTGTGTAGGGTTCCTGCCGAATAGGGGGTTTTGTTGAACGGGGGGGGGCTTGGATCTTTTTTTATCTATATTAAAAACCACACACATTATGTTATGGTCCCGAACATTATATTTAGGATTAATAATTGTAAAGCATGGCATTTAACCCACTCACCGTTGGCGGTTTTTCTGCTTTGTCCATGTTGTCATCAAGGGGAGTCTCATCATGCGAAACCAACTGGACACCAGTTTGATGGTACACATCATCTTGCCCGTCCTATAAGTACGAGCATCATTAATATATGGGCTATTATTATTTAGGATTAATATTTGTAAATCATGGCATTTAACCCACTCACCGTTGGCCCTTTTTCTGCTTTGTCCGTTTTGTCACCAAGTGCAGTCTCATCATGCGAAACCAAGTGGTCACCAGATTCATGGTACACATCATCTTGCCCGTCCTACAAGTACGAGCATCATTAATATACGGGGTATAATTTTTTTTTATATATGTGGGTTGGTTGTTATAATATTTTTGTAGTTTCTCGGTGAAGGGTACCTGAGTGTCATGAGCATTATCATCAAGTGCGTCCTCTTCAAGGAGGTTCTCATCTTCGACAGGTTTAGGCTCAGCATTGATGTCAATGTTCTTCGGTTTTGAAAAAATAATAAAGTATTTACTTATCAAAACGTAAACAAATGTTCTTAACATTAAATATGTACTCACCTGACCATCAGCTCCATCCTCTTCTGATTGTTTAGGGACGTCAACAACAGGAATTTCTGGTGGGACCCAAGTTGGCCAAACGTTTGTCTGCATTTTACAAGTGTATACATTTGTTGGGTATGGACAATATTATCGAGTATAACTTATAAACAAGATACGCCGCCATACATACCGGAACGAAAGTACTCTGCGGGGGGGAGGGGTCATTTGGTTGTTCGCCATTTTTCCTTCCACCACCCACCCCAAGTTCGTACCTGTCCATTCGATCATGCAGAGAGTCTAGTTTCTCATTGATGGATGCAAAACGTGCTAAAATTATATCCTGGATGTCGTTCAGAGTTGCGAAATGAGTGGGCCTTGCACTTCCTCCGCGCGCCTCGTTTCCCTTGGTGCCTACCATACATATACCCCCCCCCCCCCTCGCCGCGTTGCCTCACATGCCCCCCACATATGTCTTCATCTTCAAACATGCTATCTTCACTTGCCAAGAAAGTAGCAAGGTAGTCCAGATCCAACTCATCCTCAGTAGGATGCATTTGTTCAACAACAACCTGCGTTATAAGAGCATTCATTTTACGGTATATAATATATATACAAAAATTAAGAAATAGTTAGTTGTGTCAAATACCTTATCATTAAAAATGTCACGTTGCAGCTTCCTACTATCAGATATGTTGTAAACATCCCAGTTCTTTATTCTTGGTATGCCGCTACCTATCCTTTTACCGTACCGATCACTCACGGTCAATTTTGGTATGATCTCATATGCCCAATATATGAAAGCGTACTCAAAGGGGGGTGGTCGGATGGAGGTTGAACGTTGGCTAGTTACGGAGTTCTCAACACTTTTTATTAGGTGTTCATAAGCAATTCGCCCCCATGGATAAGACTCAAACATGTCGTTGTCATCAACCAGCCGTAAGTGTAGGGTCTCCATCCTATTTTGGGGCCCCTGCAATTACTATGCTTTCCAAGATAGCCACTTGGCAACCTTAACCGAGGGGTTCATCATCCGTAAAGTCATACTCTTTAATTGTCGTCCAAGAAATTCACCACCTCGGTGATGCGTAATTGTGGATGAAATCCTCTCATCGTGCCAGGTGGCGGTTGTTCAACACCTATGTATCTCTCCTCCTCACAATTAAGACCGTAAGAAGCGCCAAGTCCTTCATTGTGAATTCTATCTCCGCCTCAATGTTGGAACCGAGTACTTGTTTATTATTGTTTGCAACACGCCGTCTTAGTATCGGAAAAGTAATTGGGTTGGGAAGTTCGATGTCGAGGTTTTAGGAAATTGCTCAGTGATTTCCTCAAAACCCTCTTCTGGATAGGAGTCATTTTTGCTTGAGAGTCTTGGATATTAGTCTTGCAATAGATATTGACCTTCCGATCTTGCAACCATTCTTCTTTAGGAAGTATCAATTGAGGTCCCTAGCCATTAATAATCACGCTCATAAGTACCAAATGTATTTCAAGACATAATATCTTAAACCAAAAAAAAGAAGACATACATGAATTGAAATATACAATATGAAAGTACATAACATACCATTCGAACACAATACATTTCCAACAACAATATAGCTTGCAACCATTCTTATCTAAGAAGTGTTCGACACTATTTAAATCTTACTCAAAGTACTACGCTATCAAGTGACGTAACATACCATCCGTAACAATATCAACCCGGATCCCATTATACACACGGGCTTTGAGTATAACACTACATTTATACACACAATACATATCGTACAATATATATTCACAAGAAAATACATTTCAAGGAAGGAACCGACTGCGGTATAAATCGGGGGAGGGGGAGGGAGGGGGGAAGATCGGAACATGCATGGACCTTGGGGGTTTAGATGTTATTACCTCTGTGGTGTTCTGTGCGGCTTTTCCTTTTCTATCGACATTGCTTCCTAAAATCAAGGAATTGATACGCAAATCGTATAGAGGAGGGGGGGGGGGGAAGAAGATCAAAACATGCAATGGACCTTCGGGGTTTAGATGTTATTACCTCCTTGGCGGGTTCTTGTGCACTTTTCCTTTTCTGCATCGGACATTCTTTCCTAAATCCGCTTAAAATGATGAAAATCGAAACAAGCCATGGCTATTTTTTTGAAAGTAATCGATAGAAATCGAAAACAAGCCATGGAATATAACGCTGGAAAATAGCCATGAAAGTTTTGAGGGGGCAAGCATATAATGTAAAGTAGCCATTAAAGTGTGAAGAATTCATACCGGTAATTTTGAGTGTTCGAAGAATTATTGCGCCAGAGACCGACCGAAAATCCGTTTGAATTTTTCTGCCATAAAAATGGCTATTTTTCTATGTTGAAGATGGTAATTCAAAAGCGAGAGAGAGGAAACGCGCGACTTCCCCACGACTGCAATGATGTGACTTGCTGACGGCGGTTCACTTCCCCACGACTGCAATGATGGCCATGTCCTGCACTCCTCGTACTCCGCGCGTTACTAGTATGGCCTTTGACATTTCCAAACACGTTAAGGGTAGGGAGGTAATTTCCCAACCAACATGTGGTTATGTACTCAAATTTTTTTCAACATGGCCATGTACTCTTATTTTGGTATAAATTAGGCTAGTCAAAGTGTTAACCCTAAAAGGTTTGTGGAGTGAAGTTTGTTTGGTTTGTTTGAAATTAAGGTTTTTAATTTAATATATGTGAAATTAATCGAGTTGCGTTTAAATTTATTGTAGTGTTCGGGTTTCGTATGATTTTAAAGTTTGAGAAATAAACTAGTCAATTTTAATTAATTGATATGCTTTGGAAAAAAAAAAAAAAAATTAATTGATATGGTCTTTTTTTTTTAATATGAAATATGGGTTTTAGTTTTGATTGGTACAATTTGGTTTTTTTTTTTTTTAAGATGGGTAGTTAATTCAAGTCAATTTAATTCGATTCTCCAAATTTCCAGTTTGGACAATGGTTTTCAAACAGACTTAATTACAATGGATTAAAACCTTTGTCAAGTGAAATTTGATCTTTAAGACTTTACTCATGTTCGGCTTAAAGCCTCTTTATTTGAATCAAACAAATACGTTTTGGTTAAGTTGCAAGAATCTCCCAAAAAAATGAAGTGTTTTTTTTCACCTTTTTGGCTCAATGAAATTACTTTACTGCTATTCTAAAAAAATGTATCCAGTCTTCCTTACACATGGTGTAGTTCAAGGTATTAATAATGAGAAAAAAATTAGCCGTGAAGAGATTAAAAAGGGAAAAAAAAACTAAAATAATTATTTTTATCTCCCCACTCACAAATATATAAAATTATTAAATAAAGAAGAGATTAAAAAATTGAAAGAACAACTCCAAGTGGAAACATGATTAAATTATAGTCACGATATGTAAAGCGCTACAACCTTAAAGAGGATGTGACTAATTTATAGCATAGAATATAAAAATAGTTACTCTTATCCGTGAAAAATTCAGAAAGTTAGGAGAAAATATTGAGTGTATCCGGACTATGGTCTCTTCCCTTGTTGAAGAAATGGGGTCGGATTTGGCCCTGTCGCAACGATGATGAGCTTCATCGCCGCAGCGACTAGTCTGAATCCGTTTTTGGCTTTCCTAAGCCAAAAACCTGAGAGTGATCAACGCGGCGATAAAGACTCATCGTTGCAGCGATACAGACTCATAACCACAGCAACGAGAATGAAGATTTTTAGCTTCCACACTTTTGTCTCTTCGCCGCGACGACGGAGTTCTCATTGTCGCGACGTTAGCATAATTACTGGAGATTTTATTTTTCTTTCTTTGATTATCTTTGTAAAGCTTTTATCTTTTCCTTAATCTAAATGCAATTGTATAAATATAGGCTATCAGCCATCATACTCAATAAGAGAAATACTTCTTCAAATTTTACATGGTATCAGAGCGGGTTAACGATTCATACCGTAAATGACCAATATTGACGGAAAATTGATGGATTCAAATCCATTCAATATGATGACTCATTCCGATGGAATGAATGACTTATACAGTGATGATAGACGCAGTTTCCATCTTGGAAACGGACGTGGAGTGATTACACATGCCACATCGACCTCTAAAATTCATATTGATACATGCTTTTCTTCCACCCCTATTCGAGAATCGAATCGAAACGGGATACTTGGTCTTGAAGATGATCAGTGGGCTATTATTGTAAATTTGATTAACACACCGAAGAAGATGAAGTCTTCTCCAACAGCTAATGTGGATGGTGATTTTGAGAAACTGGTGTTTCTTCTCAATGGATTGTCGATTCAGAAAGTTCAAATCACATGACTGGTAATGTTAAATTATTTAGCAATTTAATTGATATAGGTCTCATCTCAATTGGCCTTCATAACGATAAACAAAGCTTCTCGCGTAAGAAAGGCACAATAATATTAAGTAACAATCTGGTGATGCAGCACATATTATTTGTTCCAGATTTGACTTGTAATCTGTTGTCTATCTCTGGTGATGCAGCATCTAGGGTCTTTAACATCCAAGGTCATACATGTTTCTTGGCAACTATTACTTCTGGTAGAGAACCAATTTCTTTCAATGAAGCTGTTAAAGACCCTGGATGGCGAAAATCCATGAAAGAATAAATTGATGCGCTTGAGCATAATAAAATTTGCACTTTGGAAGATCTTCCCCAGGAAAGAGAGCGATTGGGTGTAAATGGGTTTATAAAATAAAATATAAATCTGATGGATCAGTTGAAAGGCTAAAGGGGAGACTTGTGGTGCATGGAAATCGTCAGATAGAGGGAATAGATTTTAATGAAACTTTTACTTCAGTTGCAAAAATGGTTACGATACGTACTTTCCTATCCATAGCTATCGCTCGCAATTGGAAGCTTCATCAGATGGATGTTCATAACGCTTTTCTTCATGGTGATTTATATGAAGAGATATATATGCAGTTACCCCCTAGTTTTTCTCCTACGACATTTGGTAAGGTTTGTCGTTTACGAAAGTTTTTATACCGACTTCGTCCAGCTCCTAGAAACTGGTTTTCTAAATTGTCTTCTGCTTTGAAAGATATTAGGTTCGTTCAATCTTATCCTGATTATTCCCTGTTTAGCTACTTAAAGAATTCTGTATTTCTTCATGTCCTTGTACATGTTGATGATCTAATTATCACCGGTAGTTCATCCAAGGCTATTCATTCATTTAAGAAACAACTCAATGAAAAGTTTCACATGAAGGATTTGGAAGCCCTAAAATATTTTCTTGGGATTGAGATGGCTCATGGGAAGGATGGTTTGTACCTCTCTTAAAGAAAATATGTTCTTGATATTATTAGTGACGCTAGCTTACTTGGTGCAAAGCCTCTCTCTACTAATATGGATCAAAATCACCATCTTGCCACTATCGATGGTAAAAAACTTAATGATCCAAAAAATATCGTTGTTTGGTGGGTTGTTTGATCTATTGACTATCACTCGTCCTAAACTTTGCTATTCAGTTCATATATTGGCCCAATTTATTTGCGATCCTCGCCTTAAGCTTTGAGAGGCATGTTTGAGAGTTCTCTGTTATCTCAAAGGTTGTCTTGGACAGGCTATTAAATAAAGAAAGTAATTTTCAACTTTCAGCCTATTGTTATAGTGATTGGGCTAGTTGTCCTTTTACTAGACGATCGATAACTGGTTACTATATATTTTTGGGATCATCTCCAATTTCTTGAAAGACAAAGAAGCAAGCTACTGTTTCACGGTCTTGAGCTCAGCTGAAGTTGAGTATCGCTCTATGGCGACTACTACTTGTGAACTAAAATGGTTGCTTTCTCTTTTGCAATGTCTTGGTATATCTCCTGATCATCCTGTCAAGCTCTTTTGTGACATTCATTGTGACAGTCAATCTGCACTTCATATCGCAGTCAATCCAGTTTTTCATGAACGTACAAAACATATAGAGATGAATTGTCACTTTGTTCGTGATGTTCTAAACAATGGGATTATCTCCACTACTCATATTTGAACTGAGAATCAACATGTTGATGTTTTAACCAAGGCTTTAGGCAAATCTCAGTTCATCTTTCTTCTTCCCAAGTTAGGCATTCACGATCTTCATGCTCCAACTTGAGGGGGAGTGTTGAAGAAATGGGGTCAAATTGTGATGACTTTGGATTTGGCCCTGTCACCGCAACGATGAGCTTCATCGCCGCAGCAACCATTCTAAATTCATTTTGGCTTTCCTGAGCCAAAAACCTAAAAGTGGCCGCCACGGTGATAAAGGCTCATCATGCAACGTGGTTGGCGCAACGATACAGACTCATCGCCTCAACAACGAGAATGAAGATTTTTAGCTTCCACACCTTTGTCTCATCTCCGCGGCGATAGCATAATTACTGGAGATTTAATTTTATATTCTTTGATTATCTTTTCCTTAACCTAAATGCAATTGTATAAATATAGGCTATCAGCCATCATACTCAATAAGAGAAATACTTCTTTAAATTTTACATCCCTCAATTAATTATTCTTATTTAATATAAAGAAGACGGAACTAACGGAGCTCACTAGGATGTGAAGTATTATAAAGGCTAAATGGAGAAATATAATATTAAAAAATCATATATTACTTATAATCAAATCTTTTATGAAACATACATATACGAATATTTATAAATCCTTTTTTATATCTTACAAAAAATTTCTTTTAGGGTTCATATCGTGGTTTATTATATTTTTCTTTCAATTTATTTAATCTTGAAGGTGGAGAATACAATCATTTATAAAAGAAGACTCCTTAATTATTATTTTTATTTTGAAAAATAACTATTTATTTTCTTTTAATATTTGTAATGTTATTTTTCCAATTAGTCTATTTATTGACATAATTTTTAATTAGATTGATATAATTTTTAGTTTTATTGAATTTTTTAAAAGAGTTTCTACCAAGTTTCAATTAATATATTTGAATATAATTTAATAAGCTTTTTCGATCACCTTAAATTTATTTAACATGAAAACTCAATCGCGTCAAAATAGTTCGGATATAAACTATTTCGTGAGCATGTATACGTGAGGTTAAATGTTTGTGCTTCATCTCTTAGTCTCACGTGGCAGGAAGTATCAATGGGAAATGAGTGGAGAGGTGTCTATAAATATGCTTATAAAGAAATATCCGATTAAACGAGTTGCATTTCTTTTCTTATAGAGCCACGCTCCTTTCATTGTATTAATTAATGACAGTTTCTTATTGCTTTCTCTTCTTATATCAATCCCATCTTATTATCTATTTGAAGTTTGGCGAGATGCGGGATGCCTGAGACTACAATCTAACATCGATCATGTTCTTTTCTTTGCTTTATTCTCTTTTTTTAACAGATTTTATCTTACAACATTAATATTTATGTTTAAACCTTCATTATTTATTTAACTGGCTTGTTTGGAATTGCTATTCCACATGAAGCCTAACATTTCATCCTCTTTAAATTTTATATCATTATGTTTGACATTCAAATTTTGATTTATTTGAATTTGTAAATTCTAAGGCTATAAAATTTCTTTTGTCTATAGCGAAAGATGCCATAATCATATATAGTCGGAAGAGCAATTGAGGTCTAAATCAGAAATAAGATATGACATACCTATAAACTTTAGGAAGAATCCAGAATAGCGCTACACAGCAAATGAACAAACTAATTAAGTTGAGATGGCAAGAAATGTGTTACTTTTCTTTGTAAAAAAACATTCTTATGTTTATTTGGAACACATTATTTGATGTGGTCTTTTGTGAGAATGGAAAAAAAAAATTATTATAATGATGTTGCCGGCCACTTGAAGTGCACTTGAGTTTAGTAGTTCAATAACATTTATAATTTTATTTTAATATATGAAAATTATATTAAATATTATAATAGAGTTAAATTGGAGAACTGAAACTACTATCATGTTATTTGGAAAAAGAAAAAAAAGAAACTGCTATCATGTAGTGGTTTTTGGAAAGGAAAAATGGATTGTTCAATCTAAGAGGACATGCATAGCTTCAATTATCTTTATTTAAAAAAAAATCATACATAGAATGAAAATAGTGATAGTCATTGTTTAGGGTTTTAAAGGTTTGTTGGGTAACAAAAAAAATATAACTTTTGGTGAAAAAATTACTTATATAGTATGCTTGTGATATTATATATGAATTTTTTTTTAGTAAAAATATGGATATAGTTCGACACTTGAGATCTGAATCCTAAACCAAACATAAATTCTGTTTTATAATCACTTTTTTAATTTTTTAATAACAAACCAAACACATATTTTAAATTTTTGAATCTCAATTATCAAATCAGAATATGTTACCAAACACAGTTTTGGAACTAACAAATTCACAAAATATAACTCTGAATTCATTATAATCCACTTAATTCAAATACCGTTTTCCAGATTGCAAACCAAACGGGCTTTAACTTCACGTCCCAATGAACTCCGTTAGTTCCGTCTTTTTTATATTAAAAAGGAATAATTAATTGGGGAAGGGACCATAGCCTGGGTACACCTAATATTTTCTCTTTAGTCCCTTATCCTTATATGGATAGAAGTTAATACTAGAGAAATAGCCTTTTTGACCATATATTAATTTAGAAAATAAGCTCATGGGGTTTTTTTGTTTTTGTTTTTTTGTTTTTTTTTACTAAAGTCATGGGTCTTTTTGTTGTTATTTGATCTTCCACAATAATGATTCTTGAATTACACCATTTTCATTAACTAAATGGAAGAACAGAGTGTGGTGGAGTTGTTCAATGGTCATGGTCTTAGGTCTTGTCTTCTGTCTTTTTACCATAATGGACAAACAACGTATCACCTGTTGCTTGACAAATTATGTTCTTATGACCTTCCCTATTTTATATTTGAATATGATGAAATTTTATATAGGCTAAACTTTTGGTGTGTATATATATATATATAAATATATATATATATATATATATACATAAAAAATAAATATATAAATAGCATATATATTATAAAATGAATTATAATACAAAAACTAAATTATAAATAGCATACAAAACTCTATTAGATCAGTATAAGAATGGGGTTTTCAAAAATAACATTTCAAAAATAGCAAAAGTTCTAAAAATTATTGAGATTAGTGGAACTCGGTTTGAGAAATATCATTTTTAAAATAATTCTAAATATTAACTATTTTCAAAATTACTCGTAATATAAGTGTCATCTCTTAAAATTTCTATATAAAAAAACACTTACTAAGAAAATAGTATAAATTATCTCATGAACTTCAGAGGTTCTAAAAATTAAACTTATTATAGTAATTGTCCCTCTAAACTTTATATGTTAAAAAATTAAAATTCATTGGATGACACTTTTTCAAAAGGTATTTTAAAAAATAACAAATGTTTTGAAATTTTTTAAAAATAGTATTGCTTTAAAGTTGGGTGCTTGGTTTGAATCGTGTAAGGGAAAAAAATGTTATTCACGAAACATTTTAAAAACTTTTACGATATCAATTCATAAAATACTATTTTAATTTATTATTTTATAAAAAAAATAAAAACTAAAAGCATAAAAAGATAATTTAGCAAATTATCTCTTTAAAATATTAGATTAAAACTCTTAACAGTCACCATAAAGATATCGAATATCAATAAGGTGTGAGATGTGATATCAAAGAATAATTCTTTGGTCGGGCTCCTTTGATGGTTTTGGGATCAGGTCACGTGATAATGTTGGGGTGCAACAGGGGGCCCTTTGGAGACTTGATTCTATAAAAATATTATAATAATAATTAATAATTTAAAGATAGTAACTTGTCCCCTTAAAATTTTATAGGTTTAATTTTAACCATTTATAAAATTTAAAGACCAATTAACTAAAGTTGAAAGTTTGAAAGTATATTTAGCATAAAATACTATTTTAATTTTATTTAAAAGGAAAGAAAAAACTAAATCCATAAAAAATTAATTTAACAGATTATCTCTTTAAAATATTAGATTAAAACTCTTAAAAGTCACCATAAAGATAAAGAATATCAATAAGGTGTGAGATGTGAGATCAAAGGGGCTCCTTTGATGGTTTTGGGATCAGGTCACATGATAATGGTGGGTGAAACAGGGCTCGGAGACTTGACTCTATAAAAGTTTTATAATAATTAATAAATTAAGGGTAAAAAATCGGACCAGTTTCGGTTTATAATAGAACCAGTTTTGGAGCCGGTTTTTTATCGCTCTGGTTTCGGTTTTTTTAATTAAGTATAAGCCATTTGCATTTTGTTTTAAAAAAATCCTCCAACATTGAAGGATGAAACAAAACAAAATCAAACATTAACAAAAACTTAGTTTAAAATTTTAAATTTATAAAATATAAAACCAATACTAGAGTTAAAAGTTTAAATGATAACTCCAAATTTGTGCAGCCGTATCACATCCCAACATTTTAATGAGAATCGATTGAGACATAAAGGATATGAGTCAGGATACAAGTAAGTTGTCTTGATCAGCCTCCCAGTCAAGAAACTCTTGACTATAATTTCCAGAACTTTCATCATTCACTGATTGAAACTTGGCAGGAACAAAACTAGCTTTTTCAAACACAAACTTTTGAAGTCGATGACCTTTAATCTCAGCTTGTACTTGTTGACGCCAAAGGAAAAAGTTCGATTGGATCCAATTTTACAGAAATAGGATGTGAAAAAGCAACTTGCTTCAAATTTTGAGAAGAAATTGAGAGAGTAGCCATCGATGAGGACGAAGCTGGGGCGAGAGGAATTGACTATGTTGAAAGAGAAGGAACTTGAGTTTGTGATTCCATGAGAAATAAAGGGAGGTTCCAAGAAGAGAAAAGAGAAGTGGAATACACTTGATAAGTTTTCAAATAATTCACACAAATGTATTTATACAAGCTTCTCTCTTCACCTATTTTAAAGATACTATAAGTAAAAGATACTAATAGTAGATCAAATCAAATTAGCTAACTACAATTAACATGATACAAAAATATTACTATAATTTCCATTTCTTTGTATCAATCACTGATTGAAGGTTAGTGGGGAAAAATTAAGCTTCGGTTTCAATCACACAAGTTTTAAGGAGAAAACCTTTAATCTCCACCTATTGAACTTTTTGACGCCAATATTATCATAAAGTTTGATTGGATGCTTTAGATTAATTATTGGAGCAACTTGTTCTAAATTTGTGATTCTATTGAGAGTGTAGTGATGAGGGTGTGTGTGTGTGAGTGAGTTGTGTGTGTGTGAAAGAGAGGGAACTTGAGTGTGTGTGTGCATGAGAGATAGGGAGTGTTCAAAAGAGAAGAGAAGTGGAATGTGATAAGTGTGTATTCTGTGTGTGTAGCGTGTGTGTTCACCTATTTTAAAGATTTCTTCTATAAATATACACATAATAATTGATTATGAAATCAAGTTAGCTAAACAATTTGTAAAAAAAATATTGCTTTATCCATTTTAGTAATATTTTTATTTTTAAAAAAGTAAGTCTTGTTATGTCAAAAATTAGTGGTTTGCTCTCCGGTTTATCTCACAAGAGTTTGTTGGTGTGTAGTTCAATTTTTTTTTAAGAATAAAACTTACCAACTTACTATGGTTGGAAATAAACTACATGATCATCTTGATTTTTTTTTTCCTTTTAAGTATACCACTCATTAAACTAAATTGACACGCTGCTAGGTTCATGGATATAAAATTGATTTTTTAATCTTGGCATAACTTGAAAATTCAAATCAGTATTCACTCGATCTCCTCATGAAAACTTTTGGCTTCATCTCCTGATTTGGTGTCTTTTTTTTTTTTTTTAAATAAAGAAAGTTATAAATTGGAGGAAGGATGACTCGAATCGTCAACCTCATAGGAAGGAGTGGATGTTCGACGGCCAATTGAGCTATACTCAAAATAACAGCTTACAATTAAGCATTATTATTATAATCTATCACGTTTAAAACCTTAATATAATTTTCTTGGTCAAGTCAACAACCAAAGACATAAACAAAACTTATGGATAAATCAATTATTGGGTCATTTTAAATCTTGTTTTATAAAGCTAAGAAAAGAGTTTTGGGCAAGATCAAAATCAATGGCAAGCACAAGAAGCTCAAGTAATTTGCTACACAAAGCAGCCATTGAAGGAAATATAAACACATTGTTGGAATTACTCCAACAAGATCCTTTACTCCTTGACAGATTCACAATACATGGCCTCACAGACCCTCCTCTTCACGTTGCTGTTCTTCTTAATCACACACAATTCGTTTCCGAGATTTTGCGGAGAAACTCTCGAATGGCTAAAGAGTTTGATTCCAATGGGTTCTCTCCCCTTCACTTAGCTGCAGCCAAAGGGCATCTAGCTATAGTAATACTCTTACTGCAGCTTGATGAAGTGGATACTGATTTGTGTTCTCTTCTCGACGCCGATGGTCGGAACCCACTTCACCTTGCTGCGATGTATGGTCATCTTGATTGTTTAAGAGAGCTTATCGGAGCGACACCGAAAGCTGCTCGAGCCCTCGTCGATCATGGAGGAACCATCTTACATTTGTGTGTGAAGAATAATCAGTTAGAATCTCTCAAATTGTTGGTGGAAGCCATAGATGATATTATTTGGCTTAATGCTAAGGATGATTATGGGTTTACCATCCTCCATTTAGCCGTCTCCAATAAACAAATCAAGGTAATTACTTTGACACCCTTTTTTTTTCCATTTTGGTATATGATTTTTAAAAACTTCATTTTAGAAACCAAACTTTAGATTCTATTCAATTTCAGTTTTATCCTCATAAGTGAGAAGCACTTTCTCCCTTTCTTTTATTATGTATCATATTTTTAAATCAAACATATTAGTAAAACTCCATATTTATAAGTAGGAGCTCGTTTTCACATCAACTAAATAAATATGCAGACGGTAGAATATTTGGTTAGCATAAAAGGAATGGAAGTCAATACAGTAAACTCAAATGGGTTGACAGCACTAGACATTTTGGTCCAAAGCAAAAGAGATGCAAATGATTTAGATATAGCAGAGTTACTCCGTGCCTTTGGAGCATCAAGATCTACAACATCTAGTACTGCTATTAAAATTGGAGATCAAAATCCAGAGACAAACGGCTCTCCCGTTTCCAAAAACCGACCAAATAAGTTAGCGAATCCGGATAGTAAATTGCTTACATCACAGATGGAAGGGTTAATGATTGTGTCATCAATTATCACAACGATGGCTTTTCAAGCTGCAACCAACCCTCCTGGTGGACTTTGGCAAGATGACAAGGTCACAGAACCCAAACATAAAGCAGGGAGATCGATAATGGCTTCAACAAACCCGGACCGTTTCTCGACGTTCATTACCTTCTGCACAATCAGTTTTATGTCTTCATTTATCGGTCTCTTTCTGCTTGTTACTAATTTTCCATCAAAAAGATCAGCTTATTGGGCGGTTGTGAATTACATCATCAGCATCTCATTTGCGTCTATTGCTCTGGCTTATGGGATAGCAATAAGTTATTTGCTAGCAGAATCAGTCATATCACAAACCGTCTCAATAATTGTTATAATTTTCCTTATGGTTGTGATTCTTATAATAGTGAATTTTCAGAAGCCCTTGGCTGATAGGGCTCGAAAGCTCATTGGAATTGTTGAAGGTGGGAGAGCACACTAAGGACTGCATCATCTTGTCTTAATGAAACTGTTTGCTTAGCTTATTTTGTTACTTTGTGATAATATGTTGTCTTTATTTATAACGCAATTGGTCTTAAATGTCTTTTTGTCTTTTGGACTGTATTGTACTATGTTGTTTGCTTCCATGAACAGATCTTCTATCTGAATATTTAATTAAGGCCCATTTGGGTGTGTTATATATGATATAGATTTTTTTTTTATTTTTGTGCGTAAATATATGTGGTATAGATATTGAACTTTATGATATATGAATTAATGCCTGAAAATATTTTACATTTGTGTTTGGATATGTGAAAGCCTAAAAGCTAATTAATATTTTTTTTCATCTTTTAAGTAGTGTTATTTTGAATTTTATCTATAATATTTAAAATATATAGAATAAGTAAACGAAAAATGAGAGAGATACCTGCGCTTCACATTCCAGAGAATTCTGGTCCTTCATAGAAGAACAAAACTGAGTAATTCTGGAACCATCCAAATCCAAATCCAAATCCAAAAAACACCGCGCCAGCCAGTTCTTTCAGAACATTCTTGAACTTTCTCGGCCATGATCGCATTTCATCTTCCATTTCCCTTATTAATATCTCATCCTCCCTGAATCTTCATTACCCAAACTTAATCCACAATCTCAATTTCCCAAATTTCAATTTCAATTTCAAAGTTCAAAACTTTATCCCCATCCCCACCAAATGGATTTCAGAATCATGAATTTTGATTCCCCACTCTTCTCCGCCCTCCACCACATCATAAACACCGCCGACGAAGATTCCGACAAATCCACCAACGCCCCGACAAGAACCTACGTTCGCGAAGCCAAAGCCATGGCGGGGACACCGGCCGACATAAAGGAGTTTCCTAATTCGTACGTTTTCATAATCGATATGCCGGGTTTGAAATCTGGAGATATTAAGGTTCAGGTTGAGGATGAAAACGTGCTTATTATCAGCGGCGAGAGGAAGAGAGAGGAGGAGGAGAAGGAAGGGGTTAAGTATGTGAGAATGGAAAGGAGGATTGGTAAGTTTATGAGGAAATTCGTTTTGCCGGAGAATGCGAATACGAATGCAATATCGGCGGCGTGTTTGGACGGAGTCCTTACTGTCACGGTGGAGAAACTGCCGCCTCCCGAACCGAAGAAACCCAAGACCATCGAAATTAAGGTGGCTTGAACCTATGGTTTTGCAAGTTTGTTATGGAAAGTGCTGCTTATCGTCGTATTATGATAATTCAGTATAATAAAGGGGTTTTGTGTGTTTGTTAAATGAAGTAAGTTTGTTTGGTTTGTTTGAAATTAAAGTTTTTAATTTAATATATGTGAAATTAGTCGAGTTTCGTTTAAGTCGATCAGAAGGTGTAGTGTTCGGTTTTGTATGATTTTGAAGTTTGAGAAATAAACTAGTCAATTTTAATTAATTGATATGGGTTTTAGTTTTGATTGTTACAATTTGGTTTTTTTTTTTTTTAAGATGGGTAGGTAATTCAAGTCATTTAATTCGATTCTCCAAATTTCCAATTTGGATAATGGTAGGGGTGAAAGCTAAAACCCCGACCCCGCCAAACCCGCATAATAAACGGCAGGGGAGGGGGAATTTTTTCTCCCCCGTTTACACCTCACCCCCCCCCCCTTTTATCTATTTAATTTTTTTTTTAATTTAATTTTCCTAGGTTTACTTTGATATAGATTATGATAAAGAGTTTTATTTGTTTAATTTATGCCCTATTATTATTGAAAAATTGAATTTTGAATATAAAAAAATATACATTAAAAATATTACTTAGTTTTTTCTTAATGTTATTGTGATTTTTTTATTGTAAATTATATGATAAACGGTCTGAAATTTTATTTTCGCACGAAGCCTCGTTATCTTAGGATCAGCCCTGATTATACTCATGTTTCGCTTAAATCCTCTTTATTTGAATCAAACAAATACGTTTTGGGAGATGTGGTTAAATTATAGTCACGAGTTGTAAAGCACTACAATCTTAAAGAGGATGTGACTATCCGGCAGTGAGACTTTTTTTTATTGTAATATATTACTCTTTTTGTGAAAAAAATAAAAATAAATAATTTCTAGTATAGAATATAGAAATGGTTACTTTACTCTCTTGTCCCTAAAAAAATAAAGAAAGTTAGTCTCTTATCCTTAATCATGGATGTTAATTGATATTTAATAATAGGCTTCCCACTAGAGAATTAGGCTTTTTGACCATATATTAATTTAGAAAAGAAATCATGGGTCTTCTTGTTGTTATTTTATCTTCCACAATGATGATTCTTGAATTGCACCATTTTCATTAACTAAATGGAAGAACTGGAGTTGGTCAATGGTCATGGTCTTTGGTCGTACGTCTTGTCTTCTGTCTTTTTACCATAATAGACACAGAACGTATCACATTTTGCTTGACAAAATTATAGCTATATGACCTTCCCTATTGTATATTTGAAAATGATGAAATTTTGTATAGATCACTAAACTTTTGGTAATAAAATAATGCATTTGTAAATTTATAAATAAATAAAAAATATTATTATTAAAATTGTAATTAAAGAAAAAAACTAAATTATAAATGGTATTCAAAACTCTATTAGATCAGCATAAGAATGGGTTTTTTTTAATAAAAATTGATACTTTTAAAAATAGTAAAAGTTTTGAAAATTAGCAAAAATATCATTTCTCAACTGTGATTGGTGGAACTCGGTGGGAGAAATATCATTTTTAAAATAATTTAAAGCATTTACTATTTTGAAATTACTCATAATATAAGTGTGATCTCCAAAAATTTCTATCTCTAATATATAAAAGTGGGGATGTTTTAAAAACATTTCTTGACAATTATATCCCTCTCTTTTTGAATAAATTTTAAAAATGCCATTTTAAACCCATTAATATTTTGGTTGATAATTACAAAAGTAAATACAAAATGTTCTCAATATTTTTCTCTCATTGTATTATGCTCTCCTAATGACTTTCTAATTTCTCTCTTTCTTTCTTTGTCTTTTGATATTCCATTTTAACGTTTAATTTCTCAGTTGTGATTTTTTTTGGAATTCTTCATACGATAGTATAAATTTGGTGTAATTCGATTTTTCAATTTACCATTTAGCAAGATCTTTAAACAACTTTTTTATTTAATTCTGAAACAGCAAGTGTTGGAAGAGAGACGGAATCATTGGTTTGGGAATCAAATAAAAATGGAAGATTTTAACATTTAAGCTTTAATAATATTTCTCTCTTAAACATGGTTTCAATTATAGAATGAAAATGGATGCATCTTTTAGATTTGGATGGGAATGCACAAGTCTCTATCTCATGTAATTTATTTTCTATTTTCTTTATTCTACAGATCAGATCAATTCGAGATGTATTTTATGAAAATATTTATATTTTTTATGATAATAAATAATTGTTTGAGGTACTTGCTAATCAACATAAATTATTTTTTATTATCAAACAATTCGTTGGTACCATAAATTAAGTAATTTCATCATTTGTTTTTATTAAATCCACTAATAATTAGTTCACAATTAGAAAAACAATAATTTGATGCACTTTTATAAGGGTTTCAATTATATTATTAAATGAAAAAATAGACTCATGATTATATAATTAATTTTTAAATAATTAAGAAAAAAATTAAATGCAAACCCATAATAAAATTTGATAATTATTTAAAATAAAACCATGAGTGTAATAAATTTTATTACTACAAAATTTGAAAGAGAAAGGATCATAAAAAGGTAGAATTCAAAAAATAAATGTTTTACATTTCTAAACAGATTATGAGATTTTTTATATCTTGGTTTTAAAAAAAGATAAACGCAATTTTAAAAATTCAAAAATCGATAAACCCATTGGTTTTTTTAATAACTTTATTGTTTTTTTTAAAAAAAAAACATCCAAAAGAAAAGAAAAAACTAAAATGGTTATCAAGCAAGATCTAATTATTAAAATAAATTGAAAAAGTGAGAGTAAATATACGTGCAACGCACGTAATAAATACTAGTAGTAAAAAACATTTACTAAGAAAATTGTATAAATTATCCCATGAACTACAGAGGTTCTAATAATTAAACCCATTAAAAAAATTATTAGAGTAATTGACCCCTAAACTTTATATATTAAAAAATTAAAATTCATTGGATGACATTTTTTAAAATGTATTTTAAAAAATTGCAAATGTTTTGAAATTTTCAAAAATGGTCTTGCGTTAAAGTTGGGTGCTTGTTTTGAACCAATCACGAAACTTTTCAAAAAATTTACTATTTTTTAAAATATCAATTTATAAAATACTATTTTAATTTATTTAAAGGGAAAAAAAAACTAAACCCATAAAAATTAATTTAACAGATTATCTCTTTAAAATATTAGATTAAAACTCTTAAAAGTCACCATAAAGATAAAGAATATCAATAAGGTTGTGAGAATGGATATCAAAAAGATGTTTGGTGTTTTGAAAGGGTTAAATGCAGGAATATGTTTGGAGGTGAATTTAGTTTATGAGAATATGATTTGTTTGTAGGAAAATATGATTTGTTATTTTATTTAATTATTATATAAAATTTAATTAAAAAATGAAAAAATTAATAAAAATTAAATTAATAAATAAAATTATCAACTAATTTATTTATAAGTGAATTTTTAATTTCCTTTTAAATATATTCATTAAATAAAATGATAAAACATAAAAAGGTATCAATTTCTTACAATATTATTATTATATAAATTAGTGATATTAATTAAAGGTAAAAAATAAATGATTGTTGTCATTAAATATTTAGGGTTTAATAATAAAACAAATTTATTAATTTAATAAAACAAATTTATTAATTTAAAAAAAGTGAAAATGTGTATTTAAAAAATGGTAAAATGCAAAAAAACCCCTGTTTTTTTCAAATCATGATGAACACCCTCGTGGTTTGATAAATGGCAAATCACCTTTTCATTTTTCAATCAAACCTCTTCCCTAATGTCTTAATTTTTTATCATACATCCTTTGAACTGATTTGGATGATTCAAGATGTTTTGGGACCCACGTGGCATTCAATACGGGGGAAAGAGTTAACGGTGGATTTTGATGTTAATAAACTCTTTTATTTATTAATCATTTCAAAGTTTGAAGGGCTATTATATAGATTCGGGGGGGAAATAGAATTTCAAAAAGTTGAATCCCAAATGGGAGTTCAAACAAAGAACTTTGGCTAAAAGGGGGAGAAAATTGTTGTATTGGGGGGGGGGGGGGGGGGATAAGCTTGAAAAAAGTATAAAAGGAAATAAAATTTACAAATTACTTAGTGTATTATTTTGAACAAATTTTTTTAATTTAATTATGTATAATATTTGGGTTTCTTTAAAAAATATTTGATTTAAAAATATGTAATTTTTTAATTAAAATGAACATAATTTTTTGTTAATCATGCATAATATATTGAGTTTTTTAAAAAAATTGATTTAAAAACAGTAAGTTTTTTAATTAAAAAATTTTTAATTTTATCTTGTTCCTATACCTACTAAAATACTCATAATATTTATTTTTTTCATTAGAAATGAAATGGCGGGAAATTGGAGAGGTTTAATTAAATGTGGGACAAATTGACGTTGTTGGGATATGAAGGGGATATGGGGGGGTTTGGATGGGTGAAGCTATTGGAATATAGGTGAAGCGAAACATGGAATGGATTAAATTCTCTTCTCCACATTTCGCACTTCAAACGCCCGGGGGTTGGGGGGGGGAGAAAGGATAAAGGGATTTTGGTGGGGGGGGGGGAGATCAATAAGGTGTGAGATGTGATATCAAAGAATAATTCTTTGGTCTGGCTCCTTTGATGGTTTTGGGATCAAGTCACGTGATAATGTTGTTGGGGTTCAACAGGGGCCCTTTGGAGACTTGATTCTATAAAAATATAATAATAATAATTAATAATTTAAAGATAGTAACTTGTCCCATTAAAATTTTATAGGTTTAATTTTAACAATTTATAAAATTTAAAGATCAATTAACTAAAGTTAAAAAGTTTGAAAGTATAATTAGCATAATATCTATCATTTAAGGTTTATTGTATCTAATTATTTCGAGGTTAAAACAGGGTTTAAGAAACATGAAGATGAAGAATGAGAATCTGCTTTTGTGTGAAACGATGCCTTTGACTGAGTGTTGACCCACGTGGCATTCATACGTTGGGATTTGACAGATCGTAAATTCACGTGGTGAAAACGTCAGCAAGGTGACGTAAGCTGATACGCACCGTTTCATTCTTCTCCCCTACCCTCTCTTTACGGCGTTTCGTATTAACAGATAAGAGAACCAAATCTTTTGTGTTTGACTTTTCATTCTTAACTATCATCCGTCAACCCGAAAACTGCCGTCTATCTTTGCACCAGTTAAGCATATATACAATTTTTTCATGTGGGTCATAGAGTGAAAATTTGACTTTATTATATTTACAATTTTTCAAGGAAAATATGAGTATTCACAACAAGTGAATATGAGTTTGTACTCAATCTTTTTTCAATAGAATAAAATATTAGTGGGATGCATGTAATTATTAAAAGAAACTCATATGTTTATTATCATAATATATTTTATTAAATAGAAAAGTGATATATAAAATGGTGAGTACAAACTCATACTTACCGGTGAGTATCCAAATCATCATCATTCGGCTAGGCACAAACATTAGAAGACTCAAGCTCGGTTCGGGCTCGAGCCCAACGAGCCTATTACTAATATTGGTGCATAACTTTCAAATCATTTTAAAAAAAATATCAAGTGTTAACAAAATTAACATATTAAATTTATTATTTTAAATAGTAAAAAAGAGTGAAAAATCAATATATTAAACTTATTAGTTTGAACAGCAAGAAAGCAAAAATTGTTCAATTTTATCTGTTAAATAATTTAACTATTTTATTTTATCCTATTTAGTAATCACACAAAAGTATCAACTTTAAAAAATAGATATTTTTATTAATTATTTCATACATGAATATTTGAGAATAAAGTGCATCACTACAATATAAGTAGATCCCAACTAGGTTGGCGGTTGGCACCCACTCATTTGTCAATCATATGCATTTTTCTCAACTTATATTGTAGTGATGCACTTTTTGGGCATATAATATAAAAAGAAATGATGTATATTGTTTTTTTATCTTTAATTTTTAAATTGGTAATAATATAAATTATATTTAAATATTAAATAAATATTGCGAGCTTTATTTGGGCCGAGCACGAGTTGGCTCATTGGATCGGCCCTATGGAGGCTCAAACGAGCCAGCCCGTTCAAAAAAAGAGAGGCTCATATCCAATACAAACATTTAACTAGTCGAGTTGGCATTTCAAACGTTGACTTTCGAGGCCGGCCTATCATATATATTTTAAAAGAAAAAGAAAGAGGGAGAGTTTAAAATGAATTTGATTTGAACTACTACTCTCATAAAGAGTATTTTTTTTATCACACTATCATATATATTTTACCCTTCTCATATGTATTAACTATGACATTTTTCTTGAGGAGCTATTAACTATGACATTATTATTTACCATTTCAAAGCTTGAAGTTTAGTTCATTCATGGTATTTATTATAGATAAAAGTTTGAATTGCCTTTATATAAGTAAACGCATAATTAATAAGCAAGGCTTTATTATTTATCTTTCTTTCATTATTTTTTTTTTTTTTTGTGATTACATCAAATTGGGGGAGGGGAGACTCGAACCTTCGACCATACAGGAAGGGAGTAGGTGTCTTAACCAGTTGAGTTATACTCCGGTTGACTTATCTTTCTTTCATTATAAACTTTTATTAATGTGGATTCGAATTTTTGGACTTAATAGATAGAACAAATATTTCACTACTTAATTAAATTTAGATTAATGAAATATTATCAATATTTAATTTAAATATACAAAATGGATTAAGCTTTATCATCACATAAAGAGGGAAAATTAGTTATACTACATAAACACTAGTATAACTTATTGTATTTCCAAATATAGCACTTGATTAATTAGATATCAATATTCTCTTTCATGAGATTTGTTGATTGGAATCTCCTCTATCCAGTTGGAATGTATTGTTGAAAAGAAAAAAAAAGTCACATGCATGTTGTGATAACATGATTGGGTTTCACAAAGAAAAGCAATGCATTAGATTTTTAATTTAAAAATATACTTAAAAAAAAGGAACAAGAGTGTTATGTTGAAGTTGATAACATTCCTTTACTTTCCTTCATTAATACTTACCAATGTAAAGCACAAAGACTGAGAATAGTGGTCAACTATAAAAATACACCTCCTCTTCAATTTGAAAGGGAAATAAGATTTTGGCTCAATTTGATATTTGTAGTTTCCTGGAAAATATCGGGTGAAAAGCTTTTTGGTCAAATCAAATTGAGATCTAAAAGCAATAGTGATATAGACAGATTCCTAATTATCAACCCACCAAAATATTTGCTTAAATTTAGGAAATAAATAAATATATATATATATATATATATATATATATGGAAAACCAACCTCTACAATTTCCATTATGATATTGATCCGGGTGTAAGCCTGACTTAAGTTTTTTTTTCCTTCCAAAACCCTTTTACGTTGAAATTGTTGTCATTTCTTTATAAACCTATGACCAGATTTAGTCGATGTGTGTGTTGAGATATATGACATATTTACCCATTCGTTTAAGTTTTTTAGTCTATTGGTAATTTAAGATATTTAATATGGTATCAAAACAGGAAGTCATGAGTTCGGACTCCTGTAATGACGGTGTTGAGATATATAATTAAATATATATTTACCCATTATCTTAAATTTTTGGGTTTAGTGGTGATTTAAGGTATTTAATAAGATTTGTTCATGTATCCCAATAATATACACGTGTATTTTGCATTAATTTGCAAATCTTTTTTGAAATCATGATTTTAATTTGAACATAGTGTTGGGTGGGTTTCATATTTCAAACACATGAAAGTTGAGTTGTAAAAACAAATGGTGTGAAAATGGAGCTTCGGCATCTTGCCTACAAATGGATAGTTTTTCAATTTTAAGTGGTTTGTGCGACTTGTATAGTTTAAATCATCCTGTATATCTCATAAAATAAAAATTATATGATTTTATCTATTTAATTTCGTCGTGTCATATAAATTTAATTAAATTCATGATTATGAATTTTCACTCGTTCAAAAAATAGCAGTCGGGTCTACTCTATAAAAAAAAGTTTGAAAGTTTTCAAAATACAATCCATACTTTGTTTTAAAGAATGTTGAATAAACATTACATTTTAGAGCATTATTGGAAAGATAAATGGATCTTTGTAATATAAGTTTGAAAAATCATTTTTAAATTACAAAAAAAAAAAGATAATGTAAATTAAAACAAATGGAATGTGGTGTTTAAGAAACTTTCAAAGTTGTGGGACCTTTGAGAAGGAAAGGCAATGAATACTTCCGAAGACCAAATAGAAAGGATAAAAAACTCTTTTCCTTATGAACTAAATTAAAATTCAAACATGTCAAAGCATGTTTACTTGGATTTGGCAACTAAAAGAGTCATGTTATAAACAATTCACTCAAATGGTAACTGCCACAAACTATTAGGTGCATGAACCATTCTAAAACAAGACAATCTAATCTCTATTGATATAAGACATCTGAGATAAAAAAAAAAAAAAATAATAATCCAAACGGGTTTAGACTCAAAGTAGATAATATTGTATTAATGTGAAGATTCCAAAAGTATTAATAGTCAACATCATCTCTAACGCGTTGCGAAGTATTATAATATTTTTAAAATTAACGATCTATCGCGTGATCATTATCGGGAATATATATTTGACCTTTGCATCCCATTGAAGGGGTTGGTCTTAGCAGGATATTCTGGAAGTTAGACTCTTACAGCCACAAGAGTATATATATATTTAAGTCTTCTCAGAGTCATCCCTTTGCTATACCCCACAATCTAGACTTTTGGTCTTCCATTTTCTTGGAAGCTTCCTAATGTTTCAAGGAAGATCAGTGGGAAGCCTCCTAGCTCACTTAATACATTGCTATATATATTCCATAAACTTCAATCTGATCACATTTAGTGACAAAGTGTTTATTTGTTTGCTTTCAGTTTCTAAATGTCTTACAACAATAACCAGCACCTAGCTGCTGCATCGTTTAATTCTCCGGAGAGTGATCTTGTCGAGCAGCCCGGTTTCGAGTTTTCAGACTGGATGTTCGATGGGTGGCTCGAGAAAACCATTCGTCTTTTGTCTCCGAGTCGATGACGACACGTCCAGTTGATGAATATGTTGGGAGCAATAGCCACCAAGGAGAGCAAGAGCCTGGCAGCAGTAAGCAAAACTGATTTTTTTTTTTTTTTTTTTTAGTATTTATAAGTTTGTGATATTATTGTTTTTTTGAGGTAATGATTCTTTGAATAATATGCATGGTGTTAGCAGGAGACAGTGGGAGGGAGAGGGAAGTTAGAGAAAGATTTGCATTCAAGACAAAATCAGAAGTTGAAATTCTAGATGATGGATTCAAATGGAGGAAGTATGGGAAGAAGATGGTGAAGAACAGCCCAAATCCAAGGTAAGAAAAACCAGCAATGATTCAAATGTAGAAGAACTATTTTCATTATTAGAAATTATAAAGCATCAAAAAAAGAACTTTTTTTTTTCCTTCAAAACTTAATTAATGGGAATGTTTGGTAAGAGTTGTTAAACCAGGGTGGTGTGTAGTCTGGTGTTGTGAAGCCCAAAATTGTATATTTAAATTTGTTGGGTATGGGTTTACGTAGCATGTGTACGATAAATGAGTTTCAGCATAGGTTTTGTTTTCTTGAATTCTTTTTAACACGGTATAACAAACACTCATATTTTTTTTACTGTTTCAAACTCACGGTTAAGATAATTAAACCTGCTTAACAAACGTAGATTAGGTTGATGAAGCCCAATCTACCTTTTGTACCAAACACCCTTCATTTGTTCCAAAAGGTCATTTAGAACCAAAGAACAACTAATGAGAATCAATGAGCAAGAAGTGTTTATGTGTATGGTCATTTGATAATTGACTCAAAAACATAAATGAAATGCAGGAACTATTACAAATGCTCAGTTGAAGGCTGCCCAGTGAAAAAGAGAGTTGAAAGAGATAAAGAGGATTATAGATATGTGATAACTACGTACGAGGGTGTCCATAACCATGATAGTTCTTGATTTCGTTATTTTTGCACCAATTTTCCCCATTTTAAATAATATTTCTGTGCTTTTTTGTGGGGCATTGTATCAAGTACAAATATTAATCTCAGTAAAAATTACAGTTTCAACACTATCATGATTGATTGGTTTCGTCTTGATACGATCCGTCTCAAACTTAGGACGACAATGGATTCCGATTAGGTGTCCATTGTCAAACTCCAAATGAACTGAACTATCTTTATTGATAAATTAAAGGAAAATTGGGTTCTTGGTCTTCAAAATAATAAATGAAGGGTTATTAACTTTTTCATTTGCTTTTAAGGTTTTCTTTTTTACCATTTTCCTTTTGAAAAGATAAATAAATCCCTTATTTGTTTTATGAAAATTATTGAATAGATAAATATCATTTCATTGGTAGTTTTTATCTTTCCAAAAACCTCTACCCTTTCTCTATCTTCTAGTGATTATTCTAATCGGCTACAAACTTTAAGTGATTATTCTAATCTACTATAAACTTTCAAGTCTTGATATAAATGTAATACATGTTTTCATTTGGTTTCAAATATATTGCTATTTACAACTTTGAGCTATATTAAAAAAAATCCGGATTTTGGACCGATCTTCGACCAAGCTTTGAATGTGGATTGAGACCAGTCCAATATTCAAAGCTCGGTCCAATTTATAAAAAAAAAAAAATTGGCCAAAAGTTCGGTCGAGCAATCTCAGTCGAGACTAGATCGGCCGAACTTTTGGCCAGATGTTTTTTTAAATTGGACCAAGCTTTGAATATTGGACTGGTCTCGATCCACATTCAAAGCTCGGTCAAAAATTTATATTTTTTTTTAAATCCACTTAAATCTAGCTCGAATTTGTAAATAGAAATATATTTGAAACTAAACGAAAACATGTATTACATTTATAACAAGACTCGAAAATTTGTAGTAGATTAGAATAATCACTTGAAGTTTGTAGTAGATTAGAACAATCATTTGAAGTTTATAGTAGCTTAGAATAAGGGGCTCTTGCACATATAGCTGGAAAATGTCCAATATTTGCAAAAATTGCAGCCCAAAAAGTTATTTGTAAAAATAGCAAAAAATTCAAATTCGCGCCTAAAATATTACAAAATTGCCACTAATTCGCATAAGTAATCACTGATTTCCGCATATGTGCATAGGTAATCACTGATTCACTATATCAAATGATATTTCGTGCATGTAATCACTGATTACGTGATAATTTATCACTAATTACCTCCAAATTATCATTGATTTCTTTGATTCACTTGAATGATGGTTTTTAAAAAACTGCTATATTTGCATACTTTTTAAAACTTCTATATTTATAAATATTGAAGAAAAATATCTTCCCAAATGAAATTTTTCTCAGAATAATCACTCGAAGATAGAGAGAGGGTAGAGGTTTTTGGAAAGATAAAAACTACCAATGAAATTATACTTCTCTATTCAATGAGTTTCATAAAACAAATAAATTTTCTAAGCAAAATGACATCATCAAAGCGTCGATAAAACTTAAAAGCAAATGAAAATATAATAACCCTTATTTTATTATTTTGAAGGTTCCCCCAATTTTCCTAAATTAATATAGATCTCTTTATGGATAGAAAAAATTATATATTGACATGGATATAGTCAGAAGTCCATTTCATACAGATCAAAGGGCTGACGTCAAATCGTTCTGATGTTGGAATCATCAAATTTGTATTGGTTACTTTGAATTAATCCTTCTGATGGAGATCCATATGGAGCAACAACAATCTTTAAAAAGGAGAACAAAGAAAAAATCTGATTCAACTGATAATTTGAATGGCCAACTGAGAAACAAATATAAGTACTCTGTTTAGAAAATCCTTCTTTTTTAATGTTACATCAAATTAGGGAAGAGACACTCGAATCATTGGCCTCAAGGGAGTATTGATGGCTAACCACTTAAAATATGCTCAGGTTAAGTGGAAAAGCTCTTTCTTTTTCTCCTTTATTTCAGTTCAAGGTTGTGTGCTCACAGCAACAATTTTGTTGATCTCAAAACACATAAATTTACATTTAACACAGAAATGGCACCAAAATGTAGCTTATATAAATAACAAATATAATCTTGTGATGTAAACACTGAAAGCTAGTGAAGGAAAAGAAAAAGAAATGCTAGTCTGATCTACAAGATTAATTGATAGATCAACTGCAGCCTAAAAGTGGATTGATACTTCAGTTCGGGATTACGATATCGGGGTTTCTGTTGTGTGAACTTCCCTCATCATCTATATGGGAGGAAATGCTCCACAAGATATTGCCAGTCGGCACTTTGGCACCTAGCAATGATAGTCTCAATATTGCTCTTGACTTGGATGGTGGAAGCTTAAAGTTCCGACCCATCCCACTCGAAAGCAACCAACGGGATCCAGATTGTTGCTGTGATGTGGTTCCCCAAAATTGCATCTTATTAGAATCCGAATTTACACCCAAAAGATGGACAGAGGAGATTTTAAATGCATTAACAGTGTCTCCTTCATCTTCACTGTCCTGTTTAGTTTTATGGCTGCCCTCATTTGCTGGCAAGGGCTCTTTATCCTTTTTGTCATTGCCTGTTTCAAAGATCATGTCACGAGTTGCATCAATAAAAAACCTCTCAACCTGCATCATACACATCATCGGAACGCCAACTGGTTCATAGTTCCGTGAGTGATCTCTCAGTTGCACCCTAAAAGCCACTACAAGCTTGTTTTCTAACAACCCCAGCTCTGTCTCTGAGTTGATATCGTTTGATAGCCTTCCAACTAAATCTGCATAGTTTGCACCATGGGCTCGAAGTATCTTCATAATGTGCTGACCATTTTGATCATCATCATTAATTATTCCAGCATCAAGCCTCAACCAGTCATCCAATGTAATAGAAAGATTCATCAATCCAATGACGTCACCTTTTGTATCCGGCCAATTCGTAAATTGAGAAACATCCAAATTGGAACGTCCCTGAGTAGAGCAGGCATTGATTCTTGATGGTGCTTCATCATCTGTCATGCCACACTGTATTCTTAATCCTTCGATTAGACGGGTTTGAATCTTGTCAATTGCCAGAGAAGCTAGATCATCTGGGAACACAAGCTCTGAGTTTATCTGAGAATCTAGAAAAGAGGTTACAAGACTCCGATGATTCCAGTGAGATGGTAATTCTCTATTGTCTTTCCGAATCAGAGTACTCGGCAATTTATTTAGTGATATAGACTCCCTGTGACAGAAGACAGAGATGTGTATCATGAGTTTTGTAGGATTTGGGATACCACAAAATCCTGAAGTTACAATTATTAAAAAAAAAAGGCAATCAAATTGATAATTGCAATTGCTGACCTCTGAAAAACTGTACACTCTGACGTCATTTGCTGGAGAGTCTTTCCAGTTATATCGTCCAAAGGCATTAACTTATTTGTCATAATAGAAAGGTTTTCAATTCCTTCCATAGCTAAATTTTCAGATATCTCCATAACATCACAACCCATTTCTGTAGGTAGAACAACTAGATCAGAATATTGAATGATTAAGCTCCGTCCATTCCTAGTGTTTTGAAAGAGTGAAGGATTCATTGACTGCAAAAATCCACCATTTTTCATCTTAAGAAATGGACCGAAGCCTTCTCCAAGTGAAGGTAACTTGAGTGGCTCTTCTGGAAGCAACTCAATCGGACTCCCAAATCCACTTGAACGTGGAGAATGCTGAAAATCCATCTCATCTAAGCCCCATTCCCGCATCAAAACTTCAGTCTCCATATCTTCAAGAATTTTGGCATTTCTTCTACTTCTCAATGATTGATGCATCTCATCCTCCCCCTCTTCAGCTGCGTAAATAATGGAAGACAAATCAAAATCCCCATCATCATTCTCACAAGAAGACTCAAGTAGATCAACACTTCCAAAATCAGGCCACTCTTCATTAGTAGTTTTGAAATCCAATAATGAATTACCGAAAACTAGGGATTCTTCCTCAAATTGCCTCAATAAACACTCTCTAGGAGACAATGGATCAGCATCTGAAAACCTTGCGGAACCATGCTCCAAACCCAGCATCTTTAGAAAATCCATAGCCACAGATTCAACACCATCTAAGCCAAGTGATCTTCTAGAACTCGTTTCCTTATTATCCACATCATTTTCTTGCTCGATGAGTTCACCGCCAGCCAATGGAGGGTCAATCTCCACTAACTGTGAAGTCCACTTGTGATCAAAGGCTGATTTCAGCTCTTCTCCAGCAATTTCCGTCAATTCTGATTTATTTTCTTCATATTTGAAGTCTTCCACCACGGAGTCATCTACATAAATATCACAGATGGCATCCTTCAACATTTTATTAGACATATTGTTACTGGAAACTTTGTCATCTTCTACATTGGATCCATCAATAGTCTCAACAGTGCTTTTATCCAATTCAAGCTCTTCTGTTGCAGCTAATTCTATCCCACATTCCACAATAGAAAACTCACCACAGTCATAACCGCTTCCACTAATTTCTTCACCAGATTTCTGTTCCTCATAAGATCTTAATTTGAGGCGCTCAACAAACTCAGAGCCTGAATCCTCAAACCTACACCCGTCTCTCTCATCCATCTTATGATACAAAAGATTTATGGATTTTGAGAGCTCCAACCTTGAACTTGGTTCATGAAAGACTCTCATATCAACAGACTGAGTTGAGGGTATAGATCCATATTGTAGACCATGCAAAATATTTCCACCCATACTCTGTGATCCCTTTAAATTAGTTGAAGTGAAGTGTGTACCATAGGTAGAAATATTCGGCTTATCTTGCAATAGCTTTAAGAGTTGGACAACATTTTCACGACCACTCAATTTCACTAAATCATCCCTCGTAACCAAAAAACTAAAACTGACATTTAAGCTCGCACCTTTAGCACTGCCCTTGAGTTGAAAGCTAGTTGACCAATGTCCTGAACTCTTCTCCCCTTCTAGCTCCTCTAAGGTAAGAGGTAAAATCCTTGTAAGGTCAACCCAATGCTCTCCGATATCAAGCCTCGGCACTCCAAGCATAGAGACATAAATTGAGAAAAGCTTTGGGTCATATTTTGCCGCATGGTTAGCCAAGTTTCTCCCACCATACACTAAACACTTGTGAATCAAAGTCTCGTCAAATTCAGCCATACCTTGAAAAACCTTGGAAGGGCGAGTCTGCAAAACCTCATCCTTTCTTTTCCAATGCACACTTAAACTATAACCATCAAAAATCGCAGGTAAACCTTCAATTGAATGAACACTGAAATAGAATATACAATTGAACTTGCGATGACCAATGTGGGTAAGCGCCTTCAAAGATTTCTTCCAATTCCATGTAGATGTTGACCTTTGATCATTGACCGATTGATCTTCCCTTGGAGACCCCTGCTTAAATTTTAATTTCGATTCATTCAAGCGGGCTTTTAACCGACCATCAGATGGGTATAAAACTGCATTTGTGGCGACCTTAGGCAAGTATAAAGCTTTACTTATCGCCTCGATTTCCTCCAACAACTGACCCCCATCAGAATCTCCTAATCCTTCACTACTACCAGACTTCATTTTGTATCAAATAACCCACAAATTGCTATATATTCTAACAATTTCATCATAGAAAGTAAAATCCACCAAATCTTATATCTCCTTCAGTGACTCCATTATCAACATCTACAATAAGAAAGACCCATGTTAAATCATCGTTTCCCTTTTCAGAAATCAAACTAAAACACACAAAAATTGGAAATAACAAAACAAAAACAAAAAACGGTCAAACACCATAAACGAATAATCGAGACAGACATTTCATCAAAAAAAACATTACAAAATCACATCTAAATAAGAACCATATGTCAGTTGTCACTATGAATCAATACAAAATGAAAGCTTCAAAGAAAGTAATAGAATTACCAAGATAAAGAAAAGAAAAAAAAAACATACAGAATTCAGATAGTTTCGTCTTCAGAAGAGAAGGAGGTTAGAGAAAAATCGTGATCTGGTCTTGACCCAGAATTTAATATGGGAAATCAAGCAATTTCTGTAAAGGATATAAATTTTCATAGGAAAAGTGTGAAAAGATATTAATAACTTGTCTTTTTCTGCCGTTCTATAGCTGCTGCTGAAAAGTAAAGTTCCGACCTTTGAATGGTAATGAATGAGCATTTTTGCTTCATCATCGCGAGTTTTATTATTGTGTGGGCGGATTCAGGCTAAGCTGTGTACGTGTCAATGTTTCATTGGTTCATTTGGAAATTCTATCATGATCATGTGAGCTCAGTAGCCGACAGAATTTGGGAGATGTAAAGACAGAATGCTCCACGTGTGTCTTGATTATGTTATGAAATCTACCCAATTACGTACCCTCACCTACCATTGTAATAAAACTTTTAACTTGAAAAACATATCGTTTTGTTTTTTTTTAAGAAAGAATATAATTAGTTATTTAAAGGGGCATTTTCAAATATGTTAGAAATTTTTATAATATTTACAAATTTGTTTGGAAAAAAAAAATATTTACAAAAATGTTAGAATTTTAAAAATTCTGAGTATATCAGTGAATCATTATTAGTATATCAGGAAACTTTTAAGATATCAATTGGTAGTTTATCGATCGATCATTAATATTATATCATTGATATACTATTATATATCACTGATATACTATTAATTATTGACTGATATACTAGTAGATTGGCTGATATACTCGACTTTTGAAATTATAATATTTTTGTAAATATTTTTTTTTCTAACATTTTTATAAATATTTCACTCAATTATAACATTCATGTAAATTTCCCATATATTTAGGGTAATGAATATTTTAAGAAAACAATATTGATGTTTATAGTATTTTTCATTCATAAAATGCCTTAGTTATGGATTGATATCAAGCGGGTTGAGATAAAAGTAAAAAAATGCACTTCTCATCCTGAATTAATTTCTAATTGTTATCCCATCCCATTGCCTAGTTTTCAAGAGATTTCCAAATAGAAATTGAGTTCCACAGAGAAAAAAAAATGTTTTTTTTCATTATTTTATAAATAAAGGTTAATTTAAATAATTAATACGACTATTAACTCATTAATATTTTATGTAAAAGAGAAAAATCAATATTTTATGTACAAGAGAAAAATCAATATTTTATTATTTTAGTAGTTTAAATAATTAAATTTATAAAAATGTTAAAACACTTTATTAATATTTTAAGAAGAAGAAAAAAAGGTTAATAAAAATATAAAGTAGAGTTAGAATCACTTATAGAAGAGGGAAGATACTTAGGGATGATTGTAAATCTAATTAAAGTTTTTAAAATTTTATAAATATTATAGAAACTTAATGTGGCTATGAAAAAATTATTTTTATTTTTATTTTTTGGTCACCAAGTATGTAGCCTCAGCCCGGTAGAAAGTTGTGTATCCTATTCCAACCAACTTTCTTTAGCAAAGGATTTCACAAAAGACTTGCTTAGCTCTTCCATGACTATTCTGTCCATTCCAATTGTGAGTCAATGGGGCCAATGTACCCAAACATCCAAGCATTTCATACAATTATTTGACAGAAAACATCAATTCTTTGTTGCCATGATTGCTGCAGCCCACTCAAATTGAAATATATCGCTCAATTATAACTTCGTATATACTTTTTTTTTAATATTCCTTGAGTTTATCAATTTGCGTCCACCACAACTAATCTCACAACTTTACAAATTACAACACTTGACGTCGATTAACTCATAGGTTAATAGCCTTCATAGGTGAAGGCACAGTGATTGGTTAACATATGTTTATAATCACTTCCATAGTCATTACTACAAATCCATGTGGTATACTATCTTGTGAATTTCTAATTTATCAAGTGACTCTTCTTCCTTCAGTAAGTGTAATAAATAAAAGCATTTTCTTTCTAGAACTTATCTGAATCAACTAAAACTATTCAATTATATAAACAATTGTTTACCTGACATTCTCTCCCAATCATAACCCTTGAAGCTCTATCCCCAATTACAGCAGTCAAATTTCAATGTCAAAGTCTACACTAATCTAATGTCAGTTAAATATCCTAATGACAAATCTTAGTCTCTTAACAGATCAAACTCAATACTAGATTTTCAGTAACTACAATATTAAAACAGTACTAATCTAATGAAATCCCCAAACAATCCTTAAGCTTTAAAAATGAAAAGGATTTGAACTATTGAATATGATTTGGACAGGCTAGATCACTATCTAGAGAGTCTGCACTCAGCTAATTGACTGAAGCCTGAAGGCAATATATAAAACATTGCTATGAAATCCTATCAAAGGGGTCACATTTACAGGTTACCATCAGAAGTGGTAGGTAGTAGAAGATTCTGAAACAAAAATGCTCCAAGAGAAAATTTCTTCTGGATCAATTCAATAATATATGCAACAGTAGAGAATAAAGTGGGAAAGAACGAAAATGGATTTCACTTTTCAGAAAGAGAAGGTCGAGCGAAGACGAGATTTTACATTATAATAAAAAAAATAAAAAAATCACATTACCAATCAAGAACATCAATGGTTTTCCAAATCAGACATCATAATATGAGTGCACCTTGGATGCAATTGCACAGCATATTGACTCTGAAGCAGTGAAATCACTAGGAGAATATTGCTCCACTTTGGCAAAGTCTGAGGTAGTTTTCAATTAACTCAATAGGAGTCTCATCCAAAGAGGTACCCTATAGCAGATTTCTACAGCCAATTACCTCATACAACTACTCAACCGTGGATCACTAAAACAACTATTACAAATCCTAAAATATTGAGAAGAAGAATTATTTAGTTCTGTAATTTCAAATAGAGAGCTCTTTGGTTTGGGGGGCGTGTAAAGGAGTTTGTAATTATAAGCCATCCCAAAGCCCTCATTGGTCTTTTTAACAGTTGGGGTTTACATTTCATATTATCAATGAAATTGTCTCTTATTTAAAAAAAAAATAGAGAGCTCTTGAAGTTAGCTGCAGGACAAAAGGAAGAGGATTCTCAAGAGACAAGTACCCTATTATGGGCTATTGAAAGCGCAAAACGCAATAAAAAGCAAGTTTTCTTTGGAGTTGAGTGCGAACACACAAGAAAAAAAAAAGGCTGCAGCTTTTTTAACAAAATTAAAGAACTGATGGCTTCTCCACTTGAAAAATGGGTTCCCTTCTTATTTCTTACACAAAAAAGGTTTTAGTATTTAAAAAAGCCATGAGGCGCACCGCACCTGAGGCGTTGTGCCCACTAGGTGCCTTTTTTGAAACACTACAGCGTGGTAGGACACTGGAACTTTTCATTCGAAGATGGATACATTTCTTGATAAAGTTTGAATTTTCCTTCTAATAATTGAAGTTCAAATGATAATACTTCCAAAAAGAATGAAAGGTCGAGCAGTTGCCCCGAGAGTTGGGAAAGGGGAGGGATGGAAAATAACTATATAAGCTTCAAAATCAATGCACATTGATTCTAATTTTTAAGAGTGAAAGATTAAACATAGTTTTCAAGTTCATAAGGGCCTCAAAGTAATTAAAAAAATGCTCTCCAAATCCCAAGAACCACGTATAAAATCAAAGACAAAAGAATCCAATCTAACAAGTAATTTTACACAAACCAATGAATTTTCCAAGTTTTTTAACTCACATCAGCTTTAATGGAGGAATTAACAGGCATCTCCTCTTCAAGAAAACGCCTCAAATTTCTATCTTCCAAATGCTCCTGTATAATATATTAGATCCCACAAAAGAAAATCAAAATCGTAATCAAATCAAACAATTAATTAATTATTAAAAACAAAATGAAAAGAAAAGAAATACAAAAGAAAATAAGAATCATACAGAGAGACAAGCTCTGTACTTATTCCATTCAGAGACGCATTCTTCTTTGTCCCATTGACCCTTTACAAACCTCTCTGAATACCATCTGCAAATCAAAACCAAAAAAAATTCTGGAGATTACAAAAGAAGAAGAAGAAGAATTAGGGTTTAAAAGAGGGTTTTAGGGAAACGAACCGATTGAAACAATTTTGATAAGCGGATCTAAGATCGGAACATGGAGATGTTGAAGTAGCTGAGCTTTTACTCTCTTTCTTAAAGCCCATATCACTGATCCATCAAAGCCACCGAAGGCGACGGTGACGGTGGCGGCGAAGTTCAAAGAGAAGTAATGACGATCGCCGGCGAGAAATATTTCCGATGAAAGGGTTTTTTAAATGTGATTATTTTCAGGCTTTCAAAACGGGGCAGAAGAATCGAATGTTATCCTGGCGGCAATGTAGTAAACCCATTTCCATGGGTCGGGTCCACGTTGGTTTTGAAAAGAATTTTTTTTTACAAAGCTAGCAAATTTTTATAAAAATATCATGATTTAATTTATTCTCTTTTAAATATAATAATTTTTTAATTGAATAATTAGTGATTAACATTAAATTACATATTTTTACGATAAATAAATCACTAATTCACATATTAATTAATATCAATCACTGATTATAGCAATAAAAATTATTATATTATACTTACATTAAAATTTGCTACAGAATGAAATTTTTCATTAACTAACAATGAAATATTATCAATAAGATTTAAGTAAGTTATAAGAATCAAAATGAAATTTTTAGAGGATAAGTGTCGAGTTAAAACAAGTGAAACTAAAATTGAACTTTTGAAAGTATAGAAATGAAGTTGACATAAATAATATGGTAGAGGGATCAAACATAAATATGTAATATTTGTTTGTGTATATGCCTTCATAACATCTTCATCTCTATATTTGTGTTTTTTTTCTAATGATTTTTGTCTTTATATTTATATAAAATCTAACCTAAGTGAATGGAGCATACAGCTGATTTAAATTTTAAAATGATCTAACTTAATTTTTATATTTCTTTAAAAAAACATAAATTATTTTAATTACTCAAAAAATACAAATAATATGCAAATTAAGGCATTGTACTACTTACTGTGCTTTTGCTCACATCCAAACAGATTAAGCAGCAAGAGTGATTTGGGCAATATTTTCAGCTCAATAGAACAATACCTTCAATTTCTACTAATTCTTTATATCAAGCACCAAGAGTTTGAAATAGTACAAAGCAAATACTTCACAAACGTGGAACAGCCGTCCAGTTTTTTTCACCTATCCTATGACATGCAGCAACCATTTACATTGCCGGAAACTCATCAAGCTCGGAGCTCACAAATGCTCCAAAGCAATGGAGATTCCAGAATGCTGCAGCTTTCCTTGACATTCATATCATTAATATCATAATGCCCCGGAGAAAAATAGTCAGGGCAAATATCAATATCGCATGCATTGTCTCATAAATCATAAGAATATGGTACAGCTAAAAGGAAGAATGAGCGTTTCGTCACGTTTTCATCTTGAACTTCCTTTGAGCTTTCAAATCAATCACTACAACCGTGATGTTATCCTTACTGCCCTTTTGAAGAGCTCGGTTCGAGAGGTACTCTGCAGCTGCTTGTGCTGCAGGATCAATTCCCGCACCCCTTTCTGAAGGTGGGGGGGCACCATTCTTCTTGTGCCATAGAAGAATTCGTCTCCGAGCCAGGTCGCATACCTCTTCATTTGTCATGACATCCCACAAACCATCACTAGCTAGAATGAGGCATTCATCGTCTTTGGCTCGAGGGAGGAAGGTTACTTCCGGCTCAGGAATGATCCAGGGTTTCAAGTATCTATCACCTGCCATCCCAAATGGAAGAGGCACTTGTATGGTCATGGTTTTCATGCTATTGCTTTTAAATGGAGGACTATTATTAAGCAAACAAGAGATGAAAATAAAACCCAACATTTTATAAAGTATATAAAAAAATTGGTGAGAGTCTAGACCAACTTATAAGCAAGTTATTACTAAAATTAAAGCAAAACTCCCTTTTGAAGTTACTTCAGGTCAGATTCAACTTCCCAGCACTAAATTTACTGTTTTACTTATTTAAGAGCTTCAAATGAGGTGAGAATAATTAACCAAGCATTGCTGCAGCTGAAAATCTTAAGCCACAGCAAGATGTCTCCAAATTTTTTGGCCATAAAAACACAATTGCTGAACTCTTTAAAAACTGTGGCTGTATTCTGAAAGCATTTTACAGTATGATTTGATTGCATACCAGAATGTCATTAACCAATATGAAGACAAGTTATAAAGAATACAAAGGAAGTGGGAGTGACATAAGCTTGGGCAGTGACGTGACACTGTTGCAAGGCCACCAAAGAGCATAAGGATCAGAAGCATTGGCCCAGAGAATCCTAGATTCTAACTGTATAAAATTTTAAATTATAAGATTCCAAATTATATGAATAGGGTGTAAATGTAATTACTCACTGGATAAAATTTAAATTAAAAAAAAAAAATCAGAACTCTTATCTTAACTCACTGATTGAGCTTTTAACTATTTGGTTAATAAGAGTGAAAAATTACTATAACAGCACTAAAGATAAGATAATATTCGACCGACCATTAAGAAATGGAACTCCACACTGGAATCCACTAGTGCCAGTGTAAGACAAGTGGACTCATATCAAGAATGTCAAACCTAGAATCTTGACTGAATATTTTTTTTTTTTTTTAAATGATGGGAAAGATGCTTTGACATGATAACCACTGAACACCCTTCACACGTCGTATAAGTAACTATAAATTACTTTGGTAAAGCAGCAGATATCATATCATTAAAAATGAACCTTGCCAACATTCAGCTGAACAGAACAAACTAGATCATGACCAGTACATGGGGCTTGGAAAATCAAGAAGGAGAAGACATACCGATAGATCTTGACATTGCGAGAACACCAAAAACACGGTGCCCGTTCCACTGTATGACCTTTCCTCCAGCAGCCTCAATTCTTGCATATTCATCTTCTCTATTTGGCTGAGAAATAACAAAGAAATTAAAACCAATGGATATCAGTGTTTCAAAATAAATAAAAAGAATATTAGAAGATGCAAGAGTACAAGTCTGTTATAAGAAACTAGAGGCATACTTTATGATCCACAGACAATGCCATAGGCTCCTTTCCACGACAAAGAACTGCTCTTGAGTCTCCACAGTTTGCAACAATGATATGAGAAGCACAGATAATTGCTGCAACAGCGGTGGAGCCCACAGTTTCGGGTGCAATGGGCTCAACACCAGGTTTCCCTCCAATTTCTGCATCAACCTTTAGAAAACATTTGGTGAATGCTTTTCTCCATAGCTCTTGGCAGTTATCCTTCATACTGCCAGCATCTACATCTCCCTTAACAAACTCTATCTCCTCATCTAAAGCCAAATGCATACGTTCACGACAAAAATTTGCAACCTAAAAACAGAGAGAGTTAAACCAACATAGAAAAGAGTAACAGACAGGACGACATGACATGATGGAACGGCGCTTGGGGAATTATAAATAAAAAATGTAAGAACTTGAGTCATGAAAATTATAAGCATACCTGAGCGCCACCATGACCGTCGTAAACTCCAAAAAAATGAATAGTTTGATGAGCTATAGACTTGCTTGAGCTATTAAGAACTCGATCACTAACAAGCATTTGAATAGGAATTTCGGAAAACCTAGGTACAACTGCCACTGCATCTTCCATCTCAGGTCTTCTACCACAAACTGACGTAAATCCCCAAAGGGGAACATAATCTACCTCAAAAACACTTCGACCAATCATTTCACTCGCCCTTTTGTCGAGTGGTAGCTGAAGATCCATGTTAGATGCTTCAATGCCTAAGCCATCACCAGCGTCTTCTTCAAGACTTACTGCTACAGCAGAAGAACGCACAATTTCAGTTTCAAGACTTTCAACATTTGACTCTCCCAAATTATCTTTGGCTACCATTTCATCACTGCTCTTCGCATTGATGATAGAACTGAAAGTTTCAACCTCAGAAGATGCCTCAGAACCTAAAAAATCGTCTCCACAAATGCTGCCATTATCACTAACCACTGAATGAGAACAAGAGCTGTCATAAATATGATCTCCCTCCAAAGAGAAAGAATCATCTTCCTCACTACCATGGGATATTGTCTCATCTCCAGCAACCCAATTAATATTATTTTGAGATAACATGTCTGACAAATGCAATCCTTCACACTTATTATCATCATTCGAAACCGACACCGTAGTAATATCGACCTCTTCCTCCACATTAGAACTCTTACAATCCTCAGAATCAACTTCAATAGCTTCAGCAGAAGCTTTAGTCACAGAATCAGATATCAAACCTGCAGTATCCGCCATTAGCTTAAGTCTTGTGACCCTGTTGGGGTTATCACAGACTGAATTACCTACCCTAAATGGCACCACAACCGCCGAGGACATTTCCTCCATCAAATTCCCTATCTAAGCAATAGGAAAAGTTACCCTCTAACCCCTCCAAAACTACACAACCTCTCATATTCCAACTAATCTACAGACTTTTCCAGTCATAAAGTATAACATGGGAATGTGAAGATTGGGATTGAAAAAACCATTTTCCATCCGGAAGTAACTCGATAATACCGAAAGTGGGAAGATGCAACTTGTGGAAGATCTAAAAAGTTAGGAAAATAAAAATAAGCTATCAGATCTGGTCAACTACATAGATCAGTCACCAATTTTAAGAGGGGGCAAAAAATAAAAACTTTAACTTGCAATGGATTAGCCAATCCACTCCCTCTCTAAACTCCTACAAGAAACAGGAATTAACCTGCAAAAAAGAAAGGAAATAAATAAATAAAAATAAAAACTGAGAGACACCAAACTCCTTATCTTTAAACACAAGAAAGACATAAAAAAAAAGTAAAAAAAAAAAAAATCACGAGAAAGAACACAGAAAGAAGAAATCCCAAGAATCAGAGGAAAACCCTAGAAAAGAAAGCAACCCCATTAAAAGAATTTAGGCAGAGTTTCCCCAAAACAAAGGCAATTCTTAGCTACCTCTTGAATGGAAAATCAAAATCAAATCAGCTTGCTTTCTCTATCACTCTCTTTCTTTCTCACCCTTTCTCTTTCAAATAATTTATAATAATCAAAAGAAAATAAAAGAAAGAAAGGGAAAAAAAAAAGGGTAAGGGAGAAAAGAGAGTTCACTACCAAATTGCGTCAACTATGGAGTCTTCTCTCTCTCTCTCATTCAAAGACTTTCTTTTTCCTCATCAAAATCAGAAAGAAAGAAACGAAGAAGAAGAAGAACAGGAAAATTAAGAAACGGGAAACGAAAAACAAGAAACGAGAAATGAAAAAGCTGTTTTTTAGATTAAATTTTCTCAAAGCAAAAGCAAAAGAGATGATTTTGAGAACGATTTTATATTTATTTTTTTCCTGAAAAGAAAACAAACAAAGTCTGAAGAGAAAGTACGAAAATACGAGGAAAAAACAATATTTTAAAATACGTATTTTTTTTAAGAGAGAGAAAGGAATAGAACACGTGTCGAGTTGTGGGAATCCCACCAATCCATGAGTTTGTTCCTTCTTTTTAATCGTCCAATCCAATCAAAAAGTTCCTTTTGTTAATTACAATGTTGCTCGTCTTCCCATTCACAAGGATGGGCAAAATTTATAAAATAATTAATTTTTTGTATATGTTATATATAAATATTGATTATTGAAATGGAAGTTGAATTTGAATCTGAGTTCTATTTGCATTATATATAGTTGCGGTGTAGGTTAAAACCGATAAAATTGATCAAATTGAATAAATTACTTCCGTTTTTTATAATTTTAAAATTAAAAAATCATTTGTTCAATTTTACAAAACTTTTAAATTCAAAAAAGTCCGTCAGTACAAATTTTCAGAAAAAACAATTATTCGAATTGGCATCGATAAATATATGCTCAAATAAAAATAACAATAGATATATAGGGTAAAAAGAATGTTGACATTGTTTTAATACTGCTATAAAAAAAATCTAAGAAAATATACCCGATTAAACACCCGAATATTTATGATTATATAAAATAATAATATATATATGATGAAAAATGGTCCACTCGAGAAAAAAAATTGAGCTTTCATAAACATCTTTCTACTATCTACCTTCAAAATGAATTTTTAAAAATAACTCTAATTGTTATATATTAAAAAAAACATTATCAGGAAAGGTAGATAACAACCTAAAAACATCAAACCTGGTATTTCACTAAATTTTTGTTCGAGAGTATAGGGTTGGTTTGAAAAACAACTTTAACATATACCTCAATTGGTTAACATCAACACTCTTTCATCTGCTTATAGGTACTTATTGTAAACGTATGAGATAGACGAGTAAGAAATTTTGTAACTTCAAATCGACATAATTATGTGTTTATTTGATAAAAAAAAAGTTGGTTTTATTTTTAAAAATCAACTTGTTTATTGACAATTTCTCAAATCTGCATTAAGTTTTTAAAAACTCTTTTGAATCTTTCTAAATTTTATAAACAAAAAATAGTAGTTTAAAATTAATGAAAGAATTGTTGTAAATAAATTTAGCTTTTAAAAAATCATGAAATTAAAACAAAATATATATCAACAAAACTTAAATGAATCATTTCAAACTTTGACCAAGATGATTTAATTTTAGGGTAAATTACAAATAACACCCTTGTGGTTTCAGTCAAGATCATGAATAGCCCCTGTAGTTTAAAAATTGCAAATCGCACTTCTGTAGTTTCAAATTATGTCAATAAGACCCCTCCCCTCTAACGTTGTAAACTTTCTTTTAGCCACAACTTCTTTGCTTGAACTTCAATTTGAATTATTCAAGATGTTTTGGAATCTTTATTTCAAGATTTACGTTATGGTCACTTCACAAGTTCGAAATCGTTAATAAATTAAAGAGTTTATTATCATCAAAATAGTATGTATGATTGAAGTCATTAACCCGTTTGTTTATTGATCATTTATAAGTTTTCAAGTGACCATAATGTATAACTCGAAATGAGAATTCCAAAATATTTAGTTCAAAACAAGTAAGTTGTGGCTAAAAAAAAATTACAACGTTGAAGGGGGGGTCTTATTGGCATAATTTAAAACTACAGGGGTATGATTTATCATTTTTAAACTACATGTGTTATTCATGATTTTAACCGAAAACATAAGGGTGTTATTTACAATTTACCAGGATGAAATATTTGGATGCTTCCATTAATGGTTTGACGGGGATAATCTAGTTAAATGGTTGTTTATAACATAAATTAAAGTACTTTTGTAACCTTCGAAATTAAATGCAAGTTTTGAAATAATTGGTTGAAAATCACTTCATTTTGACATTTAACTACTTACGCCTGTGTATTATTTATTCACTAAACCCACCAAACAAAATTTGTATTTTATTTTACTTCAATCCATTCAACCCTTCCTAAAATCTTACTAGAATATGTTTTAAAAATCTTATTAAAATAATACATAACTTATAATTTAATAGATTACTGAATTTTACCAACATGAACATAGTTCAACTGGTTAGACACTTACTCCTTTTTCTTGGGGTCGAAGATTCGAGTCTTTCTTCTATAAATTTAATATAATAAGTAAAAAAAAAAACTAAAATGTACTATTTAAAAGATAACGATCTTAATTTGAAAAAAGTTTGTAGATAAAATATTAAAAAAGAAATCTGAAAAAAAAAACATGTATATGACATCTCCAACTTAAACAAATGAATAAAGACTTTAAATGTCAAAATTGTTTGGTTGGATTTAGGCACCACATTTACCCACCCACTTTCATCCAAAATAATTAAGATAGTTTTAAAAAAAATCGTCACATCTATTTGTTCTTTTAACCTTTCAATAGGCAATCATTTTTATCTAATGAAGGAAGGAAAAAGCCTTTTGAATTACTTTTATTTTGACTTCTTGGTTAATTAATAGTTTGATTGCGCCCAAATTTTCAACTAAAAATAAAATCGACAAGGCAATCTTGTTTGATCTCACAAAAGATTGTATTTAGATTATAAGTCAACTCAATCAATTAATTAGATGATTAACCATAATTATGGGAAGCCTCAATATTTATTGGGTTTTATTTAATAAACGTGATGTGACATGTACTTCAAGGAGTAGATATTGAAAGCTTGACATCATGGAAATTGTTGTCTTTTTTATAGAAATTCGAAGATAAATTTTGAACATTTTTTAAAAGATGTTTCAAATCCATTTTTCTTAATTTTTATCAATAGAAGATAACTACGAAATTGTAAATTTAAATTTTAAACGCTAGATTTTTATTTAATAACTATTGTCTTATAATGATAGTTTAATCAAGAAATACTAGTTGGTTTGAAATATAAGTTGAAACTATCAGTTCTTAATTTAGTCATCTTTATAAAAAAAATGATTTAATAATAACATTACCTAAAATATTAATTAGTATTGTAGAGTCGGTTAATCTAAATATTAATGATTTATAAAAAGTATTGTTTATTGTTGTTTTTAACTATCAATTATCCTAATTTTAAAAATAATTTTCATAACTGAAAAATCAACGAAAGCTTTGAAGCTTTGATATATGATGAATATTTATAGCAAGACATGAATATGTATGTCATTTTTAATACTCTTTTATTATTACAACTTAATTTTATGATAATTATGACTTATTTAAATATCTCTTAAATTTATTGAAAAATCTTAGAAATTCAAGTAAGTTTTTATCATTTTCATGATTTCTACTAAAATATTTGCAGACATCAATATATTAATTGATAGATTTGTAAATATGAACTTTGATATTGACATTTAATTCATTAATTTCGAATCAATTTAAAGCTCAAAGTTTTAGTTTCATCGAATTAAACTAAAATCGATATCAAGCATTAAGTTTAAAAAAAAATCCAAAAATCATTCAAAATAACCACTCAAAAGTTGATAAACAGAACCCTCAAAACCTAACATTTTTTTATCCTTACTATATTAAAAGGAGGGATCTTGGAGAAACATTTTTGGAGCACTATATCCTCTATTTATTTTTAAAACTACAAATCATGTCATTTTCCTAAATAGTTAATTATTAATTTTTTGAAAAAAAAAAACTCATGAATAGTAAATCAATTAATTTATTGGAAAAAGCTCATGGATGTGAACGATGAGCTTTGATTTCACAATTTTGAAAATAAATTGGAAAACTTAAATTTTAAGCCTATTAGAATTCTATGGGCTCTTGCAAAAATTGTAAAATTATGTCTCATATTTATAAAAATATCAGCAAAAAAAGTTATTTATAAAAATAGCAAAAAAAAAAAAACTCAAATCCGCGCCTAAAATATTACAAAATTGTCACTAGGTTTGTATGAGTAATCAGTGATAATCACTGATTTTCATACAAGTAATCGCTGATTTTACTGATATCTTGATATTTTGTGCATGAATCACTGATTACTTAATAGTTATCACTGATTATCTTAAAAGTTATCACTGATATCTCTGATTCACATGAATGAGGATTTTTAAAAATATGCTATCTTTGCAAATATTTTTTTAAAATACTATATTTATAAATATTACAGAAAATTCTACTACCCAATGAAATTTCCCGGAATTCTATATAGCGAACTCTTGGTTGAAAAAATTTGGAAGAAACTTTGGTATGGAAACTTGACATGGATCTCTTGGAATTCTATAAGCCCATTATTTTGTTATATTGAATCTATTTATCTACCATCTTATATTTATTGCTATTTTTTCGTATCTTCTTCTGTCCATCTAAATATTACATTGTTATACTATTTTGAGAAAGATATATATGAGATTATTTATGTGTATAGAATTGAATAGTAGAATAGGGAATGCCATCTTTTTTTTGACTCTATCATATAATCTTTAATATCAAAAATTATAAAAAAAACTATCTTTTATAAAAATGCAATAGCAAGAAAATTATGAGTATAAAAATATAAAAATTTTAAAAAATATTTTTAGAAATATATTTTTCTTAGTCCACATAAATAAAAAATGAAGTTTTTTTTCAAACATATATATATATATATATATATAAAAATATTTTTTCAATTTATTTAATAAAACTCTATTTTGAGTATTAACATGTACAGATTTGGTTAGGTTCAAGACCATAATGATGGAAGAGGGGGTTTTTTTTGGGGTTTTTATTTTTTTATATAAAATTTTTTTATTTAATTTTTTTATCGATATTTTAAATGATAATTTTTTCAAAATATATTTCAAATAATAATATAATATTTTAGAATGTTATAAAATTATATTTTTTTAACATTCAATGAATAAAAAGAAAAACATTTAATCAATAAATTTATAACAACAAATCAAACTAACAAACTTAAAAAATAATTAATTCAATTTCAAAATAAACCAACAATGTGATAGGTAAATTTACAATATTAGACAAAAAATTAGTTTTTTTAAACAAAAGTTTAGTTAAATTATAAATTAAGATTAAAAAATTTATTGGGCTATATTTTTCATTATATAAGATAAATTTGAGATAGATAAAGTGAGAGGTAAATTTTTTAATCATATATAAAATTTTATTTTTAAAAATCTATAAATAAACAATATATAACAAATAAATAATAAATAACTAGCAGATAAAAATAAAACACAGCAAAATGCCTACTAGGATCGAACTCAGTAGCTATGCAAAGAAACTCAAACTGGGCGGACAAGAAAGCCAACGCGCCAAGTGCTTTTTATAATGTTTATTACGCATTTCTTAATTATATTGAATAACATATTAATTTTAAATACTATATAGACCCGTCCCCCGTTTTGGGCCCTCGAATATTGGGGGCTGGTTTTCCCCCCCCATTTTTAAAATTTCCGGGGCCGGCCTGGAAACCAATTTTTTTTTTCGTTTGTCATCAAAGAAAATGGAAGAGATAAGAGAAAAATTGACATTTCAAAGAAAATATATAATAATACCCTTAATATATTGTTTATTTTTTAATTGTTCTTCGTTTCATAGGAGAAATATATAATTAATAGTTTTTTTTTATAATTATATTCAATGAATTTATGTTTTTTTAACTATCACCAATTATCTTTTAATAATTATTTACTTTAAATGATAAAATTTGAAATGATAACCTTGAATCTTCTTATAAATATTTATGTTCACAAAATTTATTATACCAAGTACTAAAATTAATATTTTTTGTCATATTTTTTTTAAAAAAATCACATGTAGTTTAGTTCAAAATTAGAAATATAATTGCTTGCACTTTTGTGACTACATCAACAAATTTTAAACAATTATATCGTGAAATATTATGTATAGAATTCCATTTATGTCATTATTTTAAAAATTATTGACATCAAGTCAATAAATTATTGAGTAAAGAAAAAAAATTAAAATTAAATAACAATTTAATTTAGAGAAATTTCATTGAGTATCAGATTTTGATGCAATATTTGTAAATATATCATCACTTAAAACTATTTGTAAATATAATAATCTTTACTATGTTGATCAATGATTTACAAAGAAAAATGTGTGTATTAGTGATTAACATAGTGTAAAAATATGTAATTTGATGTTAATCATTGATTCACCGAATCAAAATTTGTTATATTTATAAATATTTTGAAGAGTTGCTATTTTTATTAATATTACTGGAAAATTTGTTAGATTTGCAAACATTTTTTTTTAATGTTATTTCAGTCTTTCTCCCAAAAATTTATACTCATGTTTAATATCATTAAATTTTGAAATTTGGAAGAGGATTAAGTCCAAACACTCTATAAAAATTGATTATTATTTAAGATAAAACTTATATTTATATTTATTTTAACTGTTTGAAAATTTGCATGGAACTAGGATCTCTAAAATTAAAACTATAGTTAATGAAAAACAAAATATTTCCCCCTATGAGTTATATTTGTCTAATTTTTTTAATTAATTCTTAATAATTTCAAAAAGCATACAATTTATTTAAAAACAAAACTATAATCATAATTAAATCGTTAAATTTTAAGATAATAGAAAGTCACGTGCAAACATACTTGGTAAAATCTAGTTGGAATAGTTATCAAAAAAAATAAAAAAAATATCTAGTTGCAATAAAACTTCACAAATTAAGCCACAAATGCAAACCAAAAGAAATAAAGAAAAAAAAAATCAAAACTTAACATTAAGACTTCATTTAAATAACCATTTCATTTACTCTTCTGCTTTTTAACTTTGGTTTTTTATTCTGTTAAAAACAATAGTTTAGAAATCAATTAGCTTTTTTCGAGTTGTTATGTTTTTTTTGTTTTAAATTATGTTGGTTTTATATTTTTTTAAATAAACGGAAAAACTAATTAATTATCAAATATTTTTATAAAAATTAAAAACAGAAAATGAAACAGTTATCAAATAAGTCTTTTTATACCACCCAAATTCAACAACAACAAAAAAAATAAAAATAAAAATAGTCATGAAAACAAAACTTATAAAAATAATCGTCCAACTCTAATACGGTGCATACGTAGGGGAAAAATCATCTCTAAAAAAAAAAAACTCAATTGACAAGGTATTAATTTCACTAGAAGTGTGTCCAAAACAAAGTTAAGTTGAGACAAAGTTGGACCTAACTTAAATTTAAGGTTATAAATTTACTCAACCATTACATTGATTTATAAATATTCCAAGTCAACCCTAATCTTATAAGAATTTGATTGATTTGGTTTGGATTATTTTTTTGATTAACTTCCCTCTATGATCTAGTGAGTGTAAATATTCCTAAACTTTTACTTACTCTTCTTGTTCACTTACTATTATCTAGTTGCATAGCCACCCCATCAATTTAGTAGTATATATTAAAAAAACAAAAACAAAATAAGGTCATGCTGCTAATTTTGTATTACATAATAATAACAATAAAAAAAGAATGAAACAAAATATCACATAAAATTTAAAGATGAAAACTCAACTTTTGAAAAATTAGAGATTAAAGTTTTAAAAAAGAAAAATGCGAAAAAGGTTGGGACAAAAATAAGTTTAATTTTTTTTTTAGAGCCAACACGAATATATTGAAATGATTAGACATTTGTTCCATTCTCTTAAGTCGAAAAACAAACATGTTAGTTACATAACGAACATTCTGAAACAAAAGCACAAAGACGACATCATAGAAAATTCCGAAATTCTCGGAAAGATGTCAATGGTCTGAAATCATAATCCTGATCCAAAACAGCAATGAATGACAAAAATGGGTCAAACCCTAATCCCCTTTTGGTCAAACTTGTCTAAATCAAGCGAATGGAGGAGATTGAGATTTACCCCTTTTTTTCACAAAGTTCGTTATGTTAGTTATCTTCCCTCCCTTTGCCTTACCTATGGCTCTATTCTCCAAAATCTCTTCCTCCATTGTTAGAACAACGAAGGAAGGGGAAAAAATTATTTTTTTAATTTTTTCTTTCTCCTCCATTGCTAGAACTGGAGCATCTTTACAAAATGTCTCCATTGTTTCCACATGAAGATGGCATCCCTATGAATACTACGGCCGTAGCTATCGATAAGGATAAGAATAGCCAACACGCCGTTCGGTGGGCGATCGATCATCTTGTAATAAGCAATCCTCTTATTATTCTTATCCATGTGAAGCATAAATCTATTCATCATCGTAGGTACCCTCTAACTTTTATTGATCATTCTTTCGTTTTTTGTGTTTTTGTTTTTCTTTCATTGTTGTTTCTAATGTTTGATTTCTTTGTGGGTTTTTTCCCCCTTAGAGAGCACGAGTGAAAGCGAAAATGGTGAAACCGATTCGCAGCAGCTTTTCATTCCTTATCGTGGTTATTGTGCCCGTAAAGGGGTAATTTTGTTTATTTGATTTATGATTTTGTTTCTGGCACTTGTGTTATAGCTTCTAGGTGTTTGTGGGTTGGTCTGAATGATAGTTTTTATTTGAATTGGTGAATTGTTTATATGTTTTGTTGTTGGAAATGTTCCAAGGAATTTTTTTTTTGAATGATTAGATTATGGCCTCAATGTGGTTGTAATTGTCGGAAAGGGCAGTATTAACTTTATCATTGTTTGGATGGATGATTCAATGAGGAAAAATGTTCTTTAAGTGGTTGAGCCTTGTAGAGAAACTAAAACTTACATCAGCAAATTTGGTAATGATTTTCAGGTTCATTTAAAGGAGACTGTTCTTGATGATACTGACATTCCTAGAGCACTTGTTGACTATGTTCACAAGAATTGCATCAACAATTTTGTCGTCGGTGCTTCAACAAGGAGTGCTCTAGCAAGGTCTCTCTCTCTCTCTCTCTCTGTGTCACTATCTGTCTATCTATCTATCTCTCAATTTTGCACAGCAACTTAAATTTCAAGTGATGGGTCATCCAGGAAATTTAAAGGCCCTGATGTTCCAACCAGCGTAATAAAAACTGCCCCAGATTTTTGTTCTGTGTATGTAATTTCAAAAGGGAAGATAATATCTGCAAGGGCTGCACTTCGGCCAGTGGCTAATACAGCTATGCCACCAAGACAGCCATCACCACTTGCAATTCAACCAAATGTTCAATCAGATAGCCATGAACTAGAAAATGGAGCCAGGTAATATAACTCTGAGAACTAACTTTAATTAAAATTTGCTTTAGCTTTTTTTTTTTCTCAGAGTGACATAATTTTATATTTCTCCTGTATTATTATTTGGTACATATAGAGGGCATCCTGTAAGGGAAGGATGGAAAAGTACAGGTTCAGAGAGAATGCTCAGTGAAAGGAATGGTAAACCAGCAAAATTATTGGTCCGCGAGAGGCCCAAAACTTCCCCGACTAATATATCAATGGAAAATATAGATATTCCAAATCGAGGGTCAAGGTCTTCGTTCAGCCGGGATTCGATATCTGATGATAATCCGTTGGCTGGACAAATGGCTTTTGGTTCAATAGATGTGACCAACCAAAGTTTAGATTTTGGTGGAGGTTCAAATATGTCTGGAGACTCCAGTGCACACTCTACAGTAAGTGCATTGGTATTTAATAATTATATGCTTGCAATAATTTATTTGTACTTGCATTTGCATCCATTAACATTTCTGTAAACTTCTTTGCTCAAGCGAGAGTTGGAGGCCGAGATGAAAAGATTGAAGCTGGAATTAAAGCAAACTATGGATATGTACAGTTCAGCCTGTAAAGAGGCAATCTCAGCCAAGAATATGGTAAATAGAAGAAAACTCTACTTTACTGATAATGGTAATTCATTTATAAGTCATTAGATTGGAGTCTCAACAATTTGATGGTTTATATCTGACAAAAGATTTAACGAGTAAATCTCATTATTAATGTTCAATTATTATATTTGGAGCAACGTTTTGTGTTACTTGTAAGTTTATTACCTTTAACGATTGTCTAAGTATGTAGAAAAAAATGCATAAAATGTGTTGACTTCGAAATTCAGGCTAGAGAGCTTAATCAGTGGAAGCAAGATGAAGCGCGTAAGTTTGAGGAAGTCAGGTTAGCTGAGGAGGCAGCTCTTGCTGTTGCTGAGATGGAGAAAGCCAAGTGCAAAGTTGCAATTGAAGCAGCAGAGGCAGCACAAAAACTAGCCGAGAAAGAATCCCATAGAAGAAAACAGGCTGAAAGTAAAGCCAGACGAGAGGCAGAAGAGAAAAAACGAGCACTGAGTGCTCTAGCCCAGAATGATGTCCGTTATAGAAAATACACCATAGAGGAGATTGAGGAATCTACTGAAAAGTTTAATGAAAAATTGAAGATTGGTGAAGGTGGATATGGTCCTGTTTATGGAGGCAAACTTGATCATACAGCAGTTGCCATCAAAGTTTTAAGACCTGATGCTGCTCAAGGGCGGAAGCAATTCCAACAAGAGGTATCATCACATCACCTTATAACGCGCAATCTTCCTTTCAATAACTGTTCATATTTCCATTTCTCCACTTCACTTTTTGATGAACTAGTTATACTCTAGTGACATAATCAAGATTTCTCAATGGTGAAGAATCAACTCGAGACTTGAAATAAATTGCAAAGATATTATTTTTATAGTCATTCAAATATTTTGATTGGATCATGTAGCAATTATTTATGGAATGGAAAATAGCAAGATGCAATTTATATGAAATCGATAGATTAAAATGTGAAAATTCCAAGCATCCTAGGGTTGGCTCTCTCCACACAGTTCCCCTGATTCCCCCTCACCTCCCCCTCCCAAAGCTGGTGTTTGTGCTGACAACGCAACCAACAACTGACTGCTTATCTACTTTCAGCTGCAGTCAGTTGTTGGTTGCGTTATCAGCACAAACACCAGCTTGTCTAACTAACTCTATCAACCGAACTATTGGCCTTCCTCCTCCTAATATACTCATATCATATTAGAGGCATAACAGTTAATCGTTTTTGTAGGTGGAGGTCCTCTGTTGCATTAGACATCCAAACATGGTTCTCCTCCTTGGGGCATGCCCTGAATATGGTTGCTTGGTATATGAGTACATGCACAATGGGAGCTTAGAAGATAGACTTTTCCGGAGAGGGAATACTCCTCCATTATCTTGGAGACGACGATTCAAAATAGCTGCTGAAATTGCAACTGCACTTCTTTTCCTTCACCAAGCAAAGCCAGAGCCCCTTGTGCACAGGGACCTTAAGCCGGCTAATATTCTCTTGGACCGCAATTATGTGAGCAAAATCAGTGATGTTGGCCTAGCTCGACTAGTCCCACAATCTGTAGCTGATCAAGTCACCCAATATCACTTGACTTCAGCAGCTGGCACATTTTGTTACATTGATCCTGAGTACCAACAAACGGGAAAGTTAACGACAAAATCAGATATTTACTCATTTGGAATATTGCTACTTCAAATTATTACAGCCAAGCCTCCAATGGGTCTGGCTCACCATGTTCAGAAGGCCATTGATAAAGATAGGCTTGAGGAAATGCTGGACCCTACAATATCAGATTGTCCAATTGAAGAGGCTGTAACTTTTGCAAAATTGGCATTGAATTGCTCTGAATTGAGGAAAAGAGACCGGCCTGATCTTGGAACTGTTATAGTGCCGGAGCTTAACAGGTTAAGAGACATCGGGAGGAGTTCTGAAAAACGCGAGAGTCGGCATCATGGGCACCATGGGCATCATGGTCATATTCCACGTTCCTTGGCATCAAGTTCCAATTCAAGACCACATACACCGAATCAGGTCAGCAATTAATTCATGGAGGATTAAACTCTACCGTTGTCTTGTAGTTCTTACTAAAAGTCGGATTTCATCTCTATTCCAATAACAAAAGAATTTTAATTGTACCAGTTTTGAGTTAATCATTTTCATTAATGGACTATAATCCAATAACAAAAGAATTTTAATGGTAGACAACCTTTTTTTCTGTCACGTTTTGTTGGAATTACCATTTTCATTATAACTCATAAATGAAAGGATTAACTGTAGATAAATATTTAGTTTTAAAACTGAATTTGAATCTATAATTTTAAATTCTATAAAAGTCAAGAACTAAAACTATGATTTAGCCCACAAATCTTCACTAACTTCATTTTGTTTTTACACATGAAAATTCTTATTTTATACCTGTGTTTTTCCAATCATGTTTTGTATTTTTGTTCAAAAACCAGGAATCAAGATCAACTGATGAAGAAAGTTAGGGACCTACATGAGATGATTGATGACAATGTAAGAAAGACTAACAAACCCCAGAAGAATCTATAGGAGGAATGACAAATTATAAAAGGGCTATGATAATAGAATGTGAAGCTAATGGAGTTCTTGGTTTGAACGTGGAAGAAGGTAAGGGGTTAATAATGTGATGATATTTGTCTCTTCAAGATCTTATTAACGCTGGAGAAGAAGTATGATCCTTCAAACGTTATATGAAGATTCTAATTCTATATGCATCCAGGCAGAAAGTTGGCAGCAAAACTCCTCACACCAAAATGAGGCAACTGACTACACAAGTTCTTTTTTCGGGTTTTACATCATTTCAAAGAAATGCCATCGTAATAACTTTTACTTTTTTCCCCTTTGCCAAACATCAAATTCGAGAGGGTGGGATTTGAACCTCACCGTCACGGTTACAAGGAGTGATTTTTGTTCTTTCATTAGATACATTTTGTACGTAATAGTTTTTCCTTATTTCCAAGTAATGCAGAGTGAATTAATCTATTGCTGGTATTCATCACATGTTTTGTGGCATTATCAACTGGAATGTAACATAAACCTATTTTTTACACTAAATCCTCCTAATCGAAAGTCCAGTTTTAGACACATTTGATTTTTTATTCATTGGCAACAAGTCTGGTCAATCCTATAAATACCTGGTGTATCTCCCTGATAGGCAAACGATGTCTGATGGTGTTGTGAACTTTTTGAATCTGGGTGGGTGAGAATGCCACAGATTCACGAGTTTCTTGTCACTAAGTGTTATAAGGTCGTGTGGCTAACCTATGAGATTAGTATAAGAGCGCATAAGCTCACAGATATGCAAAGAAAAAAAATGTTAGATTCTTGTCCCATGTAACCTAATCGGTTAGTCTTTTGAGTTGATACCATCATTTGTTAATCCTTAAATTATGTTGTTTACTACCTGAAATTGAATTGATTAGTTCAATTTAATGGAGTATTATTCATAATTCTTTGCTTCTTATTAAGGGCATTAAGGAGCCCAGGTTGGGAAGAAAAGTATAAAGCAAGAACAAAGGTTAAAAGTGCTGGAATTATAAGAAGCTTAGAATCTACATATAAAGGTTGATTAAGTTTTGAGAAAGGTATAAGGTATTGGAGATCTAGATTGAGGAGCAAGCTTTCCTTGTGATTTCCAGCTTATTCAAAATCATTTTACTTATTTGTAATTTCTTTCATGTGCCCAATTTAAGCTTATTATACTTAAAAGGAAAATTAAAATACCAAATTTTAAATTTCATCTTGTAGAACTTGTGTAAAATTAGCCAACAAATACAATAATTTATTTCAAAATCTATATCGAATCATTTCCACATAATACTTACATTCACTAACAAAAGATTGTGAGACTAAAACAAAATAATTAGCCGTAAAATAGCACGGATAGTAATTAATATCAGGTTTAAATATTATATTTTTGTCTCTAAACTTTTCAGGTTTATTTTGTTAATTTGTTTTCCAATTTTCAAATAATTTGTTTTAGATATTGAACTTCGCATAAAAAATCATTTAAACTCTTACTTTAATTTTTTGATAAATCATTTAACCTAGATATGTTTTAAAATTTGACATCATACCTAAAATATAAGACTTGACATCTACTAAACGAATTTCACTCACACTATATCAGGTTTCTATTAAATGCTTTATAGATTTATTTTATTTTATTTTAATTGTTTAGAGACCAACATTTAACTTGATTTATAAAAAGAATTGTGAATATTAATTTTACATTTATAAACACAACACACTATAATTCCATAAATTAAAAATGCTTAAAGTGCACAAGTTTATAAGGGAGAGCCAGACACACACAAAAAATACAACTGTAAAAGTGTAAAAGCTTAGGAAACCTTCATAACTTCAGTCTTCCCTTGAAACCTTGTTCATTTCAAGCTTACTCCTATCTTCAACTAATTAATATATCAAATATGAGATATTTCATTAGAACCTATAATTCTTCTTATCCCACATCTTGTAAATATACTCCTTTTTATTTCTTATTGATTCTTTTGATCATGAACTTGGTTGTAGCATCTGATGAGGTGGTGGTGGTGGTGCCGGCCCCGACGAACTTACTTTGTATTAGTGATTGCACAACTTGTCCCGTCATATGCTCGCCTCCGCCGTCTCCTTCGACGACGAAGCATCCACCATCACCATCGCCACCACCACCACCATCACCAACATCACCACCACCAGTTTACTATCCACATTATTCACCCTCATCCCCACCACCGCCATCGCCACCAGCTCCTTCATCGCATCGACCACCACCGCCTCCCGCTTTCAATTATTTTTTTGACGTGCCACCACCGGCACCGATACAGTTTTCGATACCAGTGCCACATACGACGACGTCGACACCGACACCGACGGCTGGAGCGAATGGAAACACAAATGCTTATAACTACTACTTTTACGCTCCAAAATCATCTTCTATATCTCTTCATGTTCATGGTGCCTCTTTTTGCATAGTAATGTTTCTCTTCCATTTTATGTTGTCTTGATGGTGAAGCCTCATTGTGGAATTTTCATGGAGTTTACTATAAAGAGTTTAGGATTTTTTTTCTTAATTAATTGTTTTCGTGATATATATGTAACTCTTTATTATGGGAACATGGGATTAATAGTGGCTAATTTTTATTATGTCAATAACTATATTCTTCATTATCTATTTTTTTTTTTATTGAAATCATTCCAAACCACATGATTTGAAAATCCATCAAATCTGACTCAATATTATTGATGGAATATCAAAATTATTCATATTGAATTAAAATTATTTTCATTTAACCCTATAAAACTTAAAAAAAAGTTTTGTTTTTGGTTTTGGTTTTTAGTTTTGTGATATGGTTTTTAATTTTCGAAAACAGTTATTCGTTTTTATTTTCTAACTATTTCTTTAAGTTCTATCTTTTATAATGATTTGGTACCTTGATTTATGGATCTGAAATCAAAATTGGGCAAATTATCTTCGTAGAATTTTTTTTAATTGTTTGATTCTTTACATCTTATGGATGACAAAATTCTCCGCGGTTAACCCGATGCCCGAACTAAAATCCTGAACTCACCCCTGATTTTTTAATTAGGAGATAGGGTAGGGTATGAGATTAAAAATCCCTGCGGATTAGGGGATGAGAAATATATCCCCGTCCCGCCCGTTGCCATCCCTATCTCCTTCCAAAACTGGCCGAAATCCTTTACCAATTGACAATTGGATGTTTGGAATAAGAATAGGTAGGCGGTTGTATTTTACTTTTTTTGGAGCAACATCAATTTTGATTCAGCAAATTTTGTGATGGGAGCAAGCCAATCATCCCAAGCAGTCACTTTCAAGAATATTCTTTTAGTGTTGTATTTTTTGCTCTTTTATTTTGAGAATTTTGCGTATTTGAATTCTCTTATGAGAATTTTACGTATTTGAGAGTAGTTCCTCAGCGTTTATTTAAACATATGTGTCATCAACAAAGAACAATCTAGGACATATAAAAATAGAGAGTTTTTCGGTCGTGCTTTTAATTTGCTCTTTTAATTTAGGGGCAAAAATCAATCAAAATAAAAAGACTCAAAAACTAATTAGAAAAATATTGAAAAAATATAAAAATTACGAATTCATTGAAAATAAGTAAAAAATGATCAAATAGTTCAATAAATTATTGACCTTGAACTTAAAAAACCAAAAAACAAACAAATTCGTTAAAAATACCTATGAAAAATAGTTCAATAATTTTAGTTATGCTATTTGAATAATTTTTAAAAAGTTCAGACATTTTAGTAATTAGTATGCAGATTTATACTATTTGAGACAAATTCTTTTTAATTTACATATTGGATTCCTAATTTCTTCAAGTGGATATTTTCTCTCGACAAAAAAAAAGTGGATTTTTTCATGTACAAAAATATGTGTCCTTTTATTATTTTTCTCATTTAGTTCATGTCATTTATTGCCTCTGTTTACTATTTTATTCACTGTTATTTAAAATCTGTCGAGGTCTTACAACTCTAATTTAATAAACTATATTTTTTATCAAGTAACTTAAAAACTGATTATTACTTTATTATTATTATTATTATTAAAATACACAAAGAGATTCGATATATCATATCTTCAAATGGGAAATTATCCAAAACTTCCCCCACTTGCAGAAGCAGATTATATACTTTGGTTAAACATGATGAGGCAAAAAAGCAACTCACACAGGATCCAAAAGCTAACCTTTTTTTTTAATCACTTTAATAAAAAGAATTATGAGACAATCAAATATAATATATGCAGTGAATTTTTTTTTTTTTTGCCGAGGCCTTCTAATTGCGTCGAAAGTCATAGGTGTAAGTCATGAAAGCTATATACAATTTTATGGAAATAATTTTGGAGAAATAAGAATTTTGAAAATTACAAGTTAAATATATTAACGGAGCTTTTCCAAAATTAATATTATTTTGAAAATGATTGACCACGTGAAATGATAAACATTGGATATGGTTACACACTGAAATTTTTTAAAGGAATAATGGTAAATCACGCACTTATGATTTGTCTAATTTTCAAATCAACCCCTTATGGTTTAAAAATGATTTTCAACTTCGTTATTGTTTATAAAATTATAAAACACACTCTTCTACCAATTAAATTTGACGAAATTAGGACACATGTTTATTTTATTTGTGCAATTATTAAAATAACATATATTTACAGACTAATTACATGAAATGTAAGATTTTTTTAAATTACCTAAATAACATTAATAAATTATTAAATTTTAATTCAATAATTTTCTAGACTAAAATAAGAAAAAAAAAAAAAGAATAAATTCATTGAAAAATAAGAACTTATTATATTGAACATAAAAAAGGTCAAAAGCCAAAAAAATCATTAAAAAATAAGAAGAAAAAAACAATTCAATAATTGATTGAACTACCATTTGTGTAAGTTTTAAAAAGTCTTGACATTTCAGTAAGTAATTAATATGTACAAATATACTATTTGAGATTATTTTTATATTTTATATCCTTCATGTGTTTCAATTCAATTAAAAATAACCGAAAATTATAGTGTAATTTTTAGAATAATCAGTGTTGTTAACAAAGAGTTAAAATCTTCATATGCTAAATTTTTTAATAGAAAACTTGGAATAATGTGATAGACGTAAAATAAGCATGTGTTTCAACTTTGTTAAAAATAACTTGAAAATTGATATATTTAGTAATTTTACAAACCAAAGGGTACCAAAAACATTTTTTTTACCCATAGAGATGTAATTTACAAATCAAACCAATCATAATGGCATGATTTACAATTATAAGTTTCATAAATTAGTTAAACAATACATCACGATCGATAAAGTATATACTTTTATTCAAAATTAAAAGGATTATACTAACTAATTATTTTTAGTAGTAGCATCTAAACACTAGATAAAAGATTTACCACTACTTGGGAGTTAATTAACACAATTTGACTTTAACCTTAAGATGAACATCGAAAAGGCATCGACACGACTATGTCAAATAGTTGATCTTAACATGGCCTTCTTGTCCGACAAACTCATCCCTGCAAGCAAGCAAGCAAGAAGAAAATGGAAGCTTATTAATTCAATTTAAAAAAAGAAAAGAAAAGAGTGCAACCTTCTTAAAAGAAAAGAGACTTGAGTTTTTGGATGAATTCTAATTTTACTCTCAGTTTTACAATTTTTGAATGCTCGGTTACATATTCATGCATTTCCACACTTCAAACACATTTTACACTAATTTAAACGTGAGATAAAGAGGGGGAGGGGATCGATGGGGTGACAGATAGAGGGTGAGCACGCAAAGCTTCTTGCAAGACCTCTTAACATTGCAAGAAAACACCATGTGTGCTCACTCTCTTCTGTCACCTCCTCTTTCTTTTACCCTTCTTTATTTATAAACCCGCCATTTTTGCATCACTCGAAACATAAATCGGCGTTTTCGCTTCTCTTCTACGTTTCTCCATTCTCTCTTCACTACTGTTTCAGTACGTTCGTATTAGGAAATGGGAGAAGTTCAATGCTATATATATACAAAATTCCAACGGAAGAGAGATGGATTGCATCACGTATGGAATAAATGTAGATTTATCTTCTATTGGTCACTTTTTTTTTTACTATTTCAAAAATGAGAAAGAAAGAAGAAAAAAAAAGGTGAGGGGAAATAAAGCACGGAAACTTTATCATTCTAATCTCTTTTCCTTATATGTAGGGTTGTGCATTAAACCGTAAAAATAACAAAAATAAAAAATCGATTTTTATGTAATTTTCATATTTCCATAGTTTTAAAGAATAAAACTAAAAAATTATCTGTCTCATTTTAATCTATAAGGTTAATAACAAAATCGATTTGAAAAGAATAAAAAACAAACTGAACTAAATAATTTTTTTTTTAAACTAAAAATTAAATCATATCGCTCATGGGCGGAAGGCCTCCCTCCCCTCAATTTAAAAAAAAAAAATAATAAGTTTTCAATATAAAAATTAAAAAGTAAATAATTTTAAATAGTTTTTTATAATTTTTGCTCCCAAATTTTTTTTCTAACTCCAGCTTTGATATGGCTTAAATTGAATTTATGGTTCGATTGACGGTTCGGTCCAAAATGTAAACATTAGCATGTATATGCAGATTTAAGTTGAACAAGCCGCTGAGAGAGTGGATTCGTGGACTAATATTCGATTGCTCCGGTCTCCAAAATGCATATGGTAAGTGCTCAATCCTCTTACTATCTCAATCACTAACAATCTGCTTTTTCAATCACCATCCCCACCATATTTTGATCTGTTTACTTTTTCTTTTTCTTATGAGATTCGGCTTTCTAGAGAGGAGGAGAGAAAGATATTCTATATGCAATGTATCAAGTTTATTTTTAGTTAAAAGAGATATCTCTCAACTAAGTTAACACACATATGAATCGATAAAATGCACCTCGTAGAGTGACAAAAGCCTCCACCCGATCATTGTCATGAAAACGTTATTTCTTAACCAATCTGAATTAGCTCAAGTGATCAAGAGTTGGTGTCTGTTTGAGATAACTTTTTAAAAATTTAAAAGTGTTTTTAAAAACCATTAATAAACATTTTAAAAACCATCTCGAATGGGCCTTAGTGTTTTTTTTCCTTAAATATTTTATTGCGTAGATTCAAGACACCCTCATTTCATTTGTTATATGTATTTTAAAAACATTATCGTCTCCATGAAAAATTATTTAACTAAACATAGGAACTTAAATATAAATAACAAATTATGTAACGATATCTATATAATTATTCAACTTCCAAATTATTTGTGATGTGTTAATATCTTGAAGAGAGATTATTGGATGTGGCTAGAATTATTGTGACTGATCTCCTACTTATTATATCATTGCCCATTGGATTGTGTAATAGAATCATACACAAAACTAAAACAATCTACTTTAAACACTTAATATTCTTGTTTAATAACAAATAAATTTTTCAATATATTTTATTTGGCTTTTAATAAAATTGTAAAGGAAATTAAAAAAATATTTTAGAGATCTTCAACCAATAAAAGATCGACAGATCTCGAAATCCAAAGATGATTTTGGGCCTAAAATTAGACATTAACGTAACAAAATGTATATATGCTTTTACATAAATAATTATCCCAAAGTATATATGCTTTTCTAATAATTAATCATATATTTTTGTAATAAGTGAAGAATACTTTGACAATATGTTCCCACTAATTGCAGCAAAATAAGTTATTTACGGAATTACGTCACCTTTATATGGAGAGAGAGCTTGGGAGATTTGGGTTATAATGCTTTGGGTATTAGTCAATGGTATTTTTAGATTAAATGAGGATGACTAAATTATTCCCACTAATTGAAACAAATGTGTTCGATTCAATTCATTAGTGGTGATTCAATTGAAAAAGTTTAATTTAGATTCACAGGGTCAACTCTATTAAAATTCTGTTATAAAATTTTTAGAATTTGTTCAAATAGCATAATTTTGAATACTAATTACTAAAATAGTATAATTATAGTTCAATAATTTATTGAACTAAAAAAAGTAAAAAAAAAATCTAATAAATTCATTGAAAATAACAATGAAAAATTATCAAATAGCTTGATATATTATTGAACTTGAACATAAAAAAGAAAAAAAAGTATACAAATTCATTAAATACCCATGAAAAATAGTTCAGGGATTTATTAAACTATAATTATTCTATTTGAGTAACTTTTAAAAAGTTATGACATTTTAGTAATTAGTACGCAAATTTATACTATTTAAGACAAATTCTAATAAATTAATCTCATTCTCATTCCCATTCATTCATTTTCATTCCTTCAAAGTAAACATAGTCTTCGAGTGATTATAAAAGTTAAGCCCATGGTTTTAAAAGGAAGAATGGTTTTAATTATTTTAAAAATAGAAAATAAGTTATATTGATGAAAAAAAGAGAGAAGATGGTGACTTTAAAAAAAAAAAAATCATTTAAGTTTTATTAAAAAAAACAAAAACTATCATTTTCAAACACTCAAACCCTAAAATTCTTATTTATATATACAAATCTATGTCGTGAAATTCATATGTTTATAATTTTATATACAAATGAAGAAATTTCCAACGTTTAAAATTAAAAAATCATCCAATGAACTTACATCACAACATAAAAATTAAAACCAAAGGATGGTAATCTTGCTTAGTTTTTTTTTTTTTTTTTTGAAAAATAATACATATAAGTTTCCCATGCATGCATGGTAACCTTGCTTTCACTTCAAACTTATGATGTGGTAGATTTGGTTTTAACAAGTTTCTAGGGCTTTGGGGGAGTGGAACAGTGAAGGAAATGGCTATAAATTCCCATGGGGTAGGATTCCATTTCCAATCCAAAGACCTATGAAAGAATCAATACTTATTTGGTTCAAAATGAAAGAGGAAAATGCCACTTGCCTCACCAATTATAAGCCCACCATTGCATATATATCATTCTTTTCTCTTTTCCTTTTTGGTGCCAATATTATGGACAATATTTATCTCATTCTCAGAGAGGTGATAAGCCTCATTCTCGTAGCTAGCTAAATTTTATTCTATCTTCACCATTTTTTCAATTTTTTTTTTTTTTCACTCCCACATCAATGTGAGCGATCCTGTCCTAATATTAATTGAAAATGGACCAATTTTTCACTTTTGATTTTTTTTTATATATATATATATATATATATATATCACTTTTAATATTTTATCCCCTACCCTAAAATGACAAGTATCTAATCTTTCTTCTGACACCCTTTCTCATCCAATCTATCTTTTTACTTCCACTTTCGGCTGCCATCTCCAGATGGGTTAAACGTGGCCATTTACTATTCGTCAAGATACATATTGCTTGGAAAAAAGTTTTTCGTTCAAATAGATCAAAATGGGAATGGAACCCAATTTCCCAAGTAGGAAGTTTTTGGGTATTTGATTAAGAAAAAAACTTTCACTGTTGATAAATCAGCAGCCAAGACTGCACCGGCCCAATCCGGTGCAATCACCTGGGGTTCATTTTTTTTCTTTTTTTTGTTTGTTTTTGAAGCGTGGCTGCTGATTTAATTAGCAGTTAAGTTTCTCTCAAAGTCTCAGAGGTTGAGAGATGTGTGGTTTTATTTGAAGGCTATTAATCTAATATTCGAAATTGCTACAATTGAAGGATCTATGCTTTTTTTTCTAATTTCAACAAACCTAAAAGTTTAAATTATTATTAGATTTAAGACGAATTTCATTCCACCTAACATGCTGAGTTCGGATATTTACATGAACCCCATAGACACAAATTTAAGTTACTGAACTAAGATGAATTCAATCATTTTATATATGCTTAACATACTTAACACTTGTCATCAATAACGGATATCATTCATAATAATCCATGTTTATATAAGTTTATTCTTCATAAAAAAATTGGTGATCTTTCCCTAATTTTGGGAGAATCCATTAGAGTCGAGTAAATATCCCAGATTGTGAGATTTTCTCTAATTATGTGTTTTGAAGGCCTATTGAAAAGATCCTGTGAAATCAAATTAATCATATTGCTAAATGACTTTTAATAATTTAAGAATTGCCACATGCAAAATCATTTATCACAAATTCAACTTAACAGAGCATCACATTTATTATAGGACTCTTGCACATATAGTTGAAAAATGTCAAATATTTGTGCAAACAGCAGGCCAAAAAATTATTTGTAAAAATAGAAAAAAAAAACTCAAATTCACACTTATAAATATTATAAAATTATCACTAGTTCGCGAAGTAATCATTGATTCCTTATATAGGTAATCACTGATTTTACTTATTCACTATATCAAATGATATTCCATGTATGTAATCACTGATTACCTGATAAGTTATCACTAATTACCTCTAAGTTATCAATGATTTCTTTGATTCACTAGAATGATGGTTTTTAAAAAATTGCTATATTTACAAATACTTTTTTTGAACTGCTAGATTTATAAATATTGAAGAAAATTCTACTACCCAATAGAATTTCCCTTTTTTATATTCAATTCCAAATTATATCTCTTTTGTTATTCATAAAGTTTTCAAAAATCGAGACATTTGCAAATCTAGCAATTTTTTAGTAATATTTGTAAAAATAGCAGCTCTAAAAAATATTTGTAAATATAGCAAATTTTGATAGTGTGAATCAGTGATAAACATTGAATTACATATTTTTACACTAAATTTATCACTGATTCACACACTTTTCATTGTTAATCACTAATTAACATAATAAAAATTGTTATTTTTGCAAATACATTTTTTAGTTGAAATTTTTGCAAATATTGAATTAAAATATATTAACCAATGAAATTTTCCTAAAAAATCGTCATTCATTGAATTGATTTTGAAGGAAGGGAGAATTTTTTTTCCTCTCTCTCAATTAGTGAGCTAACTATTTTTTTCCTCTCTCTTTTGAGAGGGAAGACCAAGACATGTGTGATATTGAAGTAATTCGTAGAGACATGGTCGGTTTAACCACATGCATGCAATTTCATGTTTTTTTTGGAAACCTGGGTCGAATGCATTGCATGCAAACTGGCGGGCCAAGCCAACTGATTCCTAAATCTCAACTTAAAAAATATATTCTTTCATTAAAATAAATTAATTAACCCAGGATTGAAGTGAAATTAGAATTGTGTATTATATCCGTTAATTTTAGTTTACTTTTAACATGTATATTCCATCCATCGACGACCATTCTTGTCTCATAGAACTGTAACTTTAAATTGAAAAACCCACCCCATCGATTTAAACTAAATATATTGCATCCCGACAAAGAATTAAAAGTCAATGTCGATGAAAATATAAATTTACGGATATATCGATGGATATTTTGATAAAAATGATAGAAACGATAGAAACTTGAATAAATACTTAAAATTAATCAATGAAACTTGAACTACTCTTTAAATAAGTTTAATTAATCATATAAGTAAGTTATGAACTTATACATGATATTTAACATCAAGAAAATAAGTAAATATAATAAATTAGAGAGAGAGAATGGAATAAGTTAAAAGTTTTAAAAAAAATTAAGAGAGAATGAACTAAAAGTTAATAATAAATTAAATAGAGATAATTATTAAAATAAAAGGTAAAAAAAGAATAAAAGAGGGAGAGTGATCAACGATAGTAAAGTATGAGTCCAATGAAAATGTCATTAATGTCAAAAATATTGTTTATCTCCAAGAGTCAAACCTCTTTTAAAAGACATATCGACAAACATATTGACAATGTTAAGACATTTAAAACCCCGCATCTCCCATGAGATAATTCATGTATATATGAAAGTAAAAACACGAATTTAATTATTATCGTCATTAAATTAAAAAAATTATTTATCTATGTAACACGTAATCTAGTAATCTAAAATCGAATTTTTTTCTAAGGGGTTTAACTAAGCAAGAAGCCTAAAAAAACAAAAACAACACTTTATGGCCCATATTTGGGGAAAAAACAAATTTGGCCCCAATAAAGTTTACGTATGAGAGAGTAAAAGGCGTAAATGACGAAAAGACCAATTTAGCTTTAAATGCAGATTGAATGATGTGAGCAAAATATGGCCCATAATTGGTCACCATCATCCATGGGTCGGGCCGAAGCGTTAGAAGGCGCTCAGTCCAACGAACGAAACTTTTGGTTGAGTCGGCCATTTCACCAATCTAAAATGTTAAAGCTCGTGGCTTACCACTTCGTAGGCGCCGAGCCTGGGTCTGGCTGTTGGAAATGGTCAATTTCGACCTATCATATAAGTTCATTTTTGTATTATATTTTCTCAACAACCAATGAAATATAACTTTCGAATCACTTTTTTTGAAAAAATCAAGTGTTAACAAAATTAACATATTAGTTTTATTATTTTAAATAACAATTTTATCCGCTAAATATTTTAGCTATTTTATTTTATCCTATTTAGTAATTACAAACTAGTATCAACTTTAAAAAATAGATATTTTTATTAATTATTTCATACATAAATATTTGAGAATAAAGTGTATCACTACAATAAACTCTGTTGTTAAGTTATAATAGTTTTTTTTTTCCAAATTCTATTGTTAAGTTATAATAGAATTTTTTATCTAAATTTTTAAAATGGTGATAATATAAAATTTTATTTAAATAATGAATAAATATTGTGAGCTTTATTCTGGCCGAGCTTGAGCCGGCTCGCTGGATCGGTCCTATGGAGGCTCAATAAAGGGAGGCTCATATCCAATCCAAACAATTAACAAGCCGAGCCGAGCCGAGCCGGCCCGTCAAACGTTGATTTTCAAGCCGAGCTCGCAGAGTCAGGGCCAGCCTTTAGGCCGCGAGCCATATGATGATGGTGAATTTTAGGGATGAATCAGACGGAAACAAAAAATATTGGAAGTTTCATCGGGTTTGAATAGGAAGAGTATGTTTTGTCAATTTTGATTGAGTATTTATTATCTATTAAAATTTTGATTTGTTTTTGTATTATCAATTATTAATTATTAGGTGTGAACTTCATGGTTTGTTTCCATTTATTGTTGTTTTTTTTTAAATAGTTGAGAATCTTTTTAGTACCTTAGATCTATCTTAAAAACCGAAAAATGAGCAAATTTGATGGTTATCCCTAAACGGGTTATTCAAGTAGATAGCCTCTTTTTTAGAGAAATAATACTTTTTGATCAACTAATTTAAAATAAAACTTTTTAGCTCATCCAGAATTTTAGGAAAGAAAGAGGTTACATTTTCTGATAAAAATACTCTTATAGAAGAATAAAGAGAATAAATATTTTAAAAAAATTCTTTAAATCAAGAGAGCATGAATAAATGAAGCAATTAATTTCAAAATTTGAAGAGAGAGAATTTATATGAAAAAAATAGAAAATCAATGAAAAGTATGAAAAAGAAAAAAGGAAAAAGAATCAAGAGATGAAGTAGAGTACGTTGATGTAAAACCATTATAAAAAAATATACCAACAAAATAGAGTACTTATGTACGAAAAGTAATAGGTAAAAGATACAGTGTATAGTTTATTTGTTTATACAATATATTGAAATGAAAATTAAAGTGAAAAATGAAAGATAATACAATAGTGTATATTACATGTACAATATATACTATACGGTATTGTACATAATATAATATATTTTTATATTACGTACAGTACCATACATATTGATAAAATATACCAATACATGTACTCCATATTTTGTGTACAATATATAATATACATAATAATGTAGATTTATCAATATGTATTGTACTATATTGTACGTAACATACATAATACTCATAATACTGTGTACATTTATCAATATATATTGTATTATATTGTACGTAATTATAGAATGCAAAAAAATGCATAAAACACCTATTTTTGTGACGACGGTATCTCTGGTGAAGGGAAAAAGGCTCGGTATTGATCAAAATCGTTAAGGATTGAAGTAAAATGAGAAACTTGAAACCCGCTCAAGAACTCGATAAATGGTGAAGAAAAACTCAAACTTTCTTTTGGCGAAAAATTCTAGATTCCGATGAAGATTGTTTATGATGAAAACGGGGATTGAAAACAAGAACAAAACGGAGAAAGTAAGAGAAACGCTTCATTGATGTCGAAGGGAGAGAGGAAGAGATAGATGAAGGCAATAATTTTTTTTTAGAGTAGCACGGTTGTATGATTTTAAATTCTAAAATCAAATTAAAAAGGAAAAAATAACTAAAATCAAGGAAACAAATCAAATTAAAAAGGAAAAAATAAAAGTAAAAAAATTTGTAATTAATAAGGATAAATCTGATATAAAAATTATAATCAAATCCAATTTAAGCTAAAAATTATTACAAAATAACAATAGACCATAAAGTATTAGCATACTAAACAACTGGTATATATACTAGATTATCCCTAAACTTAATCACTCAAATTTTTCTTCATTATTTATTTTTGAAGAGATAGATGTGAAATTGGGCCATCTAATAAATAATAAGATGGGGCCTGAGAAAGGCCTTTAAACGGGCCGCGACGAACACGATACAGAGAAACGAAATCCACGCGACGTGATGACAATGAATTCTGAAAACCCATAAAAAATAAAAAAAAAATAAATTCTGCAAAAAACTATATCCTTCTTTTCTCGTCCTACGTTTCGTGGCTCGATTCGAACTCCTCCAAACCCAGACCTTTTCTCACAGATCCGACGATTTTTCCGATTAATTTCACTTCTTACTCTTAATCTCCGCTCTCTGTCGCTCTCACTTTCAGGTGATTCTTTCTTTCTTTTCTGTTTTTTCTTACTTTTCACTTTCTTTCCTGATTTTTTTTGTTATAGATCGTTTGATTTCTTATAATTTGATCGACGGTTGTTTTTTTCTTCTTCCTTATTTGATTCATGCGAAGATTCGATAGAGTAACTGGTTTTTGTTAATGAAATCGGAGGGTTTGCAATTTTGGATTTGTTTTTGTGTTTCTCTTTTGGACTGATTTGTTTTCACTTTTTAGTTAAATTAATTATTTGTATGAAAAGAGCTTGATTTTGTTTAGCTTTCACGATCTGTTTATTTTTTTTAGCGATGGTTCTCTTTATAATACTATGCAGCAATGTATTGATACTTAACCTAAGAGTTAGCTTTGATGGTTTAGCTGATTACTTTACAACATTTATCAGCTAGTTTGATGATTTCGCTGTTGGATTCGTCGTATTTTAACCGTTATCTTATTCAAAAATCGTGTTTTTATTTTCTTTGATATGATGAGAAAAGTGTGTATTTTTTAACACTCAAGTGATTGCATTTGGAATACTTGGTATTCGTTGATGATTTATGATTAGTAGTCAAGTCAATTTATTTGGAGTTGATTGCTTGAAAAATTTAAAAGAGTATTCTTTTTCTTCTTCCTTTTCTTCCCACAGCTCATATTAAATACTTATTTTATGCCATACTTTTCTTCCTCGTGTTTACTACTTGCAGAAGGTATGTGAAGGGAATAGCACCTTTTTAATTGTAAACTGTAAAAAAATAAAAATAAATAAGCAAAAGTTTTAAGAATTTTCAAACATAGCACTTTTTTTTAGCATTCATTAAAATTTGAAAGGAATTTATTATATAACTAATTTATCAAAATTGTAAAAACTAACTAAACTTGAAAAATTAGTGGATCATAATTTAAAATATCCTAAAGAAACATTAATTAACAACAATGAGATTCATCATTCTACAATACAAAAGAAATTAATTAATTAAAACAGATTCATTATTTTTTTTTGTAGTGAAACAGATTCATTAATTTAAGGAAAGCAAAAAATGCTTTTTTTTAATAATAAATCAATTTTTTCTATTTTTGATTTTAAGGTAAGAAAAAATTCTTTGATTGGAGTTCCTCTAAATTATTATCTGGCTGTTTTACTAGTTCATTGCTATATGATTCAAAGCCCAGACTGTCTTCTATTATGATGTGTGAATGGAATTCCAGGATAGAGATATTATTTGATAAATTTTTATGAAGTTCACAATATAAAATATTATTCTATGGTTTTAAAGATTTGGACTTTGATATTGTGGAGATGTGTATGGATCTATATAATGTTGTTATTCCAAGTGAGCAATTATGATCTGATTATATTATAATTTTTTCCCAGACAATGGCTGGTTCTGCACCTGAAGGATCTCAGTTTGATGCACGACAATATGATTCCAAAATGAGTGATTTGTAATATCTCGCTCCCTCCCCTCCCCTCCCCTTTTATCTTGACCATATTTCAGCTAGTTTTATGACTATTGCATTAACCTTTAACACGTTTTTTTTTCTTCTTCCTAAACTTCCTGGTAACAGACTTGGGGGTGATGGCCAAGATTTTTTTACATCATATGATGAGGTCTACGACAGTTTTGATTCCATGGGCTTGCAGGAAAATTTGTTGAGAGGAATATATGCCTATGGTATAGATTCTGTCCTTGTTTTGTCCCCCTTCACTTTCTGTTTTCTGCATCTAAAATGTCCCTGTGTGAAATCGTCGGTTGACTTTGCATGTTTCAAGTTTTGCCCTTTTTACTTAATTTTTCTAAATGTAAGCTGGAAGTCCGTGGACCAGTGACAAAAGTCTGATGTATTTCTGGGTCCAATTACCTTTTCTAGGGTTTGAAAAACCTTCTGCAATTCAGCAAAGGGGTATTGTTCCCTTCTGTAAGGGACTTGATGTGATTCAGCAGGCACAATCTGGAACTGGAAAAACAGCTACTTTCTGCTCTGGAATTTTGCAGCAGTTGGATTATGGGCTAGTTGATTGCCAGTCATTAGTTCTTGCACCCACTCGAGAACTAGCACAGCAGATTGAGAAGGTTATGCGTGCATTGGGTGATTATCTTGGTGTCAAGGTTCATGCTTGTGTTGGTGGAACCAGTGTCCGTGAAGATCAACGGATTCTCTCAAGTGGTGTCCATGTTGTTGTTGGCACCCCTGGTCGTGTGTTTGATATGCTGCGGAGGCAGTCACTTCGTCCTGATCATATTAAGATGTTTGTGCTGGATGAAGCTGACGAAATGCTTTCACGAGGGTTCAAGGATCAGGTCCTTTTATTCCCCATCACTTATAATTGTATCACTTCCTATTTTTTGCCAGGTGCTTGATATTAGGTGTAAAGTAGTTACTGTTCTATCCACTTGTATTATACAAAATTTTAGGGTTATCAAGTGTGGTTATTTATGACTAGTATTTTAATTTGTATTAAGTTCTCTTCAGATACATGAATTTTGGCTTGTCTTTTTTTGTTTCTCCTCCTTTATTATTCTTTTTCTCCCTCTAATTGCCATGGTTTCGATGTGTCACAGATCTACGATATTTTCCAACTTCTTCCACCAAAGATTCAGGTTGGGGTTTTCTCTGCTACAATGCCCCCAGAGGCTCTTGAGATAACAAGGAAATTCATGAATAAACCTGTGCGTATTTTGGTTAAGCGTGATGAACTCACCCTTGAGGGTATCAAGCAGTTCTATGTCAATGTTGATAAAGAGGACTGGAAACTTGAGACTCTTTGTGACCTTTACGAGACTTTGGCTATCACCCAGAGTGTCATATTTGTGAATACCAGGCGCAAAGTAGATTGGCTCACAGATAAGATGCGCGGCCGTGACCACACCGTGTCTGCCACACATGGAGATATGGACCAGAACACTAGGGATATCATCATGCGGGAGTTCCGGTCTGGTTCATCTCGTGTTCTCATCACGACTGATCTCTTGGCTAGAGGAATTGATGTCCAACAAGTTTCCCTTGTGATAAATTATGATCTCCCTACTCAGCCAGAGAATTACCTCCATCGAATTGGGCGTAGTGGACGGTTTGGTCGAAAGGGTGTTGCCATCAATTTTGTAACTGGAGATGATGAAAGGATGCTATATGACATCCAGAAGTTCTACAATGTAGTGGTTGAGGAGTTGCCAGCAAATGTTGCCGACCTCATTTGATGCAGTTCTAATTGGGCCAGGTAAATGGCTTTAATTTTGCCGCTATTTATTTACTTTGTTTTTCTCTGGGTAGTTTGCTTTTAGGGCTCCTATTCAGCAGTTGTGTGAAGTGGACCTTTGATTTGGATGGATGTTATAGTGGGTGAACTTGCCCCAAATTTACCGCATTTGGGTCGTGGGCATTATGTATGGCTCTCCCTCCCATCTCGTCTCATCCCATCGGAGAGTGGAAAGGAATACAATATTGCAAGTTTTGTTACAAGTTTGTTTCTGTATTTTTCGAGTCTAATTAGGCATTGCAGAATTGGTTGTTACTTGTATTGAGACTCATTGATTTAAATTGCTGTCTTGTGTCTGTCTGAGAGAAATGTAATATACAAAATAACTTGAGTATTTAATTATGCATTATATATTGCAACTTGTGCCAGCCTTGCTTTTGATATATAGTTTATTTTTTAAAGACCATTCTTTTTTTGGGTGGATCTTTTTGGGGATTGTCTTTTTATTTTGTCAAAAGGTTTGGTTATGGCTTAGTTGGTGAGAAAACAAAATCCTGGATTCTTGATAATGCTTGTCATTTTTTAAGTACAAGCTGGGAGCTCAGGCAATCCCAAGAAAGAATACATTCGTTTCTTGTTTATTTCTGATGTGAATTTTCAATTTCGGCCTTGGCCGTGGCTGCAAATTAGTGGAATTTTGGTAGATATTGAAAAGAAGGTGAGTGAGTTTGGGAAATTTCTCTCTAATTTCCCCTTCCCAAGCCTTTTGTGAGCAAGGTGATGAGAAGCATTTCCTCGAAGCAACCTTTTATGGAGTTTAATTGAATGGAAATTTACTCTAAATCCACCTCCTTTTTTGGAACTCTTTTCATAAAAGTAGTTTTATAAATGTCCTTCAAAATATTTCAGTATCAAAATTGTAGCTTTTACTATGGTATGGGATGCTTAAAAATATTAATATATTTTAAATGTTTATACCTCCTTTAAATAAATACTACACTTGTTCAGCTCTCACATAGGGTTACCTTCCAAATGAATTGTTTTATTTTTATTTGATATATTTGAAACAAAGAGGGTATATACAACACTAATTCTTTTATCTCCAACCTTAGGGTCTCTATTGGTGCCATTGACATAGGATTAAGATTATTTGTAGTCGTTACATCATGGCATGGATAATTCAATTTGCTCATATCTCAATGGTTTTATACCTTTTTTACCCCTAATTCTTAAACGTTGTATTTATGTTATCTATGGGGTTACGGGAACGTTGTGGGATTTTTTTTGGCAAGCCAAATATGGTATAGGTATGGATCATCATAGGCTTTATATCCCCATTCTCAATCCCTACGTACAAACGCTCACAAGAGGAAAATATCACTAGTAAAATAGAATATAGTATCACGTGGTTTTTTTTTCTTTTTTGAAAATAAGCGAAGAGATAATAAGTGGACCAAAACTAAATATTATGTCAAAGTAACGTATTGAAATGAGAAACATGAAAAATGAAAGATGTGAAATTAAAATTTAAAAGACGGAAAATTAATTTTAAGCCTATCATAATTCATTTTTGCTTGGTCAGAGAATTTGAAGGTAGATATTTTTTCTATAGTTCTTCTCCTCTTGAAAGAGTTGGCAAAGAGAGGAATAGAATTTTCAACAAAATAATTGTTCCCATCAAACACGTCTCGAGGCCAAAAACAAACAATTCAAAAGTCAGTTCCTTTCCTTCCAACTTCCAAAAAACAATATAAAAATCAAAACTTTTTTTTTATTTTCTCCACTTTGAAATGTGAAAGCAACCCAAACCCATCACACTCTGTTCTTTGATAACACGTTTCCATCACTTCCTTCAATCTTTCATTCTTCCTTTTCCCAAAAACTCCATGGAAGAAGATTACAGAAGACCCCATAGAAATGAATCTATGCAAATTGAGAGCTATTATGGTCCAGAAAGACCTCCTAGAAGCTACAGTACTTCCTATGCTCAGACTCAGATGGGGGTTAAGGAATCAAATCTGAAGAAAGGGAAAAGCATTTCTGGGTCTTCTTCCAAATCTTGGAAATTTTCAGACCCTGAATTTCAGAGGAAGAAAAGGGTTGCTAGCTATAAGATGTATTCTGTTGAAGGGAAGATGAAAGGTTCTTTCAGAAAGAGTTTCAGGTGGCTCAAGGATAAGTATACTCAAATGCTTTATGGTTGGTGGTGATTTTCTTTTCTTGGGTTTTTTTTTTTTGGTGTTTTTCCTTTGATTATAAAGAATTTCTATTGAATTATTAATTCTCTTTCTCCTCAATATTTGGTGATGTTTTATGAGATTCTGTGGGAAATTGTGGTAGGTGGCTACTTTGAATTAAATCATTTTTTTTCTTTTCTTGAGTTTGGTGATGTTTTTCAATGAAATTGTGGAAGGTGGCTGCTTTGATTTGAATCTTTACCTTTTCTTCTTCTTGAGTTTGGTAATGTTTTCTGTGGAAATTTGTGAGAATTGTGGAAGGTGGATATTTTGGATTTGAATTATAAGTAGTTGCTATTTTTTCTTCCTGGTTTGGTGATCTTTTCTGAGAAATTTTGTAAGTTGTGAAAGATGATTACTTTGGTTTGAATCTTGTTCATTTGATGTTGTTATCTTTGTTTGGTTAATAAGTTTTAACTCTTGAATTGGGAGTTTTTTAAGTTCATCAGTTAAACTTATGCAATTAAGTAGTCTTTACAGTTGGTGAGGGTTTCACATAACGTCAACTAATAATAAATCATGTATAGGTGGTTGAAAGTGGTGGATCCTACTATTTATTTATTATCGATAATACATATATTTAACGTTGTTAATAAAAGAGTATTAAAAATCTTCTAGTAAAATGGAAGTATTGAAAATTATCTTGGGTTTCAATTCAACTCCGGTTCAGACATTCTCATTTCAATCATTCATTGAAAAGGTCAATAATTTAGAAACCAAAAAACATCCATATTCAAATCTTGCAAGTTGCACATAAGATTATGACATTATTTTGTTCCATTCCATTTAAGAAATGTTTGTGCACGTTTTGGCCCATCTCTAATATTTTGTTATCAACCACTCATTTTTCATTTTTCTTTAAGGAATTTGAGATGAGGTGTGTGTGGAAAGTTTTTTAGAGTTGTTTATATATATATATATATATATAATATGAGAGAAACTTTAACTCATGAGACTTTTTATGAGTAATTTCAAAAATAATAAATATTTTGAAATATTTTTTAAAATGACATTTCTCAGGTTGAGATTTTGAGATTGGTGGGTCTCAAAAATGTCATTTTAAAATTTTTTACTATTTTTTTAAAATAGTAATTATAAAAATGTCATTTTTGAACCCCCCTTCTTTTAATAATGATAGATGTAAATGATAATAACATTTTTTTGAGATATTTCATCAATTTAAAGAAAGAGAATAGATGTTAACCAATTTGAGTTATGTTCAGATTGTCAATTATTTTAAATAAATACGTTAAATTTACTCTGAATTAAATGGTTGCCACCCAATAAAAAATTATATAATCACAAACATCTCAAATAAAATTGAAATCTATAACTTCTAACTATTTAAAACAAAGTGTTTTGACTTATCCAAGATACTTACTTAATCATGACATTATCATAAGGTTGACCACTTCTTATTATTGATCTGTCATTAGTTTTGAGTAAAAAAAAAACATTATTTTTAGAATTACCAGCAAAGTAAAAACCAACTGTCAAAAAAGAAATTAACCAGAAATGGAAGCCATCATTATTTACAACTCCTCCACCTCTGTTTCTCTCCCATTATTTCCTATATTCAAGCATTCTGTTTCGGCCTCTTTTAGTGGGAACAAAATAAAAGATAACTCCAAAACCACCACCAACAACAACAACAACAAAAAAAAACCCTCAATTCATTTTATTCAATTCTACAATCCCAATTTTTTTTTTCTTTTCTAAAAACAATCAATGAGCAGATAGCAGAAAACAGGAAATTCCCTTTCTTTAGCATCAGGGAAGGTTTCCCTTTCTCTATGTTTTGGATGTTTTTTTAGTCATGGTGAGAAGGTTCCCTACTTATGAGAACCCGTTTCTTGGACCGACGATTTCATCCTCACTCTCATTCTCATTCTCATTTCTAGTTGTAGCCGCTACCATGGCTGCAGCAATTTCTATGATCACAACATTATGCGGTGTTCGGTTTCGAAGAAGATCCCCGCCTTCTCCACCGTCGTCGTCGTCGTCACCATCAACTCCTACAACAGATCGAACAACAACACTATCATCATCAACACCACCACCACCACCACCACTAGACTCGGATAACGAATCCGCTACCCCACCAATAAAAGAACTCCCATTGCCTCCAAAAATGCGTAACGTTTCAAATTCAGGCCCTCTATATCAAACGGCAGCGACCGCGATAGCGATGGCGAAGTCGGCTTCGGAGAGAAAACTAAACCATATGAGAAGCATGAGTTTCAGAATACCGAGGAGTCTCTCGGTGGCGAAAAACCGAGAGCATAAAGACGATAACCGTCAACGAAAGAAGGAGAAGATGAAGATAGAAGACTCCATTTGGACAAAGACTATAATATTAGGAGAAAAATGTAAAGTCCCAGATGAAGATAAAGATGCTGTTATATATGAAGGAAAAGGAAAGAAAATATCAGCTTATCATCCTAGAGCTCAAAGCTCGATGTCGATGTCGATGACGATGTCTCGGCAAAATTCTTTCGTTGATCATGATGTACATTCTAATCAAGAAACAAGATAGGCTCTCTTTGTTCTGCTGCCAGATCTTTTCTTCATTTTATGTGAATTGGTTGAAGATTTGGGTTCTAATTTGTTTCTAGTTTTTGTGAAGCTTGATTTGATAATGTTCTTTGCATATTTTCCATCTGTTTTTTTTTTTTTTTTTTAATTTTTGCATTGGCAATGGTAAATATGAAAATGATTCTAAATATAATTTTGGTCTTTAAGATTTCCCTCCTTTCTTAACATAGTTTAAGCTTGAATTTTTATGTCAGTTAATAATTAAATACTGAGGTTTTTTCAAAAATAGTATTTTATTTTAAGTATTGATATTTTTAAAAATAGTAAAAGTTTTGATAAAAATTTAAAAATGATTTTTCTGAGACTGAGATTGGTATTGAGATTCTAGAATACCATTTTTAAATATTTCAAAAATATATTCTATTTTTGAAATTACTAAAAGAAAAAAAAATCGTTTAAACCAAATCATTACGGTCAAAATTTATTTTATAAAATGTAGAACATGTGAAATATACAAAGGAAAAAAAATGTAGAAAATATTAATCTTTAATATAGAATTAGTCGTATTTGGTTTTTCCTTTTCGTAAGTATACATACTAGAGACAATAATAACCAAATAACCAATTACTTGATTTCTATCAGATTAAAAAAAATATTTATTTAATAATTATGATAAAAATATTTTCTTCGCACTTTACATTTTTTTTCATAATAATAATAGTGGTTGGTTTCAATTTAGCTTTATATATATAGAACGGTAAGAATTACTTACATTTATTTAAACTATATCACTATTGATGACAATTTTATTTTAATATTATTAAGTTTTTAATATATCTACTATAATTCCATAAATAAGTATTTCCATATAATTAAGTATTTTAAAACAAAAAAAAAATTAATGGAAGGATGTATAATTAATGACAATAGTTGAATTATTAATAAAAATCAAAAGTATTAAATAAATAATAATATATGTATATTATAATTTAGCATAAATAAGGAAAAAAAGTTAAAAAGTAGGAAGTGTGATATATACTTAATTAACAATCATTTGAAAGGTATATTAATAAACAAATTACAAAAAAGTATTAAATGAAATAATAATATTGATGGTATATTATAACCTTTAGCCATTTAAAATAAATGTTCATTTTTTTTATTATAAACTATCAATCAGCTACTAATAAAATGTACATATATTATCAATATTTTGTTTGCTATACAAATATCAATATTGAGGCTTTTAAAAAATCATAATTTTATATATAACATGATTTTTATTAAAGTCCAAAACAACCTATTTAATTATATTTTTATTTTGGAGAACCTATTATAAAGAGTAGATTAATAATGCATGCGGCAAATTTTATTTATTTATTTTTAAATAAAAATAAGGTTTAAAACAGTTTAATTAGAAAAAAAAACACCATAATACTGATCATTCAAGAATTTAAAAAAAAATGAAAATAAGTACATTATTTAAATGAAAAGAATTAAATAATTAATGAAAGAAAAAAATGTTATGTTTAAAAATTAATTAAACTTTTACTATTTTTTAAAATTAAGGGAGAAAAATAAGTTATTGACTAAAATATTTCTCTACTATTTAAATATTTATTTTATTAAACAATTAAAATTATAAAATAAAAACACGTGCATTTAAAATCTAGTATAAATAAAAATTAGAAAAATACCAAAAGCAATCCTTTCCATATCTCTAACCTAAAAAATCTAAACTTTTATTTTTAAATTGGTGTGTTGTAAATTCTCAATTTACATGTATATACAATAACTAATTAATGTGAAAAAATCTCAATTAATATAAAATTTAATTTGCATGTTATAAAACTTTTACACTACCCAAATTAATTGGAGTGTTATAAGATCATATCTAGTAACCTCTAAGTTGGTGGATGAAGAAGCCATTATTGTCTAATTTCAAGTGATCTCTCAAATAATTTACAACTTAAATGATCATTTTTATTTTAATATATAGTGCTTATAAATTTAAAATCCGAAGCAATCAAAACTAAATTTCAAAATGAAACTCCTTTGTCCAAATGTATGGAAACAAGAGGTTTGACAATATAAGTTTTTTCATATCATATTTTGAAATTTCTTCATAAATAGGAATTGAAAAATACTTGAAAAGTTAGAAGATGAAAATTCATGATGTTTGTTGTAGTTAGAATTTTGTGTATGAGCATTGTTTTTTTTCTAAAAAAATTACAAAAACCCAAAATAGTGCCAACATCTATTTTTACTTCTTAGAATAAGGTGTAAATTTTTTATTTGAGTCCACACAAACTTTACTTTATAAAAGGTTTATATTTTTTTTAGTTGATAGAATAAATGTGAATAAATATTTCATATAAGATTTATAACTTTTCGCAAGTAAAATATTTGACAAATATATTCAAATCATTTAAAAAATATCATTTTAATGTAAAATGAGATATTCGAAAACATATCACGTGCATAGAGAATTTTTTAATTTTAAATAAATTAAATTTGTGGCAAAAAAATAAATTGAAAGTGGTAATTTATAATGGGAGAATGACTATATAGATATTAATTTTTTAAAATTAAATTAAATTTATGGTGAAAAAATATAAAAGTAAAGTGGTAATTTATTATGAGATAATGGCTATATAGATATTAAAGTGAATTAGTAGGGGTAAAAATAGAAATCAAAAGTTTTTCCATCATTTTTATGTAGTATAGATAGATAGATAGATAAATTTTTTATTTGACTCCATACAAACTTTACTTTATAAAAAGGTTTATATTTTTTTAAAATAATTAAAATATTTTTTTAATTGATAGAATAAATGTGAATAAATATTTCATATATAACTTTTCACAAGTAAAATATTCGACAAATATATTCAAATAATTTATAAAATATCATTTTAATGTAAAATGAGATACTACGAAAACATATCACATGCATAGAGAATTTTTTAATTTTTAAATAAATTAAATTTGTGGCAAAAAATAAATTGAAAGTGGTAATTTATAATGGGAGAATGACTATATAGATATTAAAGTTTTTAAATTAAATTAAATTTGTGGTAAAAAAATAAATAAATTAAAGTGGTAATTTATTATGAGATAATGGCTATATAGATATTAAAGTGAATTATTAGGGGTAAAAATGGAAAACAAAAGTTTTTCCATCCAAGCCACTTTTTATATAGTATAGAAGATAATGTTGGAAAAAACATATTAAGTGGTTACTTTGAGGCATAATAATTTGTGGGTCCCATTTGAATTAATGTAATTAATAAATTGGGAATTAATATTTAATACAAGGTTATTGAATATGAACATTTATTAGGCTTTAAATATGTTTGGGTTAATTGGAATAATACTCGATTACATTTATTGCTAATTTAAAGATATGTAAAGTGGGCCCGTATTATAAACCAATAAAAAAAAAAAAAAAAAAAAAAAAAAAGAAGCACTCCAAACTAAGTATGGGGGGAGCAGATTTCCATATACTCCAAAGTACCTACAATAAAATGTCATTTGAGTGTTTTGATAATTGTCCCATATTGATAAAAAAAAAAAACTAAAAAGTTTCTCTTGTTTATAAGTAAGGAGTTTCCTTACTTCTTAAATGATGTGACAAGTCATTGTTTCAATTGTTATTACAAGGTGATACGAAGCACCATCCTCGTGGATGCGCACGATGCACCTTGCAAAGGTCGCATGGGGTGGCCTTTAGGGCGCACTTTGAAGAGAAAGAAGAATAATATACTAATAATTTACGGTACATGTTTTATTTTGAAAAATAGCATAAACAATCAAATAAGTATAATGTATCAATAAGCCTGTACTTAATTTTTAATAATATTTGAATATAATAATCATGTCAAATAATCTAGGTGACACTTAGTCCCCTTTTTACACCAATAACCACTTTTTTTATTTTGTTAATTAATAGTCACATGGAATTAGTAAAAATACAAAAATATCTTCATGTCAAATCATTTATCTCTCCTTTCTATTTTCACCTGCAAGTTCTCTCTTTTCTTCATTTCATTTTTTTTCTAAAATGCATAGATCTGACGAAAATTATGCAAAAAAAAATAATGTTACATTTTTTAGTTTTTCTCCTTTTTTTCCTGCAAATTTCAAATCTATGCTTTTCTTGAAATCTAGAGCAAGAAAAACATAAGATTTGGAAAGAAAAAATGGTCCATTTCCAGTTTTTTCCATAGAAATCTTAAATCTCGTCGGATTTTAAAGATCTAAAACAAGAAAAGCATAGATCTAATGGAAAGTATGTGTTTTTTTTTTGTTAAATTTTTTTCTTCCATCTCTAGAGTTTTTTTTTCTAAACTTTTTCACATATTCTGAAAAATATTTCGAGTTTTTCTGAATTTTTTGAAGTTTTCCAAAGTTTTGTTCTTTGATGTGTTATATACAAAGAGTAAAATGTTAATGTGGATGTCGACGAGAATGTCGAGGTTCAAATTTACGGAAATATCGATGGAAATATCTGTTAACGAAAATTACCGGAAAAATCATGTAAACAATGGAAACATCGGTGAATTTTTTGACATTATCAATGAAACTTTCACAATTGATTAATTAAATAATAATCTATCATATAATATAATTATAGACTTAAAAAATATAGTAAACATAGCCAAATGTAAAAAGTACAAATTTTCAAATATCTATTTGTAAAGAAAGATACTTAAATATTGATAAGTTATAATGAATTTTTATTAGATAACTATATTATTTGTAATAAATATATGAATTTATAATAAATATAAGATGTCAATATGTTTTTTTGAATTGACACTTAAAAAGAATTATGAGAAACTCTTCATGACAAGTTAGTACTTACTAAATGTTATGCAAAATTTAATATGTTGCTAAAACGTTCAAAGTAATAAATAAATATAAATACTAAGATTTTTGTATGATAAGATTTATAAAAGAATAATTATGATTTCTAAAAATGGGTAAGATATAAGGACATAAAAATGAGTAAGATATAAGGACAAAATAGAAAGAAAAAAAAATAGAAAGAATAGTGATTGATAATGACATGTTTAGTTACTTTAAGATTCGATGAAGGGTATTATTATGGTCTAAAAATGTTTATTCAATAATCAATTTTAATAGAGATAGAGAGATATATAGATAAAAAAAAAAATTGTAAAAAGAAAAAGAATATTTAATTAACTTAGTTTCCTAAAAAAGACAAAAAAAATTAAAAAAAAACGGAAAACAAAAATGAATGTAAATTATGAAGCTATAATCTACTCCGTTTGATTAGGTCAACAGTAAAGCATAAATTGTTGGTCCACAAAAATCACAAAACAGATTCCCAACGCATCATGTTTCCTCAATAATCGCATTTTTCAAAATAAAAAAAAAATCAAAACCTAGAGAGAGAGACCAATCCAAAGAACAAGGAAACAAGACCTAGAGAGAGTTTCATAGCTTGGGAAAGTCCTTTCCCTACGGTGAAGGAGAACGGCAACGTTTTATGTTCTGGGTTTTTTAAGAAACTTCCAAATCTTATTTTCCCCGTTCTCCTCTCACAAATCTATCCATCCAATCACGAATTCTCAGTATGTTTTCTCTTTTGAATTTTGATTAAAGTTATTGGTGGGTTTTGGAAATCTTTAGTAATTAGGATTTAAAGATTTAATCTTTTTTCGTGGGGTTGTTCAAGATTTGATTTTTTTTTTTTTTGAATTATTTACTGCCCTTGAATCTAGTTTTCTTTTTAATTAGATTTGATACTGTGATCTAATTCTGATATTTTTGATAGATTCATGGGGGCATTGTTATAATTGAAGAGATTTCAAATATTTGGTCTGTAGGCTTAGCTTCTTGTGGATGTATCTTGTCATCATCATTCAAGAAGGAGTTCGGCTTGTGAATCTGCCCAAATCGTTTCTGGGTATTCTCAGGCCGTTTTGTCTACGTGTTGAGAGAAAGGCCTTCTCACATTGTGTTTGTGTTCAGAGAGATAGATGGGATAAGGATTTTTTCAAGCTGCAGAGTGGATAATTGCTATTTGGTTTGATTGCTTGTAAGTTTTTGGTTCAAGAAGTAGTTTGGTTTCGATTTATTCAACATGAGTTCGTCTCAGGGGCCTACTTTGTCCGCAACTGTTGCGGGGTTTGTCGATGGTTCGTCTGCTCAAAGAGAAGTTTCACGCCTTGACAGTTTGCCTGTTTATGTCAAAGAGCTAATTGCCGGTGGTGCTGCTGGTGCGTTTGCTAAGACTGCTGTTGCACCCTTGGAACGGATTAAAATACTTTTGCAGGTGAGTATCAAAATATTTTCTTTCTGAGACTGACTTCGTTCATCTACATTAATTTTATAAATTTAATCTAGAAAGAAGCATGAAGCTGTTATGGGAATGTATCATTATTATTAGTAGTATCAGGAATTGGATGGTCGTAAAAGAGAGTGTTTTTCAAAGTAAATAAGGTTATTATTCATTAACATCTAAAAGTATTATAAGAATTGTCCATCAGATATAGGGTGACCGGAAAAGTAGGTGAGCTGGTTGCGATGCTTTACCATATCATAGGTATTGATCCTTATTCAGAGCATGTGGGTAATGGTTAGAAGATACTGGTTAATTAACGGGATCATAGGTGGGTAGTTCACGTAATAGATGAAGTTGAATGTGATGCTAATGGGATTATAGTTGATGTCTTGACAGTTGATATCTTGATGGGATTTTTAAAATATTGATATGTGGGTTTGAAGTTCAACCTAGGATGGAAATATATTAGTTTCATGTTAAGACACTACATCATTGATGTTTGTATTTTTGCTCAGCTTCTAACCCTTGCTCCTTCCCTGTGGATACTGACAGACAAGAACTGAAGGGTTCCATTCACTTGGCGTTCTTCAGTCTTTGAAGAAGTTGCTGAAGCATGAAGGTGTACGTGGATTCTATAAGTAGGTTAAGAATTTGGTCATTTTATTTGTTTATACGTCTAAATTTCTTTCCTTCAGAAATCATTTTTCTATTTTATATGGTTTAGGGGAAATGGAGCTAGTGTTGTTCGGATTGTTCCATATGCAGCTTTACATTTCATGACATATGAGCAATATCGCAGCTGGATTTTGAATAATTATCCTGGCTTAGGAACTGGGCCTCATATTGACCTTTTAGCTGGTTCAGTAGCTGGAGGAACAGCAGTTTTATGCACATATCCTTTAGACCTGGCACGTACAAAACTTGCTTATCAGGTAATATTTCATTCTCATTTCTTTTTAAAATAATTGTGATTCTTTTGAGTTGGCATGTAAAGATATGGAGATTGTTACTCTGAGATATTCCGGATTGCTTGAACTTTAGTTTAATTTCTAATAATTTGGGCCTTTTTATGTTTACTCTGGATTTATGTCTACACTTTGACTTGTAGGTTTGCATTTGGAAATTATTTTGACACACATAGCATACCTTATCATTTGGGCCCAATTTTTTATATTCCAATTTTACTATTATAGCAAAATGGCCTTTAATTCTTTGTTCTCTCACCTTCACTCTCCTTTTGAACCTCCCTAGCCACTGCTTAGTTGGCAGTGGCATGGCAACACCCATCATTCTCTTCTCCTCACCCAGTATATTCTTTACATTTGGAAACTGAATGTTTAGCATTTTCGCCCTCAAACTCCAGTTGTGAAATTGATTTAAAATTGTTCCATATTAGTGTCTTACTATGCTCTAAAATATTATTATTTTCTTGTATTGTATACATTATATTTAATATTTCAAATGTAAAGTCATGTTATAGACTAATAATATACTTCTACTTATGGTTGGTTTTCACTCATATTCAGCTCTCACACATTCAATTTGTGAACAATTTTCTGTTCAACTCTGACTTTTTTTTATTTTATATAATCTCTTAGATTACTGACACAAGATCAGTTGAGAGCCGTGGTTTGAGAAATTATCATTCTCAACCTGCATACAGTGGTGTCAAGGATGTTCTGACGCGTGTTTATAGAGAAGGGGGAGTGCGTGCTCTATACCGTGGTGTAGGTATGTATCTTTTTAACTCCCTCGTCATGATACTCACTCTATTTATTTCCAAATTTTACTTTGATCTTTGTTGTCGTCTTCCTGTCTAAGAAGTATTCTCGATTAATTGTATTTCAACAGGTCCAACACTGACTGGAATTCTTCCTTATGCTGGTTTGAAGTTTTACATTTATGAAAAACTCAAGAGCCATGTTTCTGAGGAGCATCAGGGGTCCATTGTGATGCGACTTTCTTGTGGTGCCCTAGCTGGATTATTGGGGCAGACTTTCACATATCCACTGGATGTTGTTAGAAGACAAATGCAGGTACTGTTGTATTATTTTCATACATCTTTGTCCGGGTCCTAATCTCTCTGTAGTCTTTGATTTTCTTCTAAGATGGAGCTTTTAATTTAAATGAAGTGAACATATGTCTCTATATGAAGCTAACTTATTATGCTAATTATTTTTTGACATTTTTTTTTGGTTTATTTTTTATAAAAAAATCGTAAGTGTTTTTAAGGTTAATTAGTGAGAGATTCGATATGTAAGTCCAACTGACACAAATGAGAGCCTTCTTATATAAATTGAAACCAAAATATAATTAGATTCATGTATTTCACCAAAATAAAGCTTAAGATAGTTGGAAAATAGCAAATATTATCGGTTCTAAATTTCGCATATCTGGATTCCTGGGAATAATTCTTATGCCTAATGAGAGATAACATTGGTGTTGTAATTTACTTTGTTATTTGCAGGTTGGAAATATGCAACCTTCAATTCATGGTGATGTCAGATATAGGAACACAATGGAAGGGCTCACAATGATCGTTCGTAATCAAGGATGGAGGCAGTTGTTTGCAGGATTAAGCATTAATTATATCAAGGTAATGACAAATGACTAAGTTAAAATATCTCATGGTTGGGACTTGGGTGGTGGTTGAGATTGAAATGTTTGAAGTTGTTTATTGTGAATGCCATTCTACTTCTATCATCGAGTCTCGGTAGCAACAACTTCGCCCTCTATTGGGATGACCCGTTGTTTGGACGAGCATGGAGCTCTGACACTGACTTGATTCATGTTACTCTACTTGTTAGCAAGATCTATCTAGGAAAAAAACATGAAATTCAGATACTGATCTTGTTGAGTTGTTTCTGCTAGAGAAGTTTGTTATCTAGTCCTGCTGACATTATGATTTTTAACTTTGGCAGATTGTTCCTTCTGTGGCCATTGGATTTGCAGCATATGATTCCATGAAGTTGTGGCTCCACATCCCACCCCGACAGAAGACGCAGTCAATATCTGCTGCCTAACCCCCTCTCCGAAACGTGTTTACGGCACTGCACCTGTTGTTACTCTAAAAAATGTCTTCTAATCGCTAATAGCAGCTAATAGATACAGATAGTGGATATACTGCTGTGGAATATCCTACACAGTAAAGTATATTTCTCATCTTTTTAATGGGACAGTTTGATATCTTCTAGAAATTATTTTCACAAAACTAACTAGTTTATAGTAACATGCGTTATCACTTCATATCTCAACTTTCACTCAAATCCTTGATTATTCAGAATAGATCTTAGATTTTTTTTTTAACTTTGATTTGCATTAAAATATAACACAAAAAGTTAAATAAAAAAAAAACCAATCGTTCTCTTCTACAAAATTCAAGACTTTTTACTTTTTATATATCAATCATTTACATTTTTTTTATATGGTATGTCAAATTGGGAGTGGGTGTCGAACCGTATAAATGTCTAATCCATTTTAAATATACCGTGTAAACGAGTAAAATTTAGAAATTGACTGATGGTTACAAAAAGAATCAGCTAATATCAACCACTGAAAAATATTTTTTTTAATTATAAAAAAAAAAAAAAAACAAAGCTATTCGTGGACGTGAACTAATCAACAAACTATAGTACAAGCATTATAATACACAAATTTGATATTCATAACATCCAAAAACAGCCGACCACTTTTCGCAAAACTACAAAAAATAGATAACAATCAAATCAGGAATTTAAAGATTAGGTGCGTATTAATATTTTAGGATTAAGTTTGATAAGCTTATTAAGTTGAAACGTATTAACACTAGATTCTCTACAAACACTCCTATTAAATGACTTTTAACATCTTCTTAAAGTTAACAATCGGGTTATCATACAAATTAAAGAAGTAAAACAATCTCAAAGTTTTATTTATTTATATTTTTTTAAACAAAATATTACTGTATTCTTGAAAACAAACGGTATATATTATCATTATAGTTGTATTTTTACCATAAAAGTTCTTGAATAATACTAATTTTCTTTCTTCTTTTTCCGAGTATTAAGATATTAAGATTTGAGAGATTTGAACCTATATTTTCTTTAAGGACTAACATTTAACTAGTGGCTGACCACCTAATTAACTTTCTATTGTTTAGAATAAATATCTAATAAAAACATGGTTGAATGCTAATTTTATAAGGTATTTTCTCCTATTCTCATATATATATATATAAAAGCTATAATTATTTTTTACTTCAATATTTTAGATATATAAACCGTAACTCTAAATATACAAATATCTAACTATAAAACAAAAAACTGAAAAATGATTTTTTAAAAATAAGATACGTAAGTCCTAACTGAGAAGAGTTCCTTTTGACTTTCCTACATATCTCAATTCTATTGGATACAACATAATAGTGAGACTCATATATTTATTAATAATATCATATCAATATATTTATTACTCATTAATATGTTTTATTAAATAAGATTGAAACACGTAAGAATGTAAGGAGGAATCCCTTCTGACCGGTCAGGACCTGAGTGTTTTCCAATTTTTAAAGCGGTATCAAAATGACCAAATCAAGGGAGGCGGCCAACAGTTTTTATCTTTCTTAGCTAAATATGTGATTTAATTTTGTTCTGTGTTCTGTATCTATCCGTTTCTTAATCATAATATATATGTTTCCCAGTAGGTGATGCTAGAAAGTGATTTATCGTCATCATAACTGCCTTCTGAAGAAGGTAGGTAGTTGAAAATAAATTAAATATCTTCAATAATGGAGGCCACTTGTTGATATCTCAGAGGCTGCATGGCTGGCGGGCTTTTTTTTTTAAAAAAAAAAAAAAATCATTTAATTATTAAGTATTAAATGAATATCTAAAAACAAACCACTTGTTATAATTAACAATATTAACAGATTTGTCATCTTGATTAATGTAAGACTTGGTTCCTGTATTTTTAAGTTGACTTTTCTTCTCACACAACAAGAAAACAAGAGCTTTAAAAATCCCATCTCCATTTGATTTGTTTTATTTGACCTGAGTGACCCGAATTCTATTTTGACCTATTCGATATGACTGGGGACTTGTTTTTGAACCTGAATCTGTATTGGGTGCAGAGAGAGATTCTGTCATTGAATACTTTACCTTTGATATTTTGTGTTGCTGTTTTTCAATAGTTGAAGAAGAGAGAGAGAGATAGTAGAGATGGATTTTCAGATTTCTAGCTTGAAGAAAGAAGATAAGGATTTTGTTTTTCATTCTTATGGAGATGATAGATTGAGAACAGAAAAGGTATCAATTTACCAAAACTTGCAGCTGAAAGAAGTGTCTAATTCATTGAACAATATGGTTATTGATGAGAAGAAAATTTCCCCATCAGGACGGAAAATTCGAGAACCTGAAAATATGAGAAAGCCTAGAATTTTACTTCCAAAACCAGTTTTGTTTTCTCCCACTAGGCCAGTCAGTGAGCTTGATTCTGCTGCAACTAAACTACAGAAGGTTTACAAGAGTTATCGAACCAGAAGGAACCTCGCAGATTGTGCGGTTGTCGTCGAGGAACTATGGTATCTGATTCTGTTTTAGTTTTTATATTTTGGTGTTGAAAATGAAGTAGTTTGTTTCTCACAATTGATTGAATTCTTTAGGTGGAAAGCCTTGGACTTTGCAACTCTCAAACAAAGCTCGGTATCGTTCTTCAAGGTTGAGAAAAAAGAAACTGCTGCTTCGCGTTGGTCGCGGGCAAGGACGAAGGCTGCAAAGGTACTTGTGGGTGTTGTGTATGTGGTTCATAATTGCATGTGAATTGGTATACTGATGGATTGATTTGCTCACATTGTTTTAGGTTGGAAAGGGTTTATCAAAGGATGAGAATGCTCAAAAACTAGCTCTGCAACACTGGCTTGAAGCAGTAAGTTCATATACTCTTATCTCATAGTTACTTACATTACATTCTTTTCATTCACATTATTCTTTGGTTTTTGTGCTGTGTCTTTTATACATTGTCATCTAAAAGTGGAATCCGAATTTCCGGGCAAGGGATTAGTTTACATGGTATCATAGGTTTCGGTCTAGTAATGTTTTTTTTTTTAGTCTAGTAGTGACACTCGAGAAGCAACATAATGATATTGCTTTACTGTCCTTTCGAGCAGATCGATCCACGACATCGCTACGGACACAATTTGCACTTTTACTACGACGTTTGGTTTGATAGCAAAAGCACTCAACCTTTCTTCTACTGGTAAGCTGTCTCTTCAAATGTAACATGAATTTTCATTCACGCATATCATACTTATTTGTGGAACTCAAAAGGTTGGATGTAGGTGATGGTAGGAGGATAAATCTTGAGAAGTGTCCTAAATCTGTTCTATACAAGCAATGCATTAAATACCTTGGACCAGTAAGTCTGACTGACCTGATTATGTGCAATCCTTTGAATTACTCATATATATCCTATGAATCTCGTTTCGCACCGGAAACTATTCTAGGAGAAGTTCGGATCCATTTCGCTCGGATATTGATCGGTCTTTTGCCTTTTGTTCTTGGTGTTGCAGAATGAGAGGGAAGAGTATCAGGTGATTGTGGAAGATGGGAAGCTTGTGTATAGACAAACTGGGATTCCCATTAACACAGATGGAGATTCCAAGTGGATTTTTGTACTAAGCACATCAAGAGCTTTGTATGTGGGGCAGAAAAAGAAAGGTCTTTTTCAACATTCAAGCTTCCTATCTGGAGGGGCTACAACAGCTGCTGGAAGATTAGTTGCCCTCAATGGTGTTCTTAAGGTACATACTGCTATGATTGGGCGGGTGTTACTAAGGATTTGATGCTCGTTTGAAAATATTTTACGTTTTCTGTTTTCGGTTTTTGTTTTTAAGGAATCTTGTTTGATAACTGTTTTCGGTTTTTGTCAAACATGTTTGACAACACTTTTTGGATTTAAAACAGATGTAAAAAAATACCTACAAAATAGAAATGGAAAAGTGTTTTCAAAAGCTATTTTTTGGTTTGGAGTTTTATTGATTATTTTAAAAACGTTTTTCCAAAATCTAAAACACAATCCAATTTTTTTTAAAATAAAATACAAAAGCCCCAAAACAGAATAGAAAATGGTTATCTAACAGGACCTGAATTTTCAATAAAAATTTGAGAAATAACTTTAGGGGTGGCACAATTTGCTTATTATTCCAATGTATTTTCATCAAGCTGATGTTTTTATATGAATCTTTCTTTAGGCCATATGGCCATACAGTGGTCATTATCTCCCAACTGAGAACAATTTTAAGGAATTCATTAGTTTCCTTAAAGAGCATTCAGTGGACTTGACAAACGTTAAGGTATTTACTTCTGATTTTCTGGTCACTAAGATCTCTTTCCATGATTGCAAATTGCTCTTTCTACTGGTTTTCAGTATTGCACACAAACTGTTTGATAAAATGATTCAATGATAATTTCTTCATGTTTTTCACAGAGATGTGCCGTAGATGATGACAGCTACTCATATAAAGACTCATGTGAAGAGATTTTGTCCACAACAACAACAGAGGAAACAGCTGCTGATGATGTTAATTTGCCGGTACCGATCATGTTGGTCACCATTAATCAACAGCAAGACAACATGGATAGTAGTAGTAAAGAGGCCCCGTTGTTAGACTTGCCGAAGCGTTTGTTATGCAAATGGACCAGTGGGGTTGGTCCTAGAATTGGGTGTGTGAAAGAGTACCCAACAGAGTTGCAAGCTAGAGCATTGGAGCAAGTGAACTTGTCACCTAGAGTTGGACCTGGTTACTTTGGCAGTAGTGTGCCAATTCCTTCACCTAGACCAAGCCCAAAGATTAGGGTCTCACCCAGGCTCTCTTACATGGGGATCCCCAGCCCAAGGGTGTCTGTTACAGCTGCCATCTAGGATCTAGACTCTCAGGTGTTTTGCTCACGGTTTTGACCGAGTTTGTTAAATCCGGTTGAGAAGTTGAGTTCGTGTTGCATGTGTTTAGATGGAGAAAAAGAACAAGTTTGTGTAACTCAATAAAGAAATGAGTTCTTTAAGCCTAATGTGAAACTACATAGAAAACCCATCAAAATTAAAAAATCGGAAACCAAACTCAGTTTGAATTTGTGGAGTTCAAAATCTCTTATTCAAAACCGTGAGCCAAACAGTCCACCAATCATAAAAATGGAATGGCACTGCAATAATTTAAAGCAGTACAATATATATTATTGTAACATTTGACTTTCTTGAATGAAATAAAGAATCAATACTTCCTTTGTATAGTTTCCTCTTTTTCCAAGAAAAATGAGAGAAAAGGAAAACTCCCACCAACTTTTCAATTTGGGAATCCAATGGCAAAATTCAAAAGAAAAGAGGTTTTTTTACCTAGAGATGGTGGTTGTTAAAAAAAAAAAAACAAAACAAGCAAGAAAAGCTGCAAAAGCACGAGATCTCAATGGCACAGACTTGGGTGATTTCTTGTCTGTCATGTTTTTTGTTTTGGCTGTTTTCTCACCTTTTCATGTACTGTCCAAAGGGAATTTGCCTTTTTCCCAATTTTTTTTTTTGTTGTTTTCCCTTTCTTACTCCAAAAGAACAGTAACTTAAAAGAATGAAAGGCCCCCCACATTCATGCAGATCAACACCCAATTGTACAATGTTCTTTTGAATTTCAAATGCAAACACTTCATTGGTCTCTCTCTTTCTCTCTCTCTCTCTCTCTCTCTATAGTTCTCTTGTATATCATCAATTCAAACACTTTGTCTCTCTTTACATTCATAGACTAAAAACTTGGACTTCATTTTTGAGTCAAAGAAAAACATCTCCTTCTCCATCAATGGGTGCTTCTGGGACATGGATTCAAGCTCTTATAGGTCTCAAAAAGCCTCACAAAGAAGAGAATGTAAGCTATCTATAACATATTCCTTTCTTCTTTTGGATAACTTGGCCCCATTTGATAACCATTTTGTCCGCCTTTTTCGTTTTTGAAAAACAGGACTGTTTGATTACCATTTCTGTTTTCAGTTTGTAGATTTTGAAAAACGTTTTTTTTAATATCAATAGAAAAATAGTTTTTGGATTTTTGGTTTTGTTTTGTAACTAATTTTTTTAATTCTAATTTTTAGAAAATGAAAAACAAAAACTATTATCAAACATATTTGGTTCATTTGTTTTTCAAAAACAAAACCAAAACCAAAAATGAAAAACTGAAAACGAAAAATGGCTATCAAAAGTGGTCTTGTATGATTTTTAAGCTAAAAAATACTCTATATGTGTTCTCTTCCAATAGGAGAAGTTGGTTGTTAAAGGCAAGAAATGGAAGCTATGGAGAACTTCAATGTCAGCTGCTGCATGGAAGGATTTTAAAAGGAGACATGGATCAGCTTCTTCACAAGAAGATGATGCTTTTACAGTGGCAGTGGCAATGGCAAAAGTGGCTCGAGCTCCACCTAAAGATTTCAAGGTGGTGAGGCAGGAATGGGCTGCAATCAGACTTCAAACTGCTTTTCGTGGCTTCTTGGTAAAATCTACTTATCTTTTTCATTCATTTTTCTTCTTCATTAGTGAATTACTGATTTATGATCTTTCGGTAGCTGAAAATGAAGCAAGTAATCAGAAAATTCACACTTCGGTTCCATTTCGTACAGTTTATTTAATGCAGTTTTTTGCTGTTTAACGCAGTTATTTAGTGAAAATATACGTAAAAATTGTTAATTTGTAAGTTGTTTTTCATTACAAAATCATTAAAACTCGAGTCGAATAGTGACTCAAATACCTCATAATCTTATCATTTTCAAATCATTACTTCCTAAATAAATAGCTGAAAAACTACTTTCTGAAGCATTTCTCAAACAAGGCCAAGAGTTCAAAAGTATTCTATAGAAACAAGATACTAGTCTCTCAGATTCATTGATTCAGTGCAGAATCAGAACAATAGCTAACTTTGAAACTCCATTCAATTACTGAGAGATCTTTTTATAAGAAACATGTATTATGAGAAGCAAGCAAACCTTTGATATTTTTTACCTAAAAAATCCAGTCCATCCTCAAAATCTATCTTCATTTCCTGTAAATGGGGGAAAGATATAGTTTTCCTCAGAATGGTATTTATCCACTGAAGCATTTGATTGAATATGTAGGCAAGAAGGGCTCTAAGGGCCTTGAAAGGAGTGGTGAGGCTTCAAGCTCTAGTCCGAGGTCGGCAGGTAAGGAAGAAGGCTGCTGCAGCATTAAGGAGTATGCAGGCTCTTGTTCGAGTTCAAGCCCGGGTGAGGGCACACCAAGTGAGAATGTCGATAGAAGGACAGGCAGTTCAGCGAATCCTCGAGGAACACCGTGGCAAGACTGATCTCCTGAAACAAGCTGAGGTTAGCAATCATCCCTATAAAGAAAAGGAAAACAAGGCATATGGAATTACATTGCTTTTAGTCTCTTTGTAAATTGATATTTTGATGTATTATCAGGAAGGGTGGTGTGGTAGTAAAGGGACGTTGGAAGATGTTAAAGCAAAGATGCAGTTGAAGCAAGAAGGTGCATGCAAAAGACACAGAGCAATTGCATATTCTGTAGCTAAAAAGGTATAAGAAAAAGTTATCATATGATGAAATCCGGTATTACATTTTCTTTCTTACATTTGAGAATAAATATCTAATTCTTTCTTTTTCCGTCAGCAATGGAAATCAATCAGCCAAATGAAGTTCGATAAGAATAGCTGGGAGTGGAGTTATCTAAAACGTTGGATGGAGTCTCAACTTCGGAACAACAGGATACCTGAAAAGTCTCATCCTGATGTCTTGAAAACACCACTTTCAAAGAAGATTGAGGTATCTGCTGTGATAAAACATAAAGAAAATTCCAAACCCAATTCAGTGACAATTAGAAAAAACAATGTAACTACAAGAGTTTCTGCAAAGCCTACCCCGATCGGTCAAGTTACTCCGTCCTCTTCAAGTTCCAATTCTGATTTCCAGCACCATGATAGCTTTGCTTCATCATCTACAACCACCCCAATATCAGTAGACAGTAGCACTGTATTAGGTTCGGATAAAACAAAGCATGGAAGTAACAATCATCCAAATTACATGAATCTGACAGAGTCAACCAAAGCGAAGCAGAAAACAAACTATATTCAAAATCTAAGATTTCAGAGGCTGTCCATGGATGAATATCAGTTTCTCAAGGGTATAGAGGAATTTTCTCATAAAGATCTCAAGTCTGCGGTTGGGTCTGATGCTTCTGCTAATATTATTATGTCTCCTATTCTTATGCTATAATAATTTGATATTCTCTCTAGTTTTCAGTAGTTCAACAACTTGTTGCTCCTCACTGAATATGATTATGCAATTTTATTAAGTGAAAGACAGCCTCCGTTAGCCGTAGCAGATCTCCATTAATTTCCATTCATGGTAATAATTTGAAGTAGATGTTGCATTCAGCTTACATGTTTGAGGTTGACCATAGTCATATTTTATTATCAAAATCAACCATGGACCACGAATCATGGAGAAAAAGATTTTCATTACTTAACATGGATTCTATCAGAATTGTAGATTTAAAAAAAAAAATGACAAAGTTCTTGGTTGTGGAATCTCCCACAAAAATTGGCAAACACCTCAACAACTAGAGGGGGGGAAATGGATAAGTTTTCTTTCATAAAAGAAATAGCTTTTGATTTATCTGCTTCACAATAACAGAAATGACTTCTTCTCAATCAATGAATGTGCAAATTACTCTGACTCAACGAAATGTATGATAAGGAAATCAATTGATTGAATCTTCACGAATTCCGCCCTATCGTATATGCCTGCAAATAACACCATGGAGGTAAAAAAAGATCTTAAACCAGTTCAACCATTGATGATAAGAATTGAGTTTGAAACAATAATATAAGACAATATATAGAACTAGAAAACAATGAATTTTAAAGGATATAGGTAAACAGGAAGAATCCTTGGTCCTTCTGCAACTCCACCATTCTTCTCTGTTCAGAAAGCCAATATATCTCCATCAGTTTCTCACACATAATAACAATAACTAGTCGGAAAACCCCGCTGAGGGGGTGGGCAGCGACATACCAAATTTAAATTTCATGAATGAAGATGCAGAGACCTATTCTAAGACTCAATAACGATCAAAGCCATCATGTCAAATCCCAGGATTGTTAAATCTATGGCTTCGACTTGAGATAACCCATTTGATCAACAAGCTCTTGCAAGTCTTCAGTCCAATCAAGGGGTTCAGCAATCAAGTCTTCTACTTCCACATCAGCTTCTGATTGATCACCAACAAATGTAGCTTCTTCCTCTGGATTTCCAGCCATTAGATCTTCAGTCCAAAGTTCATCCCATATTTCCTCATTAGATGAATGACCCCAATCAGTGACTGTCAAGGGTATGCAATCCGAAACCAGGTCTTGAGTCTCACAGCTTGATTCATTTTCCAAGTTGATAGCTAACAATGTCTCTATATCTGCCTCCACACTTTCGGGTTCTTCTCGTTTTACAGCTACCGATATATTTTCTTCCAGGAGATTCTCCAGACTAGGACTAGCAGTTAGTCTCCTCTTTCGTCCGATCTCAGCACCTCCCAATTCTCTTTTCTGATTTCTCTTAACAAATCTCTGAACAAAGGAAGGATTGTTAAGAGCTTTGCTAAGGAAAGTCATGATCTGCTTCTGTTTACCCTCGGCATTATGTAATCTATCCTCCATGGTCATTATTTGTTCTCTTGAGTTCTGATGTTGCTGTCTCAATTTTACTATTTCCGCCATTAACAAGCCTCTATCCCTTCTCAATCTTTTGAGTTCATCTTCCAGTCCATACTGCCCGAACTCCACACAAGTCTTTCCTTCTTGTTGAATATTCTGTAATCCATGCCTCCTCCTCTTTATACTTTTCAACAGATTTTTCTGCCCTCCAAGAAATCCTTCATTCGCGAATTCCCAACGATCAGGATCAATTTTTCGGAAACCCTGCATTGAATTTCAACACACAAATAAGGACTTATGATCAATGATTATATTTCCCGTCATTGAATCCAACAAAAAAACGACTGATTGACTGTGATCAATAGTTACGCTCAAAATTTACCAAAAAAATAAATAAAACAATTATCAAAATTGCTGATTATAACATTTACTGATCGACACACTCAAAATCTACTATATTCACAAAAGCTATAACCAAAAACAGTTCTGAAAATTGAACAGAAAATCAAATTGGGTTAATGAGAAACTTACGTAAGTATTGAGCTGACGAACGAAGCTAGAGAAATTACAATGTTTGAAGTAACGAGGAAGCAAAGAAGTAGAGAATTGATGAGAATCCCAAACAATGAAGCTATTACGAGCTCTGCTCCAAGAAACAATGGCGTCCGTCAATGGATCTTCCACCATATCAAACGTTTTAGTGAGAAATGGAGGAGCAACCAAATCATGTAACCCTTCAATTGGCTGTGGAGAGATACTTGAAGAAGATGATGAAGAAGACGAAGCTCCTCCTCCTGCTTTTCCTTTCATTCTTTCTTCTGATTTTTTTTTTTTTTTTAAAACGGAAGCTTTTAATGAATGAGATGATTTGAAGAAATGGGTTTATCTTTAAGAGTTTAATTGACATGAAATGGGAGAGAAAGAAGTGATTTTTAATGGCGTTAAAATGGAAACTTCTAGGGGTGAACAGTTTGAAGCTTCTGCCACTTGTCGGAACGGAAATATCTAGTCCTACATGTTTCTAGAAAGTTCTCGTTTTTTCTGGTTTTTTTTGGAATGTAGTAGGGGATTATAGGGGTGTATTCTGGTATGGACCATGGTTGACTAGGTTCAAATCAACCTTCAATCTAAGAATATTCGAATCAGTTTATATTAATTTCAATTCCTGATTTTTTAATATTCGAAAACTCATGCCAAAAACCGCATAGTTCAACTGAGGTATCCGTCACCTTTTATAAATTCGAATGTTCAAGTCTCTCCCATGACATTTTAAAAAAAATGATTAGAAAATTATAAGATAATATCTTATTATAATATTAAGAAATCATAGAGTCAAGAGCAACCTCAGCGGTAGAGGGATTGCCCCAACTCAATTTTAATTATTTTTTATAATAAAGGTGATTTTTATAGATAAAAACATTAATTTTTTTAAATATATTTTCACTATTCATCCCATCTCATTTAATAAAATAGTTTTATATAATTTTTGTGAACATAAAATTTTTTTTGGCTCCAACATACTAATATTTAAGTGAGACCCATTATAATTTTACGTATTTATTTATTATAGATAGTTATGTGGGATGATTCTCACAGTTGAACACGTGCTTGACTCTTGCGATCTTCGTGATTTAAAACGGAAAGTAGGTGATCAAAAAGGGTACCGGTCGAAGACCCTATGACGATCAAGTTAGTGAGTAGATGAGTTGTCACAAGAATTACGTCTCGGTTTCAGTGTGCTTACCTAATTTGGTGGATTAACAACTCTTATGTAAACATTTTCTTTATTCAAAAACACTTTTAACCACTTCCAAAAGTTATACCAAACGAACATTTAATTTTTATCAAATTTATAAAAGGGCTATTAACATGTTTGTAGACACCGTATTTCGTCCGGCCTAATTTTATTTTTAAAAATTAATTTAATGAAAAATACAAAAAATAGATAAATTTGAAAAAAATACAAAAAAATGGTTTTAATTGAAAAATGCATAAAAATTAAAAAGATAAAAAAAAATGTGTTTAAAAAATAATTTGTTTGAACCAAATTGTAATTCAAAATTGAGTTTATTTAAAAAAATTATTAAATGATGATTTGATATCGATTTGAATCTTTATTTAATTTATTTTTTTAATTAAAGAAAAATCAGCATTTGCATTTTTAACTCCAAATTTAAATTAATTAATTTAATTTGATTAAATTAAGGATTAATTTCACAATCTAAATCTAAGTTTAATCATATTAATTTAATTAATTAAAGTTTAATTTCACTTCCAAATTTTTAATTAATTCTTTTAATTTAATTAAGTTGAGTTAAGATTGGAATTCAAATTCTTAAACTAAATTTAATTATATTAATTTAATTAATAAAAATTTGGTTTTAATTTCTAAATTTAGTTTTAATTCTTTTAAATTAAATAAATTGAGATTGGAATTTGAATTTAAATTTGAATATGAATTTAAATTCTAAATCTAAATTTAATTAATTTAATTTTATTAAAAAGATTTAGATTTGATTTTCTCAAATCCATTTTGGATTCACTTTTTTTACTGTAACATAGAGGAAGAAAAAAAAAAGGATAAAAAATTCTAAAAAAACATCTCTGCAGCATCATTTTCCTTTCCCATTCACTGCTCCATCATTTTCCTTTCCCACCCACTCTTTCCTATCCTACGTGGGTGCAATAGGAGGTAAAAAAAAAATTGTGTTGTTTTTGTTTTTCTTTTAGTGTATGTGTTGATGCATATTTAAAATTTAATTGTTTTTAGAATGAAAGTTTATTTTATTAAATGTTTATGTTTAGGATGATATTTCAATTCTATTTGCATCAAAATCTGTTTATGCTATTATCGAATTCATTGTTATGTTATCAAATCTGACTCATTATTATTGTTTGATCTTTTAAATTGAATTGTTTATTAAAATATTATTTCATAAGCCATGTTCATACATTTAAGTTTATTTGAAAATAATCAATTTGATTTAAAGATTAACTTGAGAAGATATTGAAAAAATATAAATAAAAATTACCTCAGTAGGTTTTAGAATGAATCAATTTTTTTTTAAGATTTTTAAAAGTACAGTAAAAAAAAAGAATTTTTTTTAGGAATCGGTTTAAAAAAAGAAAGTAACAGTTTTCTCTAAAAAAATATAGTTAGGAAAGTAACAGATTTAAGAAAGTTAAAAGAAAAACATTTTAAAAAAAATATAAAAGAGGTGTTTAAAAAGGGGTCAGTAGTAAAAGTTAAAAAAAAACAATAAAAGATTTTTTTAAATATAGTCAGGAAAGATTTTTTTTTTTAAATGTAGTCAGTAGATAAAAGAAAAGGTTAGAGATTTTTTTTTATTCAAATAAAAAGTGTTAAAAAGTAGACGTCAGGGATCTATTTTTGTTTTAAAATAAAAATCATATTTAAAACAAACAAAAAAAAAGGGTCTTTAATAAAATTAAAATAAATCAATTTCTTTTTTTTTTAAATAATAATTGAATCTTAAAATTAAAAAAATGTTTTTTTTTTTTAAAACATAATTACAATCCTATGATGGAATTCTCAAATTCTTGAGGTGGAATTTTATTAAGTTCCAACATTGTTCAATAAATGGCCATAATCCCACCCATTTTAATTTTCATTCTTACTTCATTCTTGAAGATAAGAGAAATTTAAATTGGACATTTGTTTTTAAAAAATAAAAGCAACCCTTTTTTAAAATATAAAAATAAAAATCATATTTGAAATTAGGATAATAATAGATAAAACTAGGTAACTGTTTTTTTTAAACAGATGTTTTAGGGTGCTAAAACCTTCCCTATACATAATCGACTCCCGAACTTAATCTAGTTTCGTAGACAGTTTTTTTTTTTTTGGTGATCAACCACACCGTTTATGGTTGATGGCGACTTCATAACATTTTCTTAATAAAGAAAGTCGGCCTCTCCGCGTCACAAAACACGTAGTGACAATGTTTAGTCAAATTTATGGACCATATTACAATAGAACCGACTGAACTAAATAAATTTTAAAAATCAAACGTGTGCCACCATCGGAGGAAGTGAAAAGGCATCATGTGCCCTCGCATGTGATACGTCTATTTCAGTTGTATGATGGGGAAGTGTGTAACCGCTGACATTTTGTAATAATTATCATTTATTGTTAATTGAATAAAAAATTAGGTGGAAAATCTATTAATTCAAAAAAAGGTAGGATATGATTTCTTTATTTCAAAATTTCCAATCTTTTTTAAACAACAATTGATTTAAAACCAAAATCTCTACCAAAATGGCAACAAGAAAGGAGATTCATACTATTTCCTTATTTCAAAATTTCCAATTTTTTTCAAACAACAATTTATTCAAAACCAGAATCTCTCCCAAAAATGACAATAAGAAGAGAGATTCTCGAAGCAAAAAAAGAAATGATGAAGAAAAACGACGAAATAGAAAAGATCAATAAGAAGGGACAAAACGATAGAAAAGAACCAAAATCTACGGTTCAAGAAAGTGAAGTTCATGCAAACAAAAAGGTACAAAAATCTGAGTAACAAATGATATATATTTTATTCCCTGAATTATGAAAGTACAAAAAACGTCTTTAATCAGGTTGATACGGTGGAAACTGTTAAAGAATATGAACATGAAAGTGATGAAGATGAAGATAATAAATCAGAAGACATAACAGATGAAGAATGTGAATGAGAAGAAGAAGAAGAGGGTTTGCATTTCTTTTTTCTATATATTAAAAATATTGTTTAACTAATTAAATAAAAAAAAAATTGGACTCTAATTTGAAGTTGAATGTAATTGGAATTTAAAAGGCCGCTTATAAGTACATTCCTAATCCATATATTATGCACTCTAAAAGGCCCTTTTTGACAAATAAAAGCCCAATTAATAATAGCCTTCCATTTTAAGTTCATTTTTTTTCCCAATGAAAAAGGGGAAAAAGAAAACAAAATATATCGCATTACACCTTTCAATTAATACCAATATATACATATATGAATACTGCCGCCGTTTTTCATGTTTCAGTTTGATTATAAAAAAATGAGAATTTTTTAGGGTTATCTATATTAATAGCGACTATAAGCCTCCTTATAAAACTTTATATCCACTATCCCAAAAATAAAGGATTATATCCATCTGGAGAGAGAAAGAGAAGAATGCAAAGACAAAAAAACCCTTACACGGTTACAAATGGAAAACAATCAGATTTTTGGGCGTGATATTCGAAACACATGCAGACGAAAAAGTAATTAATTGTAATAATTTCATTTTGCAACAAAAATCGTGCAACCCTTCTTCTTATTCTTCTTCATTTCTTTCCCTCTTTCACTTTTAGTTTCTCTCATCCTTCCATCCATTCACTTTCAGATCTCAATCCCAAAATCTAAAAAAAAATCCATTGCTATCAATTTTTTCATTTCCAGAAAAACCATTCATTCGAAGGAAAACGCCTCCTTCGTAAAGGATTTTTCCATAATGGCGAGGGCTTTACGCTTCAAGACCTCTCATCAAAATGTAAGACCATCTTTTTTCTAAGGTTATATTTCTCTCATTTTGTAAAATGGTTTTTTCTAATTTCACTAATCTCGATTCAAAAAAAAAAAGATGTGTTGGGTTAATATTTGAACGACCATGTAATTATCATGATTAGTTTTATGCTTGTTGATCTGTATATGAAATATATACTGTTATTCATATACGATCTGTATACTATTAAGCTTCCAACGTTACGTTATGTTATGCCCTTTGTCATGTATACGATCTGTATACTGTTAATTATAGCAAAAAATCTGAACAACCATGTAATGACCATTCTTTAAAAATGCCAGTCAAAGCTGAAAAAAGTATATTATGTGTTATGTTTGTTGTCCTGTATATGATATGTATACTGTTAATCAGTTATCTAACAACAATGTAATGACCATTCTTTAAAAATGTCCATCAAAACTGTTAAACCATGCAATGGAGTATGGTCTATTATGATGTATATGAACTTTATAATATACAACGTATATGCTCTGACTTATAAATATATACAAATTAACATGTATACAACACATACACTATATTCTCTATTTCATGCCAATTTTCAGACTGATGAAGCATGAGATGGGAGAGAAACAAATGCGGAGCCGGAAAAAGAAATTTTTACAGAACCAGTGACAAATTTGGCAAATGATCAGGTGATTTTTTGGTTTAATACAAAAAAGGAGTATTAAAGGATGATGAAGCAGGAACAACAAAAAAGGGCAAGACTCAAATAAATGAAGATGACCCTGATTTCAGCCTTAAGACAACTCAGGAAATGAAAAACATGAAAAAGAAGAAATAGTTTAAATCCTTGTTATGAATTTGGAATGATACAATTATTACTTGCCATCAATTTCTTGTTATTTGTTTTGGATTCTGAAACTTTTGTAAATGGTTCTGTTTTGGAACCGATTTAAGGATTTCAATTACAATCTAATTAGTCCATTGTGTATGTTTACTTATACATGTATTGAAATTAAGATTATGATGGTTTGTATTTATATAAGTATTGTATATATTGTATACGAAAATAAACAATACACCATGTACATGATATACGAAATGAACATATAACATAAATTGAAATTAAGAAAAATGATGATTTGAATTTATATAAGTAATGTATATATTGTATACGAAAACAAACAATACACCATGTATAAAAATATACGAAATGAACACAGAATATATACAATTTTTAATTTTGATTTGAACATACAACATATATATCTAAGATTTATACCATTTAGACATATATCAATATATAACTTCCAGATATAACAATAAGAAAAAAAAAACTATAATTAAATAAACAACTATTTTTTTTCATCTACACTTTTATTTTTTTCTGACTGTGTATGCGAAGCAACTCGTATATGAGTTGTTTCATATACACCATATGCATTTCCATCCACCATTGCAATATCAGTATCCACATCCAGGACTATACGGTATATCCGATCTCCGGCGTATATCAACACAATCATATACGAGCTGTCATCATTAACATCTTCATTCTAAAAAACGAACAAAGAAAAACGCAATCGTTATCGCCATCAAAAGGAATATTCAGATCCTTGTGAAGTGTTTGCTAAAATACCACAAAGAAATCCTTCCCCACCTGAAAAGAAGCGACCATTCTTTGGAATATTGATGGTAAAGATAGAGGTTGAAGAAGATGAACTATTTTCCCCCCAACAAATAACTTCCTGTTTCCCACTAGCATCAATGGCACAAAAGAACCCATTAGGGCCAAATGCAGCTGAAATAGGCCCCATTGATCCAAACCCATATACATAAACGAAGCAAAGAACCAAAAAAACACAAACTTTATGAACAAAATTAAGAGATTTAAAAAGGGTAGAGTTGATTCCCATGATTTAGCCAAAGCTACTACTTTTACGAATTCTCTTGAAAAAAAAAAATCAATCTTGTCATGGACTGAAAATAGAGTAAAAGCTTGGCTTTTGTGATATCGTTTTCGTTTGCTGAAAAAATTAAAGAGAGAGAGAGAGAGAGAGAGGGGAAAACGTAGGAGAATAGAGAGATAAAAGATTTGTTTTAGAAATCAGAGAGAGAGAGAGAGAAAAAATAAAAAATGAAGGGGAAGAGACTTCTAGGGAAACTAAAGATCTGACAAAAAAATAAAAATAAACATTAAAAAGAAAAATGCAATAAATATGCCAGCAATCAACAATTAAATGAAAAAGGGTAAAAAAGGGAAAAATTTAAACAAAAAAACGTTGGAAAAAGAAAAAGTGGCTGAAAACTTTTATTTTTTTATTGGTGGCTAAAAACTTTTATGACTATATGAAAAGTGGTTAAATATATAATTTTCCCAATTTTTTATGGTCAGTAAAATTTTCCATAAGAAAATTATAATATTTATACCCTCAAAATTTGAGGATGTGACTCTTATAATTTATGTGGTTTATATAATTTTTTTTTTAATTTTATTTAAAGAGCTAATGAAGGTGATTGTTTTCATATGAGCTTGCTATTACTATTTCTTACCTGCAATTTTTTGTGACGAAACGTAAGTTTTATCCAAAAATTTTCCCCAAGTAACAATTTATTAATTCAACGAAATTCTATTGGAGAAAACCATAGAATTTCTCTTCTAAATCATACAAATCGTCAGAAGAATTAGAGTCATGGGAAACACATTCTTCATTTTTTGTCAACCCCTTTTTCCAGGAAGCAACAAAGCATTGCCCTTTCTTGGTCTTGAATTCCCTTATTTTTCATTTTCACATAACACGATTCTGTGAAAAATTGAAAATATTCAAATTTAAGAATAGAAGTATAAATTTTAAGATATTATAGATCCTTGTTTTTTTTTATCCCACAATACAAAGTTTCCAATTTATTGATAGCTATTTAGTTTCTATAGTTTTAAAAGTTTCATTTTAATATTCAACCCGCGATAATAAAATCATTACAACTTCAAACCATCAAGATTAAATTGAACCTTTTAAAACAACAAGAATTATATTAAAAACGACCCCAAACTACAGAGGTTGAATTAGTAATTAAACCAAATAATTATGCATATATTAAAAAAAGAAACACTAGAACAAAGCTATTGTGAAAAGAGGTTTAAATATACTAACAAATTATTAAAAAAATCTTAATAAATAAGGAAAAATGCATAACTCACTGCTGTACTATAGGGCTATAACATTTACCCCTTAAATTTTCAATTTAAGTAATTGGCCTTTAAATGATAAAAATATAAAAATTAGATCCAAAACTTTTGATTTGACAAATTATCTTTTTTAAATTATTAATTTACTAATTATTTTTATGAAATCTCTGAGCAGATCTCTGATGAGCTCTATCTTACACCCAATCTCATCCTAAACTCAAGACGATGATTTCTACTCCGCTCATCCCTCCTTGCCTTGTTGACATTAGGGATATAACTCATCTATAAAGTGGATTTTTAAGGTACAATTTAACAATTTAAAGGAGTAATTTGTCAATTTTCGGATCTAGTTTCAACATTCCATAAAGTTTTATGGGTCAGTTGCTCAATTTCAAAATTTAAGGGTAAATGTTACAACCCATACACTACAAGGATAGTTTACATAATTTTCTCTAAAAATAATTAGTGGGTGGAATTATTAAAATAGTTGAAAATACTTCTGATTACTTATATAGAACAACATATTGCATTCATAATTTAATAAATTATTGAAAATATACTTACAGTTTACTTTTAATATTTATTATTATAAAGGTTATATTGAATTAAATAATTATCATCTAAATGAATTTAAAAAAATTAAATTCATTCTATTACAAGTTAATTATTAGTCTTTATATACTTCATTTAATAAATATTATTTTTGTCAACAAAATCACCAATAATTTATCAGTTTTGCTAACCAATCACTAAAAATGTCCATAAACGGAAAAAAAAATGTATCAAGATTTCTTTAATCATGAAAACATTGAACAAAATATAAAATTAATATTAAAAATAAAATATAAAATAATTATTTCAAAGTTAGAAATGAAATAAGTAAATTTGAAAACTTAATTTTATTGTTACTTAATATTCCTATTGAATTAAAATTTCAACTTCACAACTGTTAGTGTATAATTATCATCAAACTTGTACTATTTTGACAAGAGTTTGTAGGTTTAATTAAGTAAGATCACTCTATTAACCTACTTTACGCAACCCACAGTTTAAACAAAACCAACATAACTAATTGCTATTATTAAAATTAAGAAAAAAAAAAAAAAAGGCCAATATTATTAAATTAATAAAAGGCAATTAATTAATATACTTTTTGATAGGGAAAAAAAAAGAGAATAAATAAATATACTTTTGCCACAAAAATAAATTAAAAATAATCAAATCCAACGCGGCACATGCGAATTAATGAGCACTAAACTTAACCCGTCTTAGAGATGAAGAGTCCCTACGATTTCTTTTCGCCGAGTCTCATGGAAGGATTCCCTCTCACTTTAATTGAAACGACTCACTTTCCAACTTTTTTTTTTAATTTATAGTGAAAGATATATTTTTATCAAAGGAAGTTGCTTCATATTGCAACCTAATAAAGAGTGAATCTTATTATAAAAATAGTAATAGCAATAATATAAAGAGTGAATCTTTTATAATTAAGTAAGCCAATTGGTGAATGGTGATCTTAACTTGTTTTGATATTAATAGAAATGTTTAATTTAATGCTGGTGTTTGTTGCCTTATTATGGATGTTGATTCAAGATCTAAAACGTTATTAATGAGCGGTGTTTATTTTCCCTTCTTTATTTTTTAATTTTAGTTAGACATTTGAGATATTAATGATTAATATAAGTTAAATAAATATATTTTACTATATGTAAAATAAAATTAAAAATTACACGTATGTCACACATATTAAAATATTAACAATTTTAAATAGACTATAATTCTAGCACGTGTGATGCATGTGTAATTTTACTTTATAATAAAATGCATTTATCAATTATAATAATTAACTAAAATTGTATAAATAATTTAAATTTATAACTTTTTATGTATTAAATAAATGTTTTTTTTAATTTCGCAATTTCATTAGTGTTTTTTAAGTAAAGTAAATTATCTATTAGATATTATTTTTAAAATTTAACATATTTTTAATATTATAATTTTATGTGGTCACAAAATTATCTTTATTATAATTGGCTAACTTAAAATATGAATCAAAATAAGAAAATGTAACATTTTCAATACTTGAGTAAACATTATTTAAAAAAAACACATTGATATATATCATACATATTGTGACTTTTAAACTTCTTTCGATTTTGTTTTTTTTTTTTAAAAAAATACGATATTTGATTAATAAATTGGATGTTGATAGTTACTACAAAATAATTAGTTTTACGTTATTTGTACCTTGAAATGTGTTTTTTTATAATCATTTTATTTTTAAAGCTTTTACAATTCTAGCACATAAAATAAAAATATATATATAATTATGATTATGAAAACAAAAATTAGAAAATATTAGAATCATTGTTGCTTTATTAGAAGAAAAAAATGCAAAATCAATTATTGTAGATATAAAATTCTATAATTCTAGTCTTCCATCGTGAGTGAAAATCTTGAGAAAGCTTTCATTGTAAAAACTGCATTGAAAATTATAATCAATATTACTAAACACACATATGAGTATTTAATTATCCAAGAAGAAATTTAAATTTTATAAACATTCTAAAATAATTGAATCACATAAATTTAAGAAGAAAATTAATATATATAAAATGAATGGGGTAAATATCGTACCTAGAGCTCGAGCCAACCAAAGATATCAACTACAAACATCCAAAAGAATACAACTTGTGTAGTAATAATGATGATCGTGCAATGATAAGAATCAAACTTAAATATCAACTTTGTAAAACATCTAAAAGAAAAATTATTATTAAAAAGATTACATAAAAATAATTATTGGATAGAAATTATGCCAATAGATTCGGGAAGAAATATCAATAAAGTAAAAAATCTAAAAAAAACCCATAAATTCGATTAGAAATTACATAAATTAAAAAAAAAAACAAAAACACATAAGAATACACAGTAGGAATAAAAGTCTAATCTTACAGATATCCTGATAATTCCAACCATCTTCAAATTACCTTTTTCTAAATAAATCAGTTAAAATGTGGTGAGAAACCATACTGGTGTATTTTTTTTCTAACATATAAATATTTAAAAGATCGAAATATTTTTTATTTGATTTTTCTATGGTTTATAAATATTTTTCGAAATGATTTTATTAACATATTATTATGTTATATTTAATATTTAAATTATTGTATAGTTTACTAATTTACATAATTATATGCATTTTTATATAAGACGGTTTTTTTAACATCTTTATTTTTAAAATTTATACTACCAAATAAAAAATAAATTGTTTGTTCTATTTACATATGTTAGTTAATTTTTTCATTTATAGATTATTTATTTCTAATTTTAATTAAAAATTAAGAAATTATATATTTTTTTCTCTTTGATTTTTAAACTTTTAAATATTTTTAATTAAAAAAATTAAATTTATTTAAATATTATACCATTACTAATTCAATAAATTATATTTTGTTATAGTTGTTTTTTTTTAATCTTAACTGTTTTTTTTTTAAATTTAAGTTCTTTTTTAATATTTTTTTAAATTAAAGCACTGTCACCTTTATTAAATCATTTAATATTTGAATACTTAAATATAATTTATTTTTCATAAATTGGTAATAAATCTAAACAATAAATTCATTTTAATATCACATTCATTTTCATATGTTGTACTTGTTTTTTCAATTATTTTATAATTTGATGTTGTGAAAACAATAAAAAAACCAAGGAATTTATTTAATAAAATTGACAATTTCTTATTCAATGAAGAGAAATATTTTATTTATAAAAAAAAGAGAAATATTTTATTAAAAATATAAATAGTCATTTAATAGATAGTGGAGTATAAATAATAATGGCATTTCTAGTAATTTGAAGGTTTTAAAAAGGTATATATAATGGCATGTTAGTAATTTTAATATTTTAAAAGGGGTATAGTAGTCCAAAAAAATTTCTTAAACATCATCACTTTTATATATTAAGGATAAGGATGGATAAAATATTATCTCCAATTAACTTTTTAAATTATGGAAGATACCATTACACTTAAACCTTGTGCAAATACTACCAAAATGTATGGATTTATAATTTTAAAAAAAAATTTATTGGTCGTATTTGCCCAAGGTATGAGTGTAATGGTATCTTTCATAATTTACCCCTAACTTTTTATTAAATACTTGATAAAGCTAAATATACGTGTTGAATTTTTTTCTTTGGTAAAATTTTGTTTTATTTAATTATATTAACCCTTTGATTTATATTCACATCTTGTTTAAATTTTAAAAATATATCAAATTATGCCACTTTTTCATACCATTTTCCGTGATTAACAGTACACATGACATGATTATCAACCAGGGTATAGCTTATTAGTTAAAACATGTAATTTCATACTCAATAGTGTGGTTCAATTCTCAACCCTGACATTTTGTATAAAAGATACACGTTGTGATTAAAATAATTTATTAAACTTGTTTTTAATTATTTCCCAAACTTACGTTTTAAATTATCAACACTTTCATGACTCAAAACTACATAATTAGAAAGAAAAAACGCCTAATTAATAGAAATTGAATTGGCTTCATCTTCTAGTTCAAACAAAAATACTCCACATTAATCTTTAAAAGCATAACGATAGGAAAGAAAGAAAAATAAAAAGTGTGGTTATTGATTGATCCACTATATATTAAAGATCATGAGTGAAGAAGATAAATAAACAAGCACGTGTCAAATTCCTTTTTTTTTTTTTTTAGTAAAATCATATTTAATGATAATGATTGTTTCTTTGACAAATCCTCCAATCATTCAAAATATAATCTTTATGAGTTCGAACCATATGATAAGACAACATTATTAGATTTAAAGGTAACTTCCATTAGTTATCAAATTACATCACGTCAAGCAAGAAATCAATCATTTGATAGTAATTTTAAAAGTTGTTTTAAAAAAATGGGTTAATTTCAGTAATAACCATTTAAAAAATGGAAATTTCAAGAAAACCATATCTTTTATATATATATATATATCAAAACTACTCAAAAACCGCCGCCGACCAAATTAATTAGATTGTGAAAAAACAAAACATACCCCCGATTTAATTTCTCCTTAATTTATGCAAGATTTAAGGAAAATTTTAAAATCCCTTAAATTTTACAAAATTATTGGAAAAATCTAAACATAAATAAAACTATAAAAATTAAATCTAAAAAATATAAAATTACAAGAAAACAAAATCTTCAAGCTTCTGACTTTCTTCCAGGAAATATCGAATAAAGGATCCTGAAAAAAAGGTATATAAATTATAAACATTTGTAACAAAATATGAAGGTTTACTAAAAACTAAACCATATATAAAATATAAACATTTATAATAAATAAATGTTGCTTACCAGATTTCCTTTAAAATTATTTCCCTGGCACGGTAAGCCTTATAATAACAAATATGAATCACATGCCTTTTATGCATAAAGTGAACATAAAAATCTTCGGGATTACTATAAACACCTAAATCAAAAACAGGTTGTGATTGGATCAAAAAACAAGAAGGGTTGCTACTAGGGTCAATAAGTATTGGATTAGAAACTGTTTTTTTCATATCAACCATGAGAGCAACATAAGCGGAATAGTTGTCTGAAATAAAAGTTTCAAGGAATGCAACATCATTAAACCCTACTTTGGATTTAGTAATAACTTCCATCAACAAGCAATGAGATTCCGGATTGAAAGAAACTTTACAACGAACCTTCTTGAACGTGAATCATGGTAGATAAGAAACGTGGTAGATAAAAAGACGATGTAGATGTAGATCTCATTCCGGCAGAAACGTGGTAGATAAGAAAACGATGAAGAAAATAAACAAATAGATAAAGAACAAAAAAACCTGAATCATTCGTGAAAAAAAAGAAGAAACGGAGAAGATGAGAAAGAAGAGGATTTATGAACAAATCAAGGGATATTTTGAAACAATGTTGCTGTTACAAATCCCATAATTTTAGGAGTAATTACTCATTAAATCAAAAAGGAAAAAATGCATTTAAGATTTGATATTATCACATGTAGGTGAGAGAGTCTATGAGGGTAAAACTGTAACCTTGGATTTCGGCTGCAACCGTTTAAGCCTCTAATTATGGTGGTTGTTGGGTAATTTTGAAATAAAAACCAAAAACAACCATGAAAAGTGGATTTAAGTGAATTAATGTGGTCATGGGTGCAATTATTTCAAAAAAAATTAATATAGTGATTTAAAATATATATATATATATATATAAATTAAAATTTTCTTATGATTTTTTTAAATCATAAATTTATTAATAGGTAACCCAAATACTTAACTTATCATTTTAAATCATTCAAAAGTTGACTTAAAATTAGCTTTTAAAAAAAGTTGTTTTTTATCTTAAAAAAAGTTGTTTTAAAAACTGTTGCCACACGCTAAAGAATTTTATTAGGAAGAAAGACATGGGTTACCTTGGGATTTGAATATACCATCACCAATGATCCTAATTAGTATTTATTATATATTAAAAAAAATTAACTTTGAATTAAGCCGATTAATTTAAATTATATAAGAATAATATATTGTACATACGAATTTTATGATCTATTATTTTTAACAGAATTTTATGATCTATTTAGAAAAGCAGTAGTTAAAAATATTTTTTTAAATTAAGGCTAATAACGATTTTCTACGTCTCAAAATTTAGAATTAACAAACTCAAATAACTAAATAGTAAAAAATGGTTGAATTTTCCATGAGTATTTTGATTTACATTAATAAGTCTATTATTGACCTATCGAATGGATCAAGTCCATTTTCAAGGTGTTACTTTCAAAGATGAGAACAGGAAAGTGTGCCCTTCTTTTTATAGGCTACCTTTTTCCCTCATCCTGAATGAATTAGCCAACTCAAGATTCATCTTCTTATCTGTAGGCATAGCTTTCTAGGTCTATTCCCAAACTGTAACGTCCCGAATTTTTTTTTGGTAAGTGATTAAATAAATATTAATTTTTCCTTTTAATATTTATTTAAAGAAAATTTGGATGAGCTTTGGTAATTACATTTAATTATTTCTTTTCAGGAATTAATGTAATTACTAAATATCTTTTATTTGGAGATAAAATAAAAAAAAAAAAAAAAAAAAAAAAAAAAAAAAGGGGAAGGAGGTGGCGTGAAAGGCAGGGGGAGAAAAAGAAAAAAAAAAAAAAAAAACTAGGTCACTCACCATCCTTTCCTTCTTTTCACGTGAAAGCAAGCGAGAGACAGGTAAGGGAAATTCTTCTTCTTCTTCCTTCCTCTTTTCTCAAATCCAGTTAATGGAGATTCAGGGGTTTAATCCTAATCACCATTCTCCTCTTTTGATGAAATAGGTTTTGTGGTGGTGGTGGAATTGAAGGGAAGCTAGGGTTTTATTTTTGTTCCAAGAGAAACTTCAAGGTAAGGAAATTTCTTTCATTCAATTTTTCCCGAATTTTGTTTTAATGGTGGTTTTAACCATCAAAAGTTCTCAAAACATCTTTCTTTTCTTCAAAGTTTCCAATCTTTTCAAACCCTAGAAAACCCTAATCTTCTTCCCTTTTTGGAAAAACCCACCTATCGTTTAAACCTACCGCTAAACGACTCGCCGAAAGCGTGAAGGAGGGGTGACGGAGCCATCGTCAAGATTGCGGCGGAAGGAACTGGCAGGTGGGGCATGTAGACCCGCTTTGTTGCTGGTTCCGACCCGCGCTCCGTTGTCGTTTCGTGGTATTTTTCCTATGTAACTTTATGTATTTTAGGATGTAGTTTTGAGTAATTTGAGTGCCTTTTCGGGGTTCTTAAATTTAATTGGAAAAGAAGTTCAAGTTGGAAGAAAACTAAGTTTGGAAAAGGTGAGTAGAGATTTGTTAAGTTTTAAATTGTGCGTGTTTGCGTTTTTCTTTTCCTTTACAAGTAATCCCTGGAATTTAAACATGATATTTTTGGGAGATTATAAATTTATTAAGGGTGATTATGGACTGTTTTTAAGGAATTGAAGTATTGGAAATTAAGTATGATAAAAATTGGATTTTAAAGCATGCTTTAAGTGAAATTTTGTATCGGTGTTTACATAAAGATGATTCCTAGATCTTTGACTTGAATCTAGACTTTTATGCATAATTTGGATGTTTTTAAAGTGTTATAATTTGCTGTCCATGAACGCCTTATTGTTGAATAAAGTGCCCACTAGCCGACAATTAAGCCTAGGTGAATAGATAGCTATTATTTACTCGTGAGCCGGTGGAATCTTTTTCTCTATGTTTAGGTACTGTTTGGGAGGCTCATTATAGGCGTTATGCGCCAAAATTTAGATAGATTATTAGATACTTTAAATTGTCCGAAAAGGGAGCGAAACTACACTAGTTTAGGCTAGTTTCGCTTCTAGACTTTATAGTGTTGGGAGTTGATGGAAGTGACCCAAGGATGTTTTATTGGGTGATTTTGGGGCGTTTTAGAGTGGTTTAAAGGGGGATTTTCCAGAATTTAATTTCAAGGAATTTCGGCCTAGAATGAGTGATTTTTGAAAAGTTCGAGTTTAGACTTGTTTGAATATCATAGTAGTGATGTATAGGACCATATTACTTAAATACCTCGAGTAATATGGTAGCGAGGTTCGCTTTAAGCAAAGGCCTTGCTTAAAGAAGAATATTTGCCGTTAAGGGAGATTATACGGTTGTGCACGACTTTATAAGCACTTAACTGGGTAGGTTCATTCCATATGTACAATGGAAAAGAATATTTTAAAACTCAAAAGGATTTAATTATGTGAAAACAGCTTTTAAATGCCTTGTTGAGTATAATCTCTTTTGTTTGCGGACAAAAAGGAGATAAAGAAGGTATTAGGAAGTTAATTATCGAAAAGTTTTAAAAACGAGAATGGGAGTTTAGAACTGCTTGGAAGATTTATACTTTAATTTGAGGATTAAAGGATGTTGTGGAGGAATGTTTAAATTAAAGAGAGCTTTGGGTGATTGAGTGTTTTCGAAGTTGAGTTACCGATAAAAGGACTTAAAGTCTTAGAAAAACCTCTCATGGCGTGATTTTTAATTTAACATTTTTCTACTCATTAGGCGTAGCCTCATGATGCTACAATTTTTTTTTTTTCGGGTAAAGGAAAGAAGAAGCTTGGTGGTGATGAGACTCGTGGTGGTGATTTGGTTGGCACGGATCGCATGCCTAAAAATTTGATTTTCTTTATTGTTTGGGATTTTGTTGGGTTTATGATTTTCGTTTTGTTTTAAATAAGTATGTTGAATTCACTTTGTTTTGTTATTTTCTTTAAATACTGTTTCGTGGTTGTTTTACTTAGATGTTTTTGATTTGAAATAACAAAACCGATCGGTATGGATTATGTTGAAATTGATTTGTTTTGAAATAAAAGACTGATGTTAGTTGATTTAATTGCTTCCACTGTGTTTATGTGTTCAATGTATTTGGGAATTTTTCGGGTTGTTACGGTTGGTATCGAGCCCTTATGGTTCCAAGACCGCAAATCCAAACCAACCGCCACTCCACGAACTCATCGACACCAGGTTTCATTTTTCTTATTTTATGCCATTAATGAGATACTAAGGACTTTAAGTTTTAATAAAGATATGACTTCATGTAATGATTGTTGTATCTTATGTGTTTTATTTGTCTGTTTTTCAGATGCCTCCCTCTAGCTATGCCAGGACGTGGTAGGGGCCGCGGGCAGGGCCGAGGTCGAGGTGGTCGGGGACGCGGTCGAGGCCGTGGAGTGAATCCCGATTACGAGAGCGATCCGAGTCATCAAATGAAGTGAACTCTTATGTGACACCCCTGTGCTAGTTGGGGAGGATGAGGCAGGCCGAGTTAGATGTAGATCCTAGCATCGATATTGAGCCACCTATTCCACCAAGGCACCGGAGTCCTCAGTGGGGGAGTGTCCCGCGAGTATGAGGAAATGAAGAGGGCTTTAGAGCGATCGGGGGAACTACTGAGGAGGCTAGATTCCGAGGAATTTAAGAAGTATGCTCCTGGTGAGTTCAATGGAAAATCTATTGATCCCGAAGAAGCGAGAGGGGTGGTTTACTCGTGTGGAGCGAGCTATGAAATTTATTAACCGCCCGGATAGGTTGAAGGTGCAGGGAACTTTTGGTTTGGTGGATATGCATTGTCTTGGTGGGAGACACTTTGCAAACCATCGGTGACAATGTAACTTGGGATCGGTTTAAGGAGTTGTTTTATGACAAGTACTACTCCAAAAGGGTTCGAAGTGCAAGAGAGGTTGAATTTCTAGCATTGAAGCAAAAATGGTAGATCGTGTTGGAGTTAGAGAGGGAGTTTGACGGACTCTCCAAGTTTGCACGATATCGGTAGCTACACCCGAGCTCAGTTGGAGAGGTTTATGATGGCATTGGATGATGATCTCAAGGGCGATTGAGGCTTTGGAACCGACTGACTATGCATCGGCCTTGAAGAAAGCCATTGCATTAGATCCCAAGAGCGAGGGAAAGGCGATTGTGAAAAGATGTTCTTGAGCCATAGTAGAGGCGAGAAAAAGAAAGGCCGAGATTGAGACAAGTCGAAACAGGGGCATCGGGGTTCTAGTAGAAATCGGTTTGGGGGAAGGCGGTTCAACCGGAAATTTCAGGGGTAGGAGGTTCGGGTGGCAATCGGAGTGGGATGCCTTTTTGTAAGAAGCCGTGGGAGACACCTGGGAAATTGTAAGCACCTCGCAAATGTTTCACTTGTCGGCAGGAGGGGCACATTTCATCCGAGTGCAAGTTGAATAGAACACATGGGGGGCCTAAACCGATTGCACGAAAGGGAAAATTGGCGCTACTACTAGAAGAAGGGAAAGGTGGCAAAGCGTGGTAACGGTACTCTATCTCTTTTAGGTCATGCGCTTTTGTATTATTTGACTCGGGAGCGAGCCAGCTCCTTTATATCTCGCGATTTTGTTAAACTTGCTGAGATAGAAACTTTGCCCCTAGAATATGAATTATCCGTTTCCACACCAAGGGGTTTAAGCGTGCTCTGTGAATAGAAAGGTAGAAGCGATGAATTGTGTGTTTAGGAAAGTGTGTGCCGCCACTTTATCGGTTTTGCTTATGAGTGACTTTGATGTCATTTTGGGGATGGATTGGTTGAAAGCCAATTATGCTTGTGATAGATTGCCATAGGAGGGAGGTGAAGTTTAAGGGTCCTGATGGGGCCGAGTTCAAGTTCAAAGGGTCCAATAGAAAAGTAACACCGTTGTAATATCGTGTTACAAGCTAAGAAGTTAGTTGAAGAAGGGGCTTGGGCTTATTTGGCTAATGTAGTAGATACTACGGTGGAGGAAGTCGGGATTGAGTCGGTACCTATTGTGAGTGAGTTCACCGATGTCTTTCCGATGAATTACGGGGTTACCTCCGGGGTTGGATTTTCAAATTGATGTTATACCTGGAAATGCCTTTGTCAAAGGCACCATATAGAATGGCACCTGAGTTGAAAGAGTTGAAGTCTCGATTGCGGAATTGTTAGACTTGGGTTTCATACGCCCTAGTGTTTCACCGTGGGGAGCCCCAGGTGTTGTTTGTGAAGAAAAAAGGATGGTACTATGAGGTTATGTATAGATTAGGGAGCGGTTAACAAGGTAACTATCAAAAACAAGTACCCTTTACCCGGAATAGAGACCTGTTTGATCAAGCTAAGGAGCACTGTGTTCTCTAAGATTGATCTCCGTTCGGGTATCATCGGTTGAGAATTAGAGATGAGGATATACCTAAGACGACTTTGCTGAACTAGATATGGGCATTTTGAGTTTGTTGTGATGTCTTTTGGGTTGACAAATGCCCCAATGGCGGACCTAATGCACACGAGATGTTTGTAAATACTTAGATATGTTTGTGATTGTGTTCATAGACGATATTTTGGTATATTCGAAGACTAGGGAGTCACATCTTGGCATCTAAGGATTGTTTTGACTACATTGAGAAATGAAAAGCTTTACGCCAAATTTAGTAAATGTGAATTTTGGCTTAGTAAAGTTGCATTTCTAGGACATGTAGTGTCTAATAAGGGGATATCCGTGGATCCTTCCAAGATAGAGGCGATTAGTAGTTGGCCTCACCTACTAGCGTGGCTGAAATCCGAAGTTTTCTTGGGTTGGTGGATATTATCGCAGGTTTGTGCAAGACTTTGCGAAAATAGCTCTCCGATGACAAGGTTAACCAGGAAGGGTGTTGCCTATCATTGGGATGAAGAGTGTGAAAAAGAGTTTTGAGGAACTCCAGCAGATTGATTTCGACTCCGGTTCGATAACTCCGGATGATTCGGGGTTTGACCATCTATAGTGATGCTTCAAGAAAGGTTTGGGGCGTATCGATGCAACATGGCAAAGTTGTAGCTTATGCTTCTAGGCGATTGAAGGAGCATGAGAAGAAATATCCTACACATGACCTCGAGTTGGTCAGGTTATACATGCATTGAAGATTTGGAGACACTACCACTATGGGGAGAAAATCCTTATCTTCACGGATCATAAAAAGTCTCAAATATTTCTTCACTCGAAGGAATTAAATATGAGGCAGCCAAGATGGTTGAGTTAGTGAAGGATTATGGCCGTGATATACGAATCATCCCTGAAGGCCAATGTTGTGGCGGATGCTTTGAGTAGGAAGTCGTCTCATAGGCGGCTTTGATCACGAGACATCCTAGACTTCATGGGAGATGGATAGGGGCGATGTTGAGTCGCTTACTTCGAAATAAGCGTAGGGTTGGCAAATTTGGCGGTGATGCCGGTGTTGAGGCAGAGATTATAGTTGCCCGGAAATCGGATGATAGTCTCGGGGGTACTTTGGCGATGTTGATACGAGGATTACCTGGACATTTTACTTATGCTTGAGGCGGTGCTTTGGTTTATAAAGGCCGTTTGTGTGTCCCAAATGTTGAAAATTTGAGGAAGGAAGTGTTAGATGAGGCTCATACCTCGATGTTCACTGTTCATCCCGGGAGCACCAAAATGTACAATGACCTTAAAGTACATTATTGGTGGCCTGGAATGAAAAAAGGATGTGGTTGAGTATGTTAGCGGATGCCTTGTATGTCGGCAAGTGAAAGCTTTAAGGAAGAGTCCTATATGGATTCTTGAAGCCCTTGAGTGTACCAGAATGGAAGTGGGAGGAGATTGCTATGGACTTCATCGCGGGGGTTTGCCTGGAACACGGAAGGGATTTAATGTCATTTGGGTGATTGTGGATGGGGCCAAATCGCACACTTTTTGCCCGGGAAGTCAACTTATTCAGTGGAGGCTTGGGCCAAATTGTATTTGAAGGAGATTGTGAGATTGCATGGAGTTCCGGTGAAAATTGTGTCGGTCGGGATACTAGATTTGTATCTAAATTTTGGAAGAGTTTGCATAGGCCATGGGCACGGTTGTTGTTTAGTACAGCCTTTTCATCCTCGCGGATGGACGACGAGAGGGTAAATCGGTCTGGAGGACATGCTTAGAGCATGTGTTTGGATTTTGGAGGCGATTGGGATGAGAAGTTATATTTGATAGAATTTGCCTATAACAATAGTTTTCAAGCTACTATTAGATGGCACCTTTTGAAGCCTTGTATGGAAGAAAATGCAGATCTCCAGTTCATTGGGATGAAGTTGGGGAAAGGAAACTTTGGGGCCTGAGTTAGTTCGGATGACAAATGAATCCTTGAATTGATCGGGAGAAAGAATGGAAACCGCTCGAGTAGGGAGGGAAGAGTTATGCTGATGTCGGAAGGGCCGATCTTGAGTTCTCGTTGGTGAACATGTATTCTTGAAGATAGCTCCGATGAAGGGAGTAATGAGATTTGGAAAGAAGGGGAAGCTCAGACGAGATTCATTGGGCCATTTGAAATCTTGGAGAGAATCGGACTTTAGCTTACGGGTTGGCGTGCCACCACCCTTGTCCTGGAGTTCATAATGTTTTCCATGTCTCCATGCTCAAAAATATATTGCGATCCTTCCCATGTGTTAGACTACGAGCCGGTTCGGTTAAATGCGGTTTGTCTTTTGAAGAACAACCGGTGGAGATTTTGGCTAAGGAACGGAAGATTCCGAGGAACAAAACCATTGACTTGGTTAAAGTTCTATGGAAGAATCGAGAGACACGAAGAGGCTACTTGGGAGCGCGAGGATGAGATCGGCGGTGTACCCCCATCTTTTTCCTGAGCGTAGCACTTTTCGGGACGAAAAGCCTTTTAGGTGGAAGGATTGTAACGTCCCGAATTTTTTTGGTAAGTTGATTAAATAAAATATTAATTTTTCCTTTTAATATTTATTTAAAAGAAAATTTGGATGAGCTTTGGTAATTACATTTAATTATTTCTTTTCAGGAATTAATGTAATTACTAAATATCTTTATTTGGAGATAAAATAAAAAAAAAAAAAAAAAAAAAAAAAAAGGGAAGGAGGTGGCGTGAAAGGCGGGGGAGAAAAAGAAAAAAAAAAAAAAAAACTAGGTCACTCATCCTTTCCTTCTTTTCACGTGAAAGCAAGGCGAGAGACAGGTAAGGGAAATTCTTCTCTTCTCTCCTTCCCTTTTCTCAAATCCGTTAATGGAGATTCGGGGGTTTAATCCTAATCACCATTCTCCCTGATGAAATAGGTTTTGTGGTGGTGGTGGAATTGAAGGGAAGCTAGGGTTTTATTTTGTTCCAAGAGAAACTTCAAGGTAAGGAAATTTCTTTCATTCAATTTTTCTGAATTTTGTTTTAATGGTGGTTTTAACCATCAAAGTTCTCAAAAACATCTTTCTTTTCTTCAAAGTTTCCAATCTTTTCAAACCCTAGAAAACCCTAATCTTCTTCCCTTTTTTGGAAAAACCCACCTATCGTTTAAACCTACCGCCAAACGACTCGCGAAAGCCGTGAAGGAGGGCGCCGAGAGCCGATTCATGTATTTGTGACGGCAGCAGCCAGCTGGCGGCTGTGTTGGTAAGCTTAAAGGGATCCCTTTGTTTGGGGCCGTTTTTGCTTGTTCGCCAGGGGGCCGTTGTCGTTTCGTGGTATTTTTCCTATGTAACTTTATGTATTTTAGGATGTAGTTTTGAGTAATTTGAGTGCCTTTTCAGTTCTTAAATTTAATTGGAAAAGAAGTTCAAGTTGGAAGAAAACTAAGTTTGGAAAAGGTGAGTAGAGATTTGTTAAGTTTTAAATTGTGCGTGTTTGGGTTTTTCTTTTCCTTTACAAGTAATCCCTGGAATTTAAACATGATATTTTTGGGAGATTATAAATTTATTAAGGGTGATTATGGCTGTTTTTAAGGAATTGAAGTATTGGAAATTAAGTATGATAAAAATTGGATTTTAAAGCATGCTTTAAGTGAAATTTTGTATCGTGTTTACATAAGATGATTCCTCGAGATCTTTGACTTGAATCTAGACTTTTATGCATAATTTGGATGTTTTTAAAGTGTTATAATTTGCTGTCCATGAACGCCTTATTGTTGAATAGTGCCCACTAAGCCGACAATTAAGCCTAGGTGAATAGATAGCTATTATTTACCTTGACTGTGGAATCTTTTTCTCTATGTTTAGGTACTGTTTGGGAGGCTCATTATAGGCGTTATGCGCCAAAATTTAGATAGATTATTAGATACTTTAAATTGTCCGAAAAGGAGCGAAACTACACTAGTTTAGGCTAGTTTCGCTTCTAGACTTGTATAGTGTTGGGAGTTGATGGAAGTGACCCAAGGATGTTTTATTGGGTGATTTTGGGGCGTTTTAGAGTGGTTTAAAGGGGGATTTTCCAGAATTTAATTTCAAGGAATTTCGGCCTAGAATGAGTGATTTTTGAAAAGTTCGAGTTTAGACTTGTTTGAATATCATAGTAGTGATGTATAGGACCATATTACTTAAATACCTCGAGTAATATGGTAGCGGGTTCGCTTTAAGCAAAGGCCTTGCTTAAAAGAAGAATATTTGCCGTTAAGGGAGATTATACGGTTGTGCGACTTTATAGCACTAACGAGGTAGGTTTCATTCCATATGTACAATGGAAAAGAATATTTTAAAACTCAAAAGGATTTAATTATGTGAAAAGCAGGGTTTAAATGCCTTGTTATATAATCTCTTTTGTTTGCGGACAAAAAGGAGATAAAGAGGTATTAGGAAGTTAATTATCGAAAAGTTTTAAAACGAGAATGGGAGTTTAGAACTCTTTTCGAAAGATTTATACTTTAATTTAGGATTAAAAGGATGTTGTGGAGGAATGTTTAAATTAAGAGAGCTTTGGGTGATTGAGTGTTTTCGGAAGTTGAGTTACCGATAAAGGACTTAAAGTCTTAGAAAAACCTCTCATGGCGTGATTTTTAATTTAACATTTTTCTACTCATTGGGCGTAGCCTCGTGATGCTACAATTTTTTTTTTCGGTAAAAGGAAAGAAGAAGCTTGGTGGTCATGAGACTCGTGGTGGTGATTTGGTTGGCACGGATGCGCATGCCTAAAATTTGATTTTCTTTATTGTTTGGGATTTTGTTGGGTTTATGATTTTCGTTTTGTTTTAAATAAGTATGTTGAATTCACTTTGTTTTGTTATTTTCTTTAAATACTGTTTCGTGGTTGTTTTACTTAGATGTTTTTGATTTGAAATAACAAAACCGATCGGTATGGATTATGTTGAAATTGATTTGTTTTGAAATAAAAGACTGATGTTAGTTGATTTAATTGCTTCCGCTGTGTTTATGTGTTCAATGTATTTGGGAATTTTTCGGGTTGTTACACAAACTAACCCTTGTTCAAGAGGCAAGGTTGAGATCTGACAAATAAAAAATATTGTCACTATAAAAATTGTTATAAATACTATTTACGGTAAATTTTATTAAACTATTGAATGACAAAAAAATTGTTAGATTTAAGTTTTTGTATGATACAATTGTTAATTATTTAAAAAAATTCTTATTAAATAATAACTAAGCAAACTAATAATGTAAATTATTTTTAACAAATCTAAAACACATACTTATTTTACGTTTAGCATTTATTCAAATTTTATTAAAAATAATTGAAATATTTAAATAAATGAATATTATTAATAAGATAAATTATTATCATGTAAAATCCATAAATCGTAATCCTATGACAATTTTTTTACAATGAATAAAGGAATCTACCACTTTCATAAATCATATAGTCAATTATTACTATTTACTAATATGAATATAAGACTGCCTATAATATGATGATAATAATAAAATTATACAAAAAATAATATGATGATAATAATAAAATTATACAAAAAATAATATGATAATAATAATAAAATTATACAAAAAATAATATGATAATAATAGCCAACACTAGCATAGATCAACTAGTCAGACACATACTCCTTTCTCATGAGGTCGAAAATTATGAGTCTTCACTCTCTAAATTTGATGTAATATCTATACAAAATTAGATAACAATAATGTTTTTATGATGCATGGTCCACTCTACACGTGTGGCAGACATCGTACGTACGACCATCGACACGTACCCTCTGTGTCTCAATGTGGACCCCATGACAGTCACCTTCACCAGAATTAAGTTTTAGAAAATGACGTGGATTCCTCTCACTGGTCACATCTCTTTGTGGGCTCCACCTGGTTCTAATTTGGCCCAGCCGTGCGGATAATATTAAATCCCAAAGGTGTGAGCGACGTGTCGTCTCCGTAACGGGACGATGACGAGGAAAGTGTCGTCTCTCGTCCACCTTTTCCCCACTTGAAGATAATTTCATTCTCTCGTAATACGAAATTTTTTCAATGCTTCCCATTGTTTGTAACTAGTAATTATTCTTCATACTCATAAAATTAAAGGTTATTTTTAAAAGAATTGTAGTTTTTAAAACATATTAGTAAAACATTGTATATTTGAAACATTTTAGGAAATCATGGTAGTATGTTGATATGGTGAAAAAGAGAAGAATTAGGTAAGACCATATGATTGTCACATCAACACTCTATCATGGTTTCGTAAAATATTTCAAATATACAACGTTTTTCTAATATGTTTAAAAACTATAATTATTTTAAAAATTATCTGACGATTCAATCTGATAGTTCAATACATTTTTAATAATATTTTTTATATTTTAAAATAGTTTATAATTATAAGTGTTCAGAGAATAAAAACATTAATTTCATAATTAATACATTTAAGAATACATATATGTATAAATCACGAAATTAATAGATAAAGAATGACTAATAATATAAAAAAAGATTAATATTGAGGTCTCAAATTGATGACCTTCATATTCAATTTAATCGAACTAAATGATTCAATTTCACGTAATATGAGAATTGAACTGATTTTCACCCCTATCCATGTGTCAACGAAAGGATGAATTTGATGACAAATTTATAAAAATTCATTTTTGTTTGTATGAATAATATTTAATATAATCATAATATTAACTTTTAGGTTAGATTTTTAAATCGTTATAGTTTTTAAAACAAATTAGAAAAACAATGTACATTTGAAACATTTTAAGAAGCTATGGTAGTGTGCTGATGTGACGAAGAACAAAGGGATAGGAGAATGCAAGTTTTGCGCCACATCAGTATACTACCATGGTTTTCTAAAATGTTTCAAATATACCATGTTTTACTAATATGTGTTAAAAACTACATTTTTTAAAAAAAAATAACCCTAAAATTGAAGGTTTGATTTATTTGGTTTGAATTTTAATCAAATCTAGCCATCGATAAATTTTATTTTTTAAATATTAGGAATTGAATTAAACCAATCAAACTGAAAAAACCAAACCAAATGGATTAGTTTGATTCTCTAAAAAAAAAATTCTCTCTCTTAATTATTCTTAAATTATTTCATAATTACATGAAATGTTTCATAAAATATATAAAAAAAATATTTTTTAGAAAATAGTAGGATTAATATCAATTCATATAAAAAATAAAACACAATTTATAAATAGAAACATAATAAAGTTTTATATAACATTGTTATAATTATACAAACATTATTATATTTAAATATTTTTTCTTTCTTTTTTCATTTAATATTTTTTAATTAATATTTAAAAATTGAAATATATTATAAATTATATATTGGCCGTTTGGCTTGATTTAGATCACTACAAAAATTTGTTCAACAGAGTCAAATCTTTATTTATTTGTGTGGATTGGTTTGGACCGATGGATGTTTATAAATTTGACTAAATCGGTTTGGTTCAGTTTGAACGGTTGATTTGATTTTGGATTTGTTCACTCCTACTTATTCTTAATCGAAGTGATTAAAAGTAATGAACTCCACTATTAATATATTTTTTATTATAAATATATGTGATATATTATTAATAGAAAGAGTATGATTTTTTTTTAATTCATCGAACGAACTGATTTTTTTTTGGTAGGTGAATCCAATTTCAAATGCCGTGTTAGATTACGATCTTTAGAAGATGTTTACTTGCAAACGAATCGAGATGCACATGCACACTATCTTTAGAGACTTAGGAATCCATATTTCAGGGTATCCTGAGAATTAAGATTATCATATTTCTCCGAAATCATATATTTACAAATTATAATAATATTTTAAAAACACCTAGGAATATTTAAATTCTCACGTTTATATGACCGAATTTGTTTATAGGAATGTACTATATATTTTAAGTACTTTCTAATATCGTCCTTCAATAAAAACAACTAATTTAATATAATATATGACACAAACAAAATTACTTTAAACTATTTTCATATTAATTTAACTATCGATTTTATTTTATAAAATATTAATACTTTTTCATAAGAAGTTGGTAAAAGTATTATTTTCATCATATTAAATTTAAAATATCAAGTAAAGTTATTTTAGTTTTAATGTGAATTTAAATTGAATTTAGTTTATAAGTAATGTTAATTTAAATAAATTTCATAGACTAGTTTTAGTTATCATGTATTATCATCTAAGTTGATACATTATTTTGATAGTACTTAATTTAAATATTAGTCAAGATGCCAGAATTTTATTGTCTAATTTAATCAAACTATCAGTAAAAAGATAGGATTTATAATTTAATAATCACATAAATTTAAAACGTACCTTTTTAAATCATAAGGATGCGATTTACTAATCAGATAAACGTAAATAGTTTAATTTATAATTATCGCTTAATAATATGTAATTTAGTTATTGGAATATTATCAATATAATGTGATTGTCAACTCGAACATACATAACTCTTGTAATATCTCATCCCCTAATTTAATGTAATATCTTTTTTTTTTGTGATTAATCATTATTTCACATTTTAATAATAAAAAAAAAAGTTATGAACTAACTTTCTAAAAAATGCAATTAAAAAATGTTTAACATAGATTCTAGATAGCATCAAATATTTAAACATTAAAAAAAATTAAATAAAAAAGGACATTTGGTGGTATATATGAATGATGACGAAAGCAAACCCTTCCCCCAAAATGATTTATAACACACTCCTCCCTCCCCATTCCAAACCCACCACCCTCTCTCTCTCTCTCTCTCCTCCTTCTCTCTCTTCCTCATCCTCCGGCGATGCATTCTTTCACCGAATCCGACATCTTCTTAACCGAATTACAATCTCCCAATTCTTCTTTTTCTTTATCAATCGACGCCGATGAAACTTCCGAGACTAGAATCCGGCGTCTCATAACGGAGCATCCGGTCATCATCTTCAGCCGTTCTTCTTGCTGTATGTGCCACGTCATCAAAAACCTTCTCTCCTCCATCGGCGTTAATCCCGCCGTCATCGAGTTGAACGACGACGAGATCTCCGCCGTTCCTTCTAATTCTATAGTTCGAGAGAATAATTCTTCGTCGCCGGCGGTTTTCATCGGCGGTATTGGGTTTGGTGGTTTTGAAACTCTGGTTGCTCTTCATCTCAGCGGTCATCTTGTTCCTAAGCTTGTTGAGATCGGAGCTTTGCCGGTGAAATCGTGTTTTTAAAAGACGGAATTGAGGAATCTGCGAGTATGGATTTTTTTTTGTGAAAGAAATTATCTCTAGTACTCGCTTGGTGAGGTGGGACACGTGGATTGGGTTTTTTTTCTTTGGTGGGGTTTGTTGTTGTAATTATTGAGAAATTCCTCGTCGTGACCACCGTAGAATGTGTGAATGTCGTCCTAGGCTAAAGATTCCATCTTTCCATTTTTAAAATATTAATATTAATGAATTAAAAATATACTTTTACTCGTTATGAATGATTGTAACATGAGCATAACTCTATTGAGTAGATATTTACTCTTTTTTTTAGGATTAAAAGTTCGAGTCTTCTCTTTCTCTAATTTGATGTAATATCAGGGAAAAAAATATTGTTACATTTTTATTTGTGAATTATAAGATACGTTGAATTCTCTTTTAAATTAGAAGTTTGAGTTTCTTTCACTCATCTATAATTTTTTTTCTCTATAATAGAAATAATGACATTTAATTAAATAAAGAAATTTATAGATTTCTTAGATTTTAAATCAAAATATAGTTCAATTGTATAGTGGTTTATATGACCTAATTAAAATTGTATTTATGACGTGGAGAATCTAATAATTATATTTTTAAACTTAAAGGGATTCATTTATTAAAAAGAAGTATAGAAAGTAAATATTACAATAATCAAGAGTAGTATAGAGATTCAACATGTATTTTAAATTTGAGGAAAAAAAAAGCATTGTTGTATTGTGCAATAAAAAATAAAAGAAATTATGTTTTTTTTTTGTTCAAATACAAACTTAATAAGACCAGTTTTCATTTAGTCTATAATTTTAAAAGTTTAATTTAATCCCTATAATTTGAGGTATTTATCAATTTAGTATCTATGATTTTAAAAGTTATATAGTCTTTATTATTTTATAAATACTTATAAGACACTATGTTACCACATTTACTCGTAATAAAACGCCACAGATATATGTTAGTTAACACTACGTTGTCATTTGTCTTTATAACATATTTTTCTTGTTGTAGAAAACAATACAAGTAAATAATCAATTTAACTTTATGGTGAGAACATGGGCGTCTCTTGTGTGTTTTTTCTTTTTATCAAACTATATATAATAAATAATTTATGCTCTTTCTCATAGATTAATGTTTCGAGTCTCCCCTCCTATAATTTTGATATAATATATATATAAAAAAAATTGAGAGACCTAACAAACTACAAAGATTAAATTAAAACTTTTAAAATCATAGGAATTTAATTAACATACATCTCATACCATTTACTAAATTTGAAATTAAAATTTTTTGACCTTAAATGTCATTTATGGTGTTTTATTTCAATGCTGAGGGTCCCATTAGAGTTGTTTCAAAAATCCGTTGACCTAAAAATCTCAATCAATCAGAGTTAAGTTGGGTTCAAATCATTTAGAATTCTACAGGTTGAGGTTGGTTTTTATGATGCTCTAAAAAATAGTTTGGATTGAATCGAACCAACCCCAATTTTTTTTAATTATAAGATAATCTCACTTTTTATATATATTATTGTTGATTTCATATAACTTTTTGACCCTGGCATGTTTGAAAAGTCTAAATTTATATACCCTAGGGTGGTAAAATCTAGATCTATTGAGCCTTCCTATATTAAATGTGTGGATTTATACTTTATAGAAATCCATGTTTATAAAGAAAATTTATACAACCATTACACTCTAGCCAATTCATGACTTGAAAAAAAGTAGAATATAATGGTGCACTTTAAAAAAAGTTCCCAAAGATTTTTCTTATCCTTTCTTACGTTTTTTTTATCAAATAATTTTTTTCATGTCATTCAAGTATCACTTGGATTTGTAAATATTAAACTAATATATTTAGTTTAATGTATAAAAGTAAGTAAACAATATTCTTAAATTATTATTATTATTTTGTTATTTAATCTATAATTTTTTAAATAGATTAACCTAAACAACCCAAATCAATTTAGGTTAGATTGATTTGGATTTATTACATATTAGGGTGATTTAAGTTGTAAAATTACCATCCGAATTCAATCACGTGCATAAGTAAATAATCAATTGTTGACACATCCATTATTTGAAAAATTGAATCCATCCAATTAATTGTTTTGAAAATATTGATTAAAATCGAAATTGACCGAATTGATCAAAATATCTTTGGCGGTTTTAAAATTATATATAAAAAAAATCAGCTCAATTAACTTGATTTGGTCCATTTATTTATATCAATTTTGAACTTGCACACAACTTGAGAAAATATATAATTGGTGTTTTTTAAAAATAACATTTTATTAATTGATTTTTTTTTAAAAATAATAAAATATTTGAAAATTTTCAAGAAAAATATTTTTTCCTCCTTAAATCAAAGCAATGATGAAACCCAACTCATAATTGCCCTTAAAAAATGTCACTTGTAATTTTTTTTAAAACATTTACTATTTTTAAAATATCTATTTAAAAAATGTTATCGATTAAAATTTCACTGTTTTATAAAATAAGCCATGTCTACTTTATCCTAAAGTGAAATTGGTTTTCAATTCATTCCTTTTGCAACAATTTATCTCATTCAAAATTATTATAATTAAAAAAAATAAAATTAGAGATCAGATACTATTTTTAATGAATTTTTAAGTTTGCTTTACTAATTAACAATATAAGCGGAAGGATGGAAAGTTTTCATCTTCTAATCATAGATGAATCGTTCAACCATTGTATTGTGGCCTAACTCCCTTCTTATATTTTTTAGGAAATTGATATTTCTCGTTTAATTCTAATTTCGGAAATTGAAATTTCAAAATTGAAAGAAAACTAGAAATAGGAATTTGATAGTTCAAGTTTTATTTCAATCATTTCACTCATTTTCTATTAACAAGACATGAAAAGTTAAACCAATCAACATGATTTAGTACCTTAAATTCTGAATTTTTTATAGCCCACTCAATAAAATAAACAAATAAATCATTTTAATTAAGATTTCGGTCTACGCATTTCCATTCTATGAACAAGAAATATGTCACATCAAGTTTTTATACAATGATTCATAATAAAGTTAACAAGGACTAAAATGATTATTTATGTAAAGTTAAGAAACAAAACAAAAACATGTACAAAGATTTAGAGATTAAAGTAAAAATCAAACATTTTAAATCAGATTTACACTTGTTAAATCTCATTATTAAAAACTTCATCTCTACTTCTTATGATCTTTTTTAAACGTTGAGAGGAATATGCTTTGTAGAATTATTCAGTAACTTTCCTACTTTATTGTAATGAGGTAATAAGAAGAGGCCAATATGAACATAACTCGATTAGTTAGGTATCTGCTACATTCTCTTGAACTCGAATTGATGTAATATCTTGAAAAAAAAAAGGTAATGAGAATAAAGGAGGCTCATTATGAAGTTGCTTGTGCTTCATCAATCTCTTCTTTTTTAATGAGCCAATACAAACCAATTAGCATATTCCCATCTCACAGGCTTGTTCTTACTTTTTAAAAAACAAACTTTGAAAAACTCCAAGAAAAAAGGGGAAGAAATAAACCTCTTTCTCTATCAGAGAGAGAGAGAGAGAGATGCCCACTTCATGTATGCTAATGTCACTAAAGCATTCTTTAAAGAAACTTTGAAAAGGAAAAGCTGAAATCAGGAGCAAGACACCAGATATTTCCATATCAGAATCTATTCTTTTATTATTATTTTGTTACTATTGTTATTATTCTTTGACAAAAAAAAAATATCAATTGTTTTTTAGTGGTAGCCTCAAAAGGGAACCAGGCAAATGAATGGATGCTACAGAAACTATATTAAAGCTCATTTCTGCACTCTACAAGAAATTTTTTTCCCTGTGGTATTTCTCCTAAGTTTATGCTACTCTAAAATCTACAACTTTTCATCAATGCCAAACAAACAATTTTCTACTAAAATTTCTGCATAAACTTCTTCACTTCATCATACAAAACTAGGATGGCAGCAGCACCTGTACTCCTGAACATATTTGAAACCGCCCCACGATAGAAAGAACGCACCCCCTCCATCCAATAGATCTTTTTCCAGCAGTCCAAGGTGCTATTGTACATTGGCTTATCCAACCCAGATTGCATCATCATTCGCCTCCTAACTGTATCGAATGGATATGAAAAGAACCCAGCAGAGGTAGTGACAACTTGAGCCACCACCCAACGCTTCCATAGTGCCAATTCTGATTTAGACTGTTCTGACATAATCTCTTTCATTGTATCGAATCCTCCAAAATAAAGCCCACGATGTACAACCATCCCTTGTAGAGAGGCAGGTAGTCCCTTGTAAACCCCTCGAATCCCATCCTTTTTGTGTATGGTAGCAAGGAAATGACAGATGCCTCGGAACTGACGTGCATCAGTTCTTCCTATGTCAGCAGCAAGGCGAGTGTGAGCAATATCTAAAGGGTATATCAAAACTAATGTTGAACATCCAGCAGCAGCCCCAGCAATAAAATTGGATGATGGTCCAGACAGGAAATGACCATCTCCGAAGCCATTTCTTAACATGTCTTTATAGAGATCCTGTAAATGAAAATAACATTTAGAAAGCATAAAATTAGTTGAGCAGTCGACCAGGCCATTCATAAAATCTTACAAAGTTCCAAACCTACAACAGTTTTTCATTAAAATAAACAAAATATTAATTCCCACAAACAAGAAGCCCCCTCCCACCTCTAATTGATCTTTAAATAGAGGGTGTGGCCAAATAAATTAAAATGAAAATCGAAAGGGGTACTAAATAAATTTGAATACACAACAGGAACGCTTCTTACACCAAAAGGCAAATGGCCAAGCAAATTGCCCATGATTTAATGCATTATGTGCGTAAGACATCAGTGTTCGAAATGGTACAGATTACAGAAGTTATGCTCAAATTAAGACATGTCTATCAGTTGAATAGATATTGAAGAATTGCTCAAACATTGTCTGAATTCCAACAAATTTTTAATTTTCATCAACTGCCAGCCTAATCAAAATAAAATCAGCATATCAATGTACTATCAGGATTTAGAAACGGACATAAGTGATTTTAAGACTTGATCATTGACCCTTCTCTAATTTGATGCTTTTAGTCTCTAATGATTCAATATTTCAGGCACACCACGGCTGAATTAAACGAAGATTGTGCTTTCAGCTTAACAGATTCAAAGAGATGCTTCACATAACATTCCACCTAATCCTATCAAGAAAGGAAGGAGGCAGGAATCATTAAACAAACTCATTCGACCAAGGCTGTTTGCCAATGTGCATTGTCTCAAATTTTCTTTGCCACTCATGTTAAGGTTTATCAACCAATTCAATTTATCATTACTCACTATTTATGCCCTAGATTATATCAAGGATCAAAACATTGCAAAGGGAATTCGATACTGAAAAGAAAAGAACATTGACCAATAGAAACCTAAATTTTCAAATTCATATTCTCCAAACAATGAAACCAGAATCAAACATGACCACAAAAAAAACCTTTAAGATTTCAAAATAAAAAAGAGAACACCAGAACTGATCAAAGCAACAAAATAATTTCAAGACAAATTGAGATTAAAGACAATGTAAAAACAAGAAATCAGACAAAAATGATACCTTGAGAGAAAAATTAAGAGCAACTGACGGGTAATAACGAATAACACTACTTCCATTGCCTCTCCACAGAGAAAGAACACCTTCTTCCTTAACAGTACGAAAAAGACAATCAAACATCCCTTTGAATCTTCTTCTCCCATTTCTAACAATTGCCAAATTGCTTTCTTGGGTTTGTAAAAGAAGCTTCGCCCTTTCAATTGGGGCAACAATTGTATGAACAATGCCTCCCATAAAAGCCCCCGCTATCAAATCACGATGAAAATTCGTCCGCCATTGACGAGTTCTCGGTGATCTAGAATCACCCATTTCAAGATCATCATCATCTTCTTTACTCATTCTCTAAAACCCACTTGTTGAAAAAAGATTTAAGCTAAAACCCAAGATTAAAGATTGTAACTTTATGTGAAAAAAATAAAAGGAAAAAAGGATAAAGAGCCAGAGAACTCAATTCTTTGGGTCAATCTTTTGATATCTATACTTAATATTCTTCTCGAAATCTTGAAATTTGAGAGAATTTTCCCTCGTTTTTTCTGGCAGATTTTCTCTCCTTTTCTCTCCGTTTCTGAAGTGTGGCGAAAAAAAGAAAGGAATAAAAGAAAGAGATTTTGTATCTCTTACAAGAGTATTTAAAATTGCTGCTTAAGACCCAAACCCGAAAGCTACGGGGGCTGGAAACTTGATCGGGCGGTCAGGCAATTCAACGGTCCTGATTGGTTCTGATCCATCTATAGGAATTTTTTTTTCTTAATTACACTTCGTTTGGGGTTGAATTTTTTTTTTTTTTTTTAAAATTAGAATCTAAGATGAACCCGTTTCTTTAAAATAATTTTATAAAAATATATATATTCTCTTCTATGTAACACCATCACTCTCTAGATTTATAAACCCCCCTATCCCGATGTGGATTCTCAACATCCAAGATGGTGCCTCTTTTGGGTTCACCATCTTGGTCGAATCCCATTTTTGATGAATGCCGTTTGAGCTTTTTGATCTATCAATAGTAAATCACCAATTAAACCAAAAGTAAGATTGGTTAAATTAGATTTAATCATATATAAATTTGAATTTATAATCTTACTACTTAAAGAAAGCCGTTGAACCATTAGACCAACTAGGATAATTTTTTTAAGGTGAAATATAAATTATATCTTTATAGTTTTGATCAAATATGGATTCAACATTACACACTTGGTAAAAAAAAATAGGGTTCATATATAAATTTGAATTTATAACCTTACAACTTAAAGAAAGCCGTTGAACCATTAGACCAACTAGGATAATTTTTTTAAGGTAAAATATAAATTATATCTTTATAGTTTTGATCAAATATATGAACACCCATGTGGTTTGAAAATGAAAAATCACACCTTGATGATTTCAAATTATGTCAATGAGACTTCTTCCTTCTAATACTTTGTTTTAGTCATAACTTCTTCATTTAAGTATAGAAAATCTATGCTTAAGCATAAACATTAGAAATTATCTCTATATCACGTGTATTGATTATTGATAATAAAAAAAATTATTAAATCTAACCACTTTCAATTTCAACTAGATCAATTAGAATTGAAAATTTTGTTTTAAAAAAATCCATGAAAGGCAGATTATTCTCAACTTCAACACGATTCTTTCAATAATCCCAATTTATATTTTCTTGTAAAATTGGAAGACGAAATCATCATTTTGAGTGATGATTTCAAGCTGACTAAGCGTAACCAAAATGGAAAAACAAAATTAGAAGTAATTAGCTGTTGACTAAGAAAATGCTAATTTCATTCGAAAATCAAATTATCAATGAAATTAATAAAACTAAATTATCTAAAATTTTACATGAATATGATCATCAAATCCATAATAATATATCAAATAAATCGATCCAAACTCCTAAAATCAATTCATAAAACTAACAAATTGGGCATGCTATATAAAAAAATAAAAATAAAAATTAATTAAACCCTTATCGGTTTTTGGGTTTTTTCCTTTTTGAAAGAACTAAAAAAACCGAATAATCTTGCCCAAAAAAAGCCAAAACCATATGAAGGGGGGGTCAAGATTCGTCTCTTTAAATTTGACGCAAAATGGAAAAACAAAATTAAAAGTAATTTAGCTTATTCGAGAAAAGAAATTATAATATTACATTTTAAACACGGGTTCTTATAAAAAAAAGAATAGAAAATCCGTATGGGTGGGAACTTTTATAAACCCTTAGATCAATAATTAATCCATCCCTTATTTTCTTTTACCTTACGTAACTATTTCATGAAATCTAATTTAATTTAACCGTTAGATTATAATCTTAAATCTCAACCATTCATTTTGAATTATAAATAAACCAATTTAGATTTTTTTTTTAAATATAAAAAAAAGGGGGGAAAAAACATGGGGAGGACCGATTGTCATTTCATCTATTGAATGTGATGGTTCTTAATATTACTAAATATGATCTTGTTCATAATTGTTTTTCTTTAATGTAATTAATGTAATTTTATCTTTTAAATGAATCGTTCTTTTTTAAATGCGATCTTTGATCGTATATTTTATAAGTGAGCGGTTTATATTTGTTTGTAATGTGATTGTTGTTTTTTGGAATGTGATTCCTTATAAAATGTGATGTCTTTTTTAAACGGATCTTTATTTTTAAAAAATATATGTTCTGATAGCACCAAATTTAAAAATCTAATAAAAAAAATAATCATGACATTCCCGAATCTAAACACGCCTTAATTAACTGTTTACTGATAAATAGTTTTAAAATTTTAATTTACTAAAAAAAAAAAAAAAAAAAAAAAAAAAAAAAAAAAAATAAAAAAAATTTATAATAAAAAAAAATTTTTTTTTTTTTTTTTTAAAATTTTCCTTTAAACACGCCTTACCCAAACGATAAACAGTGATAGAGGCCGAGAGGGTACGCACTACGATAGTAAATGCATGACCGACCGTATGATGTGGGGGGGAAATTTCTAATGATTTTTTATATTCCTTCCATTAATCATATACCACGTGTATTAAAATTTAAAAACTAAAAAAAATAGATGCATGGTAAAAGTAGGGGGAATTATTATAAGAGTATCAAAAATATTTAATTACCTATTTAGCACCCTTTTAAAAATTTTATCAAAGTAGCATATTATTTTTTTACAATAAATTATTGAATAACAACTAAAACTCTCAACTTATTATAAGTTAATTGTTAATTTAATGGGTGATTTTTTCAAAAAGATATTTTAATAATTGATATTATATAAAAAAAATAATTTAAAAAATGGTATAGATCCACCGAGATTGTTTGGAATCTAAAAAAATGTCATTTTCAAAAAAAATCATAACTTTTGTTATTTTTGAAATTACTTGTGAAAAAAATATCATTAGTTGAAATTTATTAATTAAAATTTAATAACTAATTTTATTTTCAATAATTTATTGTTTTGATTTTATTTTATTGATATTATAATAAATTGGGGAGGAGAGACTCCAACCTTCGACCTAAAGGGAGCAGGTGCCAAATAGCTATGCTTATGTTGAACTTTATTGTTTTGATTTCAATAATTTATTGAAAAATAATTTTTTTATTTAAATAAATAAAAGATAATACATATTTAAAATTTGTTAATGTGATAACTTTTAGATAATTTTTTTTTAAAGTAAATAAAAAACAAAAAATATAAAGGGGAATACCCTAAATTGCACGTCCCAAATAATTCAGTTAAAACGTTATCAGTTTTCAATTCACGTATCTTTTCATCTCCTTCTTCATCGCCGCCTTTTCATCCCTCAAAATCTCCACATTCAAATGACCGATAAATACTGCCATCCTTCCCAAGAAAACGGAAGGATACTTCCGGCGGCGGCGCAAGCTTGCGCTGCATGCAAATTCCAGCGAAGAAAATGCAAACCCAATTGCCCGCTTTCTCCCTTTTTCCCTGCAACTCGTTTGAACGATTTTCAAAATGCACGCAAGGTGTTTGGTGTAAAGAACATTGTCAAAACCCTCCAAGACGTCGACCCCTCGCTTCGAGGCGTCGCTGCTAATTCGATGATTGTTGATGCCAATTTACGTGTGCTTGATCCCATTGGCGGCTCCTATCGGATTATATCCACATTGAAACAAAAAATTGCTTGTTTAGATTCTGAGCTCCAACTTGTTCTTCGTCAACTCGCTTTTTACCGAAACCGAGAGGCAAACGACAAATCAGTTGATTCCGGTGTTGAAGATTGTAAGCCGCCCTGCTTTCCTTGCCTTTTGCCAGATAACAATCTTGATCATAATGTGCAGAGTTACAGTGATTCTTTGACGTTTGGACAAGATTGCTTTCTTGATGAAAGTGGAAGAACCAATTGAGGGTGAGAAAGAGTGCTGATATATATAGATTAGGGCTTTTTGAAAATGTTTTAGATTCAGATAAGTTGGTAGAATTTAGGAGATTACCCTTTTTGTGTTAATATCATAGATGATCAATATTATTACTTGAACTTTCAATGTAACTTGCACAATTTTTCTTTTTAAAACCGATACTAATCTGAGTTAAACAATTATATCTGTCTCGTATTATGTGACTTTGAACCATATTTCTTTCATATGCTCAACTCAAATGAGTATGCTTCAAAGACTGATTAGATAGGGTTTTGAAAATGTTTTAGATTCAGATTAGTTGAAAGAGTTTTAGGAGACTACCCCCTTGTGTTTATGTCATATATGATCAATACTTGAACTTGTTTTAATCTATGCAACTATTAAGATAATAATACCCCCAAATTTAGGTCAAATTTTCTATGATTTTTAATTATGAATAGAATTCTAAGATGATAATATAGAAGAGAGAGCCTATGCCTAACCTCTCCTATTTAATTGATATATTGAATAATTAGTATTAATTAATTATTTGACTATTAACTTTCAATTATGAATATAATTCATAATTAATCGATAAAGTGAGAAAAAAGAGCCGAAAAAAATAGGGGCATGGGCACAAATATGTAGAGTCAATCTCTCCTATTTAATTGATTTATTAAAAAAAAATTATTGAATTAAGTATACTTTAATTAATCATTTATTTAAAATAAAAGAGTTTTATTTCAATGAAGTTTTATAGTTAATTAAAGAATTTAATTGAAAGAAAAGTGTAGGAAACGAATTTAAAAAGAATCAGAAAACTGGTCACATAAAGTAAAAGTCCATTAAATAGAACCCTAGAGATACCCTGTTTCCAACTCATTGTCTTCTCTCCATGGTTGCTAGTTCCATACTAATGTAAAATACTAAAATCTGTATTTTGAAAGAAAAAATATGGTATAATTAATTTCCGACTAAAATCAAAATAATTGTAGTTTCAATAGTAGACATTATACATTACTATTCTATTATCTCTTACTTAATTTTTAGTTCAAATCTCCTCCCTCGATTTGAAATACAATACTTAAAATATTTTGTCGAACTAATATCTTATAAATTTAAAGCATATTAAATGCGGTTTAGGGTTTTTTTATTATATAATTTTAAAACTAATTTTATGAACATTTAAATGTAATTTTACTATATTATTAAAAAGATTTGAAAAAACACTACAGTATAACGTAATGCAATGCAATAGACCCGAACTATAAATATCTTTTGTCATGAAGAATAAAAATTGAGTTGTTTTATGGAATTTCATCAAAAATGAAAACGATTATATAATTTTATAAAAATGTTCCGTTGCCGGGACTTGAACCCGGGTCTTTCGGGTGAGAGCCGAATATCCTGACCAACTAGACTACAACGGATTGTTGGCTATCTAACGTAATTTTTTTATTAGATTATATATCTTATTTTCTCCTACCCATTTCATCTCTATGACCATCCGTGTGTTCATAATTAAATTAAAAAAACAAGGCATTGAAAACAGAGTGACCTGACCACTCTCTCTCTCTCCTTTTATTTTAAATTTTTGCAATACATAGTGATAGACCTCTGTAACAAAATTCAGATGCAGAAAAAGTATAATATAAGATTGCTCTATCAATATTTAAAAATGAGTACAAATTTTCAATTTCAATTCATATATATAAAAAGAATGGTTAATAAACTGAATAGTATGAGCTGAATCATCAGCTGTTTAATTAGAAGAGCTCTCTCTTTCAGTAATGCTGCAGACTTATCTTTGATGGAAAGTGATCCTAAGCGCTTCATCTTCACTCTCCAGTCTAGCCAATTCTCTTTTTAATTGCTTCAACAACACGCCTTATCTGACATTATAACCACATTGCATTTGCACTGAACTCTTCTGCACAAGTAGCAAATAGTCAACGTGACTATGTTCGGGATTCATCGTTGGTTTACAAATGGTTGTCCGTACAAAATAGAAGGAAATAGCAATAAACCTCAATTTGCAAACGACAGTAAACTGTGGTTGTGGTGACCTTCTTCCAGTCTTGCACCAGCTTGACTTAGAAGCACGCTCATTTCTTAGACTTCAAAGAATAGAATTTCCAAGAATAGAAAGATGCATTTTACCACAATACCCATGCCAAATATACTCATCTTACCCTCCTTTTGTTCGCATCGACTGTTGTAAAATGAGCTCCTTAAACCTCTTCATTAGAGGTGGTGCATATTTTGGTACCATCCCATATCTTAATTTGTCAGAAAATACAAGATCTGCTACTTTGTTGACACTATTTCTGTGGTAACTGTTTTCATAATTTTTCTACTACATCTGAAATATGAAATTAGGATGAGGGTCATTTGTCAAATCAATCCTTTCTTTTAAATCATTCAAATCTCCAGTCCATTTACGTCATACACGATTTGACTAATATCAGTCCATGCCCAATTTCACCGGAGGCCTCATTGCGTGTTCTCAAGTAGTTTATAGCTATTTGAAATCCACCAAGAAATTGGTATGCCTCGTAATTCAGTTATAAACGTACTCTGGATTCCAAATTCATCAACCAAAGCCAAGAACACAGGAATCAAATTACCAGTAATTACCACATGAGCATTCCCCATTCTTAAAATGATGAAACCTTTTTCCATCTCTTACTACTATTTCCCTACTCACCACTTTAGACATGAACCTGAAAGCATTATGGCAATCACCACATATCCTAAGGTTCTTGAAGACCCTTACTGTGGCACCTGGAGGGAGCTTCATTAGCCCAAATCCAACTGCAAGCTTCTCACTATGAGTAGACAAGGAATATTCTTTGTGCTGAGACTCCACATCGTGTAACACAAACTTTGTGTCTGGAACATATCCTAATTTCTTCATTTCAAGGCCCAATTGTTCTAGATATTTGTAAACAGATAGCACCTCAGGGTGCACAGTATCATCCACTAGGAACACATGAACCTTGTTTTCGACCTCGGTCCAACTACAACCAGGCTCCTTCTTGACCCCTCGGTCCCTCATTAGTTTTCGCACCTTAGCCACGTCGTCCCATCGGCCAACATTAGCATACATGTTTGACAAAAGTACATAGGTTCCATCATGTTGTGGCATTAGCTCAAAAAGTTGTTCAGCAGCCTCTATTCCTAAGTCCAAGTTCCCATGAATCCGACAACCAGCAAGAAGAGCCTCCCAAATTGGTGCCCCAGGTTTACAAGGCATGGAGTCGATGACTTTCTTGGCATCTAAGAACTTCCCAGCTCGACAAAACAAATCAATCATCCGGGCATAATGATCTTCACCAGGAGTGATGCCATAAGTTTTAGACATTGAATTAAAATATCGGCGTCCTTCTTCGACCAAACCTGCATGACTACATGCAGAGAGAACCGTGAGAAATGTAATCCTATCAGGGAGAATACCCTCTTTCAACATTTTTTCAAAAAGTCCTATTGCTTTTATACCATGCCCATGCTGTCCCAATGCTGCAATCATTGCATTCCAAGACACTGAATCCACAAAAGGCATAGTGAGGAACATAGACTTGGCAGCTTCAACAACTCCGCATCTTGCATACATTGTAATCATTGCATTGCCAACTGAGAGGCTTGAATCGTGGCCCAAGTGAACAAGTTGGGCATGGAGTTGCCGACCATTCTCTAATGCCCCAAGGACAGAGCAGGCTGTAATTGCTCCTGCAAATGCATAGTCACAGGGTTCAAAACCGGCTAATCTCATTTGATTGAACAGCTTTAAACCATCTTCTCCAAATCCATGCTGTGCTAATCCAGAAATCATCACAGTCCATGTCAAAAGATTCTTCTCTGGCATCTCTTGAAAGAAAGACTTCGCCTCCTCCATACGCCCTGCATTCACATACCCAGATAAGATTGCATTCCAAGTAACAATATCTTTAACTGGCATCCCATAAAAAATCTTTCGTGCCTCATCAACTTTACCACATTTCCAGTACAAAGTAATCAATGCATTACTCACTGACAATAAAAAATCATGGTTAGGGTTCAACTCATTTCTGAGAATGTAAGCATGCACCTGTTTTCCCAATTGAAAAAATCCACCATTGGCACAAGCACTGATTACACCTGTGTAGGTGAACTCATCATGCTGAATTCCCTGCAAACGCACTTTCCTAAAAACTTCCAACGCTTCCCGGAAAAAACCATGGTGCACATAACCAGATATCATAGCATTCCATGCCACCCCCAGCTTTTCTGTCATTGCATCAAGAAGTTCACGTGCCCCATTGAGATCATCATTTCGCACATACCCAGTAACCATCGTCGTCCATGTTAACTCATCCCTCTCTAGCATCTCATCAAACAGTTTCCTAGCCGAAATCATAACCGACGATGACAAAACCAATGGTGAAGATGCACACTTAACATACGCAGATAGAAGAGCATTCAAAACTGAAGAAACTAGCCCCGTTCCAGATTTCACCACCGCACAATGCATTTGCCCACACTGCTTCTCATTATCAACAATCAATGCGAAAGCACTAAGAACACTAGTAAATGTGAAATCATCGGGCCGAAAACCGTGCCATCTCATAGCATGAAACAGTTCAAGAGCAGAGTGACCATCATTGTTATGCGAATAGCCAGTAATCATAGCATTGTAGAAAACAGTATCCCTGACATTCAATGGAGTAGCATTAAATATTTCCCGAGCCAGTTTCAAGTTCCTCGATGCAGAATACGCCGTAATTAGCGTAGTACTAGCAACAGCATCTGGACTAGAAAATTCATCAAACAGTTGGCGTGCATAGACAAGATTCGACGATTTGCAGTATACATCAAGAAGACGATTGAGGAGATGCCCACGAGGCTTGAATCCGGAAGCAATCATGTGGGCATGAATGGTTTGAGCAAGGGAGTGGGAAGCAGGATCCTTTGAAGAACATAGTTGCAATCGGGCAACATAGCGATTCGCAACCATGACATTTTTCATGATGTTTGATGGGATTTAATGGCATTGAATGAATGATTTACGTTTTGAGATTAAGGATTTGCATAGAATTCGGTTAAAAAAATGAAGCATTTTGAGAGGGAAAATAGATTTGTGGAAGAATCATGAGATGCGTGAGACGGAACGGTAGAACGAATTGCTAACTTAGGACAGGGCTAGGGGCTTCTTTTCCTTTTTTTTTTAAAAATCTTTGGAGGATTTTTCAAAGAGTTAGATACAAAATATACACTTGCACTTATTTAGTTTTAATGAAATTTAGACACATATATATTATATGCATGCCACGTGTTCTAATACTATGAAAATTAATGAAAAAATTGAACATTTGATGTGGTTTTTAGATTTTACATCTTAGTAACATTTTGGTTTATTCTAAAACTTCTACTCACTTGTCAATTTTTTTTGGGTTATTTTTCATGAAATTGAAATACATGACATGCGTGATTTACAATTTTACTAAAGTGCAGAAGTGTTTTAAAATACAATTAAATTATAGGTGCGTGATTTAACAATAATCTAAAGTGCATGAGTGTATTATACATTTAACTCTTCTATAAAACTGACATTTTAAGAAATAATGCTTTCAAAAGTAATATTTTTTTCCGTCACCCAAAACAAGTGTAAGTCCAACTCACACATATCTTTAAAAAAATGTCATTTTTAATATCCACTACACATGCAATGAAAATCTTTAAAAAAAAACCCATGAAATGAACGATTTAAATATCTAATTATTAGTACTCTTAAAATGTGTATGGTGTATGAATTTATGCAGTTTAGGATTGTGAAGCCCGGTTTATTCAATTTGGTCTTTGATGCATATAATTACGTTGTCAAGATCCATGAATGTGAACAAAAGTTGTGAAACTGTTTGCATTATAACAAATTCACGTGTTTGAAAAGGTAATCTGGTGATTTATACCGACCCATAAATCAAACTTCCAATACAAACATATCCTTTTAAAATAACCAACTAATTGAGTTGAACTTAAAAATGTGATCAGTTTCAAACTCTAAAATTATAAAGTATGTGTGCTATGAAAATATTATTGATTTTGTTGAGTTGTTGAGTTTTAGGAGGAAAATCGGCCAAAATATGGGACTTTCCTCCCGGGGCCGCGGTCATGAGTCATGGCCGCGTCCTGCACCTTTTTCAGCACTTTTGGGCCAAAAACCCGAGAGTGGGGGCCGCGGTCATGGATTCTGTCGCCGCGACCCCCACAAAGGCGAAGGATTTTATTTTACAATTCAATTTTTCAGAAAATCTTCTTTATCTTTTTCCTTTTCTAGTTAACCTTTTGCATATATGTTTCTCTTCTTTTAACCTAAAATACTTGTATAAATATAGGCTATATGCCATCAAAATCAATAAGAAAAATATCATTCTTCAAAGTTTAACATGGTATTAGAGCGGGTTGTTGATTCTTATCGTGAATGACAACGCCGGAGAATATAGAAGCCACAACGAAATCGAGACTGATTGTTGAAGTCATGACAACAAAATCGATAGACCAATTTAGATATGGAAGAGAAAAGAATGGGGGGTGGACGAGGACAAGTAGCTAATACTGCAGCTGCATCTAGTTCAACCACTCGAGAGGCTATTCAAGCAAGCGATCGTAGTGGAGTTCCTGGTCTAACTGATGAGCAGTGGAATAAGTTGGTGAACATGTTGAATGGATCGAAAAGTCAAACATCTGAAAAATTAAACGGTAAGATAGATGAATTCGTTCAATGGATACTTGACTCAGGATGTTCAAATCACATGTCCGGTAATGTGCAGGTATTTCACAACCTCATAGATATTCCTCCTACATCAGTTGGTCTACCTAATGGAAAGAGATCTATGGCTAGCAAAGAGTGGTCAATACGAATCAGTGAAAACATGATATTAAATCATGCTCTTTATGTTCCAGACTTCTCCTGCAATCTTATATCTGTTTATCAATTGTTTATAGATAAACGATATTTTATGACTTTTTCTCACCAGCTATGTGTTATATAGAACTGTACTTCGAGGATCATGATTGGAGCGGGTAGACAGTGTGATGAGGTTTACTGGTTTCCGCCTTTCCTGCAGCATCGTGTGTGCCAAACAATGGTTGAAGTTAGTCAAGATCTGTGGCATCGACGTTTGGATCATCTCTCCCTCACATATTCGAATCGGTGATCAACTTGCCGATGTTTTAACCAAGGCACTTGGGAAATCCCAGTTTCTCTTCTTCTTCGCAAGTTGGGCATTTGTGATCTCCATGCTCCAAATTGAGAGGGGGGTGTTGAGTTTTAGGAGAAAAATCGGCTAAAATATAGGAATTTCCTCCCGGGGTCGCTGCCGTGAGTCGGGGCCTCTGCCTGCACCTTTTTCAGCATTGTTGGGTCAAAAACCCGAGAGAGGGGGCCGCGGCCGTGGATCCTGTCGCCGCGGCCCCCACAAAGGCGAAGGATTTTATTTTACGTTCTCACGGCCGCTGTCGCAGTTCAATTTATCAGAAAATCTTCTTTATCTTTTTCCTTTTCTAGTTAACCTTTTACATATATGTTTCTCTTCTTTTAACCTAAAATACTTGTATAAATATAGGCTATATGACATCAAAATCAATAAGAAAGATATCATTTTTCAAAGTTTAACAATTCATTCATTAAAATATGCTCGATTCTAAACTGTCGAGATTCTGCATAACTTTGACCACTGGAAATTGGAAAGTGTAATCTTTTAGCCTTTGTTTTCCCTTGAGAAAAATTTAGATTTATGGGGCTTGGTGAACCAAAATCTCATGACATGAACTTTCAAAATCCAGAGCTATTTTACATCACTTGCTCCCCCATTATTCTTACCAAATCCCCAGCAACAAAATAGAGCCTATCTTGACCGAATGATCTGGATATCATGAAAAGTGTCAATCCAAACAGGTTAGGCATCAATATTTTTCTTTCATAGAAGGTTGAAGGTTCGAACCTCATCTCTCCAATTTGATGTAATATTTATATCAAAAATGCTATAAAATATGCTTCCATCCTCTTTATTAAATTAATATTAATGAATTCATTGTCATCCCTCTCTGGTTCTCTATTTCTTCCATTGAAATTTAATATTTAAATTATCTTCCTATTAATTTAGTAATTTTCTATAAGTTTTTAATCTATTTTAATAATTTCTTAAATCGAATTATCGCATATCAACTATGGTATTTTAGAAAAATTCAACTTTTCAACCTTAAACAACGTCACTGTTTTTTTAATCACTAATAGTAAAAAATTGACTTCCTACACTTGTAGTAATCCATTGTTTGTATGTTAATTTTTTTTCCCTTGAGAGAAATACTCTCCCAAAGAAAGAAACTTTTCATTGCGAGCATGTTACGTTTTTTATATCCTACACCATATAAATATGATTACCTTATTTTTCTTCTTTAATCGATCACTAAAGGAGAAGCGAGTTTTGAGAAAGTGAAGTTCCAACCATCACCCTTATAAATGGCCGAATACTAAAATTATTATATTTGAAAATTTACTATCGCATTGTGGTCATGTGTCAAATAATTTATCTGAGACAATTTGATCCTTGAGCGAACGACTATTTGATGTGTCTATTGATTGTAGGGTAAAATGTAAAAAACACCTACACCCAATATAGTTTAAAAATAGGATAAAATGTAAAAGACACCCATATGGTTTTGATCAAAGATAAACACACCCCCTATAGTTTGAAAATGAATATTTATTCCCTTATAGTTTCATAATTGTGCAAATTGACCTCTCCCCTCTACGCCGTTGATTTTCTTTCAGTTATAACTTTTTCGTTTAATAACTTAGATTTGAATGATTCAAGATGTTATATGATTTACAATTTTACTAAAGTGCGGAGGTGTTTTAAAATACAATTAAAATATAGGTGTGTGATTTAACAATAATATAAAGTGCATGGGTGTATTCTACATTTAATTCTTCTATAAAAATGATATTTTAAGGAATAATGCTTTAGAAAGTAATATTTTTTTCCGTCACCCAAAACAAGTGTAAGTCCAACTCACACATATCTTTAAGAAAATGTCATTTTTAATATCCACTACACATACAATGAAGATCTTTACCAAATGAAATGAACGATTTAAATATCTAATTATTAGTACTCTTGAAAAGTACTCTATGGTGTATGAATTTATGTAGTTTAGGATTGTGAAGCCCGATTTATTGAGTTTGGTCTCTGATGCATATAATTACATTGTCAGGATCCATGTATGTGAACGTGAAAGTGTTTGCATCAGAACAAATTCACGTGTTTGAAGAGGTAATATGGTGTATTATACCGACCCCATAAATCAAACTTCCGATAGAAACATGCTTTTAAAATAACCAACTAATTAATTGAGTTGAAAATAAAAATGTGATCAGTTTCAAACTCTAAAATTATAAAGTATGTGTGCTATGAAAATATTATCGATTCATTCATTAAAATATGCTCGATTCTAAACTTTCAAGATTCTGCATAACTTTGACCACTGGAAATTGGGGGTTGGTGAACCAAAATCTCATGAGATGAACTTTCAAAATCCAGAGTTATTTTACATCACTTGCTCTCCCATTATTCTTACCAAATCCCCATCAACAAAATAGAGCCTATCTTGACTGAATGATCAGGATATCATGAAAAGTTTCAATCTAAATAGGTTAGGCATCAATATTTTTCTTTCATAGAAGGTCGAAGGTTCGAACCTCATCTCCCCGATTTGATGTAATATTAAAAAAAACACTACTATAAAATAAGCTTCCATACTCTTTATTAAATTAATATTGATGAATTCATTGTGTCATCCCTCTCTGGTTCTCTATCTTCCATTGATTTTAAATATTTAAATTATCTCTTCCCATTAATTTAGTAATTTTCTCTAAGTTTTCAATCTATTTTCCTAATTTAATAATTTCTTAAATAGAATTATCGTTTTTTCCCTTGAGAGAAATACTCTCCAAAAGAAAGAAATTTTTCATTGCGAGCATGTTACGTTTTTTATATCCTACAACATATAAATATGATTACCTAATTTTTCTTCTTTAATCGATCAGTAAAGGAGAAGCGGGTTTTCAGAAAGTGAAGTTCCAACCTTCACTCTTATAAATGGCGGAACACTAAAATTATTATATTTGAAAATTTACTATCGCATTGTGGTCCTGTGTCAAATAACTTATTTGGAATAATTTGATCCCGAGCCAACTGACTATTTGATGTGTCTATTGATTGTAGGGTAAAATATAAAAAACACGTGATTTTAGTCAAATGCAAACACACCTTATATAATTTAAAAATGAATATTTATATCTAATAGTTTCAAAATGGTCAAATTGACCTTCTCACTACGTCGTTAATTTTCTTTTAGTCATAACTTTTTCGTTTGAATTCCGATTTGAATGATTCAAAGTATTCTGAAGTCTTCATTTCAAGCCCTATATTATAATCACCAAAAATTTATAAATCATTTATATAAAAGTGTTTAGTCCCTCCTATTAATCATAAAAGTGTTCATGATTATTTATTAGCCAAAACTTTTAAGTCAATATAGCTATTCTGCTCAGCGTAAAGTCGTCAACTAAAAAATACACTTTTAATTTTAATTTTAGTCTCTCATTCAACTCTTTCTTAACCTTTGATTTGATTTGACTTTCATTAAATAATACCTAATAATATGTCCACGGTTATTTTTTTAATAATAAATTTGAAGAAGCTTATTTTCTAAATTATTTTTAAAATGAGTGTATTTATAAAAGTAAAAGTAAATATAATATTGGTTTAAAACCTATTTTGACCCTCAAACTATGATATTTGTTCTATTTTGGTATTTAAACTTTACAAAAGTTTCTAGTTTAGTCCCTCTTATCATCATTTTGTCTACTTTTTAACCCAAAAAAACCCCAAGTTTTCAATTTATAATGTTAAGTAAATGATTTGGCTTTGTAGTTTGATAGTAGAATGAGTTTTATATTCTAACTGGACGGAAAATTGATAAAAACCACAAGAATAATAGTGCTTGTTCGATCAAAAAAATGAAAATAAAAACGGTGGGATGTGACTTCTAAAATTATGGTGAGGGTTAGGGGACTATGATTTTATCAAAACCAAGTATGTTTTGGGTTAAAAATAGAATAAAACAATAAGTATGGAGACTAAACAAAATGTAAAGAAAAGTTTGAGGACTAAAATGGAATTTTTAAAAGTTCAGGAATCAAAATGGGAGCAGTGTCAAAGTTTTTGTACTAAAATAGGTTTTAAAAGTTTCAATTTTTTTTTTCAATTTAAACCTTGATTTTTAAAGTGTTTTAATTATGTACATAATACTTCAAAAGTTTCTAACTCAAACTTTTGTGTTCCAAAATGTTTTAATTTCATTCTTAACCGTTCGTTAACATCATTTATAACTTTTATGCTTATAAAAAAAAAGTTAAAAATTTTCAATTTCATAAAAAACTTCAAACATTGTCCATGGCCAAAGACCAAATTGAATTTTTTTTTAAACATGAAAGACTAAACATTTAGGGACGTAATTGAAAAAATAAAATAAAATAATATATATATCATAGACTAAAAAGTTATATTTAACCTAATATTAAATACAAAATCTTGATTGATTTGATCATGGCCTTGGTAATTGGTTCGTTTTTTTTCCTTTCACGTTAATTACTGATTTGTCTTTGGAAAAAAAATTGATGAATTACATAATAATTGATATTGACTTATACATTGATGGTTAATAATTATAGTAATTTTTTTAGTAAAGGTAATAATTATAGTAATCACTAATTGATATGAATTTTTCTTTTAATAATTTCAATTATTGTCATCAATAAGGTAGTTCAATGACATGGTAAAAAAAACCATCCCTTAGAGATCTTAAGTTTAATCCTAAACAATTGAAAAAAAATGTCTATTATTCTTTTAAGTTTATATTTTATAGTAGTTTATCTCCATTTTACTAGATCAATATTTAATTATTTTTTCTTTTTCAAACATTTATATGGTGTAATTTTATATTGGATTTCCTACGGATTTTGAAGGGGATTCGGATTTCGAAGGAAAGTTCCTTCAAAATCCGGAGATTGCCTCCGGATTCCGGAGGATACCTCAAAAAAAAAATTGTGGGGATCTCCGGAATCCATACCTCCGGATTCCGGAACAAAAAAATTAAAAAAAAAAAGTTGTGGGGATCTTTGGAATCCGGAAAAAGAAAAAAAGAAAAAAAAAATTGTTTGTGGTTCCAGAGGGGAGGCCCCCCCCAAACAATTTTTTTTTCTTTTTTCGGATTCCGGAGTTCCCCTGTTTTTTTTTTCCGGTTTCTACCCTTCATGTCTTTACGAACGTCTCTCTTCTCGAACCCTCTTCTTCTTCTTCTTCTTCTAAAAAACTGTCTATTCCGTCTTCCACTACCATTGTCGCCGCTACAAAACCCATTTAAGAATGAAGCTCCGAGAGTTAGTAATGGTGGTGGGTTTGTTGAAGATGAAGCTAAAAACATGGGTTCTTCTTGTTGTTGTTGTTGTTGTTCTTCTTATTGTGTTGTTCGATTTCGAAGGATTTCCATGGATTTCGACGAGTTTTGAGATTTTCAATTCTAAGTTGTGTACCTTTTCGTTTTTATAGATGAAAAATCAATGGAAGTTGAAAGATGAAGGATCAATGGAAGTTGAAAGATGAGAAGTTGATAGGGAGATTTTCTTCTTCTTTTTGGAAAGATGGAGGAGAGGAGAGTGGAGATGAGTTTAAGGGTAAATGAGAGTTTTCACACAAAGATGACATCATCATAAGGTCAAAAAAGGTTAATATGAGAATGGAGGTCAAAAAACATTAATTTCAGATTTTGGAGGTCATTTTACCCAAATTTCAGCAAAAATGGAAGAAAAAAACATAAAACAAAAGCAAACAAAGAGGACTATAGCCCGTCACTAAAAGAAGAGATCCATTGGGGAAGAATTCCTTGCCAAGTAGATGAAATTGTGAATGCCCACCTAATTGACAAGCCTAAAAACCTCAGAAATTGGGAGTGAAACCTCGGTAAGATCAGAAATTTCTCTTTTCAACAAGTGAAGCACCTACAAACTGTCGGATTCAATTTAAATTGGTTTTGTAAATAAACTATTACAGGCTCTTCAACCCTTCACAATGGTCACGAAGAACCCACCCAAGACCAGCAAAAACATTTGAAGGCTTGGAAGCAACCTATATTTAGTTTAAGGCAACCTTCTGGTGGTGGAATCTCAAACTGATTGTTTGGAAGGAGATTAGGGAAAGAATAAGCAGTGTTTGTTAAAGGAGGGGAGTTCATAATTTTCTTTTCTCAATTGGTAATTTTCTCCATAGGGGATAATAAATCAAGCACAAGTACACTATGGATTTGGTTTAGTTTTGTTAAACCTTTTTTTTAAAGAAAATGAATACTTAATTACTTTTTGTTTTTTTGTTATTATCAATTATATACAGTTTAACATTGTTAAATTAACGATGATTCTCTTTTAAAAATTTCAAAGTTTGAAGAAGTATTAATGGCTGTTGGAGGATAATCAAAAAATAAAGAAATTCGTTTTTTTTCTGAAATAAAGAAGTATTATGAAGCTTGTAGTTTTTTTTGTTATAGTTTTAATTTTTTAGATTTAATTTTTCCATAGTTTTACAAAATTTAAGGACTTTATAACTTTTCCTTAAATCTTGCACATATTAAGAAAAAATAAATCGGGGGTATGTTTCGTCTTTTCCAACAGAATTTAAATTTTCCAGTGGTGATTTTGGGTAGTTTTGATATATATATATATATATTGTCTATTACTGAAAATAACACTTATTTCACACAAATATCGTCTCCCTCCCAAAATAGTTCATTTATTTTCCATGTTAATAGGGAAGATATCTCATTGATATAATTTATCATTTTTTTTAAATTATAAAAGTATTTATATAATCAACTAAAACCATATGAGTTTTATTTATCGTTTACCTTTTAAATTATTATTATTATTATTATTTTAAATTTAGATTTAAAGGCAAAACAAATGAACCTTTGTACTGGTGACATAAGACAACCTCAAGTGGCTAGGGATGGCAAAATTCTCCGCGGGTTAGGGGACTCGCGGAGCCCCGACCCTATAGGGGCGAAAAATCCCCTTTTTATAGGGTTAGGGTTAGGGTGAGAAATTTCCCCCCGATTTGTTATAGGGTAAAGGATCCCCAAACCCGAACCCGATTTTTAAACAATATCTTATATATTTTGTTTACTTTTATCTTTATTTATTGAAAAATATATGTAAAATATGATTATATTAACTAATACAATATAAAATGGTTAGTATTATGTTTTCTTTTTTACTTTAAAATATATATTTTAAATGTATATTTCATTTTCAAATAAGAATTAAAATGTAAAAGCAGAAATTTTCCTCAGAGTAACCTGATCCCTAATCGGAATCCTGAACCTGCCCGATTTTTGATTAGGGGATAGGGTAGGGTATGAGAATTAAAAATCCCCGCGGGTTAGGGGATGGGAAGTGCATCCCCGACCCCGCCCCGCTCCCATCCCTACAAGTGGCAATTACGAATCAAATATTAAACTTGTTAAAAAAGAAAGACTTTTCCTTTAAAAAGAGTCAGCCCAAAAAAAAAAAAGTGAGAGCAAGGAATAATATTTATAAATAAAAAGTTCAAAAAGATTGGGGGTGAAAGAGTGTCGACACTATCAGGCTCATCGTTGAGCAAAAAGTCATTAACTGCAGTTTTTTCTTCTGTTGTCTCTCCCCTTTCTTTAATTATGTCGACACTCTTACTCTTCGCCTTAGTCGTCTTCTTTAATCTAACCATTTTCACCATTTTCTTCCTTCATTCTATAAAACTCCCATTTCTGTTCCCTTTTCCCTATCTCCTTCCTTTCTCATTCTCATGTTAATTTCCCAGGTTCAATTTTCTTCAAAGTTTGCTTTTTTATCATCATTCTTTGAATGAAAGCTGATGAATTTTCTTGTCTTTGTTTCGTTTTTTTCAGGATTTTTGGCAGAACCTCTGCCTTGATGCGTTACAAGAAAAAACCCAAATTCCTTTCTGGTAAAATTCATTACCCTAGTAGCATAAATTTCATAACCCTAATTGTTGAATTGAATGAATGAATAATTCTCATTGATGACAGATTCGTTTTTCCTAACTATGGCGAATTCTTCAACTTGTGGAAACTCTGAATTAATCCTCTGCCGTAACGAATCGTCCGCTCTCACTCTTAAACTAATCGCCATCGCTTCGATTCTCGTATCGGGAATTTGCGGAATTGCGATTCCATTGTTGGGGAGGAGCCGGAGTTTTTTGAAAACCGATGGAAATCTTTTCGTTGCCGCTAAAGCCTTCGCCGCCGGCGTAATTCTCGCCACCGCGTTCGTTCATATGCTTCCTGATGGATCTAATGCTTTGTCTGATCCTTGCTTGCCGGAATTCCCATGGTCCAAATTCCCGTTTTCTGGATTCTTCGCTATGATGGCTTCTCTCGTTACTCTTCTCGTTGATTTCGTCGGGACTCAATATTATGAAAGGAAACAGAGTCGGGTTCTGGAATCGGGACGGGTCGGTTTGGTGGATTCCGGGTTGGAAACGAGGATTCTTCAGGATGGGAACGGGAAGGTGTTTGGGGAAGAAGACGGCGGCGGGATGCATATTGTTGGGATTCACGCGCACGCGGCGCATCATAGTCATAGTCACGCGCTGGGGAAGGAAGCGTGTGATGGACGCGTCGTAGAACATGTTCTTGATCATGGGCACGGTCATGATCATGGCCATGGCCATGGGCATTCGCATGGATTCCGCGATGGTGAAGATGAAAGTGGTGCACGACATGTCGTTGTTTCGCAGGTAGTTTATCCTTTTCGTTTTGTTTGGTTTGTGTTTCAATTTTTTTTAACTTCAATGTATCTACATTCGGTAAACTAACTGACTTGACTTTTGTTCTTTTTAGTTTGGGAGAATCGGTGAGATTTTTTGTTTTTACATGTACGAAACTCAAAGTCAAGAAAATTTAATGCAAATGTACTTTTCAAACGCGTAATATTTATGAGCGGGTGACGTATGTGTTTATTGCTCACTTCTATATTTGATTTAGTAAAAACTACAACAGTACGAAGGTTATGAGAAACTCTTACTCATCTTTAGAAAATATTTGTTAGGGTCTGTTTAAGATAGTTTTAATAAAATGTTTTTTTTAATCGTAACCAATTTCAAAAGTTATCCCAAACAGCTACTTACTCATTTGGTAGAAAAACGTTAAAGTGTTTTCACTAAACGTTTAAAGGAAAGTGTTTTTTCTGAATATTTTAACTTGCGTTTGCATTATCTTGCACTTATTAAGTCTCAAAATGTCGATAAACCACGATTTTCATTCAATAAAGTAAAATTGTTGCAGATTTTGGAGCTTGGAATAGTGTCACATTCGGTGATCATTGGACTATCATTGGGAGTGTCGCACAGTCCATGTACCATTAGACCCTTAATTGCAGCCTTGTCATTCCATCAGTTCTTTGAAGGATTTGCACTAGGAGGCTGCATCTCTCAAGCTCAATTTAACAACTACTCCACCTCCCTCATGGCCGCCTTTTTCGCCATAACGACGCCGGCAGGGATTGGAATCGGCGCGGCTGTGTCCTCTGTCTATAACCCGAATAGCTCAGGAGCATTGGTTGCTGAAGGCATAATGGATTCTCTGTCTGCTGGGATTTTGGTGTATATGGCTTTGGTCGATCTAATTGCGGCCGATTTTCTGAGTAAGAGAATGAGCTGCAATTTTAGACTTCAAGTTGTTTCATATTGCACACTCTTTCTTGGTGCTGGATTGATGTCTTCCCTTGCAATCTGGGCTTGAATTATAGACACATACTTTTGTTGTCCCACTTTTTTTTTTTGGGGGAAATTTTTTCAATGGGTTATTTTAGTTGGTTTGTGGAGGGACAAGGAAAAGGAAGCAAGAAGTAGGAAATGTTAATAATTAGTACTGGTCTTGGAAGGGTGGAACACCCATTAGATTCTGTATACTTTCAAATCTTCTCTTTAATTTTTCTTCTCAAAAAAAGGTTTTCAATAAAACACTTATTTGATTACTTCTATACCACTTGCTTGAGTTCTTTAAGTGACTGAGTCAAGTATTTTCTCTGGAAAAATAGTAGGATGGGCTTTAGTTGGATTGTGCACTTCCGTTAGATGTAAGTTTGGTTTACGAGTTTGAGAGGTGTGGGTTAATTTGAATTTGGATTGTGAAGTCTGAGTTTGTTTAATGTATAGATTGTACAAAGATAAATGAAAAGGTTATAAGATGGATCGTTGAGACTACTTAGATCTCTAATTCAAACTCATAAAATAAACCTCCGACTCATAATTATTCAAGGTGTGGGTTAATTTGGTGTAATTTGTGTAAACAGTGAGAAACGATCACAGTTTGAGCTTTTATTTTTACAAATATTGTTAAAAAAATTGTTTTTTTTTAAGTATTTAAGGTGAAAGAAAAACCGAAACCGGAAAAATAAGACTGGATCGTTGAGAATACTTAGATCTCTAATTCAAAAAACCGACTCGTAAAATAAACCTCCGACTCAAAAATAACTTCACTATGTCCCTAAGGTTTATTTGATTAATGTTTTATTTTATATATTTACTTATCACGTTATTTTAATTTATATTTTATATATTTATTAATCAATTTTTTACTAAGTATTGTTTATGTTATTTTTTTGTTTCATCCTTCAATTTGGAGATTTTTTTTTAAACTAAACGAAAATATTTAATTTTAATTTATTTAAAAAACCGAAAAAACCGAAAACCGAATCGATTAAAAATTGCTTGCTCTCTTTTTTAATGTATTTACTCTGGTGAACCTGGGATTAAATATAATATAGAAATAACGACATCAGAAATTTCAAGTACTAACAAATGGTCAAACAAACGAACAAAAACTGGCCACACCATATTCCTTTTTTGGATAAAGGACCCTTTTTTTCAGCTTCACATCTCTCGGGAAGAGGGGAACAAGTCAGCACCAACCTCAAAGTGATGCATGAGTTGGGCCTATGAATTGGATCCGCTAAACCCAACAATTGGATATTGTGAAGCTATTGCGCAGAGAGGAAGATGATTTCTCTCAAATTTCTTGGGTTAATAACATGCAAGTAGGGGATGCCCCCCCTATTTTTTAGAAAAATGATTTTTTTTTTTTAAAAAAATTCTGTTTTGCTGTTTGTCTTGGTTGTTTGTTTGATATCATGTTAGGACAACGAACTCTCTATAATATAATATTATCTATAAATCAATATGATTTTTTTTTCTATTACAAAAATGAACTCATATTAAGTATCAATTTGAGATAATATTTTTAAGTGTTTTTTAAAAAATAAGGTGTTTTTGATAACCATACACTTTTCAAAAACTATCTCAAATAGACTCTTTATAGTAATAGAAATGTTAACTTCTCATTTAAACCAATAAAAATCTCTAATTTTAGCTTATGTGAGATTTTGTTTATAATGAACAAAATGTATTAAAAAAAACTTGTAATGGTTTACAAATGGCATGGAAATTTTTTGTTCAACTTTAATTAGTGGGGAAAAAGCTCGAATAGATTTCGTTGGGGGCAACGGAAGAAGGAAGCTGTGTTTGACACGCCAGCTTTCGTTAATAGGATGTTTACCATATTCTTAGTTATGAGACCATTTAGACTTATTTCTTAAAACTCGAGAATTATATAATCAATTTCAATAACAAAAATCAAACAAAACATACACAAAAGAAAAAAAATTCAAAAATTAAAAATATAATTTTCTCAAAACAATATTATATGGAGGGAGACCCCAAACCTCTACGACCCATGGAAAGGAGTACTAATGCCTACTATACAACAATCACATTTAATGAAATAAGCCATTTTAAAATGAAAAAAAAATTAAAGGTGGCAGGAAAGTCCTTTTTGTTTTTCAGTGCAAAAGGATTTCCACGTGAGATTGTGCGCAAGTTGAGGCTAAATTGTAAAGCTATTTTATTTAGCTTATGATTGGTCCTTAATATAATATTTTTTCCAACTAAGCTTTAGTATAAAAGAAATATATAAAACTATGAGCTGCCTAACATGTTCTGAATCTCACGTGTCAAAGATTCTTCAAAATAAATTTAATGGAATTAAAAAAAAATATGTGGGGAATCCATTGAAATCTTTAACGTTTATAGAAATAACATTCATTTTCCATGATCGAGGTTAAATAATATCTTGGTTGAAATCTTTAATGTTTCTCAAATTTGTATATATTAATTATCATTGATATTTTTCTAATATTATTAATAATTTTATATAGAATCAAATAAATATATCATTTTTCACCCATTAATATTAAAAATCAAATGTATTCAACTTCTACACCAATTTAAATATATTTATATATATCCAAGTTTCGAATCGGGAGTTCGTCCATTTATTTTCCATCTCCAAGATGTATAACCATTTAAAAATTCATCTTTGCAAGAAAATTTGTTCAATACCTAGCTCTAAATTGAATACATATAGAGATTTTTTTTTAGTAGAAGATATCCTAAAACCTGGTTTTATATAGTATGGTTTCGTGAAATTTAGATTTATAAAATTTATAGTTTTAGTTTGAATTTTGTATTATTAAACTCTTTTAAAAGTGTTGAGAATCTTATGTCGAAAAGATGAAGAAAATCCATAATCTTTATAAGATACATAGCTTATTCCTCTCATTATCAAGTACTTTTATTAGGAAAGAAACTAGAGAGAACTAAATAAAGTGAGTCAATATTATTACAATAATGAGCTGGAAGCTCTTTATACAAAGGTAAGTGATAAATAATATAAGAAGATATAAAACTAACTTTTTAACTAACTCCAATGAGATCCGAACCAAGAATGGTAAACCAAAAAGAGACACTAATTTGAGGGGACATGTTGAGAATCTCACATTAGAAATATGAAATGAACCCACAATCTTTATAAGATATGTTACTCCTCCTCATTATCAATTAGTTTTGAGATGGAACTCATGATATCAAGAAAGAAGAGTTAATAAAGTCACATCTTTTACCATTTATAACCCGTGAATTCAAGAAAACCAAATCCAAATCAATTAAACTCATATGACAAATTGAAAGTTCGACTTATGAATCTTAACCTAATTCACCTTACCCCTCCCACCAATCATTTATTTAATGTATCTAATAAATACAGTTTGGACTTGTAAAATTTAGGGTAAAATGTAAAATATAACCAAACACTTTCAAGTTGTTACAAAACATACCCCTATATTAAATTAATGACAAAATATACCCTCTACTCTTTACATTTTCTAGTTTTATATATCCTTCTCTTAACCAAGGGTTAAAACTAACTTCATGTTGTGTTTTTAATCTTATTTTTTTAACATCTTTTTCCTCCATGGCCGCACCGGGGATTGATGATATTATTGAGCTTGAGAAAGTTTTTCAATAAAAGAGTTTCACCTTATTTTCAAGCTATTGATTCACCAAACAAATCAAAAATCCATTATACATGAATTTCGAACGTTGGCTATCCATAAACAAAAATATTTACAAAACTCACCCAACCAACAAATTGTGAATGGGTCTTGAAATTGTTCTGTTTATGTTTTTGGTGAGTGTATGAAAGATCTTTCTCCATAAAATTGTGATATATAAATATTGAATTAGTTCAAAAAATCGAATGGTCCCCTCTAAAATTTAATTTCTCACATATAAATTTTTTTCTTTGTTTTCAAAGATTCATTGAAAAAATTGTAATAATCATATCTAATAGAACACCCATCATAAAATAACCTATCTCTACGAGTAGTAACAATGAAGAATATGAAATTTAATTTGGTCAAAGTAAAGATTAAATGAAAGCCAAGATATTCAAAGGAAAGATAACGAATTCTTTGTTTAAAAAAATTGATTTAACCAACAACTTGATAATGTGGTTCCTGAAAGATAACGAATTCTTTGTTTAAAAAATTTTATTTAACCAACAACTTGATACTGAGGTGGAACCATTCCATTGACTAGTTTTCTCAAGCCTGGTGTAGTGGCCAAAGAGAAATAAAATGATATTATTTTTTCTTTAAAAATAAAACACAACCTAGGGGTTAAGTTTAAACCCTTAGTTATTAGAGGTGTATTTAAAATATATACATATAAAATGTAGGGGTATATTTTACTATTAATTTAATGTCGGGATATGTTTTATCACAATTTAAAAATATAAGGATATATAATATCATCACATTAATTATTTAACCTAATCAAGTTAGGTTAGGCATTTGAACTCGGCAATATTATTGCCATTGTAGTTCTCTTTGGTAGGTGATATCCACACGAGTACGGCCCAATCACAGGCCAGAGGGGTCTGACAACCGTCACCAACTAAAAACTATAGAAGAAAAAATAAATTAAAATGTATATGTTTTGGACTAATTTTATTTGCTTAGACCATCTCACATAAAGCACTAGCAGAGAGGTCCTTGTATATATGATTAAATTGCATAACTTAAGAGTTCAAATGCAAATTAATTGTGATTTAATGTGACATTAAAAATTATTTTACAATTGAATTAATTTTTATAAGACAATGTGAAGTAAAAATATCCACACCCTTAATTTTTACACTAATTAGTTTTTTTTTTTTCTTCAGTTGAACGAGACAAAAAAAAAATTTCAACATTATTTGATTTTCATACAAATAAAACGCTAACAAATTATGTCAAACTCTTCGTATTTAATTAAATGACTTAAAATAAATTATTTTAAGGGACATTCTAATAGATGACACTTTTATGGGTAATTATAAAAATAATAAATATTTTAAAATATTTTTTAAATGACATTTTTAAGATTGAGATTCTACCAATCTCATTCTGAAATTGGTGGATCAACTAACTATATTTTTTTTATTCAAAGTATATAATTGGGATTAAAGAAAAATGAAAATTTTCATAATGTTCAAAAATGATACTTTTCTAACATTCAATAATTTAATCAATTCATCAATATAGTAAAACTAACAAAACTAGAAAATACTAAGTTTTATTCAAAATATCATAATAATCACCATAAATAATAATAATAAACTTCGTAAAAAAAATTCAATGAAAACGAATTCATTATTTAATTAAAGTAAGAAAATATTATTTTTAAAAACAAATCACTTATTTATTATATTTATAATTAAGGTAGAAAAGATGTCATTAGGTATAATTTCTCAAGAAATTAATAGTAGATAATTTCTTGAGAGGGGTAGGGTAGGGTAGGGTAGGGTAGGGTAGGGTGGGGTGGGTAGTCTAGGGTTGTAAAACATGAGTTTAGATAGTCTATATTTAGATGTGTGGGGTAGGAGTTATATAACCTATTGTTAGGAGGTTTTAGTTTAAGTTTTTGTTGTTTAATTATTTTATGAGGGGTTAGCAAACTCACCAATGCTACTGTTCAAAATCCATAGATTAATAGATTAAATTCGGGGTTTCAAAATCTATATAACAAACATGTGGTAGGCTATTGAACCTCACTCCAACCAAACCCAACCCTAACTCTAACCTGTCTTTCAAACGCCCCCTTAAGATTGCTAGGATGAGACTCATTGAAGATAAGAGAGTGAAAATAGTGGCCACAACCTAAACATTTTGAGATGCAAATAAGGAATGGGTGACCGCTTTCTATCACACTTTCCCATTGCTTGGAGAAGGGAAAAAACAAGTCCCACTCTCTCTATTCTCCAATCCCAGCCATTGATTCCGCTCACCATCCAATGTTATTATCTTCCTCACTGAAAAAATAAAATATTTTTGTTTGTTTATTTGTTTCAACAAATTTTGTAATTAAATATTACTTTCGGGTGTTCATAATTGGGTGTTCGGGTTGAGGTATTTTTCAAACTCAACCCCATTATTCATGTTATAAATGAGTACAATCCAGATGATTCTTATCAAGTATTGAACTCAATCTAACCATATCTTATAAATTTAAGTTTGGTGGTTATTTAGATTATTTACATTAAAATTTTGTAATATAAAAAGTGAAATAATAATAATTTTAGAATCTAGTTACCTACTTTTATATATTAAATTAAAAATAATAGCTTGATATTACACTTTATTAAATTAAAAATGATATTTCAATTAATTATCTGCTAAAAATTATAATAAAGATTAAGAAAATTTCAAATGGACATTAGCATATATGGAATTAACAAAGACATACGAGAGTATTCAGATGATAAATAAATGTTTAATTTTTTTAATTGAAAAATTAGGATTTGTTCGGTTCAACCCAAACTAATTTAGGATAACCCCAAACCAACCCAACCCATGTAATTTCAAATTATTTGAACCCAACCCAACCCAAATAAATTTATATATCAAACCATATGAATTGGGTTGGGTTGATGGGTTTTTTGAGTCATCAAATTTTTGAACACTACTTCTTATGCTTATAAATAAGCCTGCCTGGTCCAGCCCTTAAAAATAAGTCAGACTGAGCCCGGACCGAACTTGTCGAGCCTCATCACTGAGCGGGCCGGCCTAGGCCTAGCTTTATTTAATATTTTTGTATTAAGTTGGATTATTTTCAATTTATTAAAATTTCACGCTAAACTTTAAAAGTTATGAGATAAAAATGGTTGAAAATTTGACGAAGTAAAGTAACGATTTCATTAATATATAAGGTTTAAATATTATAGAATTCAAATATAATATTAATATTCTATATTATACTACTATAATTTTAAAATACTATTAATACTAATTTTTTAAATTTTTTATGAGCGGACCTCGGGCAGGGCCTGATGGGAGCCGTATGGATAAACCTCGTAGGTCAAACTTGGGCTCAAATACGTGATCCATATTCATCCTGAATATTTATAGGTCGGGTCTGACCTAACCCGTCAAACGTTGACTTACATGCCGAGCCGGATTTAAGTTGGGCTCGGACCCGTCGCAAGGCTAGGGTTGCGCTCGAGTCGGCTCACTGACCTTGAGTCGGTTGATGAGGCTTACTTATAAATTACATAGTATAAATTCTTTTTTAAAGATATTAAGCATAATTACTATGGGTAAAATCTTCATTCAATCTACCTTCCTTATAAAGTTCTTTATTAAATCTACTTTCCTTATAAAACTCCTTATAAAGGGTAACAAATATCTTTATTAAATCTATTTTTTTTACTTTTTAATAAAACTAACAATAAATTATTGAATGTGACCGTCACAATATGACTTCCCCACTTATTACCATTAGATTTATATAAATAATATTTTCTTTCTTATTAAATTACAAATCTAATAGTTATGAGAGAAAAACGACATCACGATAATCTCATTTAATAATTCCTTCAAATTAAATGGGAAACCCAACAAAAATCAAGTGACAAAATCAAAATTCTTCCAAAGCATTCAATCAATTTTGAGAATATATGAGTGATGTGTGATGAGTATGAGTATGTGTATAATCTTGAAAACTCAGATAAGGATGGGAATGGGATGGTTCCCATTTCTCAGCAAGAATTTTAACATATTATATAAATAATCAGATATCAAAATTGAAGAGCAAAGAAAGCTTCCAAAACAAACCAAAACCTTAGCCTAAAATTCTATCACCTCTCTTTTTGTTAGCACAAATGTGAGGTGGGATTTGAAGATAAGCTCATTGTGAAAGAGAATTGGCCACCAAAACATTTCTCACTATGAAATTTTCTTACCCTTTTATTTTATTTTATTAAAAAAAAGGAAAGAAATTAGATCCATTAAAAGAGGATCTTATTGGGGTTCATTTTCTTCCATTCATTCCTCAGCTGGATCCTGTGTCTGTAAGTTTGATTGCTTTGCTTCCCTCCAAAAAAAAAAAAAAAAAAAAATAATAATAATAATAAATAAATAAAGTGTCTTTTCTAGCCTAGGTGCGCCGTCACCCACCACTAACCACCACCAGATCTTCTGCTGTTATTTTTCTTCACGGTTAAATTTATGGTCCTTTTTTTTCATCTATTAAAAACGGCACTTTTTTATTCTTAAGTCGTGAATTTTACTCTGAGTCTACTACCGAATAAGCTTTTATTATTTTATTTGAAAACTGACTACATCATAAAATGTTTTTATTATTTTTTAAAAACATTTAGGAACTCTAAATTAAGGTTCTCTTTAAAAGTGTGCTATTTAAAATGTTTTCTTTAAAAGTGTGCTATTTAAAATATTTTCTTTAAAATTCATCTCAAACTTGTTCTAAATGTTTTTTAAATTGAATATATTTTAGATGACTTATAAGAATAACATTTTTTAAGTAAAACACTTTTAAACAAAATATTTGTTTAAGTGTTTTTTTTTCAAAAGCTTTTTAAATGGTTTTCAAATTAAAAAAATCAACCACATGACTAAACATCATCTTTTAGTGAGTTACAAATTACATTTCGTTTTCAAAAATCATACCAACACGACTCTTTGCCGATAATTCAAATGATTAAATATTAATATTTTTAAATTTAGATTATAAATTCAATTTGACTCTCTCTTCCTCCCTTTATAAATGTAATAATATTTTTTTAAGAAATTTCAATAGATAGCACGTTTAAAAAGTATTTAAAAATATTTCAGACTTTTCTGACTAATTGATGAACGTTTATCACTTTAGATGATTAACGTTGATCATTGTTAATCATTAATTTACGCGGAAAAAATCTATTATATTCATAAATATTTTTAAGTTATACTATTTTATAAATTGTCTTATTATTTAATGAAAATTCACCTGGTTAGTAGTGATTATCGTTGATTACTATATGAATCGATGATTAATATTATTATTTTTTAGATTACATCAAAGTGAGGGAGGGGAGACTTGAACCTTCGATCTCAAACGAAGAGATGGAGTAAGTGTCTAAACAGTTGATTTATACTCATATTAACATGATTAATTTATTATAAAAATACGTAATTCAATACTAATTAAATTACTAGCGTTTCAATCATTTAAAAAAAATAAAAATAAAAACTTTCTTACCAGATTCAATGTTTACCTCCGAAAAAAAAAGATGCAATTTTTAGCAATACATTGTACATTCATACAAGTGTATATTATATTATATATTATATAATATGTAATTTTGTTTTATGGAAACGAGTGAAGTTCGCTATATTATCCACCTCTCCTCGTCTCTCTTTCTCCACCACCTAGCTCTCTCTTCCATGGAAATGACATAACCCAAAAAGCTTTGCCTTTTCCATATCTTTTCAAGTTTTCCCAACAACCCCATTTCTTGATTCTCTCTCCTTTCCAAACCCAGCTTCCATTCAAGTCATGGAACGAGCTCGGCGTCTAGCTAACCGTTCTACCCTTAAACGTCTTGTTTCATCTTCCAATCAGTACCGACATGAAGTTATTAATCGACCATTGATTAATTCTTCCTTTTCGTGTTCTCCGAGGTATGTTTCTTCTCTGTCTCCTTACTTTTTCATGCCAAGGGGTTCAAGATCAGATTCATTGCTTGGTAGAAATGTTTCATGTAATGTTGGTTATGGAATTGGATCACAAACCCGTTCGATATCTGTTGAGGCTTTGAAACCAAGTGATACTTTTGCGAGACGTCATAACTCAGTAACCCCTGAAGAACAATCTAAAATGGCTGAATTATGTGGATTTGATAGTCTTGATTCTCTTATTGATGCTACTGTTCCTAAATCTATTAGACTTCAATCCATGAAATTCTCTAAGTTTGATCAGGGGTTGACAGAGAATCAAATGATTGAGCATATGCAAGATTTGGCTTCTAAGAATAAAATTTTTAAATCGTTTATCGGTATGGGGTACTATAATACTTTTGTCCCACCTGTTATTTTGAGGAATATAATGGAGAATCCTGGTTGGTATACTCAATATACTCCATATCAGGCCGAAATTTCGCAGGGTCGTCTCGAATCGTTGCTTAATTATCAAACTTTAATCACGGATCTCACTGGGTTACCGATGTCTAATGCCTCATTGCTTGATGAAGGGACTGCGGCTGCTGAGGCTATGGCAATGTGTAATAATATCCAAAAGGGAAAGAAGAAAACTTTTATTATTGCTAGTAATTGCCATCCTCAAACAATCGATATTTGTGTTACAAGAGCTGCTGGATTCGATCTTAAAGTAGTTACTGCAGATCTTAAGGATATTGATTATAAATCTGGGGATGTTTGTGGTGTGCTTGTTCAGTATCCAGGTACTGAGGGTGAGGTTTTGGACTATGGTGAGTTCATTAAGAATGCTCATGCTCATGGGGTTAAGGTTGTTATGGCTTCTGATCTTCTCGCCTTGACTCTGTTGAAGCCGCCAGGTGAGTTCGGGGCAGATATAGTTGTTGGTTCTGCTCAAAGGTTTGGTGTTCCAATGGGTTATGGAGGTCCTCATGCTGCTTTTTTGGCTACTTCTCAAGAATACAAGAGGATGATGCCCGGAAGAATCATAGGTGTTAGTGTTGATTCTTCAGGAAAACCTGCTTTGCGTATGGCAATGCAAACGAGGGAGCAGCATATCAGGAGGGACAAGGCTACCAGCAATATTTGTACTGCTCAGGTATTAGATTATAATTTTTGTGAGTAAGTTTGAATGTTTTGAAACGTTTGTTCAATGATTTCCAGAAAAATACGATTCGGTCAGGAAAAATTTCCTGGAGATTTTTAAGAATTTTAAACTTTGCACTGATACTGAGAGAATATAGTAACAAGAGTATAATATTTTATTATTATGTTAGATGAGTTCGCCTTGCTTCAAGAGTATCTTCTTTTATCTAGGCATTACTGGCAAACATGGCCGCTATGTATGCTGTTTATCATGGACCCAAAGGCCTTAAAGCCATTGCAGAAAGAGTTCATGGTCTTGCTGGCGCATTTGCTCTTGGACTGAAGAAATTGGGGACTGCAGAAGTTCAAGGTCTTCCCTTCTTTGACACTGTAAAGGTTAAGTGTTCTGATGCACATGCCATTGCAGATGCTGCTTACAAGAGTGGAATTAATCTGAGAATAGTAGACAAAAACACAGTATGCACAACTCTATCTGTTCCCTTGGTTATTTAGCTTGAATATTTAATGTGTGATTGATTGATTACATAATTGTCTTTCAGATCACTCTTGCTTTTGATGAAACAACGACCTTAGGGGATGTTGATAAACTTTTTAAAGTCTTTTCGGGTGGAAAGCCAGTGAGTATTTGTGTCTAATATGTGAAATGCTCCTTTTCTACTGATTTTTTTTCCACGTTTGATGATATCTTGTTCTTTTATAGGTTCCATTCACTGCTGAATCTCTTGCATCTGAGGTTGAGACGGCAATTCCTTCAGCGCTAGTAAGGGAGAGCCCATACCTAACTCACCCAATCTTTAACACGTATACATCCTTCGTGATCCTTGTAACTTAAAACTTTGTACCTTGTACTGTTGGATGTATCTGTGACTTGTATGTTCTTCTATGCATCAGGTACCATACAGAGCATGAATTGCTGAGGTACATTCATAGGTTACAAGCGAAGGATCTTTCTCTTTGCCACAGTATGATTCCATTGGGTTCTTGCACAATGAAACTGAATGCAACAACTGAAATGATGCCTGTAACATACCCTAGTTTCGCTGACATTCACCCTTTTGCTCCTGTTGAGCAGACTCAGGGTTATCAGGTAGTTACATATTATGGTATGAAAAACAATTGATTATATATTCTTGCTTTGGCTAGTATAAACAGATTACTTTCTTCTGTTAATGAAAAAGCTAATTGATGTATTCTTGTTTCAACTCTCCAGGAGATGTTCCATGATTTGGGTGACCTATTATGTACCATCACTGGGTTTGACTCTTTCTCCTTGCAACCTAATGCCGGTGCAGCTGGAGAATATGCTGGGCTGATGGTTATCCGTGCATACCACCAGGTATTTTTAAGTGATATGGTGATGAATTATATCTTTTAATTTAAGCTTGCTACTTCTCAGTGCTTTTCCCCTCCCTCTTCTTAATGTAACACTTTTGAGTATATTTATTTTTACAGAAGAAATTGCTATGATTGGTATATTGCATTAGGAATGGACATTAAAGAAAGTTAGACAGATTGCAGCTCTTTTCATCAAACTTTCATGCAATTTTTATATTTTTTTCAATAAATTCTGCTTCTCATTAACTCAAATTTTGCAGGCAAGAGGAGACCATCACCGTGATGTGTGCATTATCCCTGTTTCTGCACACGGGACCAATCCGGCAAGTGCTGCTATGTGTGGAATGAAAATTGTAATCATTGGTACCGATTCCAAGGGGAATATCAACATTGAAGAACTAAAGAAGGCTGCTGAAGCAAACAAGGAAAACCTCTCAGCCCTTATGGTAAGATACTTAGCACATGTCTTAAGTTGGCTGAAGTCTTTACTTATTCAATAGATATGAAAATTTAGCTAAAACTTGATGCATGATCATAATTTGAGTTTGTTTCATATGCTAGGTCACATATCCTTCTACTCATGGAGTCTATGAAGAAGGCATTGATGAGATATGTAAGATCATTCATGACAATGGAGGACAAGTATACATGGATGGGGCAAACATGAATGCACAGGTCTGTCATCGACTCATCTCTCAATGTTTCCCTGGAACTTGAACATTTTGTTTTCCGAACGTCTTTTCGTATGTCAGAGCACATAATCTGGTGGAAGCCCATGATTATCAATAACCATCTAGATTTTCTTTTAAAAAAATTATTTATTAAAGGTTCACCTGGTGCCAGAGCCTAGGGGTTTAGAAGATGGCTCAGTCCCCTATTGCCATCTTATTCTTGATGTCATTAGTCTGAATATGGTAGAAATTCACTTCAGGGGAATCCACAAAAATTCATGCAGAGTTTTATGCTTCTCTCGTTTACAGATACGTCTGTTGAATGAATATTCTTTTTCCTTCATAAGAGAATTTTAATTTCAACAGAACATGATGCATTTATTCAAAATCATATGTTGCATTACCTTTTCAGTTCTCCAAAGTGTGTCAAGCCTCAGTCTTGGTCCTTTAGATGTTTCTTCATTTTGCCAGTGTGAATTCAACATCACGAGAGGTTGTCTTTTCAGGTGGGTCTAACAAGCCCAGGTTGGATTGGAGCTGATGTTTGTCATCTCAATCTCCACAAAACATTTTGTATCCCACATGGAGGAGGCGGTCCCGGTATGGGTCCCATTGGTGTGAAGAAACACTTGGCACCATATTTGCCTTCACATCCTGTGGTAAGATTCTCATCACTTTTACTGATTAATCTATAATTCACGAATGGAGATTTTATGCAAGTTCATGTCACATTGAGTTCAATTGATTTACATGGAAGTTTTAAATTCCTGGAAAACCTTTTCTGATTACAGTTACCTTTTTTCTGAATAATCATCATATGTTTGAAATTTATGGATGTTACATTATGAATACATCAATGTGACTATATCGTTGTCCTGTGAGATTAATTGAGGTGCGCGCAAGCTGGCCAGACACTCACGGATATTTATAAAAATATATCACAATTTTTAATTTGTTCTTCATCACTCTGAATTCTGAAGGTACCTACTGGAGGCATACCTGCTCCAGAGAAGGCACAACCTCTTGGTACCATATCTGCTGCACCATGGGGGTCTGCTCTAATCCTACCAATATCATACACTTACATAGCCATGATGGGATCGAAAGGATTAACAGATGCATCAAAGATAGCGATTCTGAATGCAAACTACATGGCCAAGCGATTGGAGGTTTCTAACTCTTGTTTATTATTTGACATCCCTTGAGAATGCAATAAGACTTTAAAAAAGAATATCGCCTCTTTCTATCCCAAACATAAAAAAAAGTTCCTCAACACAGTTTAGATTTCAGATTCTGCACTTTTCTCTTTTGTAATGTCCATTTAATCCTCGTTGTAGTTAAGTTTAGGTTGAAGTTAGCTCTCTTCACATCTCTGGACTTTCTTTTCTCATAAATTTATATATTCTCTCTGTTAAACTGCAGGACTACTACCCTGTTCTCTTCCGTGGTGTCAATGGAACAGTTGCCCATGAATTTATTATTGATTTGAGAGGCTTCAAGGTAACTCTTTACTTCGGAGACTTTGGCAAAAAGTTTATTTACAATGATTAGCTCATTTTGTGGTGCAACTGCTGCAGAATACTGCTGGAATAGAGCCCGAAGACGTTGCTAAACGTCTAATGGACTATGGCTTCCATGCACCGACCATGTCATGGCCAGTTCCAGGCACACTCATGGTTGAACCCACAGAAAGTGAAAGCAAGGTACCTTTGCTTTTCACATATCCTCTTGCCTAATACCTCTTTTTATTTCCCTTCACTTTTCACTCTCTGTCAAGTAAATGTATTTTGCAGGCTGAGTTGGATAGATTCTGTGACACCCTTATCTCAATCAGAGAAGAAATTGCCCAAATTGAGAAAGGAAAAGCTGATATCCACAACAATGTCCTAAAGGTGAAAGCCTTTCTTCTTCACCATTGTTTGATAACTTTACCGGTGATTCAAATCATCAGATCGATTAACCATGCCTAATTTTAATGCAGAGTGCTCCCCATCCACCATCACTGATAATGGCAGATACATGGACAAAGCCATATTCTAGGGAATATGCAGCTTTTCCAGCTTCCTGGCTCAAGGCTTTCAAGTTCTGGCCATCTACAGGTATGCAAGTTACTTAATTTCTTGCTACCAAATTTATGAAGAATGTTTACTTTCTTTCCCTTACTGACAATGGAATTCGTTGGGGTGGTTTTCAGGACGTGTCGACAATGTGTATGGCGACCGCAACCTGATTTGCACCCTACAGCCATCAACTCAGGTTGTTGAAGAAGCAGCAGCAGCCACTGCTTAGTTTCCTACTCACTGCTCCTCCTTCATGCAAGACTCATCAATGATATTCTATCATCTACTTCTCCCTCTCTATGTACATACATTACCAATATTTCATATGGTCACATTCACCTTTCTCATATGTTAAAAGATGTAAGTTGCTGCAATAACATTTGTTGCTGATTGCAACTTCTACATTGTGGTCATTTGTTGCCTTACTCTTCTTGCTTTTTTTCACCTATATCATGAATGATCATTTCAACTGGAAACTAGGGGTCTGTTTAGAAGGAAATAGTAAAAAAAAAAAATGATTGGAAAATAATTTTTAAAAAAAAATTAAGTTAGATATTTATACCTTTGGAATTTATGTTCTTGAGAAAACAATGTTTAAAACTATCATTCAAATATGATTTTTTGTTATAGATAACGTCCAAACAGGTCTCAGGATTTTTTTTACAATGTATTTTAATTACTAATTCTATTTCTTCCCTCTAGTTGTAAGTTACACAGTATGACATATTCCTTGCAAGCAGAATGGCATTCTTCAACATTTATGGGATCGAAACATTCAGCATATCCTCCTATATTACAAATTATAGGTTTGGCAGCAATAACACTGTTTTGAAGAAATAAGCCTGAAATCATCATAAATATTATAGAAATGGAATACAATTAAATGAATACATTATCAAATGATCCTGAGCAGAAGCAATGCTCAGTGTTGTTTTCCTCTTCTGTTATTTTTTTCAAGTGTCAAAGCAAAAGTATTTGGAGGCAGGGCAAATACTTTTGGCAATATGCTCCTCTTGCAGAACTTATTACTTTTGAGGGACTTATTCTCAATTTATAGTACTCTTCAGATGTTTATTTCAAGCTCCATACTTGGGGGCCTTCCAAAGCTTAAATGCAACTTCATGAAGAAACCTATCTGCAGGTATTACTAGGTTGCCACCTCGCTGCGAGAAAAAGAAAACGATAACTCATAATGTAACATAACTGGATATATGATAGATCACCTGATTAAAAAGCCAGGAAATTCTCATTTTCAAAGTACTCATTACATTTGAACAAGGGTTATTATAACTTGGAATTCAAAAAACGGTTAACCGTTGCTTTGTCCAGGAATGGAGAATACGTAAAGTGCAAAATCGAGCAAGATAAACATGTTTCAGGCAAGCAACTATGATTTGACTAAGAATCCAGAAGGCCAAATTCTTGGAAAGATAATAGAGTTTTTATAGACCAGACAATGCTAAACTATTAATGGAAGGCAAACAAACTCTACCTCCTTTAAACTCCCACCAATGCATGAAAGAACAATAAATAATGGAAGCAGAAGAGGAAACACACAGATATTTGCTTAGCATGTAGAATCAAATTTGATTATTTCAATTTTACCTCTTTAAACTCTTTAAAACAAAATGTTTCTGCTTTATCTTTGCGGGTTACACCATATTGCCACTGAGCAAATAACATGGGTGAATGATTCCTGTCCATAACAAATTGTCAGACAATTCAAGTGATATCAGCAAGTATAATTTAATTTAGCTCATAACTTTTCACACACCGGAGATCATTTCGCTGGCTCTCTCCTTTCATGGTGTAACTCTGACGAGGGAAGAGTGCTGACAAATTAGAGTTTCTCACATTGTTAGCAATCGAAACAGACAAGCTGTGTTCATCACGCTTCAAGACATCGCCATAACTCATCACAAGGGAGAAGTGCAAACGGCAACCAACTTCTGATCCTGGCTGAGCCTTTCGTAATATATCACCAACCAAAGCATCAATAAATTTCATTTTATCCAAAGTAATTTCATCCTTCTCATCACCAATCTTATCACCAGCTTCAATATGCACAAACAACAAATCAAATTCACTAGTATCTTGTGTCTTCCCATCTTGAAAACCAAGCTTCTTTAACAATTCAGAGGCCAGAAACTCAACTGTTGATGCCCCGAGATTATTATTTTTCGTCAACTCTTCCAATTGCAATAAAGACACACCAAGTTCAGAACTAAAATGTCGCAAACTCGAATTGTCCGTCACTAATGCAGCTCTCATCGACATAAACCTTAACATAGCAACAGAAACAGAACCAACTAATAATTTCAGAAACCAATTTCTATAATTTATTTCCCTTCATGATATTGACTGTGAAAACACCAGAGGGATACAATACCTTTCAGAGATGGACTTTCTCTGACTACTCACACCGGCATCATCTCCATTCTAAAAAACCAAATATTACTTATTTCATGGTAAAATCAAATCCAAAACACTAAAATAAACTAAATAAATAAATAATTAAAAACTTACCCCATTACATGAGTGAAACGCGTCAAAAAGAATAGCAAGCTCTCTAATAATCCGTTTTTCCTCGCTCTCTGAAATCTAAAATTTCAATAAAATCCCAATACATGGAAAACGAAAGAGAGCGCCAAAAGTAATACAGTGAGTTTAAATCTTAAAATAATTAATTGAATTTGATCAAAAAGGAAAGAACTTTATGACAGAGAAACATCTAATCACAAAGCTGCTATAATCGAATATAGAAATCATCATATGGGCATGAAAATTACCATCCCCAATTTCAAAAAAAAAAAAAAAAAAACATAAATTTTCTCAAATTAAAACACCTGAAGGAGGAGAGATTGGAAGACCCAAAAATCCACAGGAAGAAAGAGAGGCGAGAGAATGGAGATGGGTATGAGATGGATGGATAAAAGAAGCTAGCCCATCACCAAAAATAATCAAAGCTCGGCTGGGTTTATCCGCCATTGATGCAATTGGAGAAGCCCAGAGAGAGAGAGAGAGAGACAGAGTGTGGAGGCGATCACTGGAAATCAGACGAACAGAGAAGGGAATAATTTTATTTATATTATATTGTACACGTGGATACCAATTGGCAATTAGAGTGGCTCACGCTAACCTCAAGCCTCAAGATGCCTTTAGGGGTCGTTTGGTTGTCAGGTTTGGGTTGTTAAGCAGGGTGTTGTTAAGCAGAGAGTTGTTAAGCAGGGGGTTGTTAAACAGGGAGTTGTTAACACTGTGTTTGGTTTGGTAGTTTGTTAAGTGTAAAATATGTTGAACTCGTGAAAATGAATAGGTTTGTTAAGAGGGGTTAACAAACCCATCATATTGGGTTTCAAAACTGGGAAACAAACATTGGTTAGGGAAGTGTAACCCCCAACTCCCTATCCAAACCTGGCAACCAAACGGCCCCTTAAAGTCTAAAACGAGATGATGTCAAACAATGTCATTATTTGATTTTAAATTATACAAAATACCCTTATATTATAGGTATGATTCCAATTTTCCCTCTTTGAAAAATGCTAAAGGGTGATTTCCTCAATAAAAGATATTTTTTAAACAAATTTTAAAAAAAATTGAGGGAAAATTTGAATCATACCCATAATATAGGTATCATTTCATTATTAAAATACTCTTTGAAAAATACTAAAGGGTGATTTCCTCAATAAAAGATATTTTTTAAACAAATTTAAAAACTGAGGATATAATTGAAACTTTAAAAATATTAAGGGTAAAATAGAAACCAACACTATAAATTACGGGTATTTTGAATAATTAACCCTATTATTTAATATCCATGTTAGGGGTAAAAAAAAAAATCTACTGTTAAAGAAGCAAAGAAAGCTAAGATAATATTTTCTAGAACTCGGATTACCACGATAGTTATGTGTATGATTTCCAAAGTTCCAAAAGGTCGATCACCCACATTATAATCACGAAGGATGCGTAAATTTTTATGGGCTCTTTTCAATTATCAATTATGCGGAATGGAGCTGAGGACTTGCCTCTCACAACATGGAATATTGTTCTACTAGATATTTGATGAATGATCCTGATGATTGAACAATAGAGGCGAGGTTCTGAACTACAATAATAATAAAAAATCTATCATCAAACCAAATACAATGCTTTGCAAAATTCTGTATCTTCCAACAAAACTTTTCATCAGCAACTTCTACCATTACCGAAATCAAACACCGGAATTGCAAACAAATTCCGTATTGGTTCTGAAACTCACTTTTAATTTAAATCTTGATGGAGAAGTAATCTTGGTCAAAATGATGCAATCTAACATAACCATCTTCACCTCCACTTGAAAAACTACACGAAAAACGTGTTTGAATGAGTTAAGCATACTCTATTTAGCCGATCAATAGATTATTTTCACATACAAGCAGAAGCAGTGCACTATGCCATACCTTGCCCCATCAGGATTGAAAGCCAGAGCATTAATAGGTCCAAAATGCCCTTTCACGCCTCCAATCTCTTCTTGAAGGATCTAAAAAAAGACAAAAGAGGAGGATATCATACAATTGAATCGCTCCAATTCTCAAATCATAGAAAATGTGACTACCTACCTTGTCATAAAATTTAGCTTCAAACTTTCCTGCACGATGATCTGTTGTTGTCACTGCTGAAGCATCCTGACCACCACCAAGCACCACCTAAAAACCCAAAACACAAATATAGCGTTTAAAACACATATAGCAACATTATCAAAGCAAATGACAAGCAAGCAGAACAGATTCAGCAAAAAATGATAATTGATTGCAAGCATTGTTGCAACTTGCAAGCTACTTTGGTATTGGTATCAGTAGGGAAGAAATCCTAATTACATTGGGCATGAAAATGAAACCATACCTAACACCACACTTAAACAACCCCGTAGTCAAACAAAACAAATTATATCAGCCTAACAACGGATAGAAAAGGCAGGATGCCAAAATTTACATATAACAAAAACATACATGATCAAGAATTGGAGACATGGTAACTGCATTGACTGGGCGTTCTGTGACATACGTCTTGATAAGTGTCAATGTTCTGGTATCCCACAGCTGAAAAGTATTGAAGGAAAAAAATTAAATATCAAACCAAAACATAAAAGTATAACAAAGGATTTAAATCTATCAGCCAGATGCAGGAGAGGGGGGAAAGCACAACTGTGCAGTACCTTTGCAGACTTGTCCAGGGAACCAGTGACAAAATGGGAACCATCAGTAGACTTTGTAAGGGAAGTTATAGTTTTTTTATGACCGGTTTCCTTGTCTGTTTCTTTCAGAAGTTTTCCCGTCTGTAAGTTCAATTAAACATCAAAACTGACCATAAGCGAGATTAATCGAGAAATAAAAAAATGTTCATAAAACAAGAAACAACAAGCTAGATCACTAAATTCCGCTACCTCACATCTTAGTAATAAATAAGAGATAACAGTGCTCTAAAATATTTTGAACTGATGTTCACTAGAAAGCCTAAATAATTATTTCAGCTATTACCTCAGAATCCCAAATGCGAAGAATGGCATCTTCTCCTGCACTTATAATGGTCTTATTGAGAGGTCCCCAGACAGCTCTATTGATTCTTCCCTGAGGACCCTTAATAATCAGAGCAGATTCACCAGTCTCTGCAGCACATCAGAATATTTTAGCGCCAATGAAATAACCTTTTCTTAAATACAATTGAATAAAACAATCAACAATGTACACAAAATCTTTTTCAGTGAGACGTGGAAAGAGAATAAGAAACACTAAATCATTTCTAGGTGCAAATTGTATGCATTGGTAACCAAGTGTTAGATCAGCTTCCAAAAGCTTAACCTATCAGGTTAAGGAAAATTAAATCTTTCAGAGCATTCCCCACACGCGGTGGCTTGGAAATTAACAAAGGCACGGCAAATGAACTAATTATACAAAATGGGAGCAAATAACACAACAGTGGTTTGAACCCATAACCTCATGCTTTAATAATGTGATATCACCACTAAACCCAAAATCTTGAGGCAAATTTAATCTTCTATTTCCAACACCAAGCATCGATATTAAGAAGGTGTGAAGCAGTTATACGGCTAACCTACATGAATCATATCATTTGGATACTTCTAGTGTTGATAAATCAAAACAACTACATAGAATTTTCTTATTTTCCTGAAAGTAACAAAAAAAAAAGTTCTTGCGTGAAAAATAAGCATATGGCAAGAAGCCTCTATTAAAATTAGTGCATAAAAGATAAAAGAACAACGCCACAGATTGAATAGAAATTTAACCAAAATAAAAAATAGAAAACTTACGTTCAGAGGGGTCACTAGAAATACGTTTAACGTGAATAGCAGAAGCCAATTCCATAAATGGATCAGTAGTAATAACAGCAAGTTTATCTCCAACAGAGAAATCAACAGCCCTAGCTGGAGAATCAAAATTGAAAGAGAAAAGTTGCTGCCCAGTTTGAACATTCCACAGCTTAGCCGTTTGATCAGCACTTCCCGTAATCAGCCGCATCGAATCTCCTGAAAATCAAACAGATTGATTCCGAACAAAAAAAATTAGGGCAAGAAAAAAATTAAAAGAAGGAGGAAAGCTAAAAGATTAAAAAACAAAAAGCATATACATACTGGAAACATCGCAGCACCAAACAGCTTCAATTGTGACAAAAAAAATTTTTAAAAGCTTTTTTTTTTCGGCGGACCAAAGGGGGGGGTTTTGGGCCTTGGGGGGGGGGAAAAGGAGATCACCGTCTCTGTTGTATTTGAGAAAAGTTAAGGGCCTTTCATGGCCTTTCATCAAAATCGGCCTCATTTTTCAAGTTGAAAACTGGAAGAAGAGGCGGTGATTGAGATTGAACAGTCTGAGTCGATGATGGCGGAAGTATGAAGGAAGAGAGGAGGAAGAAATGAAGGCATGCGTGTTTTTCGTTTAATGGGAATGCGTTTTTACGTAATGGGCTCTTGCATAATTAGGCCCATTAAAATATCCAGTCCGTCAGGTTGTATCGACTCCTCAAAAAAAAAAAATAATAATTTTTTTTTTTTTTTTTTTTTTTTTTTTTTTTTTTTTTTTTTTTTTTTTTTTTTTTTTTTTTTTTTTTTAAAAAAAAAAATTTTTTTTTTTTTTTTTTTTTTTTTTTTTTTTTTTTTTTTTTTTTTTTTTTTTTTTTTTTTTTTTTTTTTTTTTTTTTTTTTTTTTTTTTTAAAAATTTACGTCTCTATCATTATTAAAAAAAAGATTAACAAATTGTACGTGTTCGTTTTCTTGTAATATGACAATCACGTGGTAAGGAGAGATTGCAATGCAGTGTTAATTAATGTGTAAATATTAAGTATTTTATGTGTAAATTTGATTACGGTATTTATTAAATTTTATCAAACTATAGAGACTTGTAAATTTATATTTTTTTTTTAAAAAAACTTTAGTCATGTGAGTATTATGATAAAGTTAATTATTGGATGTTAGTGGCAGGTTTAACATATAAAACAACGCTTAAAATATATTTTTAGTCTCTGATTTTTCCTCTATTTCTAATTATTAAAGGAAGTTAATAATGGATTATCAAACAGTTTATAAAAATAGTTGGAATCCACATATTTTAATAAATTAGTGTTTGCACGTAATATTCTTTATAATATTTAAAAGTTAGTATATTTTCTTATTTAAATTTTATATGTAATTAGTTTTAATTTTTAACTCATGAGCTTTCTAATTATTTAATTTCTTCATATTAATTAAACTAATAAAAAGTAAATTTTAATTGAAATAAGATATTTATTTAACAGAAGTAAGAGAACAAATAAACAATAATAATATACGCATTTTTAACATGTTGAATGATTAACATAAAAAAATTATAAAAATTTGGTAAATACTGTTTTTAATATTTTTAAATTTTGAACATATTTTTAATTTTTCTACTCCGATAAACATGATAATATAAATTAATATCAACAATATAATGTGTATTGCATATAATATTTTTAATTGAAATAAAATATTTATTTAATTGAAGTCAAAGAACAAACAAACAATAATAATATAGGTATTTTTAACATGTTGAATGATTAACATAAAAAATTTAAATAATTATAAAAATGTGGTAAATGGTGTTTTTAATATTTTTAAATTTTGAACATATTTTTAATTTTTCCACTTCAATAAACATGGTAATTTAAATTAATATCAATAATGTAATATGTATTGTATATAATATGTTTTTTGAATTATAATAATTTATTATACTAATTTTAATGAATTATTGATAAATTGATCATGAATTAAAATCAACATAATTAATACATAAGTGGTAATTAAATGGTAATGTCATATTTGTAAATTGAACGTTGAAAGGTAAAATAATGACATATTTTATAATTTTCAAAAATCGTGAAAGATAAAATAGTCTAAAAATGATTCTTAAATATTTCACCTTTTATATATTAAAGATAAGGATATATATTGAGATATACATAAAAATATGTGAAGAAGTAAGTATTTTTCTTTATACAATATAGAAGGAAGAATCAAACTACTTATTTAAGTGTCCAGGTTTATTACCATTAAAATCTTAGTTTTGGTTAAAATAAACTCTCTTACCATATAAAATCTATAGAATTGGATTAAATATAAAGTCCATGTCTGTCTATAAAAATTCTAGAGGGCCAAAAAAAGCCTCTAAATGGATGGAGCAACAGGCATCAAAAAAATTGAAGCTAAATGAAAATAATTCGAGAAGGGGGGGGGGGGGGGGGGGGGTTTTGGGGGGGGGGGGGGGGGGTTTTTTTTTTTTTTTTTGGGGGTGGGGGGGGGGGGGGGTTTTTTTTGGGGGGTGGTGTGGTGTTTGTCCCATCAATTGAATTGGAAACTAAGAAGTAGCACCCTCTTTTCTTTGTTGGTTAATTTTCATTTTTTTTTCAAATAGACCAATTTGGAACCGCTCAAAAATACACATTTCGGCACGATTTGAAGAAGAAGCAATCTCTCAAGATCATCCATACTCTTGTTTGAAGGTTGAATCCACAAGAATAACGATCTTCAAGTATGTATTCTTCCCTCGTAATGACCATTTTTTGGACTAGGGTTGCAAATAAAATTTAACCGATTCGAAATGGCCATTTTCAGATATTTGAAAGTGGCCATTTCTCTTCGTTTCATGGATTTGAAAGTGGTCATTCTTCTTTGTTTGATGTATTTGACAGGCGTTTTTCTCCAGTTCATGAATTTGAAAGTGGTTTTTTTCTTCGCTTTCATGATTTTGAAAGTGGCCATTTTTCTTCGACTTCATGTATTTTTTCAATAACGGCCATTTACTTTAAAATTCAGTTAAATGGCGCTTTCCAACGTCCATTTATATGGCCATGGTTTTGAAATTGTTTATGCATGACCATCTGATTCTTAAAGTGTTAAACCTAACATTAAATTTTTTGATTGGAATACAAGAAAATGTCTGATAAAAAGGGTAAAGCTCCGGAAGTACAAACACATAAGGTAACTTCACGTTTTTTATAAATTGTGGATATGTTGTATCCTACAAGAATAATGATGAATCTTTCAGTACATGAAAACTTTCCCTTTGTGAATGGACATTTTTGGAATAATATGATGTATGTTATGTATACTATAATATATATATATGCGATCTTGTCGTTGGCCATTCTTAGGAGATTTATACGTACTAAATTGATTTCTATCGTTAGGGACTGGCATTGATAATCGGCAAAAGAAAAATGGAAGGTGGATCAAAAAAAAAATACAAACTCAATTTCAAGATACTTGAAACCCCCCAGAGGGAAAATGAACAAACTTTCGTGGCTACAATAAATTGTGTGTATGTGATGAATTTGACTACAAGTGGTCACTTTTATCTAAAAGGATGACCTTGGCATTCTATACCTCTTTTCATTACTTATGACTAAATATCATTCTGCCTCTTCATCTTTATTTTCAAACTTTGTTATGTTAAACTTTATTTTTAAAGTTTGTTATGTTTGGAACATAGAAAAAATTCAATAAAATCTTAAAGATTTAAAAAAAAAACTCTCAAATATTTAAAACAAACTTTCGGCGAGTGTACTTAAACATACGCAGGATTTATATGGCACATGGACCCTGAACATCGCGATTTATACTACACGGATGACCCTCTCAAATATGGTAGATCCAATCTTAATCCAATGGCTAAAACTCTAAGCACCGCACCTTACAGCCATCTATTCTTGAGATTGAAATACTAATTAGTTTAGTGGTTATATTATCCGAAAATTCTTATCTTCAACGATATATTTTTATTCTTATTCACCGATATTTTTTGGGTTTTTTTTTATTGGGGTGAGTGAGGCGAAAGGGCCCCCATTGGTTGGAAATTTTTAATAGGAAAGAAACATCGGTTCTTTTTTATGTGTTTAAATATAGTATTTCCACCATTATTACCCTCTTGATGATAATTGTTTAATTTGGTTTAAATTGTGCAAAATAACATGGTAAGGTGTAACGTCCCGGTCTTTATTTTCAGGTAAATATATAATAATAATAATAATAATAATAATAATAATAATAATAATAATAATAATAATAATAATAATAATAATAAATTGGCTATTTTATTAGATCATAAATTTAATTTTGATTTAAGTTTTGGGTTTCTAATAAATTGAACTTTTGGTCCTTTGAGTTAATTAGTGGTTAAATAACTTTTATTAGGGAATTATGAGTAGATAGTTCTAAGATGGTTTTGGGCTTAATTGATGATTTGGGCCATGGTGGAGACTTTGACCTACCACTTTGGATAAATCCATTATCTTCTATTTTGTCTTTTTATTTTAATCTCCCTCCACCTACTGCCGTGACCCTTGGATCAAGAGAGGAAGAAATAATTTTCCTTTCCAAAACCCTTTCCTTCCACGCCACCTATCATCGCCGGTAGCATCGTTGGTGGAAGTTAGGTCCCCTTTTGCTAACTCTCAACTCCTTCCTCATTGATTTATGAGAAAAGATTGCTCCAAGCTTTAAAAAGGTATTAAACTCCATTTTCATGGTTTCTTGAAGCTTTGTTTTCTTACATCAATGGTTAGAAAGGTTTTCCATATTATTATTATCCTTTTCTTTTCTTTCCTTCTTGAGATTAAGAAAAGCATATTTAAGGAATCTCATATTTATCTTGTCATTTAGCCCTTAGCCACTGTTTTCCGGTGAGCCTCCGTCGACCACCACACCATCACTAAATTCCCATTTTTCATCCCGGTAATGAACCACGCCAACTAGACCTCGAGCCAATCACCCCTTCTTTTTTTTATTCCAAACCGAAACCCATCCCCTCCCTTATTTAAAGCACTTTGTAGCACCTCACTCAATGCCATGTTCTTCTTCTATTTTATTTTATTTTATTATTTTTTTTACTCATTTGAGCTGCTAGTAAAGCAAAAGCCCACAGCCAAGGGCAATTTATGTGCCTTTGGTTCATTTTTTTTTATTTATTTATGATTAATTAATTTAACTATTTAAATTCTCCATTAGCTAATTGGTAGTGTAACTAAGAGTATTTAGTTCTTTTATTTGAATTTGTAGGTGGTGGACAAGCTTGAGTTCCATTTGGAGTTTTGGTTAAACTTTGGTATTTTGTTTTAGAGCTTGAAGGTGAGGGATAAATTGAGATTCAAGTGATTCTTTGGGGAAACCCAAAGGGTCATTTGATTGGTTAATCGTATTTATTTTTCATAATGCATGTTCTAAAGCTTGAATGTATTTCACGTGTTTTAATATGTGTTATGGTACTAAATATGAATTGGTAACTTTAGAATTGTTACTTCTTTTCATCTTAACTAAAAATATTTAAGAGCATTGTGATGTGTTTGATAATTATGTTAAACTTTATGTCAATTTAATAGTTATTGAATGTTAGAATTGTTTGGAACATATGTGAATGAAAATTCAATAGTGTGAAATCTTAAAGATTTTTAAAAAAACTCTGAAAGATTTAAAACAAACCTGCGACAATCTCAAAGGGCTAGCAAACCCCGGGATATAGCCGTGTAACGTTAGACTACACACCGAGCTGTTGTTTGTGTTTTGTTGTGATTTATGATTTATGATATGATACGGTTATTGTGGAATGACTTTATTATGAAATATTGATGGATGAACATACTACAAATATGGTTATGAGAATCATGATCATTGATCAGGAATAAAGAGGTGATATTTGATTTAATTTCGATTTTGATCTTTGATAAAGGCGGGGTGGCAGTCAAATGAGTCTTTGGTTAGTAGTCAAAGGTCATTTGAATCTAATAGTTTAGTGGTTATATCTAATGTTCTACTTTAAACTTTTTCGTAATCGACAAGGTGCTTATCGTTCACCGATGGATGATTTTTAGATTCTTTTTATTTAAAATAAGACTTTTATTAACTTTATAACTTGTCTTATTTGCCCTTTATCTTCTTGGATGGTATTATAAACTTGCATATGATATCGACTTGAACATTTTTAATAGTTTTCTTGAAAGATGTTGAACTCGATTTTTGTTTTAATTATGTATTTTATGTGATTCATGATAAATATAGATGAATTATTTTACCATTTATGGATTACTTTTAATGGATAATTGTTTGTAATTTGGTTTAAAGTTAGTCCAAATTTTAAACGTTAACATGGTAAGGATTTTCAATAAAATTAAGTCTTCAATGATTGTTTTAAAATGATTTAAAAGAGTCGGGTCGTCACATAAGGAGTTTAAATCATGGTTTGTTTGACATAGGAAAATAACACATTAAAAAATATTTCAAACGAACACTTACACTTTTCTTGTACGGACAAACTTAGGAACATAGTTTTCAGAAGTGGTATATTAATAAGAGGTAATTTCATTAATAATCAATTACCATCCTATATTTACAAAAAAGATGGTAGTACAGAAATAATTACAAAAGTAGAAAACCTCCACCGCGCGTGACAAATTGCTGACCGATTTAACCTCGCCTGACAACCGATTTGAAATGGTGGCATTTGAATATCGTGCAGCATTAAAAATATAAAATCAAAAACAAAAAAGAAGGCGCAATTATAGGGATTTCAAAATTACGAAAGAGGGAAATTGAAAATCTACAAAATTGAACGACATAAATCAAAAATCGAAAACGATTGGAGAGAGAAACAAAGAAACTAAAGAAAAAAACAAGGTTCTCAGCCTCACTTCAACTTGTTCAGTCAACCAGATGCTCTAAAGCCATGAAATTAACATTAAACACTAAATTCTAATTTCATTACAAACTCTTTAAATTTATATCTATAATTTGGGTGTCTTCGATTAAGTTTTGTTCACAAATATTTGATGATTTGAATGACATTAATGTTGTGTTGGTTTATGTTTTGTTCATAAATAAGTAATGATGTGAATGACAATATAGACAGGCTTAGCTGAGTTACCCTATTTGTTAAAACTTAGACCAATACAAATTATACAGTTTTAAAAAAATATTTATAATTATAAACATTTGTTTAAATATGAAAAGTGTTTATTTTTAATAAACATTTAAATGTAATAAAAATGTGTAAAAATAAAGACCACATGTACAAACATTAAAGTGTTTATTTTTAATAAACATTTATATTTGATAAACATGTACAATAAATAAAAAACCTACACAGTTAGCATTAAAATTGTAGAAAAAATTCTAATACAAGGAATATAGAATTCAAAACCTATTACATTTTGCATTTATAAAATTACGAAACATAAAATTGATTAACACATTTATAAATATTGTACACTGTTTATTTTTATTAAACATTTGTATTTTTTAAAAATGTGCGGAAATAATTAAACAAAACACTAAGTAATGAGAGAACAAAGAAATAGAAATAAATTCCATAACCAAAGCAAAATAAATATTGAAATAAGTACTGAAAATAGAATCCATTACACCAAAATAACCTAAACAATGTTTAGAAAATAAAAAAATAAACTAGAGTCTAAAATAACCAAGACACGACTCATATATCAAGTTGAAGAAGAGCAATCAAGAACACGTTGAATAACATTACGACATGCTTTTCTATTATGACCCTTAGCTCCACAACGTGAACACTTCTTCTTACGAACAAATGATGATTCAATAGCTGTAAGGTGACGTTTTGTTCTCGGTCTTCCAGCTGGATGTCTAACATCAAGAGGAAGCATTAAAATAGAAAACACGAACAAATAATGGTGTCTTTGTTTTTCTTAGAAAGGGAAAACACGAACAAATAATGGTTTAAATTAAAAAAAGATATGTTGAATCAGATATAAATGGAAAAGAATCGTGGAGGATACGTTCAAACATTCAAAATAATAAGGCAAAACCGCTAAAATAATGGGAAATAATATCACAAATTAAAATTGATTTATTTAATCAGTTATGGAAATCTTTTTTAATTTAAAAAAAACAAATTAATTTGAATAATTTAAAAAACGGTTATAAGGAAACAATCGGATTTTTTTTATTTTAAACGGTTAAAAGAAAGGAAGGGAAAATCAGTCTCTTAAAAAACCAAAAACCACCACACACGGCCTTAATTGTACAAATCTGTAATTAATATAAAAAACCAAATAAAGTTGTAAATAGGTAGTCCGATTTGATTTTTGTTGTAAAAATTTCTATTAATAAAGAATCATCAATAGACATTGAGTTCAGCTCATACTTGTGCTAATGACAACATTATACATCATGTGTAATCATCAGTAGCCATCAAAAGAGACATAAAAAAAGGACTACCTTCCAATTTAAAATTTAACAAAACATGCCAATATTCTCTGATATAATGGACATTGCGTACATACATTTTTCGTCGGTAAAGGCTTTGCCTGCGAAAAAAGAGGCATTTTTCGCCGGCAATGCCTATATTTCTTGTAGTGCATGCAGTACGCTGAGTACAGTGACAAAATGATAAATTCATACACATAGAGATAAATTCATACAAAAAAAAATACCAAAATGGCAGTACGTGCAATACGCTGAGTACAGTGCCAATATGATAAATTAATACAAAATAACCAAGGGGCAGTGAGTTCAGCCCAAACCTAAATATGTAAAAGAAATGAAAAATTATTATAAATCAAACAATCTACACGAAAACCACATGTATAATCCTTGGAAAATACTTTAATAAATCAAAACAAAAATGGTAAATGGAATGTATACCACCCCTACCCATTAATGAAACTTCAAAATGAAAATGAAAAAAAATCTGGTACACAAAGGATGAACTCCAACGGATGAGAGATGTTGGAAGAATAATATGATGATGATATGGTAGCAATACATACGAAAATGAAAAAAAGAGGGAACTTGAAACGTCTAAAATTTGAACACAGTAATATTAGGTGAGATTTAATGGGTTGGAGATGATTGAGGCTGAAGTGGTCAGATAGGTTCCTTAGGCGCCGAATAGAAAATTGGGGAGAGTAATGTGCAATGTACGGAAGAGAAGGAAAAGGAATTGGAATATTCATTGACTTAAGGGGTAAATTGGGAATGGAATATAGGAATAAAGTAAATAGTGGCTATTTTTTGATATAAAAGAGGTGGCCATCCTTTGATACCACAAACAAAAAAGTGGCCCTTTGCTCAATTAACTCTATATACATCATAGCTGCTGTTGATTTCTGAGGTATTTGGATTTTCTAATCTTCAATCTCATAATTTGTAAAAACAAAGCTGGGAAAAGCTGCAGTCAGGTCCCTGATTTAACCCAATTACAACACAAAATTTTTAAAGGATCAGAAAAAATTAATGGTTGGAAAACTGAAATCAGATTCCCAAAGTAAAAATCATGAAAATGCTTAATTAAGGAATGTGTTGGCTTACTTTAAATAAGGAAGAGTCATATGGTTCAACAGGGATGGATGTTTGTGCACAAAGCCATCCCATTCTTTTCTGTTGATTCTCCCATCCTTGTCCTTCCCAACAATATCACCAAATGTCTGAAAATTCCAAATTTCAAAATGCAAATAAATTAATTTTGTGTTTTATTTACTTTTAAAAATTATCTCAAACGGATATTAAAAATATATAAAATTATAAGACTTGGTTGGATTGGATTGTCTTGTAAACATGTTTTCTTCTCTTATTTTAGTCTTTTAATAAATGAATTATTTTTTATATTAAAGTTGTTTATTTTTTCTTCTCAAAGTCATATATTTGTAAATAGTGATTCAAAAATCAACTATAAACAAAGGATATTTTAATAATGATGTCTATTTCTATCTTTAATTTTGTAAAATTATCTATAGATTTTCAAAAGAAAACTCTCTCAAAGCCACGTTTGATAATTATTCATCCTTATAATTTTGTTTCTCTAAACAAAAGTATTTTTAAACACTCTTCTGTTATCTTTGAATTACAAAGAATTCATGAGCTAAATTTTTAAAAAGAGAAACAAAATTTTTAAAAATATAGATAGAAAAATATCAAATATACAACTCACAAAGTTTAGATATTGGAGTTCTTACTTTATCAATAATTGCTTCAAGAAGCTCATCTGATAGTGTGATGTCTGATTCCATTAAGATGGCAATGACCATTTGCTTAACCTAATTCAAATCCAATAAATATATTAATTCACGACAAAATATTAAAAATATATTAATCTATAAAAAAATTATATAACTTATCAATAAAAAAAACAAAACAATTATATGAAAATATAATTTCAAATTAAAAATAACTCACCTCAACACGTTCGATATACCCGGTTTCTCTAAGATCAAACAACCTAAATGCAACTGAGAGAGAAATGCACGAGACAAATTTAGTGTAGATTCAAACTCATAACGAATACATCAAATCAACTAAATCATTACGATTGAAATGCTTTAGGAACTAAATAAACTTGTTTATTTTTTAACACTTACAATCAATTTTTGCCTCAATAGAAGCATGAGGATGGAAGACATTGAGAGAATGGACAAATTCCTCAAATCCAAGAACCCCTTTTTTATTTTCATCAAAGATATTAAAAACCTAAGTGGGATGGAGTCAAAGTCAAAACTTCAAATAAAATTAAAGTTATAGAAAGAAAGAAAAAAAAAAGAAGTAATTGAGCTGATTTTAATTACCCGGTCTAGAATGAGGTTATTGCCGCAGGTAGTTCTGAAAAGAGCCAACTGAAGTTCTTCCTTTACGATATTCAAAACAATTCCTCCAAAAAATCAGTGAAATTTCATGAATTTAAGTGAGTGATTCCCAAGATTTATTTATTAAGGTGGTGTTTGTTTGTAGTGTTTGGGGATGGGGGATCCAAGCCCTATGGTGATGTTATCCCATCCCCATATTTGTTTTGCCAAAAAAAATTGAAGGGTGTTATGGGTGGATTTTCAAGCAACTATATGACCACGTGGCGCCCCTCTGGAGGACCACGTGGGATGACCAAAGACCTCCACGACACCAGTGAAGTGGGCCGGATGAACACCCACCAGGCCCAACTGGGTGGGTGCCCATCCTGAAAGACCACTTGTAGAGACTCCTAAAGAGCTCGGCCTCCAGAAGAGGACCGAGCACCGAGACGGTAAACTTAACGGAATAAGCATGAGGCCTAGCAAGGTTTGTGCTCATCCCTAGGAGACCAACTCACCTGAGCTCAGTAGACCAGGTGGCCATTCATATAGAAGATGGATAGAGATAGGCTCATAGGCCAGAAGAGGCATGAGCCCACCTGGTGTGGAATCATTTCAACACCAAGGCAAAGAGCCTGGCTGCTCTTCCAAAGGAAGAGCACCGACCACCGAGGCCCTCTCTCATACATGATATGCGATCATCCAATCGAGAGCCGGCACGTGGCCTAGGGCCTACGCCTGACACCTACACGGTAGGGTCATCATTACACCTCTCTTATAAATACCGGAGGAGACCCACTGTTGAGGTACGTTACTTCTACTCCTACTCTGCTCGGCACCACCTCTGGTCTGACTTAGGCATCGGAGTGGATAGGCCGGCACCACACCGGTGCTCAGTTGTTTCCTTGTGCAGGTCACCTCTGTGCTAGGTTCCAAGCTGCTCTGCTCACTTCTCACTCCTCTTCTCATTCTTTAAAGTTAGTTGCAATCACGGTCCGGGAGACACCCGACCCATAGGTCAGTTCCCGGTCCTCCCATTTTCACGCAACAACATTTGGCGCCGTCTGTGGGAAAGCGTATCTAGTCGTGTGTCCTACCGCCGAGAATGAGCCGTAGAAGCTATGCTGAGCACCAAGATGAGGAGGGGGCATCTAACCTCCCTCCTACCAGGAAGAACCCACCTCGGGCCGCGAAAGGGCAAACACATGACCTCGACCGACCAGCGGAGAGAGCCCGCCCCGAGGATGAACGGATTGCTGCTCTGGAGGAGTATGCTCACAACACAGACCGAGACCTTAGAAAGGTCTTGGAGATACTTACTCAAAAGCATCATCAAGAGGCCCCAGCAAATCACTATGATCCTCGGAAGGACAAGGGCAAGGGCCACCTGCGTGAAGAGCAGGTTGATGAGTCAAATTCGTATGAAGAGGGAGCTTCAAAAGGGAAGCATAGGCCGAGCAATCGGCATGCTTCTACTCTTCACCCTGGGCACTCCCGTGTGCGAGCGGGGACCGACCTCCGAGAAGTGCTTGATCAAAAGAGAAGGACAAATGTAGAGGCTGTGAGGTCTACCGCGGAGAGCACCCAACCATGGGCGCCTGAGCTGAAGAGGCTCCAAGAGGAGCTCGGGCACATGAAGAAAGAGTACCGAGGTAAGGCCCCTCTTGCCTTAGAAGACTTGTTGGAGCAAACCGAGCCCCCCTTCACCGACGACATCATGGAGGTAGAGTTGCCCTCCAAGTTCAAGCTGCCAACCATGTCCTCTTACGATGGTTCTAAGGACCCGGTAGAGCACGTGGACACGTTTCGAACCTGGATGGAGCTCCAGGGAGTCCGAGACGCCATCAAGTGCAGGGCGTTCCCCCTCACCTTGGGCGGCCCTGCTCGGGGGTGGTACAGACAGTTGAAAGCTCGCTCCATCTCTTCCTTCAAAGAGCTCACCCGAGCCTTTGTCACTCAGTTCATGGGAGGGAGAGACCACAAGAAGCCCGCCACTCACCTCTTAACCATCCGCCAGAGGTCAGGAGAGAGTTTAAGAGACTATGTTGTGAGATTCAACAATGAAGCCTTGAAGGTAGAGGGCTACAAGGGTGGACATAGCCCTGACCGCCATGATGGCCGGCTCAAGGATGAGAAGTTCCTCCGGTCACTGGGGAAGAGGACTCCAGGCCACCTACTCTGAGCTCCTCTACAGAGCGCAGAAGTACATGAGCGCCGGAGAGCTTCTTACTTCAAGGAGGGCTACCGAGGAGGGAGGCAACAGCAGACACCCCCATGCCCAGCATAAGGGAAAGTCTCCAATGGAGGACCCTAACGCTGACAACAAAAGGAAGAGGCATGGGGACCGACCTGAGAGACGGGGTCCTCCCTCAAGCAAATTCCAGAAGTATACGCCCACCACCATCCCAGTAGAGCAGCTGCTCATGGAAATTCGGGACAAGAGCCTAGTCAGGTGGCCGGCAAAGATGAAGGCCGGAACCAACAAGCGAAATAAAGATAAGTATTGTCTCTTCCACCGAGATCATGGCCACACCACTTCAGAGTGCTTCGACCTGAAGGAGGAGATTGAAGGCCTCATCCAGAGAGGATACTTAAAAGAGTTTGTGAGGGGAGGAGGTCACCGCGACGCCGACCTGGCAGAGAAGACCAAGACCGAGCCGAGCCACAACCCCTGGTAAGGACATTCGAACTATCTTTGGGGGCCCGCTCGGTGGAGAGTCCGCTAGAAAGAGAAAAGCTAGAGCCCGAGAGGCGAGGCATGGCCCCTCTGGAGGAGAAGTTTTCTCCACGCGCGCGGCTGACGGAGAAGAGCTACTGACCTTTAGCGAGCAAGAGGCTGAAGGAATCCTCCAACCTCACAATGACGCCCTGGTGGTGATAGTTATGGTGGCCAACAACCGAGTCCATCGAGTTCTAATAGATGGAGGGAGCTCGGTCGACGTTCTCTCCTTTAGTGCTTATGATGAAATGGGGTCGGGGAGGAGAAGCCGAGGAGGAGCACCGCGCCTCTAGTTGGCTTTGGGGGCGAGCGAGTCATCCCCCGAAGGAAGTGTAGAGTTGCCTGTCACCTTCGGAGAAGAGCCCAACAATGTCACCAAGATGGTGGAATTTCAAGTTGTAGAGTGCCCATCCGCCTACAACATCATCTTGGGAAGACCTACCCTCCATGCTCTAAGGGCGGTGCCTCTACATACCACCAGGATGATGAAATTCCCTACCCCGCATGGAGTAGGATTGATCAAGGGAGAGCAGAGAGTCTCCCGAGAGTGCTACTACACGGCCATGAGAGGTGCTCAACCGATGCACATGATCATACAAGATTCTCCTAAGGAGGAGCGATCCGCCCCCCTTGCCTAGGCTGGAGGGAGGCGGAGCAACCTCCCTTGGAGGTTTTGCCAGGAGGAATCCAAGCAAAGAGCTACTCCCACCGAGGACCTGAGTCTGTCCCCTCTTGAGTGAAGAGCGATGTGTCAAGATTGGCACAAGACCTGGGGCCCACCGGAGGGAAGAACTTATAAAATTTTTGAAGAAGAACTCAGACATATTTGCTTGGAGTCACGAAGACATGCCCTGATAGACCCAAGAATCATGGTCCACCGTTTAAATGTGGACAATACCTTCCGACCATCGGCGAAGCGTAGAGTGTTTGACCAGGCCAGGAATGAGGCCATAGCAGAGGAGGTGAGGAAGCTACTTAGGGGCGGACTTCATCGAGAAGTGCACTACCCCGATTGGCTCTCCAATGTGGTCCTTGTCAAGAAAGCCAATGGAAAGTGGAGGCGTGCATAGACTTCACCGATCTCAACAAGGCATGTCCCAAGGACGCCTTCCCTCTACCTCGTATTGACCAGCTGGTAGATGCAACGGCCAGGCATGAGATGCTTACTTTCATGGATGCTTACTCGGGCTATAACCAAATAAAGATGCATGAGCCCGACCAGGAGAAGACCTCCTTCGTCACCAGCCAGGGCCTCTACTGCTATAAGGTCATGCCCTTTGGACTCAAGAACGCAGGAGCGACCTACCAAAGAATGGTGAATAGGATGTTTGCAAGGCAGATAGGCTCGAACATGGAGGTCTATGTGGATGACATGCTAGTCAAGAGCCACCAGGCAGCAAGACACCACCGACCTCACCAGGCGTTCGACGTCCTGAGGAAGTATCGGATGAAACTCAACCCAGAAAAATGTGCCTTTGGAGTGACCTCAGGGAAGTTCCTCGGTTTCATGGTCCACCAACGAGGAATAGAGGCCAACCCCGACAAGGTAAAGGTCATCCTGGAGATGGAGTCTCCAAAGAACTTAAAACAATTGCAAAGTTTGAATGGAAGAGTAGCCGCACTCAACAAGTTCGTGGCTAGGGCGACAGGCAAGTGTCTTCCATTCTTCAAGTCCTCCCGAAAGGGAGCAAGTTTGAATGGACTGGAGGAGTGCGAGGTGGCCTTCCTGCGCTAAAGGAGTACCCTGGCTTGGCACTCTACTCTCCAAGCCCGTCCAAGGTGAAGAGCTCATTCTATACTTAGCCGTATCGAGAGACAATGGCCACTCGGCTCTCATCCCAGGGAAGAGGACGCCAACTACCGTCTCTACTACACCAGCCAAGGCCCTGGTCGATGCCGAGACCAGGTACCCTCAAATGGAGAAGTTGGCGCTAGCCCTAGTGACCTCGGCCCGGAGACTAAGGCCGTACTTCCAGGGCGATGACATCGTTGTCTTAACCAATCATCCTCTAAGGCAAATCCTCCAAGCCTAAGCGTCGGGCGCCTAATGAAGTGGGCGGTAGAGCTCGATGAGTATGACATCAAATACAAACCGAGAACCGCCCGGAGGGGCAAGTCATGGCAGACTTTATTGCCGAGCTCACACCAAAGAGCTCACGCCTGAGAAAGAAGAGCTGCCAGCTGCGCCACCGAGGAGCTCACTCCCGGGAAGGAAGAAGAGCTACCAACGGCACCCACCAAGGAGCTAACTCCTGCGAAAGATCAAGCCCCTCCACAAGGAGGAGAGTCCGCTTGGACACTCTTTGTGGACGGTTCATCCAATATGAAAGGGTGCGGTGCCGGACTCATACTTGTCTCCCCGGACCGAGCCCATATTGAATACGCACTAAGGTTTGGCTTCCGAGCCTCCAACAATGAGGCCGAGTATGAGGCCCTATTAGCCGGATTGCGACTTGCGAAGAAGGTCGGGGTACGACGAGTGAAGGTACTTGGTGATTCTCAACTCATTATCAATCAGATCACTGGGGAGTACCAGACCAAAGGAGAGAGAATGGCAGCCTACCTGGCAAAGGCCAAAAAGCTTCTCCTCAGCTTTGAGTGGTGGGAAGTCAGACAAATCCCCCGCTCCGAGAATGCCAATGCGGATTCACTCGCACGCTTGCATCGCATACGAGACCGAAGCCGAGTAGAACCGGTCTTGGTCGAGTTTCTTCCGAACTCAAGTATTGACGAGTTGGAAGCTATGGATGTGGATGGAAACCCGGACCGAGCACCCCTACTTGGATGAATCCGATCGTCAACTTTCTGAAGAGTGGAGAGCTCCCTTCGATAAGGCAGAGGCCCGGGCGACTCCAACGCCGAGCGACCCACTACGTTTTGGAGGGAGACGTGCTCTACAAGAGAGGATTCTCCTACTACCGCCGAGATGCCTCACACCTGATGAGGCAAACTATGTTATGAGGGAAATCCATGAAGGGGTGTGTGGCAACCACTCAGGTGCTAGGTCCTTGGCTCACAAGATCATAAGGCAAGGCTACTACTGGCCTACACTCCAAGAAGATTCTAAGGCATTTGCCAAGAAATGTGACCAGTGCCAACGGTTTGCGGTCGTGCCAAGGCAACCACCTGAGCCTCTGACCAACGTAATGAGCCCTTGGCCCTTTGCTCAGTGGGGGGTCGACCTGATAGGACCCCTCCCCCAAGGAAGAGGCCAGACCAAGTTTGCCATTGTGGCGGTGGATTACTTCACCAAGTGGGCCGAAGCCGAGCCCCTAGCTACCATCACCGAGCACAAGACCACGGATTTTATGTGGAGAAACATAGTATGCAGGTTCGGCATCCCTCACGCGATTGTCACTGACAACGGAAAACAATTCGACAATGAAAAGTTTAAGTCTTGGTGCTCGGAACTAGGTATCAAGCACCTGCGCTCCTCCCCTGCTCATCCTCAAGCAAATGGCCAAGTAGAAGCGGTCAATAAAATTATCAAGAAGAACTTGAAGACCAAGCTTGAAGGGCTTAAGGGGTTGTGGGCGGAAGAGCTTCCCAACGTGCTGTGGGCATACCGAACCACCGCTCGGTCGCCTCCTGGAGAGACCCCTACTCACTCTCGTTCGGGGCCGAGGCAGGTGGTGCCCGTCGAAATAGGCCTCCCCTCACCAAGGACTCAACACTTCAATCCAGGAGATGAATGAAGAATGTCTAAGGCTAGGCCTAGACCTCCTGAAAGAGCACAGGGAGACCTCCCGCCTCCGCGTAGTCGAGTACAAGAAACCGGGTGGCCCGTTATTACAACTCCCGAGTCAAACCACGAAGCTTCAAAGTGGGTGACCTCGTCTTGAGGAAAGTGATGCTGAACACCCGAGATCCGAGCACCGGAGCCCTAGGCCCGACCTGGGAAGGGCCATACAAAGTAGTGGAGATAGTGAGACCAGGCACCTACAGGCTGACCGACCTCAACGACAAGGTCTTGCCTCACCCCTGGAATGCCGAACATCTTAGGATCTATTATCAATAATCTACTTGCTCTACTTTGTACTAGAACTCCACTATGTAAGATTGTCAAAAATCAATGAATCTACTATGTTTTTCTCTACTATTGTAAGTGTATGTATGGAGAGTGCAAGGTGTGGGGGCCAGAGCCAAAGTTAAGGAAGTGAATGTCTAGGTTCCTTAGCCGAGCTCACGCCTAACCACCACCGAGAACTCGAGAAAAATTTCTAAGTCGGAAATTCAACTCGAGTGGGGGCCAACTACATCAAGACATTACAAAATCTACATTTCAAAATCAAATCAATAAATGAAGACAAAAATTTTCGACAGAGCTGAGGCCTTAGCTACAAGGAAGTGCTCGGCTCACAACTCTACACCAGGAGAGGGGGCCGACAAGCAAACCTCCCTTGGTAAATTCAAGTCCTACCAGGGCGCAGGGCTACCTTAAGCCGTCCTTGGTGGACAATGTAAAAGGTGAAGGCTACAACCCACCAGGGAGTAGGGCTCACCCGAGCTGCCCCTCATGGATGGCCTCACCAAAAACCTAAGTGCATAAAGTCTATCTGGGCGCAGGGTTCACTCGAGCCGGCCCGGTGGGAGAGCGTAAATATTCTAAGGCTTCGAGTCTCACCAGGGAGCAGGGCTCCAACGAGCCCGACCTGGGGAGAGAAACCACATTAGAATTCAATAATTCCACCGCAGACAGGGGAGCTCCTCAGGGCTCTCCCTAGTGGAAAAATCCTAAGTCTTATTCCGCCACCAAGGAAGAGCTCCTCAGGGCTCTCCCGGGTGGAAGGACTTAAGATTGAACAATTCCGCCCAGACGGGGGAGCTCCTCAGGGCTCTCCCTAGTGGAAAAATTCTAAGTCTTATTCCGCCACCAACGAAGAGCTCCTCAGGGCTCTCCCGGGTGGAAGGACTTAAGATTGAACAATTCGCCCCAGGCCGGGGAGCTCCTCAGGGCTCTCCCTAGTGGAAAAATCCTAAGTCTTATTCCGCCACCAAGGAAGAGCTCCTCAGGGCTCTCCCGGGTGGAAGGACTTAAGATTGAACAATTCCGCCCAGACGGGGGAGCTCCTCAGGGCTCTCCCTAGTGGAAAAAATCCTAAGTCTTATTCCGCCACCAAGGAAGAGCTCCTCAGGGCTCTTCCGGGTGGAAGGACTTAGGATTGAACAATTCCGCCCAGACGGGGGAGCTCATCAGGGCTCTCCCTAGTGGAAAAATTCTAAGTCTTATTCCGCCACCAAGGAAGAGCTCCTCAGGGCTCTCCCGGGTGGAAGGACTGAGAATTGAACAATTCCGCCCAGACGGGGGAGCTCCTCAGGGCTCTCCCTAGTGGAAAAATCCTAAGTCTTATTCCGCCACCAAGGAAGAGCTCCTCAGGGCTCTCCCGGGTGGAAGGACTTAAGATTGAACAATTCCGCCCAGACGGGGGAGCTCCTCAGGGCTCTCCCTAGTGGAAAAAAATTCTAAGTCTTATTCCACCACCAAGGAAGAGCTCCTCAGGGCTCTCCCGGGTGGAAGGATTTGGAATTCAATAATTCCGCCTAGACGGGGGAGCTCCTCAGGGCTCTCCCTAGTGGAAAAAATTCTAAGTCTTATTCCACCACTGAGGAAGAGCTCCTCAGGGCTCTCCCGGGTGGAAGGACTTGGAATTCAATAATTCCGCCTATACGGGGGAGCTCCTCAGGGCTCTCCCTAGTGGAAAAAATTCTAAGTCTTATTCCACCACCAAGGAAGAGCTCCTCAGGGCTCTCCCGGGTGGAAGGACTTGGAATTCAATAATTCTGCCTAGACGGGAGAGCTCCTCAGGGCTCTTCCTAGTGGAAAAATTCTAAGTCTTATTCCACCACCAAGAAAGAGCTCCTCAAGGCTCTCCTGGGCGGGAGGAGTTAGAATAATATAAAGATGAAGAGTAGCATGCAAGAGCCAAGGGTTGAAGCAACAAACTAGAATTTTCATTAAGGAAATATAAATGAAGCTGCTCGGTGGCATGCTTTAAGTACAAGATACGGTGGCCGACCACCTGGGAAAGACTACGACAAAAATAAGTTAAAGTTTAAAGGTGGACACGCCCACCGAAAGCGTAAAAACAAACGAAAACAAAGTAAACTCCACTGAGGAGGTCATCCCTCCGCATCAACATCAACATCAATGGTCTCTTCCTCGAAGACCGATTACCACTACCACCGCCCTTAGGCCTCGGCCTCTCCCGCCCTCGGTCATACTATTAACAAAATGAACCAACGCCTCCTGCACATACAAGGTGTCGAGCTCGGGAGATTTCTTACGGATGAGAGAACGTGCATACTCTCCCCCAACTTTGAAGAGCTCGGCCTCGAGTATCGAATATCTGGTGGTCTTTCTAAAGAGGTCGTTCAGTTTCTCTCCATCGGTGAGCTGAGCCTGAAGCTCTCTAATCTTCTGCATCGACTGAGAAGACACTTGTCGTTCCTTGCGAAGGTCGGTTTCCAAGCGTGCAACCATGGACTCCGCTGCCTCTCTTAAACGAGCTTGCTCCGGCATTCCGCTTATATCGAGCAATTTCTCTCTCGCCCGCCCGCCTCCTGGATGGTCCTCATCCCTGCCGGAGACATCATGGTCGTGCTCTGCAAAGAAAAGACATGAAGTCGGGAAAAGCTAAGTAAAAGTGAGGAAGAGGGAAGAGCACTTAGCAAGTCTACTTACCTGACATCACGGGCGAATAGCATCCTCGTACAACTCAAGAGTGTCCATGTTGACTAACTCCAGGAGTGGCCTCCTAAGACAACCTCCCCATGCACCGAGTAAGGGAGTGCACTGACGCCCAAGGACGAGGAGTCCTCTCCCTGGTCGTAAGGGACATCGCAGATAAGTCGACTCCCTCGAGAAGAAGACGCCCGAGCAGCAAGACCTGGAGGAGCCCCAACCTGGAGGAGACCGAGAACGAACTCGACGAGGACGCCGCCCGCACCTGGACCTGGACCCAACCACCCTGCTCGACCTCTTGCGTCGGCCGATCATTGCCCTCCTGAGCTCGACGACTGCCCGAAGGAATTAAGCGCGTCGGGCGACATGTCCGAAAGGAGAGAGATGATCGGTTCATGCCTTAGTAAAATTCTCTAAAATAAAGAGTTATGAGCTCACCTGGGTCAGAAGTGAGGTGAGAGCAAGTCCAGGAATCTAATAGCCTCTCTTCATGAAGCGAGCGGCAGAGCGTGGCGATGTTGGATGGGAATAGCTAGAATCCTGGGCACCACAGCTTTGGAAGATTTCAGGTTGACTCGGACGTCCTCTAGGCCGCACCGAAAAATAAACCAAGTGTTAGAGAAGAGAACCTAGCACAACAGAGAAGGTTACCTTTGAATCATGCCCACCTGGAACTTGAAAGGAGCTAGGGACTGGAAAACATACTCCCTCCTGGCTCGTGCAACATCCAATCACCCCCCACGAAGAACCACTCGGCTTTCCAATTTTTAACGATGAAGGGCTCTCTACTAAGGGCGCGTCCCTAGAAGCAAGGTAATACCTATGGTCCTCTCCCTGAATACTTTCAAGTGGTAGAGGTATGTTGTGGCCCTATAGGAAGGGGTGGCGCCCGCCCAAAAAGGTGCCAGGAAACCCAGCCGACTTAGTAAGATGTTCCAACCATTAGGACTAAGCCGAGCTGGGCAATACCACTTCCGACAAGAAATTTTGAGGGAGAAGTGTAAAGGGAAGCCTAACTCCGAGTTGAACATCTTACCATGTAAAGGCCACCTCCCCTGGTGGTGGGCACGTGGGAAGTTCACCCTCGATGGGCACCTAAGACTAATGTAAGAAGGGATGCTAAACCTCTCTCTAGGTGAACCAAGCCCCCTTCGGTCATAGTAGATGGAAAGAACGACATCTCTAACCCTTGAGGTTGAAGGGAATGACCCTCCAGAAGAGCACCTAGCTCTACTTCCGCTGCGAAGTCAGCATAGGAATATGAATCAGACGCGTGATCCGACCCTTCAGGATGAGCTCCCTCTAGTGACCTATAGCTCGATCCACCGTCTGACATCCTAAAATAAGAGGCTCTAACTTAGTCTCTACCAAGGAGTGAGCACCTACCAGCTATACTTCAAATAAAATTAAGCACGAAAGAGAAGTGACTAAAATTACGCACCTGAATTTCAAGTGTGGAAGCTACGATTTTTAAATCCGAGTAAAGTATTCGGTGTCACCTCTTAGCACTCCTACAAAAATGTCAACATCAAATAAATTTGGTGAGAAGCTACTCGGTTCAAGTATCTCAGCCCAACACCGAGCAGATTAAATATTTTTGCAAGGAAATGAATTAATTCTACTCACTTTGGGGGCAAAGGAATGATCAAGCGGATCGTTCAAGCAACGCACCTGAGACAATAAAAGTGAAATAAATTAATTCATTGAAAAAAAAAAAAAAAAAAAAAAAAAAAAAAAAAAAAAAATTGCTTCTGTGAACCGAACAGCCCCTAGGGGCTGTTTCCAACTTTGAAAGGCTAGACACTTAAGCCCATTATGGAGATAGCTCATGAAAAGCCCAGCAGAAGACCAAGCCCATGATTTTGATAAAATCATACTCATCCACGCCTCTTCCAAGACTGAGAACTGAGGCCATTTCATCTAGCAACTACTTAAATTGAATTTAATCTTTAATGGGCCACTTGACCAACAAGCCCAAAGGGCGTCCACAATGGAGAACTCAGCAACTCGATTCTCTCTCCCACCACCGAGAACCGAGGAGGCTGCAACTCCAAAAATCAGATTGAACAGTAGCATTTTCTGTCTCTTTCTTTGACGTTGAACCGGGAAGTGAGAACCGAGGAGGTGCAAATTTAATAAATGAGAATTCAATTCTCTCCACGTTCGACCGAATACCCAGCACCGAGGCGTCAGACTCTATCTCTCTCTCTCTCCAGCGCCACGACGAGCAGGGAGTAGCCATCGAAGAGAAGTTGAAGCGACAACGAGGGAAGACGAGGGCGTAAAACAGCCATTAATGGCCAAATCAATTCTCTCTCTTGAACGCCAAACCGAGAAGAGAAAATTCAAGAAGTTCCCTCTCTCTCTTCAACACCGCAACGAGCAGGGAGAAACCATGGAGAAATTGAAGCTACCTTGAACGAAATTTGAAGGAAAAACCTGAAATTTCAAGGGAACTTCTCTCTCTCTCTTCACGGCAGCCATTGAAAAGGGAATTGAAGAACTCGAAGCCACCGTGAATACCAAAACGCTGAAGCTACAGACTGGGTTAGGAGGAGAGAACATGATCCAATCGATGCGTCTGGTCTGTTTCTTTTCTTCACTGTGAAACGAGAGCAGGGGAAAACTCAGAAAAATAAATGAAAATTCAAGGGAAACCCCTTCTCTCTTCTCACGGCAGCCATTGATGGCCAAGAGAAATTAAATTGAAGTATCTGATCCAAATGGAAGCTACATGCGCTGTTCTCTTCTCCCTCGTAATCCAGCCACCGTGAAGACCCAATCTGAAACGAATTCGTGCGATGAAACTTCATGAAAAATTAGAATTAATCTCATTCCTCTACTTTATCCCTGCCACCGAGAATCGAGGAGGGAGAGACGAGAAACCAGGCGCTCTTCTTAGCGATGGAGTCGCCTGATTTGGTCATCTTCTTCCTTGCGAACCGAGAACCAGCCACCGAGAAGCTGTCTTTTTCCTTGCAATCCAGCGTGAAGACCAAATTTGGAGCGAATTCATGTGTCGAGAACCACCCATTGAACAACAAATTTCAAAAGTAAAAGCTCGGTCATCAATTCACAGCAAGGGGGAATCAATTGGAAGCATGAGGGTGTAGCAGAAACTCCAAACAAAAATTGAATTGAAGACCGCTTCAGCTTAGGCAAAAATAGAAGAGAACCGTGGACCGAGGGCCCACGCTCTAATCAAAACGGGAAGAAATACTCTCGCTCAGGTGTGCAGCTCAGGGGCTGCAAATCATCTCATTTTCTCGTTGGAATCTGCTCAAAAACGCACCAGAGCATGTAAAAAGTTAGAAAGTAAGCATTGGAGTTACCTCTATTCTCTGGCAGCAAGCTGGTCACGCTCGGATACGATGAAGAGCTCTAGTTAGTTCTTTGCTTGAATCAGCACCACCGTGCTCGTCACTGTAGTTAAATTCAAGAACAGAAATTAGAGCTACGAATTCTTTAATCTGAAAGAAAGCATGAAGTTGCGGCAGGTTAGTAAAATTTAAATTAAGTAAAAAATTATCCTCATGCCTCAACCCTCAGTTCTAAGCTTGAAGGTTCAAAGAAAAAATTGACAATCATTACATGAGAAGAGTCAGTAGACCAACTAAAACAAACTCATGAAGCAATGAAATGGTCTCACCTCGTTTCTCTTGCACTAACTGAAACAACAATGGAGATGTGAAATTGAAGTTACCACGAACAAAGGGCTCAGTTTAATTGGAATCTGTTGACATTTGAACTTGGGCAGAAATAGAGTTGAGAAAATTAATTAAGTCTGGAGCTCTTGCCTCGGTCCTATTCTCAAAGTGAAGCAAGAATGAGGAGAAAAAGAAGTTAGAATCTCGAATTCATTAGTTTGAAAGAAGGAACGAAGCTCCAGCAAGCTGGTGGAATTCGAACTTAAATGAAAAACATCTCCATTACCTCTCACCTCTAGCCTCTAGTTCCTTCCTTGCACCGAGAAGTGAGCACAAAAAATTCTCTGCAAAGTCAAGTGCTTGAGAGAGTTGAGCAATGAAGTGGAGAAAGGAACAAGCAACTTATTTATAGTGGGACACTCCAACTCCCTAGCCATTGGATGAAATAAAAATCAATGGCTCCCAATCTTTGAGAAGACTACACACTTCACCAACAAGTAAATGCATGACTTGTGATGGGATAAAAATCTCCATGGAATGACCACTCCATGGCAAGATTCTTTTAGAATCTCCAAGTACAAGCTACAAAAAGGTGTGATTTGATTAGTCAAAAAGCTACACCATAGTCAAAGATGCAATCAATATTCCACCTACCAGATCACTCCCAAGCAGTCAGGTGCTCTCCCTAAAACCCGAGAAGAGCACCAAGCTCGACTCGGGAGTGGGGGGCCACTGTTATGGGTGGATTTTCAAGCAACTATATGACCACGTGGCGCCCCTCTGGAGGACCACGTGGGATGACCAAAGACCTCCACGACACCAGTGAAGTGGGCCGGATGAACACCCACCAGGCCCAACTGGGTGGGTGCCCATCCTGAAAGACCACTTGTAGAGACTCCTAAAGAGCTCGGCCTCCAGAAGAGGACCGAGCACCGAGACGGTAAACTTAACGGAATAAGCATGAGGCCTAGCAAGGTTTGTGCTCATCCCTAGGAGACCAACTCACCTGAGCTCAGTAGACCAGGTGGCCATTCATATAGAAGATGGATAGAGATAGGCTCATAGGCCAGAAGAGGCATGAGCCCACCTGGTGTGGAATCATTTCAACACCAAGGCAAAGAGCCTGGCTGCTCTTCCAAAGGAAGAGCACCGACCACCGAGGCCCTCTCTCATACATGATATGCGATCATCCAATCGAGAGCCGACACGTGGCCTAGGGCCTACGCCTGACACCTACACGGTAGGGTCATCATTACACCTCTCTTATAAATACCGGAGGAGACCCACTGTTGAGGTACGTTACTTCTACTCCTACTCTGCTCGGCACCACCTCTGGTCTGACTTAGGCATCGGAGTGGATAGGCCGGCACCACACCGGTGCTCAGTTGTTTCCTTGTGCAGGTCACCTCTGTGCTAGGTTCCAAGCCGCTCTGCTCACTTCTCACTCCTCTTCTCATTCTTTAAAGTTAGTTGCAATCACGGTCCGGGAGACACCCGACCCATAGGTCAGTTCCCGGTCCTCCCATTTTCACGCAACAACAAAGGGAAAGGGATTAAAACCCCATGGTGATCCATATCCCCCTTCATGGTGTTTAAAACACCTCCAAAATACTTGGGGTTTGTTTAAACCTATTGATGTGATGAGAGAGAAAGGAAGAGAAGAGAGAGAGAAATTAATTCATAAAATAATTTTATCATTTCCATCCCATGCAAAACCAAACATAGTGAACTCGTCCCCGGAAATCTCGTCCTCATGCGTCTCATCCCCAGACATCTCAATCTCATGCAAACCCGGAAACAAACGCCCCCTAAATGACCTATTCCTATCTCTCAGCATCTAATAGTTCAATAATTTATTTTACTATTATTTCCGTTGTTATTTTTAATGATTGTTTTTGAATTTTTGTAGTTTAATAAATAATTATCAATAATTTATTGAATTACTTTTTTATTTTTTATTGTAATTTTTCAATGATTTTATTTGTTTTTTTCTTTTTTAGTTTAATAATTTATTAAACTAATATTTGGATTTTTTTTAAATTATGATATTTCAGTAATTAGGTATGCAAAATATTTTTATTTCAATAATTGCCTCTATTTTCTTTCTGTTTTTCCCCCTCGATATAGTTTACTTTCTTAGTTTGGTATTCTAAAAAGAAGCCTTTTTCATTTTAGCCAAATTATTTTTCTTCCATAATCATAAATCCCTAAACTCAAGTACTTAATAATTAATATTATTATTTTTAAATCACTCAAATTTTAATTTTAAAAAATATTCATCAATTAAACCACGTAAAAATAGTTGTCAGAACCCTGTTACGAAAAAACTATTTTGAAAATATAATTAGAAAATAACTTTTAAAAAATTCTCTCCAAATTGAGCCAGATTTTTTTTTATCAGAAAATAACTTTTAACTATTTTTTTTTTTTGGAAACACCTTTCTGTTTGTCTTTGCTTTAATTGAGCCAGATTTGGCAATACTGATATATATAATTTAGGAAAATTATGCGTGGTAGCCAATTTTTGAGTCTTGTTTTCATATATACCACACTTTTATGTTTATATCATATTTACCCATTTTTAAATATTCTATTATTTTAATGATATATCATTGATATAATTTTACAACAATAATTTATCAGTAATGTAAATTCTAGCATTAAATTTATATCAGTAATGTAAATTTACAAAAATAATATATCAATTATAATCAAGTTTTCATAAAATAATTGTGGGTTAATTATGTTATGGGTAATTTTAATATTTTTCAATTTTTGTGGTTTTTTTGAAAACTGAGACTCGATATTGGCTATATGTGATAATAGCCCTATAATTTAATATTCTATGATTTGGGTTTGTTTTAATTTAGAGTTTCAAAAACCATACGAAGTTCCTAGGTTTTAATTTTAAAAAATGATGTTAAATTAAAATATTAGCTCAAAAGGAATGAACTCTCTCGCCAAAAAAAAAAAAAAAATAAAATAGTAATACCTTTTGAATGAAGCCATCGTCAATAATCAAACCACTCAACTTCTTAAAAAGTTCATACAACGCCTCAACTTCATCTACAGAAACTGCATCATCATAATTCATAACCAAAAATCCGATATTGAATTTAAGCAAATCAGACTCATTTAAATAAAATCACATAATTTCTTACGACTCGTTCGAGATAATTTTTAAAAGTGTTTTTTTTTTAAGGTTATTAAAAATATTTTATTTATTCAAAAATATTATTAAACAATCTTACTCTATCTTCTTTCTAAATCAAAACCTCAAAAATCAAAGAGAGAAGGAAAAAAAATTACAGTTGGTTTCATCCGAAAGGCGCGAAACTTCGATGTTACGGTGGCGGCGAGGTTGATAATCAAAGCAATTGCTTACCGCCATAATCAAAGCTTTCACGACGGCGACGAACGGTTTAAATGCAACGCAGATTCGTTCGCCGATTGTCAGAGAACTTGAATTCTGTCTATATCACAAGTATTTGTTAGCTTAGAAATATTATTTTATAAAAAAAAAATCCGAGAAAATGAAGAAATTTTGAAAACAAGGAAAATTTTACATCTATAGTGAAATCCATGGAAATGATTAGGTCGCAATCTCAAATGATCCATTATTATATCATGTCTTAGATTAAACATATTGAGGGCCCAACTGACCACTAATTATTAAAATGTTATAAGTTTTTAAAAATAGTAGCATATTTATAGTTAAATAAATTTATTAAATTAAAAAAACAAAAAAAAAACTAATAAATTTATTAAAAATAATAATAATAAATAATCAAATAATTCGGTAAATGATTGAATTTAATCTTAAAAAAATATAAAAAATAAATTCATTAAAATACACCTAAAAAATGGTTCAATAAATTTACAGAATTATAATTACAATATTTGAGTAATTTTTAAAAGGTTATGACATTTTAGTAATTAGTATGTAAATTTATGTTCTTTGAAACAAATTCTTTTGTAGGGATATAGTTTTGATCCAGAATTATTTATATGATGTTAACGAACTCTAAATTTGTTTTAATCGGAGTTTCTTACTTGTCTTATTCTTATTATTAGATATTCATGTACTTATTATAATCTTTATTATCATTTTCTCGCAAATCGTTTAACAAATTTTGATGACACGTGCCTCTTGTTTATTTTATCAAATATAAAACTTTGTGATAGATAATACTAGAGTGTGGTATAGGCCATATTTTTTGGGAGGGTAAGATAAGCACAACAGAATATTTGAGAATTCAAAGATGAAAACATGATTTAAACCAAGATAATAACAAAACGATACTAAAATTATGCCTATGTATACCATTAATTATTTAGTAATAAGAAAAAAAAATATTTATATATAAAATTTACTTAAAAACTAATAGAAAATAAGAGCGTTTGTGAAATAGGAAGTAGTGGTGTGAATTCGCAAATACCGATCGGGTTATAATAAGGGCGTTAGTGAAATTGGGACTTCACAATCCCGAATAGAGGAAAAACATATGAGGTAGGTAATTGAGGCGTAAAAACAAACGTTGGAAGTCGTTGACATACATAGTCGATAATGGAGGCTCAGTATCAGGTCGAGCTAAAACGGAAAAATCTAGATAATTCTGACTTGCGCTCTCAACTCTAAAATACACAATATTAACTCGGACACACAACTCTCAACTCCAAACTCAACAAAATCATATAAACATGATTTTACGAGACATAGCCGCAAGTACCAAATGGCATCTAAAACATTATCAAGAGTTGGACAAGGGCAATTCGAGTGACGATAGTGATAAGGAAATACGAATAATCTTTTCATCAAAGCCCATTAGTTTTATGTAATTTACATAAGTATAAATATTTACAATGTATAACCAAAACTTTGTTATGTAATATGGAACCAAACTTTAATTTCATGGCTTTTAATTACATATTTTGAGACTTTTGATCATTGTCTTTACTTTTCAAGATTTTGATGGTATATCTTAATATATGATTGTTATTAGGGATGAATAAGAATATTTTTTAATTTTGTTTTTTAAATAAAATACATTTTGCGGACAAAATTTTAATTAATTTCGTCATTAAATATTTAAATTATTTTTAAAAAAATACCGGCGAAAATCATATTTTGCCGATTTTTGTTCAATATATTCCCGTCGAAATGCAGAGGTTTACCGGCAAAATTTTGTCGGCATTTCTCAAGTCCGGTGAAGTTATACCGATGAAATGTCCAACATATTTTTTTCACCGGTAAAATTCTATCCGGAAAAATTATGGACTTTATCAATGAAACATTTCTCCGGTAAAACCCTAAATCTAATATAGTATAGTGTTTCGCCAACAATACCTAATATTATAATGATAAGTTTCTTCTAGCCATGATAACATGTTTGGTAACAACTATTTCTAGTTTCCTGTTTTTGGAAAGGAATAAAAAAAAACTTGTTTGGTAATTGTTTTTTTATTTCTATTTCTCATTTATAAAAAGATATAATTTTATGTGAAAATTAGTTTTTAAATAAATTATTCAAAAATATTATGTCAATTTTATTTTGGATATTTATATTATATTTTAAAATTAAATAGGGACAAAATAATAATATATTAATCTATTGAAAAAAATTAAAAAGAGAAACAAGATACTATAATTTATTGTTTCTAAATTTTCTACACAATTTTAGGAGTGTTTCTAAAATATAAGAAACAGGTAATTAGAAATAGTTACCAAACAATTTTTTAACTCTAAAAATTAAAAATAGAAACACGAAACAGAAATTGAGAGGTCATAAATAAATGAAACTTTGGGTTATATTTGTGATTATTACTATCATTGTTATTGACTGTCACCACATATGCATCTTCTTTCTTCTTTTTCTTCAGGTGTGATGACGCGTAATATGGTCCACAGCATTCAAAGAAGGCATATTGTTCAAAGCATCATAAGTTGACAGCCTTAATGCGACAAACATTACTAAAAAATAGTCCCAACATATGAAAGCTGATAAACGAGGAGAATATTTCCCATCACGATAATAAGTAAAAGATCTAAATTTTCAATCATAAAAATATGCTTTTTTTTAAATCAAACTTTTAATTGATGAATGAAAAGCTAAAAAAAATAACAAAAAAATTATAAAAGAAAAAACTTTCACATATAGTAGAGGGTTAATAATTATTTTAAAATTTATACTCCACAAAGGCATTGAAAACACGAAAATCGTAAATTTCATCACAGGAACAATGATTGTTAAGAATAAATCATCCTATTACGGTTGTCACATCTAATCGGTTTCACCATTATCTCAAAGGACCTTTTTTTTACCACTGAACCACCACCTACCCAACAGAGATAACCAAATCAATCTTAACATCCGGTCGTTGTTGGTATGGTGCAAACTAGTACAACCGAACAGGGCCCCCGAGCTCTGGGGGCCCCAAATATTAAATTAGAAATTTAATATTAATGATATATAAATGAAAATTTATTTTAAGTCGCATTGACTGATCTTCTCGCTACCTTCTCCCTACAATATGTTTATATGTTCTCCGCCATTATGAGTTGAGTTTAATCCCAACATAAGTTTAAAGTTCAATTTTTATACTACTTTGATAATTTTATGCTATTTTTTTAATATATTATTTTATTGACATTGTGTTTTACTAAAAATAATTTTTTTATGTATATATTTTTATGGTTTTTCATATTAGGGATTATATGATCGACGGCCTAAATTTATCTCAAACTGGCCCTTATTTTTGTAGGAACGACCCTGCTTAACATCATTATGAGAAATCCAACAAATAATAAAGAGAAGGAAGGTATTATTTCAAATCTGATCAGATAACCCTTTCCTTTTGTTTTAAAAGGAAATTAAATTTCAACACCATATCGATTTAATTCTTGATTTTTTTATTTTCTATATCTATGATACTTGAGTTGAAAAATAACATTTCACCAATGGCAACTAGTTGTTAGTTGCCATGTCACCTCTCACACGTGTTGAATTTACAAATTAATCCTATTTTAATTTATTTATTTTTAAGTTCGATTTGATTTGGATTGAACTGCTACTTTGGACTAACAACAATTTATTATTTGAATGATTTTTTGGTTCAACCTATATTATCATTGGCATTGACATTTAATTCTCATCCAAATCTCCCCTTTATTTAACATTGACATTTGGCATTGACATTTAATTAAACTCTCTCCAATTTTGTGCTATTTGGTATTTCTAATAGAAAAAAATAAATATTATGACTATTTTAGTAGGTTATAGTGAACAAGATAAAATTAAAAAAATATACATGTTTTTTAAATCAAAAATATTTTTTTAAAGAAACTCAATATATTATACATAATTAAATTAAAAAAATATGTTCAATTTTAATTAAAATAAATATTTTTTTAAAGAAACTCAATATATTATACGTAATTAAATTAAAAAAATATGTTCAAAATAATACACTAAGTAATTTAGATAAATTTTACTTTATAGTACTTTTTTCAAGCTTAATTCCAAATACAACAATTTTCTTTTAGCCATAACTTTTTTGTTTGAACTCCGATTTGGGTGATTCAAGATGTTTTGAAATTATAATTTCAGGATTTATATAATAGTCACTTCAAAACTTTGAAATGATTAGTAAATAAAAGAGTTTATTAATATCAAAATACTAGATATGATTGACACCGTTAACTCTTTCGGTTATTGATGATTTAGAAGTTTTGAAGTGACCATAGTGTAGAGAGCAAAATGAGGATTCCAAAACATCTTGAATCATCCAAATCGGAGTTCAAATGAAGAAGTTATGATTAAAATAAAATTAATGATTTTGAAAGGAAGGGGACTGATTGAAAAAAATTGGAACCACAAGAGTGTGATTTGCCATTTTCAAACCACGGGGTGTTCATGCATTTGAAAAAAACCATAGGGAATTTATTTGCATTTTACCCTTTTTTTAAATAACACGTTTTCACTTTTTTTAAATTAATAATTTTGTTTTATTATTAAACTCTAAATATTTAATGACAACAATCATTTATTTTTTATCGTTAATTAACATCAACTAATTTATATAATAATACATGATTGTAATAAATTGATACTTATATGTTTCATCAAATTTATTTAATGAAATAATATTTAAAAGGAAATTAAAAAATTCAAACTTATAAATAAATATAATTGATCATTTTAATTTAATTAAATTTAATATTATTAATTAATTTTTTCAATTTTTTAATTAAATTTTATATAATAATTAAATAAAATAACAAATCATATTCATTCCTACAAAAACAATAATCATATTCCCATAAACCAAATTCCAGCACACTTCAAACACAGGCATCATATTCCCAGACATTTGAATCTCATTCCTACACACTTCAAACATAGTCATCAAATTCCCAGGCTTTTACTTATTCCCAGACATCTAATTCTCAGGCATTCAATTCTGATTCCCGCACTTCAAACTCCCCCTTTAGGGTACCAACGATTTTACGAGGACCAAGCACCTAACCATTAATGGGTTCCTTTGATAGTGAAGGTATTCTTTTTAATAAAAAGAATATATTTTACTTTTAGTTACTATTATTTGAATTAAACAGTAGTGTAACGATCGTCAGATTTATTAATGACCAACGTTTCAGACGATGACGGGCGGTTTCCGACGATGTTACCGATGTAATTAGCCGTTTCTGTAGACATTTTCTTTTCTGCCATTATTTCAGAGTTTATTGCAGAATTAATTTCTGTAAATGAGTTATAGAATTGGATTCCTATAAATAGGAATTACTGTCATTCTCTCCAAATTCTCTTCGTTTTCTGCTTCTCGTTTTCATTTATGAGTTCGTTGGAGAGTGAGGTAATATGAAATTACTGTCCTTCTCTTAAAATTCTCTTCGTTTTCTGCTTTTCGTTTTAATTTCTGAGTTCGTTGGAGAGTGCGTTCTTGAGAGTTTTGTCATGGTAAACGTTTCTCGTTGTTATTCGTTCTCCTGTGAAACAAATCGCTACTGATTGCAAGCAATCGGGTGCAAGCGACTATTGTCTTAAGGATAGTACAACTGTGCGATTCAACTTTCTTCAGAAAATTTTGCTTTATTGTCCATAAAGTTTAATTTTTGTTTTACTAATCTGTTTTCTATTGATGTAAACAGTACCAATTATATATAAATATTGTATTGTTCTTTTTTATCTCCTCTCTGTGTAGTCCGAAACCAACAGAAAGAACCCTTGATATTTAGATTTTTTTTTTTAATGTTTAGATTTAGATGAAAACATTTGGTGGCATTTTCTATCATACTGACCGTGTGTTCATATCCTTTGAAGCTGAGTTTTTGTTTCGTACGTCTCATTAGACAGAGAAATCTTGATTTTATCTAATGACATCACTACCAAATCCAATATGAGAATGAGATAGTGATTTTTTTTTTAAGTGTAATTTTTTTTTTTCAAACTATTAAAATAAATTTTAGAAATAAAACTAGAAACTGTTTCTTTCCAAAGAGTCCCATTGTAAGAAAACTTCCATATAGTTGGTTTCTTCTGTTTTTTTTTTTAATATAGATTTGTTTTGTTCTTTGTTTCCATTTTTATTTAAAACAAAAGGATAGCATTTTTTTAGAATCCAATTTGTTTGTGGGATTCTCCACGACCCAATTTATGAGAATTAATGTCCGTTTGTGATAGATTTTAAAAGTGTTTTTTAATAGTTAATTATAAAATCATTTTTAAATAATTTTAAAAATTATCTCAAATGAGCATTTAATTAAAGATATCAATTTTACCAACCTGAATATAATTTAACAGAATTTTTACAAGGTCGAAAGCTCGAGTCTCCCAACTTGATATAATATTAAAGAATTTTTTTTTTGCCAATTCTCATTGAAAATAGACCCAACCACCGAGTATAGTAATGAATAAGCATAATATAAGAAATGAAAAAGATGACAAAGGGGAAGACTTTCTGGTGCAAAGTCAAGTTTTCAACAATCCTTAAGCAGCAACATGAAGATGAGAACACAAAAACGTCTCAAATTCAAATACTCCAATTTCCTTTTCATTAAAAAAAAAAGGATAAAAAACCTCATCAGAAAACCAAAGAAAAATCAAGCCAAAAAAAAAAAAGGTTAAATAATCTTAATTTCTCCATAATTTTTTTTAAATGGTGGCATTTTTTTTTTATATATACTTGGCAGAAAAGAGGAGAACAATCTCGAAAAAGGTAAATATAGCACACTAATAAATATTGTAGCCCATCAATATGTTGTGTCCCATGCCCAAAAGATTCTTTAGGATATGAGATATCAACCTAACACCCGTATGGGTGGTCTTGACAGACTTGCATTGAACTGTTGAATATGTTTTGGCACCAATAGATTAAATATGAGACAATTTGTAGTCGATAATATTGACAACTTATTAATAAAATTGCTCACTTAAGGTGTGTTCATGAGTTGAGTTGCTTTGGATTTAGAAAATTTTTAAAAACCAATTCAATTATTCGAATTGTAAATTTATACGAACCAAATGACCTAACTCAACCAAAATACATTGCGGAAAAAAATACCATCCATCAAATTTCAGAGGTTTTTGTATCTTAAATATTAAATATTTTATTTTTTACCGAAAGTATCTCGAATATCATATTTTCATTTGTCACTACTTTTAATTATTTACTTAAATAATATTCAAATTATGAATAAAGAAAAGTTTTTAAACAAAAGGAGTAATATGTTATTTTGATGATTAGTATATGTGAGTTTTAGTCATAAAAACTTACTTAAATGATAATTGTTCAATCGAAAATGAAAATAAAAATAAAAATAAAAATAAAAGCAGTAAATATTACTAATTTACGAAACCAGTTCAATAATTAAGTAAACTATAGGTAATATGCTATTTTGATAAAATTTCAAATATTTTACCATATGAATAATGTTATTTGAGTAATTCAGCTTGAATTTATTTTCTTTTAAAAGCTACCTATAACATTAAACCTAAAGGGCAAGGAAGCCCAGCCCATTTCAAAATCACTCATTGCTCGTTTGTTTGGGTTCGGCACAATTCCAGGCCCCCGACATCACTCAATAATAGAGAAAGAAGAAGAATGTCGTTTATAATTTATCGTTGCTCCCTCCCTCCCTGCGATCGATAACCAGCGCAGTCGCCATTTGCAATAGTGCCCATCACGTGGTCGGGTCCCCATTCCCACTGGAGCTCCACTGTCAACATCTGCCATTTTATTATTTTTGGATTAGTTTTTTTTTTAATAGATATAGATATTAAAATTAGGGTAGTAGAGACTCGAATCTTATACCTCAAGAGAAGGGAGTAAATGCTTGACCAGTTGAGTTACGTTCATATTAATTTAATAATTAACTTAATTTTTTAAAATCATTTTTTAAATTTTATTTACAAATGAGTTATTAATACTAGCTTTTTTTTTGTGAATTATTATTTTATATTTTAACGGCATGGTCACTTTTAACTAACTCAAGATTACTTTTTAAATAAAGATGGTAGAACAATTTTCAAAAACATTTTTTAAATTTATTAATAAAGGGGGTAAACTATCTTTTTATTTAAATGATAAATGGAATAGAATTTTAGTGAGAGTGAGTTTTGAAGCTCTACCCTTATCATAAGAAGTGAATTTTTGTTACTCTAATAAATTATACAATGTAGAAGTGATAGTTCAAACCATTCAGTTAAGATATGATAGGAGTCAGGAGTAGTAAATTAATAATATACATATGGGAATAATGGATTGAAGGAGAGAAGGGGGGCTTAAACACGGTATGACCACATGAGAGACAACACAAATATTTTTCATAGTCAGAGGGGGACTGGAGATTGGGAGACTGAAATAAAGAAATTTAGCTTTGATTTGTAAATGGTATTAGCGTTTCCCTGTGGAATCCGACTCCTTGTGACACTCCATCATTTCAAGCATTCACGGCCTTGACTTCTTTGGTTGGTTTACTCATCCGAGATTACGAGTTGAAGGAATTAGCCCTTGGAATTTTGTCAAAAATTGTAAGCTGAAGCTTGCGAATGTTTTGGGCTTAAAGTTGGGCGATGGCAGCATAATCAAATTTTGGCACGATTGGTGGATTGGGGATTTTCCGTTAAAAATAATTTCCAAGACTCTTTAGTTTAGCAAACAATAAGCTAGCATCGGTCAAAGATTACTGGACAGAGGGTGCGAAGGTGTGGAATCTGACTCTGAAAAGACCTCTTTATGATCGAGAGGTTAATGACTTCATCTCCCTCCTTCAACTTCTCCAGCTTCACTGGATTGCACACTTGACTAACTCGCTTTGTTGGAGGTTGGATACTAATGGTTTTTCTACTGCTTCTCTCCCTGTCTGTTTAATTGTTAAAGAGGGTATTTTGGATGAGAGATTGGATGGTTGTATTTGGGCCAAAGGGTTATCTTAAAAAGGTCAATTTTTTCACTTGGAACTTGATGGTTGGAGAGTTAAATACGGCGGATATAATTTAGAAACAAAATATGAAGTCCGCACTCTCTCCTTCTTGTTGTTGTCTCTGCTATTCTCCCTTGGAGAATGAGAATCACTTGTTTTTCGGCTCTCCTTATGCTAACATCATTTGGAATAATTTTATGCATCCTTTTGATATTGGATGGTGTTTTGGTGATTGTCGAAAAGGTAATCTCTACTCTCTTTTGGTTGGGCACCCTCTCAAAGGGAAAACAAGATGGATTTAGGAAAAGGCGGTTAAATTAATCACGTGAGAAATTTGGTTGGAGCGCAATCGACGTATCTTTGATCATAAAACTAGTCTGCCAAATGATGTGTGGGATCTCACTCGTTACAAAGTCACCTTTTTTGCTTCCCTTTCAAATTATTTTTGTAACTATAATGTTCTTTTGCTTAACGTCGATTGAAAATGTTTTTTGTAATCCTGTTGGCTTGGGTGATCTCCCCTCACCTTTTTTTTACATTTTTCTCTCTTTTTTTTTATTGAAAAGTTACTCAGTTTCCTATAAAAAAAATAAATAAATATAATATTCAAACCTTATAATTATATCTTAATATATAGTTTTTTTTTTTTAGAAAGAGAGGAAAAATAACGAAAATAAAATAAAATAAAAACAAAACAAAACCCGCCACAAAGACTCCATGCTCGGTTCGCTCGAACGCAACATGCTCGGACCCTTAAAAACTCTGGTCTAGTTTAGCCACTGACGGCACCCTTCCCTTTCATTTGTTTAATCCATATTAACCAAAACAAATCCATTTCTTTCAATCTCGGAAAATCCCTTTCTCTCTTCAACAATCACATTATCTCGATCAATTTCCCTATCAATGGCGAACATTTAACCATCAAAGATTCCTGCAATGTTGATGGCTTCATCTTTATCTCATCGCGTTTTCATCTTCTTCCTTTGTTTCTTGCTGCTACTGATTTCTTCCTCCGCTCTTCCACTCACTGAATCCTCGGATCAAGATTTTCTCGGTAACGCTACTGTTCAGTCTGATAATGTAACTATTTCGAGGAATAAAGAAGGTAGTTTTGCTGATATTATTGATCGTGCTTTGGAAAATGAGTTCAAAGAGAATGATCAGAATGAAGGTTTGTAGATCTTAGATCTTTTTTCGCTTTCTTGATTTCATTTTCGATTTCGTGTTTGATTTGATGCTGTAAATCGCAGTTTATATTATGTAATTCAAGTTAATTGTTGGATTGGTTTGATGTTTTGGTTATTTTGTTTGAATTTACCAGTTCTGGTCTAGGGATTGCCTCGGGTATTTTCTGTTTCCGGCCCATATTGAGAGTAGGATAAGATAGTTTATTTGGATTTGAGCTTTTCAAATTTATCATTTCGATGAATGCTTATTGTTAAGATATATGATTAAATTCCCCCTTAGCTATTGGCCGGTGATTTAACATATTTAATATGGTATCACAGCAGGAGTTTTGAGTTTGAACTCCTGTGATGATGTTTCTTCCCCCATTTGTTAAATATTTCACATGCTTATTGGTTCCGTTTAGTCATTTCATTTTCTATCATTTTTTGAGCTATGTTTTAGTTATTTCCATGTTTCAAATAATTTGAGAAAATTGTCTGATATGGCCATACGTTGTTTTATTTTGTATGATATACGATATCGTCTAACTCTTACCCTTTTTTCCTTTCTGTTTTTTGTTTGGTTTGGTTTGGTTTGGGGGGGTGTTGTTTGCAGCAACTGATGCAGGAGGTTTCAACAACAGCGTTGCAGAACAGCAGGTTGGTGATAAAATGTTTTGAATAAGTCCTAATGTTGATGTAGTGATCAATATTTTATTAACTTGTAATCGTAAGTGTAACTCATGAGTGTTAGATTTTATTAACTTGTAATCGTTGGTGTTTCGTTACGAGTTTATTTCCTCCTCGGTGTTTAATGTTTGGGATGGGGTGGTTTGTCATGCTTCCCTTTGGAGCTCCCTTGTCAGGGATTTTTGTAATTATAGTCTTTCTCAAATCGCTCTCAATTGGAATTGTTTTTTGTAATCTTGTGAGGGCTCTTTTGTATATTTCATCTCATCAATGAAATTGTCTCTTATTTTAAAAAATTTGACGAGAATAAGTGATAAAAGTAAAGTATAAACAGTTCTGAGTCAACGTGAGCAAGCTTGTGCTGATTGAACTCTCTTTGCTTGATTTTGTTAATCAGGCGGTTTTGGAGACCGTGGCAAGGGTAAAGCCAAAGAAAAATGATACGAAAGAGGAAAAGTACACGTTTCTAACTTAAGTATCTACACTGTATAGAAGCTTTACTTCTGGCCGTACTACTGGATTAAGTGTGTGCAATTTTCTCAACATTTATGCTTTTATTTTAGGTCATTTCAGCTTCAAAATGTTTTCAATTTGGATAATGATAATAGACCTGAAGATACACCAACATTGATTGATCGAAAGGTATGCATCTTTTATTTTGTATGTATTTTCTGTCAGATGTTCAGTTATGCTTACAGGTGCTAAAACTTCTCTCAGGACAATGTCTTTATCATATCTAACTTTAAATCCAAATATCCAGTGCTGCAGCTAGACTTGAGGTATTATTTTACCCCCATTGAATTGCCACTTGAGTTGTGAGCTGAAATTAACTTCCGATTTATGAATTTGCAGATTGATCTCAGATTTGGTAATCGTTATTGTCTCTGCAACTTGTGGTGGCATTGCCTTTGCTTGTGCTGGACAACCAGTATGATTATCTTTTCCCAAGCTGTTTGATAACACATTTGGTTCTTCACCAGATGAATATTCCAATATTTACGTAACACATACTAAATTTTAATAGGTTATAACTGGATACCTGCTAGCAGGATCTGTTATTGGACCTGGAGGGTTTAACTTTGTCAGTGAAATGGTGCAAGTATGTTTCTCTCCAACTATCATTTAGGGTTCTACATCTACTCTTTTCCCCTATAAGTGTTCAGTCTTTATTTGTTTTATAATTAACAATATTATTATAAGGTTTAGTTATTTTCTATTTTTCTTCCTTGTCTATAAAACATGTATAATGTTCACGATGTGCTGAAGATTTGAAAAATAACAATAGTAGTGGCACTTTATATTGAATGTTTGATATATGAGTGCTTTGTATGTGAGAGATATACCTACAATGCTTAAACTGAAGCTTTGTGCTCTGTTGCAAATTTATGAAGAACTGGTACAGAATTCTTGGCCTCTTCAGTGTTAACTGGTGTTCTCCAGACACTGTTAATGGCCTCTTAACCCAATTGATTATTGGCCATAGCTTTGGAAGAAATTCTGATTCTATGGATCAACTTAGACTCAGCTTTGATATGAGTGGTTTGGCTAGAGAGGAAAACTGTTTTTTTTTGTTAGGTAGTTTCATACTAAAGCAAAAAGAAAGGTGAAACCAGTTTTGGTTGGGGTGTGGTGGTGTGGTGTGGGGGGAGAGTTCTTTTGTCATGTTAGAAACCAAAACAGTTCCACAAACTTGGTTATTTCATAATTGTACTGTAGTTACCTTATTCTAATCATTGATCAAGCCAGTTATTTAAAAAAATGTTTTTTTTTTGGGGGGATGCTAGAAGTGAGACATATGTTTTAAGTTCTCCATCTTTCTATCTTCTCGATGGTGTACGTTGCAAAGGGAGTTTTGTAACTTTTATCCATTTTAGAATGAAACCAATTGGGATGGGAGCTGCAATCTCCTTTGATAACAGATAGGAAAGAACTCCTTATCCTTCTCTTTTGCAATCTTTTTTCTCTAATAAATTTGTTTCTTATTCAAAAGAAATGAAATGGGTGTAATGAATGTTAGAGGCTTGTTAGATTTTTTATAAAGATTTTTCACTCCAATCTCTCGATTCTAAATAAGAGGCCCTAGTAGAGAACATGAATTTCAGATTTTTTTTTTAATGCTCTTGTTGTGAAAGTTAAGTACATTATTTTCATGACCATCCGGTTTTTAAATTTTTTATTTTATTTAAATCAATGTTCAAATCATTGTCTTTTGTACATATATCATGCAGCATGTATTTGACTTTAGTGAGTTAATGAGGGAGAAAGATGATATTCATGTCAATTTTATTCTCTCCATGTTTTCTTTATTTGATATTTTCATCTATTTTTGTTCTCTCCATGATCTCTTCACCTAGTCTTTGATCTTGTATTTTGTTGTACAATTTCATGATTTCATCTTGTTATTGATTTGTGTGTTTAGGTTGAAACAGTAGCTCAGTTTGGTGTAATTTTTCTTCTCTTTGCACTGGGTCTGGAGTTCTCAACAACTAAGGTCAGTATTATCTCATTTTGATCTAATTTTTATAATGCTTTATTTATTTTTTTGATAATAAACCGAACTCTTTCATTGATAAGTGAAAAAGCCCCAAAAAAAGGCACACTAGCAATTACAAAAAACATGCCAGTTGGAGGCGATAATGGAGGGGGTATAACTATTAAAAAATTTACAATTGCACTCCAAATGGAGGCATTAAGCACACAATTTTCCCAAACATCACGCAAACTCTTGTGCTTGTCTACAAAAATCCTCCTATTCCTCTCAAGCCAAAGATTCCAGCATTTTTATAATGCTTTATAATCATGATAAATTGTTAATCCTACTATATTGTAGCTCCGAGTTGTTCGTGCTGTTGCTATTCTTGGCGGCCTGCTCCAAATCTTCCTGTTCATGTGCCTCAGTGGGATCACTGCTTCGGTATATCCAGTGCTTCTTTTCTATTTCTGCCTTTAAAAACCAAATGTTTGATATTTTGTTGTTGACTCCCCTGATCTACTGAAAGTCTGGTAGGAGCTTATACTGCATAGAATTTATGGGATTTAATGGCTAAGAGCACTTTATATGAAGCAAGAATATGTTTATGTTGTGCTGTGTACTGTTCTTTTCTGGATAAACGCTAATTTGGTTATGAATGTTGTGTATGCTTGGGGATCAGATTTTGAATTCAGACTATTAGGTCTATTTCCCCAACAAATCATCTTTTTTTTTTGGCTTTGTTGCATTTTGCATTAACCTAAATAGCATTTAGTGTCAAAGTGACTATGGTTATGCACACTTAAATGTATGACTGACTTAGATTTTATTTTTCTGCTTAGAGATGCTGTGATATGATATGATATAGCATGTTGAATCAATTAGTTTGGATCCTGTACAACGTATGTAGGTTTCATACTGGGATTGTGGGCTGTGTTTCTGTTACTCATTTGTTGCATACAACCTATTAGATTTAGTGTGAACTTTCCAGAAGCCTCTCTATTTTCTTCTTATTTAACTTTGGCAACCTTTTTGCAGTCATGTGGTGGGAGTGCTTCTGAAGGAGTTTTTGTTGGAGCGTTCCTATCAATGTCTTCAACGGCAGTGGTAGAATACTGTTACTTTTTTAATGCATGCAAATGTGGCTACATTCCCTTGTATGCTTCTATATTATATATGTTCTTGCTTGTGTGATAAGATAACTTTTGTCCCCTTATGGGATTGCAGGTGTTGAAGTTTTTGATGGAAAAAAACTCAACAAATGCTCTTCATGGACAAGTCACGATTGGCACCCTTATCTTGCAGGTAATTCTTTTTCAATAATTTTCACCTGATGGGGGAGCAACAGCAAACTATCACCTTACTTGTCAGTTTCATCGGCTTTGCAGGATTGTGCTGTTGGCTTATTGTTTGCTTTGCTTCCAGTACTGGGTGGGAATTCTGGTATTCTTCAAGGGGTGATGTCCATGAGTAAACTGTAAGTATAAAGAGGAATGTCATTTACGAATAATCATACCTTTGTAGATCATATTGTTAACTCTTTTAGTATGTCCATTAGTAACAACTCAACAATCCCCAGTTAATTTACAATCGTCATCCAACCAACCATGGGTTGACTTATTGTCAAAGAGCTTTCTTTAAAGCCTTGAGGTCATGGGTTCAAACCATGTGTGGCCATCTAGATAGGATATTATTCTACGACTACGAGTTACCTAATGTAGGGTTGTGTGTTGTCCTATTAGAATAGTCGTGGTGCGCCCAAGCTGGCTTGGACTCTCACTGAGATAAAAAAAAATAGTTCTTGTCCTAGGTTCAAATCCCCCACCCAAATTGACCAAAAAAAATAAAAAACTTATATTATATTTTTGTTTTATCTCTGATTTTTATGGGTCATATGAGATGATGAGTTTGTCACCCATTCCATGATATATGTATATCAGTACAATTCTTTATTAGGACACACAAAATGTTTTGAGTTTTTTTTAAAGAAATAATGTAGGCTTTCATGTATGCTCCTTTTGCTGTTCTTTATTTTTGTATTTAATATTGTATGAGTATTATAGTGTTATTGTCATTTATTAAAACTCTTGCTTTTGGATTCTTCTTTTTTTTTTTGTATTACAAGGATTTTTCATCCTCTCTTTTGTAATTTTTCCATTCCCTTTAATAAAATTGTTGTGAATTTTGAAACATTTCTTTCATTAAGATGAATGAAATTATTTTTTTGAAAAAAGTAGGGGGGGTGGTGGTGGTGGTGTTATTTTACATTCTTTGTGGTTCTTTGGAATAGCAATAAGTTATTTCAACGTCTGGAACAAAAAGTATCCCTTCCACATAAACAAACGCTTAAGATAACTGGACAGCTTCTCATGCCTGTGGTTTTGAGCGTTGGTTTGAAAGAATTTGTAGATATTGTATCTTTTGAATAATGAATGAAAGTAGGTGTGTTGAATAACCATGTAGGGTATTTATTTTAAGGACCATATAGAACTAGTTTTACATGCGTTTGATGATTCCAGTAGTATGATTATTGATGAGGAAAATTCAGAACTAGTTTTGTAATGACAAGTAGATTACGAAATTGCAGCATTACAACAAATATTTATGAGGTTGTATTTTCTCAATCAGGTTGCTGATCTTGATTACTTTTTTGGTTGTATTGTCAATTTTATCCCGTACGTGTGTACCGTGGTTTTTAAAGTTGATGATAAGCCTATCATCACAGGTATGCTTTCTTCTTTGCAGTCATCTATTTATTTTCTTTTCAGAAGACTTGGCTAATTTAGTACCTGTTTAATTATGATTTTTGTTTTCTATTTTTGAGAATTAAGCTTGTTTATTAACAATGGCTGTGTAATTCACCTTTTTAGGAACTTTTTTCAAATTATAGCCAAATTTTAATAACAAAAAATTATACTTTTCAAAAGCTGGTTTTTGTTCTCGAAAATTGACTAAGATTTCAAGTAATTTTTGAGAAGTGGAAAAACAAGGTGAAAAATTTGTTGGTGAACAAATTTAATTTTAAGAACAGAAAAGTAAACATGAAGTCATTATCAAATGGGGCATAATAATTGTATATTATCAGCTTTCAATGGGGGGGGTTTTTTTTTTTTTTCAATTCCTTTTTGGGCTGTTTCATTTAATTCATGAAAGCATGATCATAGTAAAAAATAATTGTGTAGTTTATTCTGAAAGATCGCAGTAAATTTGTGCTAGTGTGTTAGTTTCATTTTCTCACTTGATTTTCTCATGCAGACCAATGAACTCTATCAATTGGCAGCAGTTGCATTCTGCTTGCTTGTAGCCTGGGTTAGTATTGACCTACCTTTTTCTGTATGAGTTTTGACTTTAAGCATACAATTTTGACATTCCTTGAACTCTTATTGGCATTACATTAGGTCTTATGCATGAGGCTGACTGATTAGATACTAAAATTTAATTAAAACAGGTTGCTAATGAAAACTTATTGGCAATATATATTTAGCTTTACATGACTGTGTAGAGTATAGTCTCTTCAATTTGGATAACATTTTTATGTTCGACATGTATTTAATGCCATACCATTTGTCTAACACCTATTGAACTTGTTTTTATTTTAACAGTTGCTTGTATGGAATCATTGGCATTTTGAGTGCTAATTTCCTGCTTATTTGTTTCTTTTACAATTTCAGTGCAGTGATAAGTTAGGACTAAGTCTAGAATTGGGTTCCTTTGCTGCTGGAGTGATGATATCAACGACTGATCTTGCCCAACATACACTTGAACAAGTAAGGCATTCTATGCTTATGCCTACTTCTTATTGTAGTTGTCTTACAAAAATTTATTGACTGTTTCTGTTGTTATCATTATTAGAGGGGGTTTAAATGGGCCATTAATTTACTTTTACGATGACCTCTTCAATTTAATGAGGACATTTTTTTAGGCACGCTTTAATGAGGACATTATTATTATTATTTAGATAGAGAATAGATAACTTTTATTAACCAAAATCAGATCTACGGAAAAGGGGAGACAGATGAGCCAGGTTCAAGCAAAATAAGTATATTATTTGGTAATTCTGTTTGAAATGTCTTGCTGTATCCCAAATGTTAGTTTGGATCCTCTGAGTGATTTTAAAATTGATTGTCTTTACAGATAGAACCGATTCGGAACCTTTTTGCGGCTCTTTTCCTTGCTAGCATTGGGATGCTGATTCATGTTCAGTTTTTGTGGAACCATGTTGATATATTACTGGCAGCTGTAATATTAGTGATAATTGTAAAAACAATTGTAATTAGCTCAGTGGTGAAAGGATTCGGTTACAACAACAGGACATCACTTCTTGTAAGATTCTGCAACTATATTCACAGCATCTGTGTTAAAATCATGCCCTTCCAATCTGTTATAGTCCCTTTTTCATTTTTCTTTTTTAATTTGTGATTACATAGGTTGGAATGTCTCTGGCTCAGATAGGAGAGTTTGCTTTTGTTCTTCTCAGCCGTGCTTCTAATCTTCATCTAGTTGAGGTCAGTCCAGAAATGCATGCTAAGAAAAATTCTCACGTTAATCAGCATGCTTCTGTAATACTAATTCTATGATAATTTTCAGGGAAAGCTATATCTTCTGCTCATCGGGACAACAGCTCTCAGTTTGGTGAGATTTAGTTTAGTTCTGTTTATATACACCATATATATCTTAGTTTTCAAGCTGTTATGATCTACATGGTTCTCTTTAGGCATATTAGTTTTTTATTTAGGAGGAAGTTTTGTTAGCTTATTCTTAGTCATCTGCTATAATGTTTGATTTCCTTTTGAATACTAACTGTACTTGATGAAAGCTAAATAATTCAGAAATAGTTTAAAGTAATTTCTGAAATAAACATAAGGAAGGCTTGCATTTGAAGTTTAGGACTAGGGATTAAACCTGTCCAAGCATTGACTTCCAACAGGGATTGATATGCTTGAGGAAGATTTTCTCATCAAGATATGGATACTACTTAATATGAATATGCGGGATTTGATAGAAAGAACGCAGATAGTACAAGGATAATGTGGAAATTTGTTTAATGCTTAAACCATTAATCTCAACTTTTGGAATCGAGGAAGATTTTCTCATCTGGTTATGGATACTTCATATAAATATGCCAAGTCTGATAGAAATAATAGGTCTGATAGCACAAGGATGTTGTGGAAATTTGTTTAATGCTAAAATCATCAATCTCAACTTTTGGACAGATGTTGGAGTGATAGTACATGGTGTAGAGGGTCCCATTATGTAACCTCACCGACAAGTGATCCAAATAATTAAATCGTTTTTCATTCCATGAAATATATTGTATGTGAAAAAACTTTATCATATATGTGGTTTCTGGTCTTGTTTTATTTGGAACATGACAAACTGATACACTAGGGTTTTGGAGTAGCAATCATTTTAGATTAGTCGCTAGTGCAATCAGGTAGCTCAAAGGAGGGCAGGTCTGGCAGACGTTAGATGCATGAAATGCAGTGTCATTGAAATAGCTTACAATTAGTATGAATTAGATAAATGTTAATGTGCCTTTTAATTTTTTAGCTAACCATTCAACATAAATTTTTCCTGTTAGTTATCTAAAGCAATAAATCTCTGGATGGGACATTTGTTTACCTTTTGTAGGTGACTACTCCTTTTCTTTTCAAGTTGATACCTGCTGTCGTGCATCTAGGTGTGCTATTGCGGTGGTTCTCACCAGACAGTCTGGTTGAGGTATAAACCTTTTACTTAAATTTAGCTCCTTAATGCTCTGACTACCATTGGTTAAGTGGTCAATACACTATCTTTCCTAATCCTTTCTGGCTTGATCCAAAAATCTTGATTTTCCTGCCTAATAATCCAGATTGGTTTTAAAGGAGATGTAATCCGCTCTGACAGCGTCAAGCAGCGCGTTATGTTGGTAGTCCAGGGGTCTCATGATTCATGACAAACATTGTGTATGTGAACTGAGATGAATATTATGTTCTGCTTGAGAAAACAAATTCTGGCAAGCTGATCCCCATGTGCAAGTGAAGCCGATCAAATCATTCTGTATATTATACATGTTTTTCTATCGTATGAAGCGAGTTCAGAATCATTTTTTGTTACAACTTACTGACCATTAGATATGGAAAAGTTAGATAGGTGTATTACTATTAGAGATGGATAACCAGTGAGGTGCCGGTACAATGGATAGACTAAGCTATCTGTTGTATTTGTCTTCCAACATGACTTGATTCTTTGTAAAATGTAATATAGTTTGGATATTTTTTGACATTGCACAAAAAAAAAATGATCACTTACCTTTTTTGCAATGAATTTTACGAATATTAAATTTTACCAAGCTGCCTTTTAATGTCATCAGATTTTAGCCCCTCTGTGCCGTCACGTCAGGATTCTTCAGACAGGTGCAAGCGAAAAAAATCCGAGGCTGTAAGTATCTCCTCCCCCTTTCCCTCCAACACGAATTAAAAAGAAAAAGAAATAAAATTGCTGGTGTAAAATTCAAGCAGCAAAAGATCTTTTCCGATTCCTTTGTCTCAATAAATTAGGTTTTTAGAAAAGAAAAAAAAAACTGACTTCGATTAATTGTCATTCAAATTCAATGGGATTGATGGTTTGGTTTGCCTTGACTTGTTGTTTTGGGGGGTTTTTCATTTGCATTTTTGGATTCTATTTTACCTTTTACTCCTCTTTGGAGTAAATAAGAGATTTATGTTGTTGAAACGTCGCTATTTCTCTAAAAATTGGTGGCTGAAACAGGCACATTTGCTTTGCAATCTATCACACACTTTTTTTTTTTTTTTTGCGCAAACTCGTGAATATTGTGCTTCTCAACTATAGGGTCCTAGGGAAGGGACCTGTTTAAATTAAAATTACCATTTGATGCTCATAAATACTTAAAAAAAAAACAAAAAAATTACAAAACTTGAAATGGTGGGTTTTTTTTTTTTACGATTAATCAGGTTGAGACAAGGCAACAATATTAATTAGATCTTTATGGTAATCACAAAATTCGCGGTGCTCGACTTGTCTATTCTCTCTGGGCCGCCCACCACAAAAACGTGCCTTGAATTTGGGAAAGTTTTTTTAATTTTTTTGTCAGCTTCATGTCCAGTTTCTAGATTAATCATAGGAATTTTGATTTTTTTTATGTTATTGCAAAAAAAAAAAAAAATGTTTATTTTTTAGGAACTGTAGGGCTTGTTTGGATATTATATTCAGGGGGTATTCTATAAAATAACACTTTTAATTGTAAATTTCAAACTGTGCAAAAAAATTTCCGAATTTTAAAAGATTATGCTTCTTAATAGTTATTATAATAAATTTATCAAAATAGTAAAAAAATTAACAAATTTTGAAAACATTGTTGAATTTTATTTTAAAATATTAAAATAAGTAACATGAAAAAACACAAGGAGATTCTTTACTCTACAATACAAAAGAAAAATATTAATGAGGATAAATTTATTAATTTAAGAGAAAAATACACTTTTGGTCTCTGAGTTTTCACTTTTCGTTTTATTTGGTCCTCATATTTTAAAACTCAACAGATATACCCTTGTGTTTCAGTTAAGTGTTCTATCTATCAAACTTATATTAAATATTTAACAGGAATCTGATGTGGCATTTATTCCTATATTTGTCGGTTATTATATTTTCTCTTCAAATTTCTCTTTTATTTAGGGCTCGTTCGGAATAAAAATGTTTTTCGGCTATAAAAGCTAAAAAAAATGGGTCCGAAAGCACATTTCAGCCTAAAAATTATTCGTTACAGACACTTGCTGTTGTTATTATCAAATAAATAATAGGCAAATAACATAAAATTGAAAGTGTTTATTTCTTTCACCTTATTATAATATTTCTTAATTTTATTTACTTTATGTCCAAGTTCATCTCTTTAAATATATAACTCAATAGGTATTCATGAACAAGAAGAGTTGGATGCCATTGAAGAATTCGTTACTCATATGCCTATAGAAGCGTTTATAATACAGAATTTCAAGTGCATTATCACTCTTGAGTTTAAATTGAGCTTTATTTATTGGCTTCTTATACCCAGGATTATGAATAATATTAGATGTTAAAACAAAAAAGAATTATTAATATTAACAAAATTTAAAATTAATTACAAAGTCATTATCAAAAAGTCTTCAACAACTTATTTTCTATGGTTAAGGTCTTTGAAACGTTTGAAATAAATATATAATATATAAATAAACAAACCGTTAGTAAAAAAAAAAAAAAAGATTATCAAATAATTCTTCCAATAAATGAAAAACCAGAAACGAAAGTAAAATCTAATTGATGAACTCAATTTACAAGTCACAAAATAAGCTTTTATGATTATACGACTGAGCAACAGGAGCTTATTTTCCACTTTAATTTGCAAATTGTTTGCTAATATGTATTTCTAATTCTATCTAAATTAACATGTCACCACTTTTAAAATAACTAAATGAAAGGTCCTGAAAAAGAGGCAACATATTATTAGTTGTATTTTTGCAAAATCCTAAATCATTATTTATAGGTATAACAATTTCCACCATAAAGATAACATTGTCCTTATGAGTGTGTGATATCTCATGTTACTGGAATGGCTCCAATGGCGATGTTCCTGCAACGAGACTCGATTTTTTCGACCGGTTTCGGAGTGGACAAACTTAGCTGCAAATCAGGTAGTTGATGATGGGGTGTATTCTGTATTTCAGGAATATTATGAATCATTGAAGTTGGGCTTGGGGTAACAGAAGGTTGAAATTTGTATGGTTCATGACTTAACCAAATAGGCATGGAATAGTGGCTAAAACTTAGCTCAGAATGCCTTGCCTTTTCCTTGTTTGATTTGGTATCAAGTTTTGTTGAATTTGACTTGTTTGATGATGGAATGCCAAAAGGAATCAATGTGAATTTGTCTCTTGCAACCTGCCATAAGGATATATATATATTTTTTTTAATGTTAGAGTTGGTAGGAATTGAGAAATTTATCACAATTAAAAAAAAAACTTAAATGATTGAATTCAACACTAAATTTTAACATTTTTATTAATTAACTAACAACTGTTTATTTAAATATATAGATCTGACTAATATTTATAATTTAAACGAGCTAGCTAAATCATGTAATATAAGTAAGTGAAGTAGTATGACCAATTTATCTATCGAGATTGTGTATTTGTGATCAGATAAAAACATTGAAAATTGATAAAAATGAACAAAAATTTCTCTAGCTAACCCAACAACTTAAGTAGGTATAGAAGGTCTTAAATTTCAAACCTTGGGATTATTATTTCATCTTTCCTTTCTATTCAATATAGTTCACGTGTTGGGTCATAGAAATAAAAATAATATCCCAACCCCATCCATGGTTTAATAGAAAGTCCAAGTATATCTGTTCAAAAAAATAAAAATAAATAAATAAAGAGAAAGTCCAAGTATATGTAAAAATAGCATATTTAAAAATCAAGGTTTTTTTTAGATATTGTTGTTGACTTTGTTAAGAGAAAGTAGATCTCGCTAAATTTTACTAAATAGGTCATACTATAATAAATAATCTATCCGAAGTTAATTGCTCAAGCAAAGAATTAAAGTTTGACAAGAGAGTTCTTTGTGTATTATAATTCAAATGGTTAGATAATAGTGTTCGAGATGAAAAGAGATGAGAGGAAGTTACATCGAAAAAACTGATTCGGGTCTTTCTTTTGTTGAGAGTGTTGAGTCGGAGAAAATACTTTTGGGCATGGCTAGCTACTTGAGTTGGAGTTCTTGAGGTCACAAACTTCCTTGAAATACCCCTCCAATCTCCCTTTCCAAGCTTTTCCAGCCCTACCAAAAACGCCCTATGCTCCTCTTCACTCCATGGTACTCCTGCTCAAGCTCAAAAACCCAATTTATTATTTTCAAATTACTCAAAAAGAAATTACAATTATATACCTAATATTGTAAAAGAACAGCCATTCATCTCAGAAATATTTGTTTTGGTTAGTACAAGACATATTTAAATTAATTTTAAAAACAGATAACAATTTTAGAAAACTATTTTTTTTTAACTAAACTATGAATTTGAATTTGTTCCTAGAAAATATAGATTATAAAACAAAGAAATTATTAGTAAAACATGCTTAAATTTTTAAAAATAGATTACTAAAATTAAAATCGCTATCGAATTGAAACATGTTTCTTTTTTCTCACCAAAACATTTTGATTGAGAGACTAAAAAAATCCTTGAATGAAATGGTAAGCAAAAAGAACTCAGATGAATGAAACACGATCAAGATTTCACAAAGAAAAGGAAATTGTGTATTACTTTTTATGTAGAATTTGAGATTCTTGGCAAAATTAGAATGTTATCACTTTGATATAAAGTGAGGAAACATTAAAAATAGAATAAAATAAATTTAAAGATATAGACAAAAAGAGAGGATTTATATTGGCCACTACAATGAAACGTAAAACACTTAAACTCCTAACATACCCTACATACTCAAGATATCAAAGTTTATATATATATATATATTAATTAGGTTAAATAATTAATTATATGACGAGTTAAGTATTTTCACCGTGGACCTTAACGAATTAAGTTTCAAAAACTCACCCTTTTTCCTCTCTTGAGTGTTCATTATGAGCCCATTTGAGAGATATTCATAAGAGAGTTTCTCATAATTATTGTCCACGATCCTCGACGATGTCGAAGAAGACGAAGGCGTGGACGTCAAAGAGACAAGTGAAGAAGAAGAGGAAGAAGATGGTAAAAACTCCATGCTAAAGCTCTTCTTCATAGCATTAGTAGGAGGTTGATCAAGTTGAACACCAAATAGCTTAAATCTCCCTTGATGTCTCTCTGATAGAATGGTACAAGTCCTTGAATTGTGGCCAATTTTGCCACAATGTGAGCATTTCCTTCCCATTTTCTCTCTCTCTTTTTAGAGAAAAAGAAACTTTAAAATCTCACAAATGAGCTTAGGAATCTCTTTTCTCTCTCTCTTAAAGATATATATAATAATTATATGATGATTATTTTATAAGGGTTTAATTGCATGAGGTTTAATTAAACATATCCTAGGTTTTGTGGTTTTGAGAGAAAGTCAAAGGATGAGTCTCTCATTGGTGGGATATAAAAAAAGGCTTATCCTAAAAATGACATTTTTTTTAAAGTTTCTCACATGAACTAAACGTGAGAGATCATATCTCCATCCTCTCAATTTAATATTCTTTAAGGGTGTTGGTATACACCAACATCATATTTGATGCTGAAAAAAAAAATCTCATTTGGAATTTCTCATAAATAATTAACATAAAAAATAATTATTTAATTTAATTTAATTTTATAGTTTTTAATTATTCATTTTTTATAATTAGAATAACTATTTTTTTAATTTATTATGAAGTTATTTATAAAAAAATAAATAGTGGATGAATTTAATTTAATTTTATATGATTAATTAATTTTAAGTTTTTTGTATTGAATTTTATATTATAATTAAATTTAAAAGGAAACCAAATCATATTATTACATACCAAACACATAAATCTTAGGGAAATTTCAATTGACAACATTTTTATGAGTGATTTAAAAAATAACAAATGTTTTAAAATATTTTAAAACTGACATTTCTCAGATATTTTTGAAAATTTTCAAAACTTTTACTATTTTTTAAAATATCGATTCTTAAAATGCCGTTAAAAAAACACCTAAACTTATTCTCAGGTGTCCAAATATCATATACCAAACACCCCTTAGATTTAATACGTCTTCAATTTGTACTCATTGAACAAAATGCGGTTCACAACATATTGTTATGAGAAAGAGTGATGTTGATGAACCAACGCCATTTTAGTTGGGAGATTCGCCAAATGTTTAAATTGCTAAAAGCTTTGGAACAATAGAACAATTCAAACTGGTGATGAAATTAATTTAGAAATTAATACAATACCATACCATATTCATTTATCATAAATAAAACATTTCAACGAGAAATTCGGTAATTTTTACTATTTATTGTCCCAAAAGTTTATTAAGGGAAGTTAATTGAACAAGCTTAATTTCTTCTTATAAAATTGAAGATTCGAGTTTCTTTTATTATAATTTAATATAGCATTGGAAAAAAATAAAATCTTCAGCTTTTGTGAATTGTGGTCCTCTATTTAAAAATGGGAATGGGATGGACACTATATAAATTTAATTTTTCATTTAATTTCATATAGTACAAAGTTGGGCTTGGCCATAAATCTCCCTCTTTAAGAATCCCAGCTTGCACCCAAAATGTTAAGACCAAAATATAGCCCCACTATCTATAAATATTTTTACTATTCTTCTCAGATAAATATAGGTTATTCTTTATAAAAGAGATAACGGCCAACACAAACATAACTTAAGTGGTTAGACACTTACTCATTTCTCATATACTTGAAAGTTCGAGTCTCTCATCCCTAAATTTGACGTAATATCTATTAGAAAAACAACTAAATTAACTAATTATTATTATTTTTAATTAAAAACATACCCTAAACAAACAAAATTATCTCCAAGGATTTTGTGCATAATGAGAGAATGAGAGCTAGCTAATTAAGCCTTTTGTTTGACGTAATATCCATTAAAAAAACAACTAATTAACTAATTATTATTTTTGTAATTAAAAACATACCCTAAACAAACAAAATTGTCTCCAAGGATTTTGTGCATAATGAGAGAATGAGAGCTGGCTAATTAAGCCTTTTGTTTGAAGCCAAAAGGAAAATTTTCCATTCAACTTTAGAGCGTTTTATGGCCAAAAATTCTAGTATGATATATTTTTCTTGCAGATTAAGCATTTCAACCATCAAGCTTAATTGTCAGCAAAAATTGGACATTCCATATGGCCCAGAAAGTAGACTACATTTTCTTTTCGGCTATTTATTAAAAAAAAAACATTAAAACAAGAAAAACTTGCATATTATTATTTAATTTAATTACATTTTCATAAAGAAAATTATTGGGGGATTGGGACTAGGAAATTCAAACCTAATATTGGCATTTCAAACCAACTATTTTTGTCAGTTTGAATAATCATAATTTTCATCACTATACTGGCATCTAATTTATCTCTATATGTTTTTTTTTTTAAATATTACATCAAATTAGAGAAGGGGATACTCAAACTTTCGACCTCCAATAAAGATAATAGGTACCTAACCACTTGAACGGATGTCTAACCACTTAACCATTTGATTTCTATACTTTTTTTCGCACATGATAATAAAAATTGAATTGTAACCATCTAAACAGTTATACTATATTGAATTATGTTTAAATGTATAAAATAATCACACCTTTTATATAGATAAAAATATTTAGATAAATAATAAAAGTAAACTAAATATAGAAAACGGAAGATGTAACATGAAAAACTATTATTAAATATGGAAAAAACATAAAATCTATTAATAACAGTCTAAAATATATTGTAACCAAGCTTTAGGGGTAGGTATGGTTCCTCTTAACAAGGGTAATAAAATCTAAACGTTTTTGTCTACTCTCACCAAAATCTACCAAAATGCACCTAAAATTGCAAGATAATATGAGCTTTTTTTTCCCTTGTGTATTAAGCATGTAGATGGGCTGTGATGGCTTGTTTATTTTTTAACCTCTTTTTAACTTTTACCACCTAACACAAACTTTAGTTACCAATAACTCCTTCTATTTCTAACAAACTTTTTTAATTTTTTTTTATTTCAATTTCTTACAAACTTTGCTTAATAGAAAATGAAAGCCTTTTTAAAAAGGAGTTTGACTTAACTCATCCCCATCCCTTTTCTATTTCTTGTTCTTATATAAATCAAGGACTTTCCCTTTGCTACCAAATTGCTAATTGTTTATATGATTATTTCATTTCATACATAGCAAAATGGATCCATTGAAACAATTTAGGTCACTTATGAACTTTTTTTTTTTAATATCATTTTTTCTATCTTTTAAAATCGTAATAATTTTTCAAAAACAAAAATCATATTTTTGAAAACTATTTTTTTTAGTTGTTATTGTTTTTCTTAGATTATAAAAGTATTTCAAGAAAATATATTGCTAAATAAAAAGTGGTTGATGGAAGAGGAAAATAGAAAGAGTGGGATTGGTGCAAGTTGAATACATGAGATGGAGAGTTAATTGAAATACGATTTTGCCATTCTCCATTCTCCTAAATATCAATTTTGCCCCCACACACGTGTAGCCTTAATCTATGCGAAAACTAATAATGGGTGTAAACTGATTCACTTATGTAAGTTTAGGGTATAAATCGATTAAATCAAAAGTTTTAGGTTTAAAATTGACATATCCTACTAGGTTTAAATTGATTTTTTTGATTTTCTCTAATTTTTTTTAAAGTAGAAACAAAAATTAAAATTGTTATGAAATGGAAACAGGTGGATTTAGTTAATCAAATCCTACTCACCTATGAATTTCTCAATTATCATACGTAGATTAAAAAATTATTACTCAAAATCCAATGCTTTCAATAATAAATTTGAGTGTTTAGTTTGATTGATATGTAAGTTAGTGCAGGAATAACTTTTAGAGGCCAAAAGTGTTTTTAAGTAAAAAATCTTTAACCGGCCTTTAAGTTTAAAAATATTTTTTAACCCTTTTAAAAGTCATTCTATTTGGGTCCTTCTTCGTAGGTGTATAGTATAAATTATAATTATATTGAAGAATTTTAGATTGTTTGAGACAATTTTTAAAATCAATTCTTTTTTTTTATAACATATAAATATTTAATGAAAATATATTAAAACAAATATTCTTTTAATTTGTATATCTTCCAAAATGATACATTTATGAATAGTATCTTCTGTATATTCAATAATTCTATCATTTTCGAATCACTCAAAATATTCATTTTAAAAAAAAATCAAAACTACCTTTCAAAATCTAAATCCTCCATCCGACAACTCTAATATTTCTAAACAAGCGGCTGATTTAAAATTAAGCAGTTTTTCAAACTGATTTTCATTAGATTTGATGCAAAAAAAAAGACAATAAATAATTAACAACATAAAAACAATTAACATATGGTATAAAATTAATTAATTAATAATAATCTTTTTCTTAGAATGATAGAAAGTGTTAAAAAGAGAGAGAGAGAGTCAAGAAGCATAAATAATGATCCTGCTATTTAAAATAAAACGATATAAAACCATGTCTATAATTAGTGGATGTGTAGGATATTGTTTTATATACATAAAAGGGTGGACCCTTGCTTATCTAAATTTCAATAATTTTGAAATTTAATGGCCTAATACAACTAATCTTTAATTAATCAATCAAGAGTACCTTTAATTCATAAGACATCATCATCATTTTTTTTAAAGTACCATAAGATATCATTAGCTTGAGTATTGTTGTAGTGAATTTTTTAAACTAATATTTATTGACACATATATAGTGACGTGACTGTAGTAGAATGTAGAGAGTAAGTTTGTCTTGTGGGTGGTAGAGATTAAGTGTTGTACATATATCGAGACAGCCTGAGAACAATTCGCATGGTATAAAGTGCTACACACAGCATGAGAACATGTGGCACAGATCGAGGGATACAAAGAACTACTAGCTACCACACAGGTTTCGAGACTTGTTGAACTGATAGGTGATCATCTACACAACAACACACTTAACGAGATAACAAGGTGCTAAGCACACCTAACCTAGGTGCCATGTAAAAGACCTCTGTAACGAGGTGACATGTACAACACACTTAACGAAATGTGCTAAGCACGTGACATGTAAAAACCTCAAATGACATGTAACTGTACAACACACTTAACGAGATGATGAGGTGTGACGGAACCTTGCAGTACAACTACCGAGACAAACTCAGAAGATCTTATCTTCTGAGGGATGATGCGTGTAGAGATCTGTCTTGTCCAAACCCACGTCCACTTATTGTCTGTCACTACAGCCGACCTAGGATGTCAGCTACTATCCCTAACTTGATGATTATAAATATTGGGCGGGAAGATTAAGCGGGAGCCTGGGTGAGAACTCTATAAATAGAGAGAGGTAAACTGGTTCAGGTAGTCTACAAAACCTTACAAAAACTCTGCTAAAATGCCGACTCTAACTTGATCGTCGGAGTGTAAGTGGCCGGCACCACACCGATGTCTCTTCCTTTGCAGATTCTTAGTTTAACTTCCGGTGACACGCACCTGTTTATCTTCAGTTGCTACACACGTGGAGCTGACGAATACACTTAGTCAGCAAGACGAAAAATACGCAACAACAAGTATGATTAATTAGGCCTTTCACACATTACCTAAATTAAACTATATATTATTAAGTAATATTTCCGACAAGGAAAAGGTAGAGTTGTCTAAAAAAGGAATCTCTAATAATCGAGTAATGAAATATGAATTCAACAATTTTATATAAATATGACAGGCATTTGTTTTACACCTTGGCTTCCACAATCAACAGTGTTGGAAATGATGGGTTTGGTCAACATCCCCAATTCACACTTCATTTTATAATTTAAATTTAATATTTTGGGTATTAATTAAAACAAGACTATTTGTATTACCAAAATCAAACTATGTGTTAATTTAAATCATTGATTCAAGGCAAGATGGTTAAGTATTCCCTCTTGGTGGCCATTAAACTTAATCTAGAAAATATTTTAAGATGATTAAGTACTTGTGATGTCACTTTGAAAATGGGTGACATAGGGCTTTTCAAAAATAGTATTTTATGAATTGATATTTTTTAAAATAATATTTTATGAATTGAAAATTTTTAAAATAGTATTTTATGAATTGATATTTTAAAATTAGAAAAAAAATTGAAAATTTTCAAGGATAGTAATTTATTTTTTTTCTCTTGACTCAAAGCAAGCATGGAATCCAACCCAACTTTGAAAAAAATGTCATTTTTGAAAATTTTCTAAATATTTATTATTTTTTACTAGTATTTTATGAATTGATATTTTTTAAAAATAAAGAGGTAGTTTTGATTGTAGAGCTAGTAAAATTGATATATATATATATATATATATATATATTTTTTTTTTTTTATTTATTTTTTTTTTTTTTTGGCGGATGCAAAAATTAAATTTAGGGAGGCACGTGAAGGATGGGAAAAGCCAACAACTATGAAAATGATCTTTAAAATATAAACAGTAAACAAAACCAAATTTAAATTTTGAATATACTATGAATTAAAAATGAAGAAAATACACATTGTTATGAATTTATTTATATGACATTTGAAGAAGAAGAATATATGCCCACAAAAAAAATACAAAGGGAAAAACATTGACAAACCAACCATTTGGGGTATGATTGAAAACTAAGCCAAAATTTGCACCCTTAAGTCAAAAAAGTAGAGTTCCAATATCATATATTAATAGTCAATCATGAATGCTAATATGTAGGATGCTATCAATATGAATATATATATATATATATATATATATATATATATATATATGTAGGTTTTTTTAAAAAATAATATTTTATGAATTGATATTTTTAAAAATAGTAAAAAAATTGAAAAAAAAATTCAAAATACCTATTAAAAATGTCATATAGTGAAATACTATATAAATAATTGACATTCCATGATAATATATTGTAATGACTAATGAGAACAAGTAGCCTTAAAAAGGAAAAAAGAAAAGCTTTTGCTTCACAAGCTGTTCTTATGCAGTTATGCTTGGGTGGTTGTGAAGTTTCCATTTAAACTAGTATATTTTGGATCTTTGCGTATATTGCTTTATCTTTACATTCTCATTTATAAGACTACTACTTAAATCAAATTGACTTTTGAAATACTCGTTACATTTCTTTCAAATGTTTTCTATTAAAATATTCAAATTTATAATTATACCATTCTAATAGACACCATAATTAAAATATAGTTTGAAAAATATATTAAAATCTAGCTCATATATACTTGATTTGTCAATCACTCCGGTGATTTAAAAAGTATTTTCAGCAACCTCATGACTTAAAAAAATCCAATACGCACATCTCCACTAATTAGTTTTTATAAAATTGGAACATGTGCTTATCGTAATGTTGCCCCATATTCGAATTCAATTAAATATAACATCTTGATATAATTTTTAAAATGATATATATTACTAATAAGGTATTAAATCTACATTCGTACTCATCTATTAATTAATTAATTTTAGTTATTTTAATATAGTAGAAACCCATGACAAATATAGAATAAACACGTGTCATAATTTAGTAAGATCTAACTAGGAGATTGGCATGTTATAATTGCATTAAGTGTCAAAAATATTTTTTTAAACTCATATTGGTGTTAGTTTATAAATCAGATCTACCAAAAATTTATACATAGTTCACTACAAAAAATAATAGTACTACCTAGGGATGTGCAAAATAACCGGCAAACCGATGAACCGGGCTGAACCGGACTGAACCGATCGGTTTGGTCCGGTTTTTTCCTCTTTCTTGGTTTACTCGGTTTAAAATAATAAAAAACCGATTTTTTTTGGTTTTTCCAATTCATATGTTTTCCTAAACCGAGGAAACCGAACCGAACAGGACTAAAGTATAAATATAATATTTTATTCCAGTTCATATGTTTTCTTTGCATGCAAACTTTGATCCTTCTGATTTCATAAGTTACAAAAATTATCTAAAGATAAACTCATCTCTTTCTTATGATATTAATATGTTTAAATTTTTTAACATATTTATATTGTTGATAGAGACTTGCTTTTTGGAGTACTGACCATTGTGAAGTTTGAAATTTCTCTCTTGTCAATCCTGAACATGATGAATCTCATGGTGCAATGGTTTAAGGATAGTAAGCATCAGGTTATGGAGTAAAAGAAATATTAAAAAAAAAAGTAAATGATGGTCAAAGTCCAATTTTGCCTAAATAGTACTTTCTTTTAAAAAAAAAATATTGGATTATCCCAAATGTGTAGTTTTTTTTAATAAAAAATACGTAGGCCCAATGATACAGCCCAAAACCAAAAAACTTAACTGAAAACCGAGTAAACCGAAAAAAACCAAACTGATTGGCTTCTCCCAACAAGCATAACCGATCGATTCATGAAATTGGTGAATCGAGCACCTCGGTTCGATTCTTGTTTTTAGTTAAAATCGGACCGAGCCTAACCCTAGTACTACCGACGCAGGCACTCGTCGATGATGCTTAACCTTACGATGGCAGTACTCAATGTCGACGTCACCTCCACATCAGTAACTCTGGGACGGCGAACCTTGCTTTGAGCATCGCAGACGCCAACTTTATAATCGTTGTTATGGTCAAGACCATCAACAAGCCTAAACGCGATCATCGGTGACGGTATTATCTACGTCACGTCGATAAAGGGATGCCCAGTTACCGATGTGTACGCGTAGGTAACTAGGCAACCTGTAACTTTTACGAGTGCCCCTTATTGATGCGATGTCGGTAATTGGGATTTTTATGGGTGTTCTTTACTGACGTTGTAATACCTTTTAAAAAAACTGCTTAATTTAGACTCGTTCTAAAGCCACCTGATTTAAAATTCACAAAAAATCTAGATTTCATAGCGGTTCAACAGGAGAAACAAAAGTTTTAAAAAACATCAATTAACACTTTTTATAAGTGTTTGAGCAAATAAAATTGTATTTTAAATAATTCTACACATGAATTGTTTAACAAATTGTGAATGAACTCAAAACTCATGCATTAGGCATTACCCCTACCCCTCGCCCTTGAGAAGCCGTCCAATTTCTCATGAATTCTTGAAACTATGTCGCTTGAAGGGTCAAGTTTTTTCAAAGATTCCTTGTCTCCTCATCACGTTTACTTGCTTCCTCATCACGTTCAACCTCACGTGAAATAAAACAAAAGGTATAGAGATGTGATTTAACAATAATCTAAAGTACATGGGTGTATTTTACATTTATCCCTAACAATTAATGAAGAATTGTGGAATATTCACCAACGACATTTTGAACTTTATAAATTTGGGTAAATGATTGTGTAATATATATTATTGATAATGTTTTGTCTTTTTTGCTTTTATTTTAAAGATGCATTTTCCTTGGCCCCGACCATTTAGAACTCGCAATAGGCTTCTGTGGGCCTTTCTCCCAGTTATGGGCCGATTTTAAACTACTGGGCTATGGGCTGTAACATGTAAGGCATCAGTGCTGAACTGGGCTACAGGGCCCAAGATAATATTATCAACCTGCATAGGCTTCACAGATGTAGCACAAGTAAATTTTATAAAAGTTATTTAAAAAAAGGTGATTGATACATTATAAATCATTTATTTATTAATTTCTATCATTTATAGAGTGTTGTAAATTGATCAATTGTGATTGTATTTTTAATATTCTAAATTACTATTTACTTTACCATCCATGAGTAATTTACCATATTAATTGAACATTTGGAGGGAAAAAAAATAATGGTATTCATTATTTATTTTGTAGAGTGAGTCAATTTTAACCTCGTAATTTTGATTCCATTAAATAGAACCTTAATTTAAAAAATTAGTGAAATGAATAAAATTATCCATAAATTAACTAATAAATCACCAAGTGTAGCAACACAACACCTAAAGTTTAACAATAAAAAAAGTCTTTGCTAAAAAAACAAAAAATAACCACTAAAACATAAAAAAATCAACCAAAATTTAAGAAGTGAAATAATCAACGTTGAACACTAAGATACTCAAAATTGAATTTAAAAAAAAGTCTTGTGTAGTCTTAACAATAATGAAAAATAATAGGTCACTAATGGAAATTTAATTTTATCACCTAAGATCATGGTTCAATTTAATAAAAAATATTTTAATTAAAAATGAATGATTGAAATTAAAGGAAATTGAATTGAATTGAATATTTTATGAATAGGGGTTTAAGATATTAATCCAAAAAGTAGAGTTTGTAAATTCTAAGAATCTGATTCCAATTATGCACACCAAACGGCCCCTAAAACTATCATAATTTCCCGACTTTGGAAAGGGACGAAAACAGGATCAACCCACTTCATCGATCTAAAAAATAACTATGGGTTTATGATTCTCAATAATCCGATTCCAATCATGCGCACCAAACGCCCTTAAAACTATCCTGGTTTCCCAAGAAAGGGACAAAAATGGAGAGTGATCCTCAAACCGCCCCGTTGCCATCGTTATTTGATTGGTCTGAATAATGGAGAGAATATTTTAACACGACCCACCTTGAAGATGGGATGGACCTCTCTCTCTGATTCTGAATCCAATTGTGAAGCTGACATTAGTTTTGTCAAGTTGTTCAATTTGCAAAATGGGTACTACTTTTTTCGGCTGCTCTACTTTTAACATGGGTCCAAAATTATCTACGTACCCCAAAATCCTCTTCCTCAAAAATTAAGATTATTTTATGCAAAATTTGATGTTCGTTTTTGCGTTCTTTCTGAAATACATGAAAAAGCAAACCCAGCGAGTGAAATTTAAAACAAAATGCGTCAGGAAAAACAAATAGAGCTAAATGACACTTTGAATTTGAAATATTATGTTTTTGGTGACAGCACAGCAGACTCATTGTTACAATTTTACACTCAACGACAGACTGGGTACCTGTAAGGGATTGCTCACGGTTTTAGACCACGCATTTTCGTTACATAAGTCTAAACACGGGTTTTTTTTACACGAAATTAAATTTTGCAAACTCATTGTTTTGAACAAATTCAGGTAATAGGCTTAATAACTTTAAATTTAACAAACTTAAAATCAAACATTTAAGGAAGGGGTGGGTTTCATTAGCCTAATCATATTTGTTAGATATGTTTGATTACATCGGTTTGATTTTTGTAAACCTATTGGATTCTCGTTTAACATACAACACATATTTAAAACTAAGTTTTAAATTCATTCCTTATTTAAACACATCTATATTTAAACCCTGGATTCTCGTTTAACATAAAAGTTTAGAATTCATAACTCGACATATTTAAATACAAATTTAGAGTTACAATACAGCTTCTCCTACATTGTTCGTTGGCTTGATGAATTTTACAGTACTTTGCTTGATTCGAATTGTCATTGTGGTGTCAAAGAATTAGCTGTGGAAATCAATCTCGAGTTTTGAGTTTTGAGTACTTTTATTTATCCAACGTGGAACCCGAATAATAAATATGCTATAGCTTAATGAATGAATGTGCATGTATTGTCATTTCTGGAAATCTTTTCTTTTTAATCCTTTCAAGAAATGTACTTTTCTACCATATTTAATTTAATTCATTAAATTTCATTAAAGGCTAATTGATACCATGTTTTCGGGGGTAATTATTTAAACCGAGAGATCTTGAAGTGGTGTGTCAAACCATTTCTCTCTCTTTTTTTTTCAAGAAATATATTAGTTCTAGTTGGCAGTGAGAAATTATTTGGAAAACTCATGGTATTACTAAAAATTGAATTCATAATTTGAATGAAAGAGAATAAAATCTTAAACATGAATCCATTTAATTTAAAAGTCAAGAGCTATATTTAAATATTTGTCCACTTGAATAAAGTAGAAAGTACTCGAGTTCAATTCATATATGATTTTAATGAAAGACAAAAAAAAATCACGACTTGAATTGTAATATGAAATGATCTTAAATAGGTAGAATTATAAATTCAATCACTATATTTTTAGAGCTTGTATCAAAATCTCGAGGGTTTTAAAAGTTTTAAATTTATATTTCGTGTCAATTCAATCATTATTAATTTAAAAGTTTCGATTTAATACTTATGACTTAATAAAATTCATAAAACATCATTTCATTATCACATTCACAAGTTACCATATCAATAGGGGTTAAATTAAACTTTAAAAACTTTAAAAATTAAATTGATAAAAACTAAATTATTGGGTATAAATTGAAATTTGTAAAACTATACAGCCTAATTTGACGCAAATTCCGACAAAATTTATAATGAAACCACCTAAATATCTCTCCATTTTAATAAAAATAGAAATTACTTGAATTTATTTTTAGTAATGGGATTAGGGTTTCAGGAATGATTAGGCTGCTAAAAATTAATTACAATTTAATAATCTCACTAACCAAGACTTGAGTGATGTGGAAGTAAAAAAAAAAAAAGAACAGACAGTAATCTCTCTTAATAAGAGTTAGGTAAAAGGGTTAAAACAGCATTATTTCCTCAAGTTATTTCTGATCACCCTCTCTCACTATTCACTAGATCTAATAATACATTATTTTTATAGGTATCTGTTCAGATCAGAGCATAAAAGAAAATCAGAGATGGGATTTATAAAAAAAAGAAAAGAAAAAAAAAGTGATGTTTCATCACATCAGAACTGCAGGCATGATCATGAAAATGGGGATCCTGATCCAAGAATTAAAGAGCCCCTGCATCCACTGTTTCATCGTTATGGTCTTTACTTACATGATAACCTAAGAAGCATGGATATAAATACGTTACAATACAGATATGGTAACACGCCATTTTATTAAATATTTAAGAAAAAAAATAGACGATGGTGTGTATTATTTTATGATAGTTATAATAGAAAGACAATATATTACTTTTCTTTCATATTTATTAATTATTATAAATAAAACTAAATAATTAAAAAAATTATAATCATGTTTATGCATATGTGACAGATAAATGGCTAATGTGCTCGACATATTATAAACACGTGTCTAATATATTCAATAAGTGTGTATCCAATAAATATCGTAGAGTTCGATATGTATTGGATAGAACACTGTTACATTATCTAAATTGAAGTGTCCGTGATTCATAGATAGATGATTACTATGATGGTCCAAGATGAGCCAAAACAAGCAGAGAGGCGCTGTTATTGCAACCAATAAATTCGTCAAAGATATTGAAATCTCACAAGATTTTGTCGTCAGTTTGGTTTTTACTTTTGCTTGCATCATCATTTTCAGGCTCTTTTCTCCCTGTTCTCTCTGTGACTACATCTGTTTGAGAAGTACACTGCTAAAACAGTAATAAAGTTTCTTTCTTTTTTAATTTTTTTTCACATTTGATTGCGATATCTCCATAGTTGTTAGATTCTGAAGAGAAAAGTTTGAATCTCTTGTTCTTGTATTTACTCTTGTTTCTCATCACTTTCATTTCTTGTTTCATTATAACAAAAAAGAAAGAAACTTTTTTTATCTGGAAAATGGTGCTGCCAAGACCTGGCAGGAACAGAGAGAATCCAGATGTTTTGATTATGATGATTACAGTGAATCAGATAATAAGAGGTTTTGATCAGGACAAAGGAGATGGCTCAGAGATGGAGGACATGGGCCCTCTAAAGCCTGCTACAAGAGTTAGTGGTTCTGCATCTCTCTCTCAATTAGTGAGGTTAAGGTCGTGTTGTCCCGTGAAATTAGTTGAGTTGCACGTAAACTGACATAAAAATTTACAAATATAAAAAATATATATATATAAAAATGGTGGGGTCCATTTCATTCATCTCCATCTTCATGCAGAGTTCTCTTTTAGCCTCTTGACCTCTCATTCTGATGGTTTTTTTAGATGGGTGTCATTTATTTTCCAGATTTTGTACTTATTTTGAATTTTAAAGTTTGTTATCAGAGATTGATCATGCACCTTGGTGGTGTAGTTTCTTGGGGTTTGAGAACCTGAATCAATCTTCCTTTTTCATTCATGCAAAAAAAGGAAAAAAAAAATTACCACTTTTATCATTGGCTTTTATATTGGTGTATATTTAGCAGAAGCCAGAAAGTGGGTATAAAGCACTAGTCTTTGTTCTTCTTTACCACTTTATTTGGCTTTTCAGTTTACAGCATGCATCTTTTGTAGAGAAAGAAAAACTATTTCCTTTAAATTTGTGCTTCTATGGGTTGGCCTCAGCTTCTGTGGCAATCTTGACTTTAAAGCTTTGGAATTTTGAAGTTCATCACTAAGATATCCCATCTTTTTGCCTAGAAATTCTGAATCAAAGGGTGTTCACTCTATGCTTCTCATTCTCTTCTGGCTTAGAAAGATTTATCAATATTGAGGTAGGTCCTTAGTCATTTTATGCATATTAATGCTCAATTTTCTGATGTCAAGTGCTATAGGGTCAGTGCGGTTCTTCCGTGAGATTAGTTAAGCTGCGTGCAATTTGACCAAACACTCACGGATATCAATAAGAAAAGCTAATGCACAATCTTTGTGTTCTGGCATGTGGGTTCACAGTGAGTCTAAATGTTGAAACAGTTTCAGTCTGGTTTCCTTGATGACTTGTTTCAACTTCTTCTGCATTGTATCAATTTTTCTGTTAATCTTGAGAGTCTGTCTTGACATTATTTTTCTCATTAGCTCTGCTTAGTGGTTTCAATGTATGTGAGGGGAGCAAGGAATTTGTGGTTGATTATTAACTGTTAAAATTGTTTTCACTCTTATAGCAAAGGCAATTAGGCCTTTCTAACATTGAAGCAATTTCAAAGCATCTTTTGACTTGTTTTCTTCATAGTGAATTGGGAAGTCAGGAAGAATATATTTGCAAGTTTTTATAACTCATTTTGATGGCTCAATCTTCTTTTAGTATATAACAACTACTGATTTTGCATTTTACTCCAGATCACATGGAAATTTATCCTTCATCAAGCTAGTTTTCAAGGAGGGATTAACTTGTCTAAACTTGGTTTTGGGAGAAATCTATCATAGAATACAATTTGATTATATGGCCAGAAGGGTAAAACTGTTGAAGTATGTTAATTGAAGCTGTAGCATGAAGACAGATAGTTTTCCAAGTACGATGCTTCGAGGTCCAGAGAATGACTTGACGAATGCTCCGGTCAATATGGTGATCCCCAATTCTGCCACTCTAGAGATTCTGCCTCTTGCCATTCCAAATTCAGTTCTTATGTCCAATTCATCAGACCTTAATGATCAGAGCCATATTGCAGCTGGATTTCCAATTTTTACGAATTTGCGGGAATCTGATAACCATATTGTTAATCAATTGGGGTTCATGAACTCTACTCCAGTGTTTACAGCCCTGCGACCGAACAATGTGGGGGATGCCTTGCGTCCTTCTGGTAATGCTGAGTCAGATCAGTTTGCAAGAGGGATTCCTTTTACTTCTGTTTTTCAGTCAACCCCTCTTGCTACCATGAGTGATTTTCATGAGAATACAGAAGACTCAGCATTTTCAGAGACACGGTTTCAACAACTTGAGACTTTAAGAACTTGCATCTTACACAGTTCCTCTAATGCTTCAATTTCTTCATTTTCAAGTTCTCTGAGTTGTGAAGGTGATGAGACACTATGTAATGCAAATAACAAGTGGGAAAGTGATAGAATCCATTCTCTTCAGCAACTTGCTAGGGAAAACGTAGAAAGTTTAGATTTCCAACCTATCTCATCTATGGAAAACCTGAATCAGAATGGCTGGATGTCATCCAATGCTATCAACTCCAGGTTGTGGAATGAGCTTTCTCTGAGTCTGGCCACTTCACAACCTGTTATCATTACAGAAACAAATATCCGAGACCAGTATCCGCAGTTGACCGGTATTGCTCAGTGTTGCTCACACAGTACAAAATTAGGGTCAAATTCGAATTCAAGCAACTCCCGGGATCTCTCTCTAAGTTATGGACCTGGAAGTCCTGTTCACCTCTCTCAAGGTGTAGCAGGATCAAGATATCTTTCTGCCATTCAGGACATACTTTCTGATATAGCGAGTTATCCATTGGAAAATTCAGATCTCGTTAGTCATTCAGCTGGGTTTGTATCATTCTCTTCTAGTTCCCTGGATGACACTACAAGCCAGATGGAGGCTCAAGGGAAAAAACTATCAAGTGATGCAAAGAAATCTAACTTGTTGACTCTACTACAATTGGTATGTAATTTAGATATGTTTCTTGATTCTCTGATTTTATAATTTACATATGTTTCTTAGTTCACTGATTTTGGTCTTTGTATAATCCTAAATCCTCGTCTTGATTAAATACATGTGTTCAGATTGATGATAAATACACTCAATGTTTGAATGAGATTCATACTGTTGTATCTGCATTTCACGCGGCAACTGACTTGGATCCTCGTTTGCATACCCGTTGTTCTCTCCAAACAATCACCACAGTGTATCGAAAACTGAGGGAAAAGATTACCAAATGTATTTTTGCTATGGGAATGCATTCTAACTCTATGAGCACCAAGGACGAGGAGGAATCCTTTGAGACATCATTCATTCAGAAGCAATGGGCTCTTCAGCAGCTAAAAAGGAAAGATAATCAGTTATGGAGGCCACAAAGAGGCTTGCCAGAGAGATCTGTCTCGGTTTTGAGGGCCTGGATGTTTCAGAATTTTCTCCATCCGTAAGTTTCTAACAGAATCTGTTTTAAATTTGCTCAGTATCTAAAAGAACAAAAAGATGTTAGTTCAATGAAATTTATGTTGAGGAAGTGAATATATTCTTTGGTGATATTTCCAGGTATCCTAAGGATACGGATAAACATTTACTTGCAGTGAAAAGTGGACTAACAAGAAATCAGGTTATTACTAATTCTGGTTTTCATATGAGCTCTAGTCATCTTCACTGAGTTCTTCTGATATTGAGTTAATGTGGACAGGTATCTAATTGGTTCATCAATGCCCGTGTCCGGTTGTGGAAACCAATGATTGAAGAAATGTATGCTGAAATGAGCAGAAGGAAGTCGGGCCGAAATGAGGAAGGATATGATGAACAAATTCACTGTAGCCGGATAGACATCAGGAGTGATGAGTTGTAGGGTGAACCGCGAACAAACTGGATGTAGTATATATGGAACGTGTGTATAGGAAAACACAGTTTATCAAAGTCTGCATTCAAACACTATGGAATAGTAATTCAATTCAACCGTACCTTTTGGCAGTTTAGTTGTTAGAAAGATCTCAATCAACCACAATGAAATGTTCTATACATTTTTTTTTTTGGCAATCGAAGCAATATCGAATGGTACAATTAGATCACTGTCCATACCTATTTCTATCCATCATAGCGACTTGAAACAGATATGGTCCGGTGAGATTCTCAATTCACAAATGAAATACAATAATTCATCAAGGGTTAAAAGGATGTGGTACCGATTACCATCCTGATCCGAGAAGAATATATTATCGAAGTTTATTTTGAAAAGAAATAAGTACAAGTTTATTTTGAAAAGAAATAAGTACAAAAACAAGTGGAATGAAAATACAGTAAGATACACTGATCAGTTTATTGGAAATAAATTAAACTGAAATTTACATAACCGCCTTCCTCAACTAACTGTTTAAATTAAAAATGAAAGAATGACAATTCTGCTCACTGCTAGAAGTTTTCCCTACTAGTTATCTTCTTTCCCTCTTTATCTACACACACTTCGCATTCGTAAACTGATAGATTGCAAAGGAAAAAAAATTAAAAAAAATTGACCAACTCTTCAAGTACATATAGACAGATACAAAAACAATATTTATTTTCGTTATTAGTTTTTTTTTTTCCTTCCCTTTTTTGTACCTCCTTCCATGTTCTTTTAGACTTTCAAAGAAATTCTGGTTTTTATTGGTTTCAACTTCAAGCCCATACTTTCTGGTGACAAAAGCTCTGGAGCAATGCAAGAAGGACTCAAGGGGCTTCTTGGACTGACGTTAAAATGAGACGGTCTATACAAGCCATATCCCATGAGGAAATACTCTATAGGTATCAACATTGCATCAGGCTGCTCCTCTGTCACCATTGAACCACATGCCTGAACCTATGAATCACCCAATACTCTCTTAGTACTAAAGCTCACGTCAAGATTCATTTAGACTTGATCTCAACAACGTTGAAAAAGTGCTACTTACCTCCACAAGGGCACTATATCTTCTGTCTAGTTTAACAGCCATGTGGAGAGCCTCCGAATGAAAAGGAGACCTGTCCCCGACAAATATCAATGAACGGCATTTTAATTTATGCAATCCTTCTGAGATGTCGGTTCTTCTGCATGAAGGCAAAAACAAAGTACAGATGTGAGACCCTGGACACCTATAATCATTACTCTAGACCCCCACCACAAAAAGAGCTCATAATAGAGCAACCTAACAATTGACATGGTCAAAGTCTTTATTGCAAAAAAAAAAAAATTACAGTTTGTCAAGAAACAGATTGCAACCCTCACAATCACATGTAGACAACCCCACCCCCAACCCCAACCCCAACCCACCCATAAAAAGTAGGGGTGTTCAAAAAACCCGATGACCCGAAAAACCCGATCAACCCAACCCAACCCATGCGGTTTGGGTTGGGTTATAAACTTCTTTGGGTTGGGTTGGTTCAAATAATTTAAAAATTCATGGGTTGGGTTGGTTCGGGGTTCTCTTAAAATAAATTTGGGTTGAACCGAACCAACCCGAATATATTAACTACAAAAATATTCATTTATTTATAACCTAAATACTTTTTTATGTCTATGTTAATTTCATATATCTTAATAACCCTTTGAAATTTTCTTATTATTTCTTATCAAATAATTAGTTTAAGTTATTGAAGTTTATTTTTTCATTCAATAATGTGTAATATTCAACTACTATTTTTAATTTAATATATAAAAATAAGTTACAAGATCCTAAATTTACTATTATTTCACACTATATTCTTCAATTTTCTAAAATAAATAACCCGAATAACCCAAACCAAACCAACCCAATTTTATAGGGTTGGGTTCATTACTTGACAAGGGTCATTTGGGTTGTAGTAAACTCTAACCCGAACATTTGGGTTGGGTTCATTACTTGACAAGGGTCATTTGGGTTGTAGTAAACTCTAACCCGAACATTTGGGTTGGGTTCAAAAAATATATCAAACCAAACCAAACCAAACCAACCCATGAACACCCCTAATAAAAAGAAAGAAAATAAGAAAAACTTAAAAAAAACACATTCCATATATTCAAGTGTAGAGGAGAGAAGAAACTATTTCAATTGAGAATTACCCACCCATTCATTGCTTCAAGAAACCTCCAGACATTTAAACTTTGCCTCTCATCAAGTGACTGTCATAACAGAAGATAAATGTGAGGTTGATCAAACGAATATTGAGCTCTTCAAATCATTAATCAATTCTAAACCGAATAGTTGTCGGTTAAGGTTTGATAAAAAGCAAAAGAAGTAGAGAGAGATGGACTACTCACTCTTCTGCACGCTTGAACTATATCAGACTCTGGTACTTGAGCACTACCACGAGCTTCCTGCAACCAACCAACAAAGTCAGATTATCCAATTAAATTCAATTTGGAAAAATAGATCTAAATGTAAAATTTAGACCCACCTTACTGAAATATCGCTTTAACAACATTTCTTTCACTACCCCACACATGCCATAGAAATAAATCAAATTTGACATCACCTGCAAATATTTATTAAAAAAAAAAAACTATATATGAGAAGATTTCCGAATACCAGAACAAGATTGAAACAGTTCAGAAAAAAATACCTTATTACACAACCATTCTGTCCAACAGGGTGCTGTACATACGGGAGAGATCAATATCAAACCATGAACACGATGCCTATGCTTCATCTGCCACCACGGCAGTCGAATCAGTCCATTGGAGAAGTTTTAAAAAGGCCTTAAAAATCATAAAACTCATGTGCATAGGAATGAGGAGAGAACTTACAGCAAATAAAGTAAGGATGTAAGCTCCAGCAGTGACGCCCATACACATCACAGCACTAAGTCTGGGGGAAGAGGGAAAGAAAAAGAGAGTAAAATCAGATTTATACATATTCTTTTCAAATCAAGCTCATGTAACAAATAAAACTTTAAAAGTCTCATACAGAGACAAATGGAATTCTAAACTAGTTAACTCCAAGTTTTAGTAAATTGAAAATGGCCAAGATGACTATCATATTACCCAAAATAATTAAGAACCTCGGCAATTTGATCTGCTAGCTCATCTGCAGAAAGTACACAATCATCAGGGCGAATTGCAGCAGCACCTAACTGCAATAACTCTTCAAAAAGGTACCAATATGAGAGAAGTTTATGAGAAAATAACAAAGCAAATTGAAGTAATCTAACCATGCTACTAATACAAACCTCATGACCAGGAGGACTGATATGATATATGCAAAAATTGTGAAGCAATAACGAACAAGCTTCTGGGCAAAACATTAATCCTTGGAAGCAGAACATATCTGGAAAATGTTGAAGCATTATTCATTTTAATCAAAGGGAGAAAGTAAGATTTCAAAACAGAAAACATCAAGTTAAAAGTTATAAATAAATCATTGATCATTTCATTTATTTTAACCCAACATTAAATTTATGAAGTTTCTGAAACTAGATAGCTCTATAAAAAAAGCCAATCAATAATATCCGCTCCAATAATTTAAGCATATAAAATGAAAAAAAATGCACATAACCCATGAAAAATCTACAATTTTAACAACAAAGAGAAATTAAAAAGAACAATTCTAACTTAACTTCCAAAGTGTGTCTATTTCATTGGGAGGTCCATTACAGTCAAAATCATGTTTTAGACATAATGGTAAAAGCAATCAACTGTACTAAAAATAATAAAATCCATCATTTTTTCTTCTCCTTGATGACTAGAAATAAACTAAATCATACAACTACTTTGATGTGAATATAAATATACATATAACTTGCAGGGACAAAACTCAGCATGCATATAAACGATGAATAATATGTTGTATAACCTATTCTACATACTCACGATTTAGAGCTAAGTCGGGATATGTAATGAGAGCCGGCTTGTCCTGGTCTCCAACCACGGTGACAGAAACAACACCATAACAAGTTTTCACAAGATACTCCTGCCAAAATAATTAGATTGCCCAAGTATTAATTTAAATAGGTAACCAGTCAAGTAGGAGGAATAATGGAAGTTGAACGCTTTCAAAATGGGATTACAACAGCTAAAATATTTTTAAAAAAAAAATCATGATTGAAAATGAAGGAATCCAACAAAAACATAATATAAATTCTATTCTATCTACTCAAATTCATCTATTTCTGATTCCCAAATCAAGAATTAAAGAGCAAACAAAAATCAATAGCAACCAATAATTCCCTTTTCAAAACAATGCGAAACCAAACGAATGAGATAAAAAGGCAGCAATCACCAATACAAAAATAAAAAACATTCATCTGCACATTGAATACCTCGATGAAGCTTCATTAATATGATCATTTCTAGAACATTAAAATCCTCAAAGTTTCAATTTTTTTTCTTCCATAAAGAAACTTCCAACGTTTTTTTTCTCAAAAAACAGAGAAATTACATACAATGTTCTTTCTATGAAATGCAGGTAAGGTACCTTTCCTCCGGAAGAGATCGATTCCATATCCACCGACACAGAGTCGCTTGAATCCCCCATTTCTCTCTCTCTCTCTCTTCTTTCTCTCTCTCCTGTATCTATCCTTCCTTTGCTTTCCCACTTAATTTACATTACAATTGTGGTTGCTTCCATGGCTTATATACCACCAAATCTCCCCCAAAATTCTCTCTCTCATTTAATTTTATATTTTTTATATATTAAATATATTTGGAAAAAATTCAAATATCTATTTTCTTTTTTTAATAGTCATGGATTGAGATTTAGGAGACTCGAATCATATCTAGTATTAATTAACTATTTATTTTTGGGAAATTTCATTGAATAGCAGATTTTTCTTCAATATTTATAAATCTAGCAGTTTTAAAATAATATTTGTAAATATAGCAGTTTTTTTTTAAAACTCACTTAAGTGAAAAAAAGAAATCAGTGATAATTTGGAACATCAGTGATAACTTATCAGGTAATCAATGATTACATATGCAGAATCAATAAAATCGGTGATTACGTATCTGCGTAATCAATGATTACTTATGTAGAAGAAATCACGCGAACTAGTGATAATTTTGTAATATTTTAGGTGCGAGTTTGAATTTTTTGTTATTTTTGCAAATAACTTTTTGGGCTGTTATTTTCGTAAATATTAAAAAAATTTCATCTATATGTGTGAGAGCCTCTTTATTTTTACTATACTATATCAAGTGCTTGAATGGTAGATTTTATTTGATAGATAATACATACATTACAATTGTGGTTGCTTCCATGGCTTATATACCACCAAATCTCCCCCAAAATTCTCTCTCTCATTTAATTATATATTTTTTTTATATTTGGAAAAAATTCAAATATCTATTTTTTTTTAATAGTCGTGGATTGAGATTTAGGAGACTCGAATCATATCTAGTATTAATTAACTATTTATTTTTGGGAAATTTCATTAAATAGCAGAATTTTTTTCAATATTTATAAATCTAGCAGTTTTAAAATAGTATTTGTAAATATAGCAGTTTTTGAAAAAACTCACTTAAGTGAATCAAATAAATCAGTGATAATTTGGAACATCGGTGATAACTTATCAGGTAATCAATGATTACATATGCGGAATCAGTAAAATCGGTGATTACGTATCTGCATAATCAATGATTACTTATGCAGAAAAAATCCGTAATTACTTACGCGAACTAGTGATGATTTCGAATTTGAATATTTTGTTATTTTTGCAAATAATTTTTTGGGCTGCTATTTTCGTAAATATTAAACTTTTTTCATCTATATGTGAGAGCCTCTTTATTTTTACTATACTATATCAAGTGCTTGAATGGTAGATTTTATTTGATAGATAATACATACATCTTTATCAATTCGTTTTAATTATCAAAATATCAAAGTTTTTTTTTATAGGAAGTTCAAATATTTAATTTCCTTTTAAATATTGGTTACTGGGATATAGTATAGGATATTCGAATGATACCTCTTTAAAGATATGTATATTTATTAGTGATTTATTTCACTAAATCCTGGTATTAGATTCAAATGTTTAATTTGATAGAAAAAATTCAAAAAAATAAATTATATCGGGAGGATTCGTTTATTCGAAATAGATAGAATATAAATATCTTATTATATAAATAAATTCGATTTATTTTTTCCTATATATAAATATTTAATTAAAAAAAAAGGTCACGAATTGCATTGCATTGTTGTGGTCTAGCCGAGTCACCGACGCCAAGATCGTCTGATCGCATTCAGAAACCTCACGAGCGGCCTGTAACGAACAATCTCAAACCAGACACCCTGGTTAAAATCTAACTATAGTTAAGAAGCCGACAATTTGAGTGAAAATACTTAACTACCCATACTTCGTCTGACAGCGACGTGTTCGTTTTGAAGGTGTTTTTTGTCTCTCTGTATTGATTTTCCTTTTAATTAAACAAAAAATAATGAGGATTTAACCTTTGACTAGGAAGAGATAAAAATTAAAGAGACTGACTATTATTGGTGGGGTCCATGATTTGTTTTTGCGTTTATTTAAAGTAACGTAATCATTAATGTTATAAAGTATAATGGTAGTTATTATGTTACCAAAAATTAGCGTATTTTTAAAAAAACAGTCATTTTAGGGAATCTAAATTAATTCAATTTATTTCCTTTCTTGATTATATAGGGACTCTAAAAAAACCATTAAATTATTTTATCATATATATTACGCTATAAATTGCTATCCTATCTAACACAATATCCGGTTAAATTGATTTAATAATATTTTAGATGAAGTAGCATTTTTAAATATAGTTTTTTTTTTTTAATAATAATAAAATAAATAAATAGAATATTTACAAATTCATTTCATTAGTATGTCAATAAGTGATTGATCGTATATCACAATCAATCAATACTTACTACAATGTCTAACCATTTAGTTTTATTTATTGAATTAAATATATAATATGGTTATTTAACTAAGAAATGGTAAAAGGTATGTTAAATTTTTGTAAAAAAGTATATTTTTAATATCTACTTCATATAAATATTTTATAAAAAATATTAAAAATATAAATAGGTCCACTATCATTATGCTAATCAAGATGTAATGTGACCGAATAAATGCTATCGTATCTAGACACAATATCCACTAAATTGATTTAATAATATTTTAGATAAGTATCATTTTTAAATATAGTTTTTTTTTAATAATAATAAAATAAATAAATAGAATATTTACAAATTCATTTTATTAGTATGTCAATAAGTGATTGATCGTATATCACAATCAACCAATACTTACTACAATGTCTAACCATTTGGTTCGTGTTCTATTTTTAATATTTTTCATAAGAAATGGAAATATGTTAAATTTGTGAATATTATATTTTTTTTTACACTATATCTCATTAATTACATATCATTTAATTAAGGAAAATTAATCGTGGTCTATTTCGTCTTTTAACAATGTAATTTAATTTTGGTGGTGGTTTTGGGTAGTTTGATATATATATAAAAAGATTGTGTTTTTTTTAAATAAACAACATTAATTTGTCCATTACTGAAATTAACCCAATAAGATATTTATATTTTTCTATTAAATTCAATGATGTATTATAGTAAAATAAAAAGAAATAGGACAACTATATAACTTTATAACGTTAAAATAAGGTAGGTAAATAATATATGATGAAATGTTTTTTTTTGGGTCTCAATATAGGGTATAAGTTCCAATTGTCAAATTAATCTAACCCGTATTGAAAAAAGATACGTTGAAATAATTTTTTAGGATGAAAAAAATAGAATCGGGCTTAGTTGGGATCAAACTTTATTTATTTTATTGTTAATTTCGTTAATTAACAATATTTAGATTATTTTTCTTTTTTTTTCGCAATATGTATAGATATGGTCAATTTGACACTCGTTTATGTCAAATAATGAATTGTTTTAAACAAAGTCTAAATGAATTGAATGGACGAAATTGGTTTTAAAAATTATTTCAATTCACAAGTAAATTAAATTTATTATAGACAATTTGAATATAGTTCAATTAATTAGACAATACTATTTTATATAAATACATCAAGGTTACGAGTCTTCTTTTTCTAATTTAACAAAAAATTTATAAAAAAATATATATATATATATATATATATTTAAAAGAATGATCTTGATAAAATCTATTTTTTTATATTTATTTATAATTATGATAATATTAAATGGGAGTTTTTTTTTTGGGTTAAATTATACAAAATACCTCTAACTTATAAGGTTACGTTTTAAAAAGGGGTAGAATTGAAACTTTTGAAACCTTAGGGGTGAAATTAAAAGCAACCCCATAATATATAGGGGCATTTTGTATAACATATATATATATATATATATATATTAACTCATTATAATTGAACAAAACTACTCTATAATTTATATTGGGATGATTGCAAATCTAGTAATTTTTTATATAATATTTATAAAAATATAATGGTTTAAAAATATTTGTAAATATAACAAATTTTGAGTTGGTCAGTAGTGATTAATATTAAATTATATATTTTTACAATATGTGAATAATTTATTCACACATTAATCATTATTAATCACTGTACTAAAAAATTTTATATTTATAAATAATTTTAAGTAGTGATATACTTATAAATATTGCTTCAAATTTTATCATCTAGTGAAATTTCTCATTTATTTATATTCGTCTTTGAAGAGTAGAACATGCTTTTTGGATTTTGTAGAAACTTCATCTAAAAGTGACTTGTCAACTTCCCAAATAAAGAAATGTCATACTTTATATCAATAAGAAACTTTATTGGATAAAAAATAAATATGAATCTACCTAATACGTGTCTAGACAACCATACTTTATTATATCCTCTTTCTCTTTTAACTTTATTTCATTTTAAAATTCTGGTCCAGATTTTCATTTTATTTAAAGGAGAACGCTTTATTTTGCATATATTTTACTCAAATGTGGAAAATGATATGCAATAACTTAAATATATAATGGACAAAATATGTGTAGGAGTGCTATTCTATTCACTTTTTTTTATTACAATTACAATACATGCCCCCATGTCAATTAAGATTTTTTTTTCCTTTTGTTGTTTTTTGGTTTGTATTTTGTTTTGGCTTTGATATTTCTTATTTGTTTGAGTAGGGACCTTTTGTTTTGTCGCTTTGATCTCTGGGGTGGGATCATTATCACTTTTGTTAAAAAAGAAATCTATTTATATAACTCATTGGTTAAAGTATTGTAATTTCAATGGTTCAATCACTACCTGAACACTTTGTATAAAAAATAAGATTGGTTAAAGAGATGAGATCTTCCATTTTATAATCTACACTTAAAAATTTTAATATAAATTTTTAAGGATTAAAGAATAAGTTTTTATCATTTAATAAATTATTTAGTTAAAATGGATTAATTAAATGTGAATTAATTAAATATTGATTTTAATATGACTTAAATTGATTAAAAAAATATATAACATATTTTTAGGGAATTTATCGTATCAAAAGATTGATAAAGAAAAATGGCAAAAACACTCTAAGCCCATATGGTCGTGCACTTCAATGAGGAAAAGGGATTTTTAGTTTAAATCTAATTCATGAGATAAAAGGGATTTTTAGTTTAAATCTAACACATGAATGTCAGATTTTATTATTTAAAACTAAACAATAAATATTAAAAATTGAAAAATTAGATTATGAATTTATTAGTAAATAAAATTCAATTTTCAAAATAAAAAACTAAAAACAAAATCATTATGGATTTATATGTAGATAATAAAGGATAAAAATATGCCATTTAATTATTTATTAATTTAAAATGAAATTAGTTAAATGAGATTTAATTAAATATTGGTTTAAATATGTATTAAGTTAGTTAAAAAAATGCATGCATATTTTTAGGGAATTTGTTGTATCAAAAGGTGATAAAAGAAAAATTATTGTCAGTTTCAACAGGAGAAGGGGATTTTTAACATGGGCATTTTCAAATATGTTATAAATTTTTATAATATTTACAAATTTGTTAGGAAAAAAAATATTTACAAAAGGATTTATAAAAATGTATATACAATTTATTAATATCTAGGGATGACAACGGGCGGTCGGGCCCCCATCCCCAACCGCGAATTTAATCCTCATACCCTATCACTATCCCTAATCAAAAAATCGGTAGTTTATCGGGATCGATCATTAATATTCTTTAATTCTTATTTAAAAATTAAATATAAAAAAGAAATATACATTTAAAATATACATTTTTAAGTAAAAAAGAAAACATAATACTAACAATTTTATATTGTATTATTAATATAATCATATTTCACATATATTTTTCAATAAATAAAGATAAAAGTAAACAAAATATATAAGATATCTTTAAAAATCGGTTCGGGTTGATGGGGGGTTATTCTCAAACTTATAACATTTTTGTAAAACGCTGATTTTTTTTCCCTAAGTATATCAATAACTTTTTAGTATATAATGTAGTTTCAATTATATTTTTCACATTAATATTTTATCATTGATATACATTATATATCATTTATCTTATTTATATCGCAAAGATATCATTTTTTCAATAACATTTTTGTAAAAATTTTTTTTAATATTTTTTAAATATTCCCTATTATACGTGCAATCTTTTTAATATGTGGATAAACATATGTAATTTTTTATTTATTTTTAATATTGGTAATAATATTTTGAATTAGCATTTTCTTGGTTGCAAAAGACATTAGTAAAAATTCTTCCTTCCTCAATTATTTTAAAGGTAAACTACATATAAAATCTATATGGTTTTGATAAAATGTAGGAACAACTATTTTAATTAAAAATGATAATTTCCACTTATGCAATCACATAATTATAAAATTACTAATGAAAAGATATGAAGCCAACACTTATTATCTGTTTGGGATAACTTTTGAAGCTGTTTAAAAGTGTTTTTAAATTAAACATGTATTTTTGACAACCCTTAAAAAATGCTTTTAAAAATTGTCTCAAATACATCATTAGTCTACCACATAATTTTGTTTGATGATATTACAATTTTAAAATTGAATTGACAACTCAACTAAGTAAATCGAAAGTGAGTGAAAAGTCTTTCTCTCTCAACTTTTACAACTAGAACAAAAGTTTTACTGCCTTACTATTTTACACATTAGCATTGAGAATAGATCGGTGAAATAGCAAATCTAAGGACAGGACTGTGAATTATCGTCCAAATTTTTTCAAACGACATGTCGCTCTCCCTTAACCAAAGCCCTAAGGACGGAGAAAACTAGGTAACTAAAACATCAGAAGTTCTTGTGTCTTCACCATCAACAACCTACCATCAATAGCTCCAACTCAACGGCTCAATTCCTTTGAAGCTTCACTTTTTTTTTTCCAACATTAGTTTTTTAATTTAATGCGTGGAAATTTGGATCCTGTTAAAAATATTATGAGCTATTTAGGTGAATTTTAAATATATAACGAGTTTTTTTAACGTGTCACTGAGTGAGTTTATTAAAATAGACGATAATCAGATAAAGTAATTATCATTAATCATTGTTAATCACTATTGATACGGTTTTTTTATAAATATTACATCCCTCATAAGAAGGGAGTAGATGTCTAACCACTTGAGTTATGTTCATGTTGGTATCATCGTTGACAGGTCATATAAAAAATAAATATTTTAAAAAGTATTATCACTTAAATTTCTTTATATATATATTCATTCAAAAAGATTTTAAAGAGAAATGAGTTAGATTCCCACTCCCCAACCCTAAATTTTGTCAGGCATATTTGTTCTTAGTTTCAATTTTGACCAATCTTAATTCGAGGATTGGAGGTCCATTTTATCTACCTATATTTTTAGGTCAATATTAATATCATCACAAACAAACAAAACAAAGTCTATTCCAACGTGTCACCCAATAAGAAGAGATGCTAATGAATTAAATAAAACTCTATTTAAAAATGATAATTAAACTCTACAAAATCCTTTTTTTAAAATAAAATCAGGTAATTTGAATCTAAAAATAAATACTTTAAATCAATTATTCTTTATCAGTTGAGTCGTTATCAACATAAAATAACTACTATTAAAATAGTATTAAGAGATTAGAGAGAATCGAATTAAAGAGAAAAAGTTGGCAAATATTTCTTCTCCCTAAGAAAAATAAAAGCATAGGGAATAATAAAAATAAAATTAAAACTATCGCTGGTATTTAATTGGCTATCGAAAAGTCAACGAAATGCATGTGAAATTGTCCCTAGCAAAACTTTGAAAGCGATGACCCAAGGCAAAAATATCAATCTTCAAAAGAATTATTTAATTCAATAAAATAAAATAAAATAAAATTGGCGCTATTTTTTTCGCAGCGTTTTTCGTCCACATGTGGTGGTGAAGGAGTTATTAGGGTTTTTTGTTTAATTGAGTACGACTCGCAGCACCGACAATCCCTGAGCTTCATGTGTCGACACATTCAAGAGTCAATACTTGAAGAATTTACTTCAATACTTGTTCTTCATGGCCATTGAAAATGAAATTACAAACGTGAAAATGGGGGGGAAAATAGTTGGATATTGATCTTAGACACCATCATTAAAAGAGTAAAAGTTTGTGTTCGATATGACGTGTATCACGCACGACATGCGAGTTGCATTGATCAAGTTTGATTGTCGAATTTTACAGGGGTGAAAGAAAAAACTAAAAAAATAAATCTGATTGGATTAGAAAAAACCGAACCAGTTCAGTTTCCATTCTTAAAAAACCAAATCAAACCGGCTTCTAAAAAACATGTAAACATTTCATACCCCTTCTCAATTTCCCCCTAATTTTTATTTATTTATTTTATTTTATATATTTATTTATCATTTATTTTAATTTATATTTTGTATATTTATTAATTTAATCTTTTTTCAACTAAATTTTTGTTTATGATTGATTTTGTTTTGTTTCATTATTCAATATAAGAGGATTTTATCTTTAAACTAAATGTAAATGTCTTTTACTAGAAAACCGAAAAACCAAACCGACAAAAACCATTCAAAACCGAACCAATTCTCATTGTAAAGCGAACCGAACCGGTTTCACCCCTATAATTTAATATATGAATGTAATTTATGGAATATAACATTAATAACAAAGTGTGAAATCTAAAACACACACATACATTCATTTTTTTTATTATTTTAATAAAAATAAAACACGTGACAGACGTAGAATATGCATGCGCGACAAATTTGTGAAAACTAATTGACATAAATGTGTGATTTATAATTCTACAAAGTACATAAATATTTAAAACCATATACAAATCAGGATAAAACACAAGGGATGGGAATCACGTAAATGTATGATTATAATTTAACATCAAATAATACTTGCATTCTAATTAATTTGGAGAAGTTTCTACATTTTTTAATTTATACTAAATACTTTCATATTTAATAAATAAGTGAGTCCTACTAACTTTTATAATTCAATATAAGTAAAACATATATGAAAGTATAAAAGAATTTCTTCAAAATTAGTTTGGAGGTAAGTAATAAGTATGTTCACACAAAGTGAGTATTTTGTCAAATCGAAGGAACAATTAATGGATGATGGATTTGTCAACCTAAACATAACTTAATAATAGTTAGACATATGTTTCATTTCTATATAGTTGAAAGTTCGAATCTCACCTACCTTAATTTGATGTAATATCTATAAAAATAAATTGAAGCTGGATTTTTTAGGGTAAGAAAAGAAAAGGGGAGGAGGTGAAATTTAAGAGTCATTATCATATGCCATATCCACAAATGGAAACGAAAGTTTTTCAATTGAGATATGCTTCTATGCTTCACGGAATAAATCCCATATTAGCTTCCTTCTTATATTTTTACATACGTCTATAAGTTTATTAAGTATATGAATTTATAATTAATTTCGTTAGTTTTCAATTTCATATAGTCAGCGAAATTCCAATGATTGGTTTGGTTGTCTCGTTTGTAAAGGTTGGTCAGAAAATAAAAGGGTCATAATATTCATACCGACAATTGCCCATCAGTCATCACAAGGAGGGACTGACTTCATCCTCCCTCCCGACAGACACAGCCCCTCCCTTCACGAATATTGGCTTTTTCTTCGTAAAGGTAAACTTGCTGACCTCTTTATTATTTTTTTCAATCTAATTATTGTCATATTAGGGAAATGCTTGTATTTGTTTTGTTTAATATTTAATTAATTGTCGCGCATTGTATTGTTTTTTTGTAAATTGCTATCAGCAACACGAGTTGTTCATAGATCACCATTATCATATGGCTCGCGGTCGCGCGCTAAAGCCGCCCGACGACTCGGCCAGGCTCTCGGCCGAAAGTCAATGTTTGTGGGTAGGTCGAACATTAATTGTTTGAATTGAATATGAGCCTCCCTTTTTTTAAACGAGCCGGCTCGTTTAAGCCTCCATAGGACCGTCCAACGAGTAGAAGCTGCTTTCTACCAAATAAAACTCATGATATTTATTTATTATTTAAATAAAATTTTATATTATTACCATTTTTAAATTTAAGATAAAAAAATTCTATTATAACTTAACAATTGAGTTTTTTTTTTTTTTTTTAAATGGTAGCTAGCAAAAAAAAGGATGCATGAAGAAGAAATCATTGAAAAGTCAAGTGAAGAGTTTGAGACAATCATTTCACCGACGTCGGCTAAAGAATGTGATTCTCCCGAAGAATAATTTATTCATTTCATATAATTTTTTTAAGTTGAGAAAAATACATATGATTGACAAATAAGTGAGTGTCAACTTAGTTGGGATGTACTTATATTATAGTGATACGATTTATTCTCTAATATTCATGTATTAAATAATTAATAAAAATATATATTTTTTAAAGTTGATACTTTTGTGTAATTACTAAATAAGATAAAATAAAATAGTTAAATTATTTAATGGATAAAATTGTTATTTAAAATAATAAGTTTAATATGTTAATTTTCTTAACACTTGATTTTTTAAAAAAAAAGTGATTCGAAAGTTATACACTATTGGTTGTTGAGAAAATATAATACAAAAATGAACTTATATGATAGGTCGAGCTTGGCTCGCTCCAACGAGCCAGGCCCAAGCTCGGCTCGATGAGCTGAGCTGGGAGCCTTAACATTTTAGATTGGGCCGAGCCGGCTCGACCGACCAAAAACAAAAGTTCGTTGGGCTCGAGCCCGAGCCGAGCTTGAGCCTTCTAATGTTTGGGCTGAGCCGGCTCGGCTCGGCCCATTGATGATGGTGACTCATAGACACCATAAAAGTTGTTTCTTTATTTTAGTATTGCTTAGCTTGAGATTCAAGGACTCTTTCATGAGCTACTTTAAAAACCACGCATATAATTGATAGGATAATATTTATTTTATATTTTTCAACTATATTTTTTGTTTTATATTTTCATTGACGATTAATTATTCAGGTTCTCATATTTATGTGTCATAACTATTAGGTAAGATTATCTCATGACCAACTATACGGAACGATTTTACAATAATATGGAAGCTACTCAAATTATTACTGTCATCTATGGAACTCTCTCTCTAACGTTTTGCTTGACGGAGAAACTCAACTTTTACAAAATTTTGTTCATTCTCATTTTTCTTTATGGTATAAGAGCCTCTTCGAGATAAGAGAGATTTATACTGCAAAACAAATAGCTTCCACAGTTTCCTTGAATGTTGCCAACTAATTCGTACATAACACTCAAACTCATTCCAGAAAATTATCCATTATGGCGTGAACAATTACTCGGCCTTATTGAAAGTCAAGACATGGTTGGCCTTCTCACAGGTGAAAAGGAAGAATATGGTTCTTCTTCTTCTTTTTGTTTTTTTCAAGCGTTCACTGTATAGTACAAGTTTTTTTATTATATTGTACATGAATATGGTTATACGTTATAATTATTTACTAGTTATTTTTTATTTATAGCGTTTATTACTATTACTTGTTTTTTAAACAGAATTTTTAGTATAGTGTAATGTTTTATTCTATGTTTATAACATACAGTATATTGTTTATTATTATTACTTACATTTTAAGAGAAAATTTCACTATATTGTATAGTTTTATTTTTTGTTTTAATGTACAATATAGTGTATACTATTATTACTTACTTTTTTATGATAAATTTTACTCTATTGTACTGTTTTATTTTTATTTCTAATGTACAATACAATATTTAGTATTATTACTTACTTTACTCTTTCTTGTACATTCATTTTATTCTTCTTCAATTTATGAGTTTTTTGTCTCTGAAATTATGAGATCTCCTTCTCTTTAAAGCTATTTTTTATACGTCTTAGTTTTTTTTTCCTTTTAGAGATTTACACCAAAAAAATCATCCTAGATTTTCTCCTCTTTTTACTCCTTCCTTTTTACGTTTCAATTCCCTTCATATCCTCTTTCCAACTTTATTGTATTTTCATTTTCATTTGAAAATTCATTGGGGCTATTTTGTTTTATTTTTTTTATTTCGGACCATTATACTTTAGCTTTTTTGAATTTGAGCTATATATCCAGTTTTCCCTTTGTTGAAAACGACTTAATTTAAAGCTATGTGTGATTTTTTTTCTTTTTTCTAAATTCAAGTACTGGATCAAAATCCAAGTCAAATGAGCCACTGGCGATTAAAAAATAAGCCCAAATCTATGTGGCCCGAGTAAACTTTGGGTCATCAGCCATACAGACGAGCGAAGATGCCGAACGTGGGCCCAAAACTTTGGACAACGCTTTTTTGGTGGAAAGGCATGAGAGCCATTTTTTAGGGGTAAATTATTGACCAAAAATTAATCCAGATGAAAATTTTGGTTCAATAATTAGGTCCACGTCCCATATAAACTTAAAACTTCGTAAAAAGTTATGTATATACGAGCTCAAACTACATTGACTAAACTAATTAATTAATTTTTGTTTTAAAGCGTTAGATCATTTTAGATGTATAATATAAGAAAAACGATACTAAATTTATGACCCTTTTAATCGATGTGACACTTTAGACCTCCTTAAATGAAAGAGTATATTGAGATATTTTTATTGTAGAGTTAATCTAACACATCAATATTGAGATTAATTTAGGGTATTGTTTATCTAACACATCAATATTGAGATTAATTACTAATTCGAATTTGATACGAATTTATATTATATTTTTTGAAAACGTATTATCATATTAAATAGGTTATTGTTTCATCCGATCTAACCATGTAAAGACTTGCCAAAGAGCATTTTATAACTAATTGTGTGAGGCAATAACTTTTTTATTATAGATGATCCCCTATTCTTTAGATTGTGTTAACTAATCTCATACATCCCTCTAAATATCGTAATAAAAATAAATAAAATCAAACTCATTTGATTGTAAATGAATAAAAGAAAAAATTTAAATAGTGTTAACAAAACTAATCAGAACTCAATGATCAAATCTCAAGATAGCGGTTCAATCCCGATTACAACATTGTGAGGAGAAAAAAAACTCAATAAATTTAAATAGCGTTAATTAATTAAATCCATATTTAGTGTTGGAACAAATTTTTTATACTTTCCAAGCCTGTCTATAATTCTACAACATATATTAGAATTCCAAAAAAAAAAAAAAAAAAACTCCAAAATAATTATTAAAAAAAAAAAACTCCAAAATAATATATATATTCCAAGATGCCTATGACCGCACACTCATAAAGAAAAAGAAAACCAATCTTTTCCTTCTCTCATTTTCTTCTTCTAGGGTTTCTATCTCAGACCGATAAACAATGGCGGACGAAGCTCAGTATTCATCTGTTACTGATACTTCTTCCAATAAACGCAAGTATGATGAACAAACTCCACCGATTATCACTCGTCGTCCCACCGGTTTTTCTGCTCCGATCACTTCTCCACCGTCCGATTCCGTTCCCCCTTCCTCTTACAATAACGTTCCTCCTCCTTTGGATGAGATCCAGCTTGCTAAGCAACGCGCTCAAGAGATTGCTTCTCGCTTGATTATTTCAAGCGCTGGTTCTGTTCCTGGTCTTGGTTCTGATTCCAAACGCTCCAGGGTTGAGAATGGCGGCGGTGGATTTGATTCTTATGATAAGGGTTATAGTTCTGGTCATGGTGAGTGTTATTTTCTTTATTTTTGTTCTATTTTGTTTGTTTAATTTGCATGTTTTTGTGTATGTAGTGAACATGGTTGGTTTTTTTTTTTTTTTTTTTTTTTTAATATAGTAGTTTTAACTATCGTGATTTGAGAAATTGAAGCTACGAGTAGTGTTCAAAAACTCTCAAGAAAATTTGTTGTCAATTTTCTGCCTTCTCCTAGATGAATTAAAACTGGTTGTTGATTTAGTTTAACTATTTTCTTATTCCTGCTTCTTTTTTATGATGGGTTTTCTCTAGGGTCATTTAAGTTGGTTTTTTATTGCTTGAAATTTGTATTTGTTTCATTGTTGGTTATTACCCATCTGTTTGTGTGTACCTCACTGAATTGCTGGTGTCTTTGAGTGATTTACTTAATGAGCCTGCTTTTGTCATTTATAGGGATGTCTATAATAGATGCCGATATATGCTTTATGATTAATACCTTTTTATGGTATATTAATTCTTTTATTACCTTGAAATTTGATTATTTTTTTTTGGGGTTATGGAACTTGTATCATGCCATGTGTGCACCTTGTTTTTGAAATAAGAATCGTTGTGTGTGATTTGATGTGCATATGTGACCATGATTTGCGTGAATGCAGACTTGAAGCCTCATATATCAAGTTCAGCTCCTTCAGCAATACCTGTTTCCTATGGTTTTCAAGGGTCAAGCAAGAAAATTGAAATTCCTAATGGTAGAGTTGGGGTGATTATTGGTAAAGGTGGAGAGACCATCAAGTACCTTCAGCTCCAGTCTGGGGCAAAAATCCAAGTTACGCGTGATATGGATGCAGATCCCAATTCTCATTCCCGACTGGTGGAATTAATGGGTACTCCTGATCAAATTTCCAAGGCCGAGCAGTTGATCAGTGATGTTCTTTCAGAGGTTTGCTTAGTCTTTTAGGGTCATGGTGAATTTTGGAAGATCTATTTTAATATTCGCATGTTGTCTTTTAAAAAATATTTGCATGTTTTGCAGCAATTCCTTGATTTGGAATGACACACCGTATCAATATTCTTACCTTTTTTGAACTATAACCTTAAAGAGAAGTTTGGTAATTTTGTGGGAATTTGGATTCTCATCATTTTCTCAGGCTCTACTTGGTGTACTCTTTCCATGTTATTTTGTAATTGTTCTAGTTTTTTTGTACTCAGGTCAATTGGAATAGTTTTTTTAAGCGTTCTTAGGTTTTGAGTTGGGTTATGCTTCATCTCCTTTTCAATCTTGCCACTCTTTTGAGATCACCAAAGTTTTACTTTCCTATAAGAAGCATTAATTTTTGTAATATCGGCGTGTTTATTTTTTTAAACTGCAAGTAAAATGTTTTTTAATTGAAGTTGTAAGGGTAAGGCTTTCATTTCTAGCCCGAAACTGTTTTTTACCCATAAATTTAACATCTGAAACAGGCTGAATCTGGGGGTTCTGGCATAGTGTCTCGAAGACTGACAGGTCCATCAGGATCTGCTGATCAATTTGTTATGCAAGTACCTAATAATAAGGTAATCAAAATATTTTAAAAGTTTCCGACTCTTGTTTATTTTGAGGCTTCTGGTTCTTAGGTGTTAGCATATGCTTCTTCCAGGTTGGATTGGTTATTGGTAAAGGTGGTGAAACAATAAAAAGTATGCAAGCTAGGACTGGAGCTCGTATTCAGGTCTGTTTATGCTTCATGCACTCACTTCCTGTTAAATGGATTATTCTGTGAGCCTCTTGGAGGCCTCCTGTGATGATCTTCCTTATTTTTTTATTCTTTTTATTTTGTAACACTGTTACTCTCTCTGCAACCATAAAATATAACATGGTTGTTTTTTAATTTGAATAACATGATATAAAATGTCTTTTTTCACTTGGCTGTTTTAATTTGAAAAACATAGTATAATCTTTTCTTTGCTTTTACTTGGTTGTTTTTAATTTGAAAAACACATTATAATCTATGTTTCTTTTTGTCAGGTGATACCCTTACACCTCCCCCCTGGGGATACATCTACAGAACGAACCTTGCAGATTGATGGTTCAAGTGAACAGATTGAGTCAGCAAAACAGTTGGTTAATGAAGTTATTAGTGAGGTGTGCTTGTAGATTTTGGTTCCATTAAAACTTCTATCTCGCTATATCCTAGTCTTGTAGGACTAAATATCCAGTTGATTTCAATTTCCATGGTTTTTTATGCTGATTTGTTTTTAGATAGGTGTGTGCTTGTTGCTATTTGTTGCTTTCTGATTTAGTTGGTTTGGTTATTCATCATTTCTGGTGCTAGGATGCCATCTTGTTTGTGATTCTTGATCTCTTTTAGTTCTATGATTTTTTTTTTCTCTTCAACATTTTTTTAGTGTTGTCTGGGGGTTCAATTGTTTATCTTTGCTATTTTATCCAGCTCCATGCTGTGGCGAACTGAAGAGATTGGTAATTAGTTTCCTTACTGGTATCTTGTTTATCTTTTTAAAGATATCTTAGATTGTGTAGATTATGAAATTATTTTGCTGCTTTCTTATTGTGTTACCTATAGTAAAGCTACGTCTTGGACATACACTTCTTGTCAATGTCAATGTCAATGTCAATGTCAATGTCTTCCTTTTTTTTCTTTCAAAACTATATTATATTTTCAAATTTGGTCATCTAACTCTTCAACCTAATGTATTTTCCTCGTCATAATTTCTTGCATACGATATCATTTGATGCAAGTCAAGCGGTTCCTGCTTTTTCTAGTAATTTTGAATTGCACTTGTGTAACAATGTGTTGCATATTACCTCTTGGTCTCTCTATGTTGTCCTGCTGTATTCATTAGCTAGAAAAGGTTAATGTTTTTTTCTTCTTTCTTTAATATTTCACTATTTTTTATTTTTTTATTTTTTTTTTTTAATAGTTCTGCTATGATGATGTAGTGGACCTTTTATGATGTTTGGCTTAAGTTTTATATTGTATCCAGGCATTGATCTTTTTTTTAACCAACAATAATGGATATATTGTTGCTTTTATGTGGATCATATTATTGTCTATACTGCTGGGGTCCTATAGCAGTTTTCTTTTTTAATTGTCCTCAACTTTTAAAACAGTTTAAAGGGGTTTGCTTACTTTACTGTGTTTCTTTACTTTGAGGAGGTTTCTTCATAGGTGCAATGCGCCAAATCAATGCTTATGTGAAGTTTCACTTCAAGAATTAGAAGCATTGGAATATCCTTGTTATACTTTTGGATCTCTTGTAGGTTGAGATTTTACCCACATTCAGATGAACTGTGAAGCTTTTAGGTCGTTTCCCCTTAACAGATGTGGATATCTTATATACTGTCTGGAATTGTTTATTCTATATGTCCATTGATGCAGATGACTGACATAAGTTCTGGGGTTTGGAAAGAGGTGAAATTATTTCATAGTTTTTGCCTAGTACATTTTTGAAGAGTGACTATGGTATCACAAAGTTTCCCCTTGGTAATTTCCTGACTCTTTTGGATTTTTAGTTTGTCAGACTATTACTCTTGCTAGGTTGTTAAGGTTATATGAAATCCATCTTCATGTAAGATATCTGTAGCAGCCTGAATTTGGTATCATTCTTGGTTTTATATCTAAGTGTGTTTGGGATTATAGCCTGTTCAACCGTCAAATGTGCTTATTAATTATGTATCCTGCAACTGATATTGTTATTGGGAACTATTGTAGGGTTAGGGTTATTGGATCATTGGTGACACCAACATGGAATCATTTATGTTGGTGTTCCCTCAGCATTGCTCTGGTATGGTTCTAAATCCCATATTCTGATGATATAAAGTGATGATGTGGAGAGAAGTTGCAGGTTATTTTTGTTGGAATTAAAGGTCATTAGCAACGTTTGAAAAGTCGCCTTACCTTGCTAGCAATTTTTTTTCTGGTGGTTTATTATGATGTAGGAGGGTTTTAACTTTTAGTCTTATCAAAATTTCCTCTCCTTAATTGCTTAACTGCTGTATTCCACTTCTGAAGTTAGTTCAGAATAAGTTCTCTTCAAGGCAGGTGTTTAACTCGTGTGAGTTGCTTACTGATGGTTTCTTGGTATTTATTCACTGTTTATTCAAAACGTCCTCTGATTTTACAAGACTTCACTTTTGATAGATATTTTTGTAGGGGGTTGCTGTAATCTTGTTGATGATTTTTGGGTGTTCATCTTGGTTTTAGCTTGCAAACTATATTTTGATAGTTTTCTATCCCCTTTAATGTTAATATATAAAGACTTGTGACTTTATTTTTTGTTTCAATTTTCTTTATCGACCATTTTTTATTTGCTCCTTTTATGAATTTGGTTCATTATCCTGCTCCGTATGATGCTGCATATGCCGACAATGAGTTTCTTTTGACAATCCAGTGGATTTTATTGTGACTTTTTTCCTCCAATAGTTTGTTGTTAAATATCTCAATCTCCCTTCTATTGGTTTCTGGAACTTTGCTATTCTAGGATTCGCCATAGTAGTTTGATGCTCCCCTAGTCTATTCCTCTGCAACAAATTTGATAATTGGGAGGATATTGTTTTTGTTGTTTTCTGCTGTGAACTGGATTGCCTTTTGGGGCAATTGAGTTCATATATTCTTGTTCTGTATGAGCTTTTGTAGTCTTGTGGTTCTCTTTGCACCCATTCACTTCGAATAGGGAGAGGTTGAGCTTCTGCTGGAGTAACTCAATAACTCATCATCCAGTACGGTATGTTGGTGTTTTATACCCTTCATAATGCAGTATAAGCTCCTTTAATCCGACTGCAAAATATAGTAACTATGGTTCACCTATCTGTGATTTCATATTCGTCTTTTCATTTCTGTTTCACAAATGACTGTTGTGGTTTCCTCCTTTTCCACCCCTCCTTGGTGTGCCAGTTAATGCGAGAAATGTTCACCTTGGTTATTTTTCATTTTATTTTTTCAGAATCGTGCTAGAAATCAAGGTATGTCTGGAGGATATACTCAGCAAGGTTATCAAGCTCGGCCACCTACAAGTTGGGGGCCTCCTGGGGCTCCACCAATGCAACAAACTGGCTATGGGTATGGACAGCAAGGGGCATACTCTGGCCCTACTTCCCAGTATAACATGCAACAACCTTCTTACCAAGGTTATTCACAAACAGCATCTGGTGGTTATCCCTCCAATTGGGACCAATCAACTGTTCCACCAAATCAACCAGCTACGCAAGGGACTGGTTATGATTACTATGGTCAACAGCCATCTCAGCAACAACAGGCACCTGGAGGAGGAGGTCCTGGTGCTACAGGAGACAACACTGGTTATAACTATGGTCAACCACCGGCCTCTACCTACAATCAACAAGGTTATGCACAAGATGGGTATGGTGGTGGATACCATGCTCCTCAATCTGGTTATGGCCAGCCACAGACAACATATGATCAGCAAGGTTATAGTTCTGCTCCAAACTATGGTAATGCAGCCAATCCAGCTCAAGATGGGATCAATTCATATGGATCTCAGGGAGACGCATCACAGGCGGTGCCTCCTGCGCAACAATCTTCAGTAAGCCAGCAAGGATATGGTGCGAGTCAACAGCCTAGCACTAACGCAGGGAGTTATGCTCAACCAACTCAGCCTGGGTATGGAATGACTGCCCCTTCTCAAACTGGCTATGGAAATCAACCATCAGCTCAGACTGGCTATGGGTCTGGTTATGGATCTCAAGCTCAGAAACAGCCTGCCAATCCCCCAGCATATGGTCAGACCACTCAGTCACCGAGCACTCCTAGTGCCTATGCACAACCTGCTCCTGCTGGGTATTCCAGTTCTCAGCCACCTCCATCTGGGTACTCTCAACCGGATTCTGGCGCTCAACGTGCCCCACCATCCAGTTATGGTAGTGCAGCTCAACCAGGCTTTGCACCGCCACCTTATGGTGTTCCCTCAACCAATCAGCCAGGTTATGGTCAAGCTCCACCGCCTTACAACGCTTCTTATGGTGCTGGTTACCCTCAGCCTCCATATTCGTCTGAAACTAATGCTGGTGGTAGTACTGGTGTTGCAAAAGCCTCACCGCAAAGTTGATCAATGTTATATTTAGATGCTTATGTTTGTGTACTCTGGTTGCCGGTCCTTTATGTTTCAAAGATTAGTTTTTGTTAGGTGAAGTAGTGTTATGAGACCTCGTTAATGTCTGAATTTTTAAACATATTTCGTTTTGTATGGATTTAATGCGTATGGAGATTTGCATTACATGACATTTCCTTGGTATGTTCATTTCTCTCATGCACATTGTCTGAAATTAAAAGACAGTTTCTAGATATTTCAAGATATTTCAGAAACTTATTCATTAACGGTAATAATCAGTCAAAACACAAAACATCTTTGTATTTTTCTGTCGTATGTATCCATCGGTAAAAATATTCTATTCTTTCTATACTGTCAACAGAATAAAGTATAAAGAAAATTAAACAGCTAATCCAAATTTTTTCCCCTTTTCGAGAACTAGAAAAATAGGAGCCGATGTTGGTCTCGTCTAGAAGAAATTGTTCCTAAAAGCCACAAACACTTTCGGTGACAGCAGCAGGATGAATGCTAGGAATGAACCAAAGAACATTTTGATAACAAAGCGGAAAGGGTCGTGATCATCTGCATCAGTGGAGCTTGTGCGAGGTGACAAGGCAGTGGCTGATGGTAGGGCCTCAATAACTGCATCAGCCAGATCTGTAATGAAAGAAGAGTTGCAGTTCAGAGCAGGCACACGACCCCAATTTTTGATCCCGGATTCAAGCGCCAAGTGCTTGTACTCCATATCAATCTCCTCAAGAGTCTCAATGTGCTCACTTACAAAGCTGGGAAAACAAACATGTAAAGTTACTACAAGTCACAGACTCGTGAGAACCTGAATAACAAGATGAAGCAAAGAGCAAATGCATTACAAGTGACGTACAATATAGGGTAAGGTAGCATGCCATATGGAATAAGATTAACTAGAGCTAGTTCGATGTACTTAGCTAGATAATTTTTTAAACGAATATGCAAAACTTGAGGAATGACCAAGGCGGCCCAATGAAATTTTCAATACATTTTGAGCCATCGTGATCCACCAATAGATACGGGGACCGATTATATGGATTCTGAGAATTCATTTGTTACTTATTTCAACCACCATTATCCACAAGGTCAGATATGCAATGATATTCACATCAAATCAAATTCTCAGATACTAACTAAGACCGGCAGATTTAAACAGGATATGTTAACAATGAGATCTCCAAAAATAATAAAGACACATAACACTGAAACCAACAAAATCCATATCATTTCTACCTCTTAACAGTTGTGGATAATCATACCTCACAGGAACGGCTAGAAGACTTTTAATACCCTTCTGGCCAAGCTCAACAAGAACTTCATCTGTGTATGGCTTCAGCCATTGTACAGGGCCAACTCGGCTCTAAACACGTAAACAATAGGCAAAATGAGAACCCACATGCATGTGCTTTGGAATGAATAAAAATAAAAGAATAGATGACTTGTTGGAATGGCCCAACATGCTTCCAGAAAGCAAGAAGGAAATAGAAAACAAAGTCAAATCAAAATTTAAAGCTAACCTGATAAGCAAGAGTATGCTCATTTCCGATTCCTCTAACTTTCAACTCTTGCATGATTAGGTAGATGCACTCCTCCATTTGATCTTTGTATGGATCTCCTGCCTTTTCAACATAACTGACCGGAACCCCGTGTGCACTAAAGAAAATCATGACCTAGAGTGCAAATGATGCCACAGTAAGAACTAGATGACTTGGACAACTATTTGAGACACAGATTAAAGTCTCTTTGTGAAATCCATTTCAGCGAAAAATCATATATGTACCTCCTGAGGTTTGACAAAACTCCCTAGCTCTTTCTGAATCAAGTCAGCCATCGACTTAATATACCCTTCTCGTTGATACCAGGACATTATAATTGAAACAGGCACCGTTGAAAGATACGCATCGTCCCTGACAGACTCATATTCAATAAGTCTGAAGACATAGTAGCAAATTTTTACAATAAAATAAAAATATATAATAGCACAAGATCATCACCTGAATATCTTTTGAAGAACACTAACACTTGACCCAGTGGTAGAAATAGAGTACTGAGGATACAGCGGGAGCACCACAAGTCTAGTTATCTCATCCTTCTTAATCTGCCACACATAATACAAAAGGCACCACTAATAATTAACTCGACCACTCATAAATGGAAATGCAGTAAGAATTTCATACAGTGCTTAAAATACAAATTCAATGTTTGAAATTACAATCATATTAAGAAAGATAATAAACATGGCTGGAAGTAAACGGAACAAAAATAGAAAGGCGTACTTGCTGAACTGCTTCCTCAGTGAAAGGGTACCAATAGCGCATTCCAACATAGACATTAACAGACATATTTTTCTCTTCCAAAGCCATTTTAAGTGCCAGTGCCTGCAAACAAGTATCCTCAGATCATAAATATTCTAATCTCTTGACAAATGGCATAACCAATACATGAGGGTAAGTAAGAGAGAGGTCAATCTATGATAAATAATTAATAAGGACGGTCCTTTCTACCTGCTCATCTGTTATTTTACGCAAAGGTGATCCGCCTCCTATGGAGGCATACCCTTCTTTGCTTTTGGGAGCACGAAATGTAGAGATTAATTTAGCCAACGGCTGTTGGAGAAAACGAAACAACCTTGGGAGCCGAATAATGTCCTGTATATCATAGAAAAAGCTTGAGAACCAACCTACTTACATTGGCACATTACTACAGCAGTACAGCTAGATACATAAAACCGACTAAATTACCGGATCTGCAAATAGATTGTATAAAAATGGCTGAACATCATCAAGCGTATCAGGCCCTCCTAGATTCAGGAGCAGAACTCCAACCTTCTCACCCACTGTATGAGATTGAGCTTCCGAAGCAATTTCACCGTATGTAACCGTTCCTACTGAGCAAAACGCTTGCCCAGGACGGTTTCTCTTCTCAAGAGGGCCAGAAAGATGTCGCCCGTGCATCACTTCTTTGTGATCATTGGAACTAGAACACGAAACCACTACCCGTTGAGATGTCGACTTACAAATATCTTGCAATCTTGCAGAGGAACGGCAAGAGAAAGACACATCAGATTTGGGAAAAGAGCATAACCTGAAAAAACAAAATTGAACAAAATGTTAAATTCATAGCTTCCTAAAGATAATAAAAAAAAATTCTATCATTGTGTTGCTATCTTCCATACAATAAAAACAGATCATTACAGAAACCGAGAAAAAGCGAATCCTTTCAAATAAACACTGAATAGTCATTGTTTCAAGCTGCACGTAAGGTAAATTCAACAAGGGATCAATATAAATTTCATATCGGGCAATTTTAGACGACCCCATTCAATATAAACCAAAAGAAAATCCAGATTCCAAATTTATAGATTCATCCATCGTATACTATACAGAAGAATTTGATCATTAATTTCAAACAAAAAGGAAAGGAACATAGAAATCAAATACGAGAAAACTCACGTAGAAAAAGTGTGATCCGAGCAAGGAAGCTGCTTGAGATTGGAAAGAGCACGAGAACATGAAGTTGCTTCCATGGTGTTAAAAACCCTAAAAACTAAAAAACCGAAAACCCAGGAAAGGAAAAAAAAACTTGACTTGGAAAGGAAACTGAGAACGAGAAGTATAGAATTGCGTGCACTGGTTTTTAAGACGATCTTGAATTTTAAAATGCTTTTTGGGGAAACGTTGAATTTGAAGGAATGTGAAAAAAGAAAAGTCAGATTCGGTGACGGAAAAGTCTGGGAAACTCTTCAGTAGTAGTAGTAGTTGCCATTGGCATCACCAACTAGAAGAACCGAACCACCGTCGTATTTTCCTCGCGTTGAAAGAGTCACATTTGAAATTGAATCTTCCTTCTTTTTTTGGGCTTCTTTCATATGTGAACCGCTTTTTAAAACGTAATTACGGTGGATAATTAAAATAGTTGTTAGGTTAATAACGAGTATAATTCAGTGTAAATAAAATGATCATGTTTATAATAAATTAGAAATCAATGGCTTTTTAAGTAAAGTACATTTTTTAATGTTAAACATTTGGCATCGTTATGTTTTCTAAAAAAAAATTGGCATTATTATTAGACCAATTTACATAAAACTAGTAGAAATGACGTGTGTTGCATGTAGTTACACATCATTTTTTGTTAAATTAAAGACTATTAAGGTAATTTTAAGGAAAATTTGAATAAACGGCGTTATGAATAATTTTAAAAATAGCAAATGTTTTGAAATATTTTTAAAATGATATTTCTAAGACTGAGATCGAGAACAAGATTGGTGGATCTTAGTTTGAGAAATGTCATTTTTTTAAAAAAATATTTTATTTTTTGTTATTTTTTAAAATTTCATTTCCCCTAATTATAATAGGTCTTGGCACCATAATATACATCCTTTGATTATTTTTTTTTACATTTCTAATTCTCTATTTTCTCTACATATTGAGACATGAATGTATAATTTGTAATTCTCTATTTTCTCTACATATTGAGACATGAATGTATAATTTGATCTCACTCTCATGTCACTTTATTCAAAATAAATATAAAAAAAAAAATTAGGGGTAAAAGAAGGGTATTGAAAGTTTCTCCGCTATTGTATACACTTTAGATGGAATGTAGATTATTTATGCAACAAAAAATTTCAATTCTCGGCTTGAAACTTCAATCTTCATTCTCAAACTTCATGTATTTTATCCTAATCTCCCCCATAAGCTCCACCAAGGTAAGGACAAATTTAAATTGAAGAAGATAAACCATTCAAATTTCTTGGACAATTAGCTTGAAAAGAGTGATGATTCCGTGACAATTGGCCTATAATGAAATGAATTCAATTACTTAGGTGGAAGTTTATATTATTGATAAAATTCATTCCAGAAGTTTCAGTTTTGAAGCCCAATTAAAAAACAGAATACGAAAATGATAATTGGTATCATTTTTTTCTTTTTCAAATAGAATGAAATGAAATAAATCTAAGGATAAAATAGGAATATACAATAAAAATGTGAGTTCAAACTTCAAAGTGGGAAAATAAAGTTCTCAACTTTTATTTGCCTTTAAAACAGTAGAGATAGAGAAGATTTAAACTGTTTGGTAAGAATAGATTTTATAATTTCATTATCTCATTATGAATATAAATATTTTAATTAGATTATTCATTCACTTATTTGAAAATTATAAAATAAAACGAGTTTATTTGCAATATTCATCCTACTTTAAGGAAGTCATTATTCTTACTAAGAAAATTTATCTAATTATGTTAAGATAAATAAAAGAAAAATAATTATTATCACTGAAAATGTGAGACCATTCCAAACATAAAATGAAAAAACATTCAACCCAAAGTCATAGTTAAACCTCATTTACTTGACTCATGTAATCAACACATGCTACATTTTCTCTGTATATTTTATATGTTTAATCTTTTCATAAATACGTGAATCTATAATCTAATTGAATATAAACAATGAATAATGTCTTACATAACTTTTTTTTTTTATTTTACCTCGTACTGAATAAAAGGAGGAACTCTATGATGACGTCATAATGTATAAGATTGTCAATACTTACATAAATCGTTAAAATATTATTTTAAAACGTTCAAAAAAAAAATTCATAACTCATTTTCCTTCGATAATGAAAAGTCTTATTTTATCCATGCAAAAATTGAGATTTGAAGAAACTGTGGTACAACTTTATATCCAATTCCCAGGCCTCACAAATTTAGCATGGTCACATCTTAATCCCACGACAGATTTGGCAAGTGTTTTGTTCACCGAATATATGCCTACTGGAGTAAACTTCCTCTTTTGTGTCAATCTAAGTATAACTCATGTAGTCAGGTATAAATTCTCTCTTACCATGAAGTAGGTTCGATTCTCTCATCACAATTTAATGTAATGTCTAAAAATAAAATAAATAAAAAACTTCCCCGTGTACTAGAAGGCAAAAGCAAAGAAAATTGCCTTTGCCTTTTCTTGGTTAAATCAAAAAAGAAAATTTTAAGATAAATGTACAAACTTGAACATGTAATTTTGGTCTGAGCATTAGGCAGATGTGAAACTTTATTTCAACAGTTAAATATTACTTGGTCAGGTTTTCAGCAAGCAACAAAGTCTCTTTCTTTCCAAGACCCTGATGTGATTCCCCCACCAACTTTATTAAAAGGGGAGGAGGAAGGAAAGTACCATCTAAAAGCAGTTTTAGATTCTCAGTATAAACGTTATATAGAAGGAAGAAATGCTTCTGAATGAAGGACTGCGGAAAATATTTCTTCATTCAACATGTGAAAAACCAGCACCGCTTTCAGCTCGAGTCCTGTGCATCAGCACAAGCATAGTCATTAAGGGGACTGAAAGGATACTAAAAATATGACAACAGTTTGAATGAAAATTAAGATATAATCCAAACATATATGAGAATGACATTAAAAAAAGAAATTTCATCTCTCTCAATAATGCACAAAGTTGGAATAACAAGTCAGCATTTGTTCTTATCCCTTGAGAAACAGTCAAACTTTATGCTAATTGGTAAGTAGAACTTTCATCGATTGATTGAATTAAATACTATTTAAGAACCATCACAAGATATACGAAACGATTAATAGTTCAACGCATGAGGATGTGCACAAATAGGTAGAGAGAGATGTTGAGGGACGTGGAAAGAATTTGAGGAAAAGAATTTCTTGGGGTTATAAATTAACCAAAGATGAATAAAAGGAAAATGAATGATAAACACAATATCCTCCAGACTTGAAGATTGAACTGAGAAACACTTCAGGTTAATGCCTTCTTGAAGGAGAACCATGAGTAAAAGAATACTAATTACCATTTAAAAAAAGAAATGGAACTTACTTGTGGTCAGAAGGATTTGGTGTAATTTCATAAACAATTGTCGCAACAACATCTCTCTTTAGCTGTTGATCAAAAGTAAGATAAATTAATTACTCGAACCAACAAAATCAACAAACTGGTCTGATCCTTTGCCACAACTTTACCTGGGTAGCTTCACCTTTCAACCCAATGTATTGTATCTGAGTTGTGTCGCCACCATAATTCTCAGGAAAATGCAATGTTATACTTGCCACACTTTGAAATTTAGAGTATCTGATAACAAATAAAAACGAGCCATCGGAAAATTAGTGTAATTTTTTATTCAATGGCATTCACAAGTGGAGAATGGTCACTCAGTAGTTAGTGTTACTATCTAATATGCCAACACCTCAGCACAGATAATGCATAAATCTTCTTGTTCTCAACTGAAAAAATTAAGGTGATCAGAAAGACGTGTTGTATTATAAAGCATTGTTACCTCGTCTGGTACTCCAACACTCCTTGCAAATTCTCAACCAAATCCCACTCCTAGAAATGATACAAAATGTGTCACAAGTGTAACATATGTTTTAGGTATTCATTTCTCCATGGATCCTCAGATGACAGGCAGTACCTGAACAGCTTGCATACTTTGAGCATCAGAGAAGTCAATACCTTCTCGGTTGATAAATCTAAGAATGAAAAGTGTGAAAATTATGCAGGGAGGGAAACAATAACTTTTGCTACACGACATAAAAACCTAGAGAAATTTCCAGATAATTTTACTTACGCCCGCATCTTTGAAGGACTAGTACCATCTGGGCCACCTATAATAGATATGCTCTTGATCTTAACATCCGATGTAAACCTAATAAACAATGACAAAATGGTAAGGCTACTAAAATCTTCAAAACAGAAAATAGCCACAGTTGTACTTCAAAGATACAGGCAAAGAAGAGTTTGTGAAATAAACATAGAAGATAATGTGATATTATCAAAAAACTGTTCTTTCCATGTGTGCTTCAAAGTTAAACAATATGAACAAGCACAAAGATTAATAGACAAACATATTTTCTCTTTTAAGTACAAGACACCTATGTTTCCCACAATTAATAAACTATCTGCAGATATAGGTAAAGTAAATAGTAAATATGAGGGATCATTCAGCATGGCATGAACATGAACTTTACTAGAAGACAAAACGAGATGGAAAAAGCCATCATGAGTTACAACTAACACAAGATAATTATTTTTACAAAACTCCACCCTCACCAATGAGGGTAAGACAATATATTTTCTAAGAATTGATTGAGTTACTAACAAAAAACCTCTTAGTACTTGAGCAAATAGAATGCTATCCCAGGCTTTTGCTAGCTGCAAATCCTGGCATAAGTTAGCTAGTTTTTTGCACTATACTTTTGAAAGGCCCAACTAGGGTCATTCACTTACTTGAGTAAGCTCCCGGCCCCCGACCCCTCTCACCCTCCTTACCAAAAATCCCCGCTTCACCATAACACACCAAAGGTTTGCTTAACAACCAGTTCCATACACTTGGATGATTGAGAAACCACAAATTTCAACATAGTACCATCGGAAGAAATGTAAGTTATCAATAAGCATTACAGTAAATATTGATTAGGAAAATCCCGACGTTAGTAAAATATTGGGTATAGGTGGAATTTAAAAATTATAGTAGAAATGTAAGTTATCAATAAGCATTACAGTAAATATTGGTTAGGAAAATCCCGACGTTAGTAAGATATTGGGTATAGGTGGAATTTAAAAGTATAGAAGACACCTACGGAATGAAAACTAGTAGTTCAGGATCACCCTCATTGCTTTCCAACTGATCCTGCCATAACAAAAGTGAGCAACGTGAGGCTACATTGTCTTAGCAACAAGATATATAATGCACAGAGAAATAAAAGGTTAGGTACCCCAGAGGAATTTAACCGATTCTCCCAAGCTTTAAATACAAACTTAACACTTCCTGGGATTGCCTCATTCAAAGCAGAAACCTACAAAATAACAATTTCCACTGATTCATTTGAGGACAAAATTTCATGGTGAGGATTCAAAACATAATCAATTTTACAATATAAACACAAACAAGGAAAAAAAAAACCACAATCATCATATGAGACAACTATAAAAATCACACTTATCAACCATACATGAAACATGATATAAGCATGTTTACTCTAACAAGTGTTATCGTTCATTAGTGAAGCCTTTGGTGATCCTCTAAATCACCCTATTTGTAACTCCTACTTTTATTAATACAATTATGTTTCTTGTCAAAAAAAAAATTACGTGAAGCCTTAAAACTAAATGGAAAGATCCATCATCTATCAGCTTCATCAACAAAAGTATGAAAAAGACACCTCATCCAGACGGCTCTACACTACAAATGCATTTCTAAAGGCAATGGGATAAAGGGTATGCAAAAAATTAAAAAATTTCAAGCCTGATCAACAAAACTTACAAATTCCTTGCTATAAAAAATGATTCAGAAAAGTATTCACATGAATTCATATAATTAGCATATGTCTCAGAATAAATTTCTAGTATCAAAGAGAAAGATTTGCACTAACTTTGGGGAGGTCTATATGCTTATAAAGAGACCAATCAGAGGAACAATCATGATCTTCACAACTATGATCATGTAAACAAGCCATTTCTTAATCTTCAAAGAATCCCAGTAAGCAGCAAGCAACAAGCAAATGGCCTGACAGAATCAAAATTAAGAAGATTTAATAATTTTGAGTAAAATGTTCAGTTCAATTTTAAAAAACAAAAATCGACTAAAAATTGATCGGATTAGAGTGAGAATTAACGCAATTCCATTTATAAACCCTAGAGAAAGAATTGGGTTACGCAGGATAGATAGAAAAATTAGAAAGGAAAAAAAAAACAAAACTGAGGAATTACAGTTTTTTATGAGGACTCGGATTTGGATGAAATTGCTTCGGTGAGATATGAAGGAGGAAGACCAGAAAAAGTGGTTTTAGATGGATTTTGGGCTGGGCTTGCATTTACATTACAGAGAAATTATCACCCGTTTTTCAAATTGACTATTTGCAACAAATAATTTCTTTTAAGTGTTAAGAATCTTTTTTTTTTTTTTTTTTTGACAAGTAAGTGTTAAGAATCTAAAACATTATCATCATAGAACATTTGATGATGTGAACTATAGTATTCTCATACCATTCATTTAATTACGTAATTATAGTCCATATTTAATAGAGACATAACGGTTTTTGTCAAAAATTAAACATGGAAACGTGTATTTATAAAAATAATTTGATATGTCATCTAATTTTTTTTTACAACAAAAAAAAAAACCCACTATTCTATTACACAAAAATATAGGTATTTTATACCAATCAAATACATCTACTTCGATACAAGATGTTGTAGTACTTTTTTATTGTTTATTTATAATAAATATGTCTTGTTTATATTTGATTTATACAAGGTGCTTTAATAAATATTTAATACACAATGTAAATAGAAATATGTCAATAACATATAATTTACAAAATGTAAATAGAAATATGTCAATAACATATAATTTACACACATTGATTATATTATTAACTAATTTATTAAATATACATACAAGTTAATTTTTAAGAATTAAATACAAAATCGATGTAAGAGTAAATAGTTAATAATTAATATACAATGAAAATACAAAAAATCACAATAATTTGAAATTTAATATATTTGTATATTGATTTCAATGTTAATAATTAATTTGATATGTTTGGTAAATAAATAATATACAATCTAATTTTTTCTGATCCAAATCAAAATATAATTTAGAAGATATGATGGTAAATAGTTAATTTACAACAAACAAAACAAATAAACAAATAGGCAATATATATATATATATTTTTCATTGCTTGCTTACAGTGAATATAACTATTTGGTTTTTCAAAACCACGATATAAGATATGAAAGTAAATATGAAAATCATAATAGTTTGTAATTTATATTGTATCCAATAAAAAATCAAATAAGAGGATGAAAAAATTGTAAGGAAAGTGGAACCTTTAATGTAAAATTGATTGTCTAAATATATTGAGGGTTAATGCTCAAGTGATGAATACACATTAAAATTGTTTGCAGACATTAAACTTATCTAAGGATACAACAGGAATAATGTAAATATTAAAAAAATGTCAGATTTGTAAATATTTACAAAAGCTAACGTTGAAGAGAATATTTTCTATGAATGGTTTGTTTATGACAATTTTCGTTTTCAAACTCATCTTAAAAGAGTTAAATGCAAAATACACCCTTCCGTTTTTTATTTTTACTAAAGCATACTCTTATAAGTTTTAAATTTTAACACTCTTGCACTTTAGTAAAATTACAAATCACACCCTTTTATAAGTTATTTTTAACGAAATTGAGACATAAATATTCTACGCATGCCACATGTTCTAATACCGATAAAAATAACAAAAATTTAAAACATACGAGTGTGATTCATAGATTTTACATCTTATTAACATAACGGTTTATTCTAAACATCCTTCACATATGTTCAAATTTTTTGTCGTTTTATAAGGTATTGGAACACGAGACATGCGTAGAATATGAATGTGTCTCAATTTCGTTAACAATAACCGATAGAAGGGTGTAATTACAATTTTACTAAAGTGCAGGGATGTTTAAAAATAAATAAAGTGTTCAAAATTTAACACCCATATGTTCATAATTTTAAATATTTTTAAAGGTATTGGAACACGTGACATGTGTAGAATATGTATTGTCTTAATTTCATTAAAATTAGCTGATAAAATAGTGTTATTTACAATTGTATAAAGAGCATGGGTGTTAAAAAAATAAAGTATAAAGGTATGATTTAACACAGGAATGTATTTTAGAATTTAACTCTTAATTTAATATGAAATTATATCCTAAAATTTATATTATTTCACTTTTTATTTTATAAATTAAAAAAAATCAGATTTATCCTAACCCAAACTCTAATGTTATTGCACTGGCCCAATCCGGTGCTGCCACATGGGAGAAAAAAGAAATTAAAAAATAAAAATAAACAGGTGGCTGCACCGGATTGGGATCCGGTGCAACCTAAGCCGCCCGGTTTTTGGGTTAAAAAAGTGCATCCAATCCAAACCGCCATCCCCACAAGAGCCAAACCCTAGGAAGTTGGAAAAAGTTTCAAGTTACGTGGATTGATTGGACCATAATGACTGTTTAACAACAATCAATAACAACCAAACAAAAATCTTATAAGCGTCAATTATTTACGAAAGGTGACATGCAAGTAGCAATTTTTATCCACAACTATTTTTAGTATATATTCTAAAAAAAAAAAAAAATTAAATATATATCCACATATAATTAAATTTTCTTATAGAAGATACTTACCTCCTAAGTGTCATATATGCTCTCTCCCCATTGGATGAACAAAATAATGGATAATAAACATATTATTTTTATTAACTATATGAGACTCACTAATTTGTTTTAACCAATAGAAATAAAACACATACGAGAGTCAGGAGGAGCACCTCTTGACTTGTCACGAGCTAGGTATTTTTCTTTTCTTACTATCTTTAATGAAATTGTATGCACCTTTTCTAGGTCAAAATGTATCGTCTCAAATTTCATTTTCTCATGTACAAGTAGATCGGATTTCTCTTTAAAATACACAATAAAATGATTGTAGAACGTCTATACATAGTAGAATAATATTTATAAAAAAATAGTGCGATCTCAAATAACTGATTGAAATTAAAACACACTACAATAAAATAACGCATATGATAGCTTTGAAATAATGACCATATGGAATAACGGTTTATTCTAAACATCCTTCACATATGTTCAAATTTTTTGTCATTTTATAAGGTATTGGAACACGAGACATGCGTAGAATATGAATGTGTCTCAATTTCGTTAACAATAACCGATAGAATGGTGTAATTACAATTTTACTAAAGTGCAGGGATGTTTAAAAATAAATAAAGTGTTCAAAATTTAACACCCATATGTTCATAATTTTAATTATTTTTAAAGGTATTGGAACACGTGACATGTGTAGAATATGTATTGTCTTAATTTCATTAAAATTAGCTGATAAAATAGTGTTATTTACAATTGTATAAAGAGCATGGGTGTTAAAAAAATAAAGTATAAAGGTATGATTTAACAAAGGAATGTATTTTAGAATTTAACTCTTAATTTAATATGAAATTATATCCTAAAATTTATATTATTTCACTTTTTATTTTATAAATTAAAAAAAATCAGAATTATCCTAACCCAAACTCTAATGTTTTTTTTTCCCCAAAAAACTCTAATTAACAAGAATTGTGAACAAATTTACAACCAAATAATTAAATGAAGTAAGCAGCTAAGATTGCACTGGCCCAATCCGGTGCTGCCACATGGGAGAAAAAATAAATTAAAAAAAACAAACAGGTGGCTGCACCGGATCAATCCGGTGCAACCTAAGCCCCCCGGTTTTTTCCATAATTAAATTGGATTAAAAAAGTGCATCCAATCCAAACCGCCATCCCCACAAGAGCCAAAACCTTGGAAGTTGGAAAAAGGTTCAAGTTACGTGGATTGATTGGACCATAATGACTGTGTAACCACAATCAATAACAACCAAACAAAAATCTTATAAACAACCAAACAAAAATCTTATAAACGTCAATTATTTACCAAAGGTGACATGCAAGTAGCAATATTTATCCACAACTATTTTTAGTATATATTCTAAAAAAAAAATATTAAATATATATCCACGTATAATTAAATTTTCTTATAGATAATACTTACCTCCCAAGTGTCATATATGCTCTCTCCCCATTGGATGAACAAAATAATGGATAATAAACATATTATTTTTTATTAACTATATGAGACTCACTAATTTATTTTAACCAATAGAAATAAAACACATACGAAAGTCAGGAGAAGTACCTCTTGACTTGTCAGGAGGTAGATATTTTTCTTTTCTTACTATCTTTAATGAAATTGTATGCACCTTTTTCTAGGTCAAAATGTATCGTCTCAAATTTTATTTTCTCATGTACAAGTAGATCAGATTTCTCTTTAAAATACATAATAAAATGATTGTAGAACGTCTATATATAGTAGAATAATATTTATAAAAAAATAGTGCGATCTCAAATAACTAGATGAAATTAAAACACACTACAATAAAAGAAGGCATACGGTAGCTTTGAAATAATGACCATATGGAATAATTACTGTACATTAGTTAGTGGGGTGGCTAAATGGAAATGTAAGAGGATAATAAAGTAGGAATTGTGAATGAGTGACGGAGTTCACTTGATGAATAAAAAAACAAAAGAGCTTTGGTCATATGAAAGTGAAATGGAGATTAAATCAATGAAAGAAAGAAAGAAAGGAGGCAGAGACACGCAAGAAAATCAAGTAGCGTATGATGAATAAACTCTTTGACTTTGGCCCCTATTCCCGCTATGCATCTTCCCAAAAATAGTCCCAATCAATCACCTTAATTAGAAATTAGTCTATTTTTAAGGTCTCCCATTAAAATTAAGAAGAATGGTAGGCTCAACTTATAAATAAAATTACTTTTTTTCTTCTTCTAAATATTATTTAATTGATTAGATGTTTGTGTTTGTTTTATTAATTTCAATTTCAATTTCATTATTGACCTTAATATAATTTAATTGATTAGATATTTTATAAGGTTAAATGTATGAGGTTACTCTCTGTCAATTTAATGTAATTTCTTTGAGAAATTTTTACTTGTTTATAATATAATATCTTAAAAGGAATATCAAACAATTTATCTATACTATCTAAAAAGTGGTTTAGAGGAAAAACTTTTGATTTTCATTTTTACCCTTATAATTCATTTAAATTTCTTTAATGCCATCATTCAAAATTAATAATCATTTTATTACCAATTAATTAAATACAATAAATAATTAAATACAATAAACAAATTTTATACTATCTAAATTTTTCTAAATATATTTTCTTATTATTAAATACAATAAAAAAATTTTATACTATCTAAAATTTTCTAAATATACTTTCTTATTATTAAATTAATTAAATACAATAAACTAAAATTGTCTTCGTTCAATAAATATTTCAAATATATTTTATCATGAGCTTATTTCAAAAATTAATTTAGTAATAATAAACTTTTGATTTCCAGTTTTACCCTTATAATTCATTTAAATTTCTATAATGTCATCATTCAAAATTAATAATCATTTTATTACCAAATAATTAAATACAATAAACAAATTTTATACTATCTAAATTTTCTAAATATACTTTCTTATTATTAAATTAATTAAATACAATAAACAAATTTTATACTATCTAAAATTTTCTTAATATACTTTCTTATTATTAATAATTGAATATTATTACCAATTATTACCAATTAATCAAATACAATAAACAAAATTTATACTATCTAAATTTTTCTAAATATACTTTCTTATTATTAAATTAATTAAATACAATAAACTAAAATTGTCTTCGTTCAATAAATATTTTAAATATATTTTATCAAAATTAATTTTTAATAACTTTTCGTCTACTATTTTCTCTAACAAACTGTTCCCTTCCTAATTCCTTTTTTTTATTATTATATTAAGACTCAAGTAGAGGAAAACACACACTAAAACAATTCTCTCTAATTTAAATATATAATTACGTTAGTGTGATTATTTTTTAAAAGATCAAAACCAAAGGACATAGCATACCATCTTGTAACACCCCAAATAAATGAGTAGTAGAAAAGTTTTGTAACTCACTAATTGAATTAAAAATTTATTGAAATTTTCATTTTTAATTTACTATATATATACATGTAAATAAAGATGAACTAACACACCAATTTAAAAAACAAAAAACTAGATGTTTGAGGATAGAGTTATGAAAAGGAAATGAATATTAGGTATGAGTAATAAGATGATATAAAATCATTATTAATCTTTAGTCATCTACGTGTATCCATCATCCATGAGTAACAAGATGATATAAAATCATGAAATTTAAGTTTTTTTCATCCTAAATTTTTTATTTTTTTTTATTTTTCTAATGTAAAAATGAAAAAATATAAGTAAAAAACTGAATTTTTAATGTATTTTATATATTTTTCCCCCCCAAATTTTTTAAAAAATATTTTTATATAGTTTTTGCCCCCCCTTAAAAAAAATTCCTGGATCCACCCCTGATCTTAAAGATATTTTTTAATATGGGTTACACTAATTTCTTCCATTTCATTATAAAATTTGAATTTTCAAAATATTAGTTAAGAAAATAACTTCATAATAATATTGACATTTTTATTATAAAATTTGAAAGACAAACCACGTGTCCCACATGCATGGCACGTGTGAAAACCTAGTATATTAAAAAATATCATATTGTATAGAATTTTTATATGATCGAGTCTAAAAAGTTTGATAAAAAAAATTAGTTACTTAAATATTTTAAAAATATGTTATTTCCTTGTATAATACAATTTTCCTTACTAATTTGGTTAAATATAATTTTTATAATAGAAGATCACACATATAATCATATTGAGATATTACATAAGTAATTTGGTTCGAATTGATTTGTGAATAAAATGTCTTAATAGTTATTAGGAAGTTAATTAAAACATTTTTTTTTTAAAATACAAAGAATCAAATGGCAAATTACATAGATAAACTTATTAACAATCTAGAAAATCTATTCTATTTATACTATACAAGATTTAAATGCACAAAATAAAAACAAAATTAAGAAAAGGACAAAAATAATACCAAGATTCATTTCAAACCACTCATCTAGTCTAGATTCCAAAATTTAAATAAAACATCAAATCAAACTTCAAGTGGAAGGAATCTTAGGCATCAAATCATGCTTCATGTGGAAGGAATCTTAGGCGCATCCTTTAGAAGGCGAGCCCAAAACATGATTTCCGACATGTCATTTTGGAAAAAAAGAACCAGAAAACGACCGAACTAATCTTTACACGTGTACGTCTCAGATATATCCACGTGGAGCCCATCGGGGCATACAATCAATAGGGAATACCCATTTTACCCTCCGTAATCCCAGCAAATATCTTCTCCCACGGTTAATGGGCTCTCTCTATTTATAGTTTAATATATTCCTTCTGATTTCAGACCCATCAACAAACTTTCCCTGGAAAATCATGTCTCGAATCTCCGCCGGAGCTTTACTCTTTCTTTTACTTTCTGTTTTTAGCTTGGTCTCCGGTGGCCGGGATCTCACCGGCGATTTTCTCCGGTTACCTTCTGAAGCATTGAGATTCTTTCGCAGCGGAGCTTCTGAGCCTGACGATGTTGGCTCCGTTGGAACACGATGGGCCGTTTTGCTCGCTGGCTCTAGTGGATACTGGAATTACAGGCATCAGGTTTCTTTATTGTTTATTTCTTCACTGAATTCGATTTCGTGCGGCATTGTTTTGTTTATTTTGACGTTGATCTTTCGGTTTGATCGGTTTTTTTTCATTGACTTTGTTATCGTTCTTTCGTTTGATCGTTATTTGATCTGTTTTTATAGCTGTTTTGATTTCTTCTTCTTATGTGGATCGTAGTTTTACGTTTTCTTTGATGTTCCTTCGTTCTATGGTTGGATTCGTTTTGTTAAATTATGCTGTTCGTGTTGATATATTGATTGACTGATTGAATTTTCATAATTTGCATTCTGTTTCTTGTAAAATTATATATTCCTTATTGCAGATCCAGATCGTTCGTTTTTCTTTTAAATTCCGTTTCCGATATTAATTTGTAGTATTTTTTGTTTGTTTAGCTTCTTATGATTTTTTTTTTCAATATTTTTTACTTTGATAATCGTAAAAACTATAGCTGTTTGATCTCTAAGAACATAGTTTTTCATATACTTAATTCATTTCGCTATTGGTTGTGAGCCTGATAAATTTCGGTATCATCGATCGACCACTTGCTACTTTCCAAGAAAGGTCTTCCTTGTCTGGAATTGTGTTACTGGACGGTTAAGGCAGGACTTTTCTTGAGAAAGAATGAACAGAACCAATAAAAAGATCTTATAAACTGCGTTTTCTATGTCAGTTGTTAGTTTTTTGGAACAAAAGACACGGTGTTTGTGCTCCTAATCTTGCGATTATTAGGGAGCACTTTTCTATGTTTTGTTATCGAATAATTTCAGTGACACAAGTTAAGATCAATAGAAAGTGGATAAAAGATCTAGAATATTATTACTATTCTGCTTTAAACCTTGTTTCATCGTGAGCAACCTTGATGTTTTTCCTTGTACAAAAACTAAAAGATTAAAGAATAATAAACGCGTTTTGCATCAGGCTGATATCTGCCATGCTTATCAACTGTTGAGGAAAAATGGGCTAAAAGAAGAAAATATCATTGTGTTCATGTATGATGACATCGCCTTCAATCCAGAGAACCCAAGACCTGGAGTCATCATCAACCATCCACATGGTGCTGATGTTTATGACGGAGTCCCAAAGGTTTGTCTAATTGCTTTATGGGTGCCAATAACACCTGATTCTTTTAATTGTAGCTTCTTATGTTCCTTTGGTTTTGGTCATGGCAGGATTATACTGGTGATGATGTCACTGTGAACAACTTTTTTGCTGCCATTCTGGGCAACAAATCAGCTCTTACCGGGGGTAGTGGAAAGGTTGTTGATAGTGGTCCTAATGATCATATTTTCATATTCTACTCTGATCATGGTGGTCCTGGCGTGCTTGGTGAGGATCTTATATGTTCTTTACTGTTCACCCACCGTATAAGAAACTATCATGTTTATCAGGCATCATCTTCATACATCTGTTGTTTGAGTTCCTTGATTTGTGTATATAAATAGTAGAGCAAATATGATGGAAAGATTAGTTGGCTTTTGTGTATTTTAGTGTATAGGTGGGCAACTTACATCTAGGATTAAAGTGTGTTTGGATTTGAGACTTATAGTGCAACCTAATGGTTACCTGAGTGAGAAATGTTATTCTATACATTTCTTCGTTAAATTTTGGAATCTCCTAAACTGAAATCCAGAATTATGCACAGGTGTTTTTTCTTTACGAAATTCCTTGGTTATTACATATTATACATTTCTTGACTTCAAATTAATTAGTCTTGTTTGTTGATGGATAAGAAATTTTGCTTCTACATGCTATTGATGATATGAAATCGATGTAGTCAAGTCTTGACCATGTTGTCTGTTGTTTACCAGGGATGCCTACTTCTCCCTATATTTATGCCGATGATCTTAATGAAGTTTTAAAACAAAAGCATGCTTCTGGATCCTACAAAAGCCTGGTAAATATTGTCCTGTTCCATACTTGTCCTAATATCTATGGATTTAACAGGCTAATTTAGTGGAACCTTTATGTAATATTGAAGGTATTCTATCTTGAAGCTTGTGAATCGGGAAGTATCTTTGAGGGCCTTCTTCCTGAAAATTTGAACATCTATGCAACCACTGCATCAAATGCCGTGGAGAGCAGTTGGGGTACTTATTGTCCGGGAGAATACCCTAGTCCTCCACCGGAGTATGACACTTGCTTGGGTGACCTGTATAGTGTTGCTTGGATGGAAGACAGGTAATAATAAATTTCGTTTATGTGTAGTAGACTAGTAGTGTACTAATTACTAAATTATGTAATAGGAAAAGGAAACTGAGCATGGTCAGAATGTGATATTATGTACAACTAGATGATATCACGAGAAGAGAAACCATGCTCATATCCTAGTATCCTTCATGTAGTGGTAACTAGAGAGTAGTGTATATTTTTGGTTTAGTCATTGTATTTTCTACTTTTTATTTTATGAATATTTTTAATATATTAGTCAGGATAAATTATACCAATATTGGGAGGTATTATCCTTCTCGTGTGCTTCAGTTCTAGATATTTTTTCTCATTGTTAGAAACACCTTTCTACCTATCTAGATGAAGGATTAATTTTATTTAAATTATTAGACTGCAAATTTAAGCTGTGTTAGGTTGGGTAAACTCTCATTTGATTATCTCTCGAGTCTCGACACATTCCTTCACAAGGTTTCATATATTAATTTCATTCATGAGTTCAACTTGTGGACTACTAATAATATTGAAATATGGGAGAAAGAAATGATGTAGGGATTTCTCAAAATTTGTACATTCTCTGCATGTTGAATTACTACTTGACTGACTTTAACTTTAAACTATGAGGATAAATTTGGTCATCTTATATAGTCTAAAAAAACTCAAGTAGGATTAAGTTTCTTTTATTCTAAACTATCGTTTTTCTGTAAAATTAACATTTCGGTACTGTGAACAGTGATGTACACAATCTGAGGACAGAATCTTTGCACCAGCAATATGAACTGGTAAGATCTCAGGAACTGCCATTTTAGGAGAAGTTCCTCCAGTAGTTTCAATTTCTTTTGGAAAGTTTTTTAGAATAATAATTTTGCTTCTTGAAACTCTCTCTGTTTTTTTTCTCCAAGAATTTTATATTATACAATGAAGTTAAAGACGTTTCAGTCTATTATCCAAGCATGAAATTTCCCTTTTTGCTTGTTATTAAGAAACTGAATGGTAATTTTCCTGCTCTTGTGAGATGCCGTAAACGATTTTATGGATTAAAAATTTCTGGTTTCCTCAGGTGAAGAAAAGGACATCAAGTGAAAATATTTATGCTTATGGTTCTCATGTCATGCAATATGGTGATCTTACGCTTAACAAGAATGATTTGTTCGCATTCATGGGTACCAATCCTGCGAATGAGAACAACACTTTCATTGATAACAACTCGTTGAGGCCAACCACAAAAGCTGTCAATCAGCGTGATGCTGATTTGGTCCATTTTTGGGATAAGGTTCGTCTATTATCTTTCTTATTTTTGAATCTGTAATATTTTGGACCCTATTTGGTGTATGATAAGAAACTTATTTTAAGGCTTGCCAACTTTTTTTTCCGAGTGAAATGAATCTACTGTTGTTGACTTATGAGGAGATCTGTAACCACCCCTTTTGTTATCCTGCATTCTACCAAAACCCATAGCTAATTGTAATATTATCTGCCCTCCTGTTCAATGGAAATTTAAACTGTGACGAGTTCACAACTTACAGTGTTTGATAGTACTTACGAATACGACCAGTTGAACTTTGAAACCCTATGACATTCAATGGATGGCAAATAAAAAAAAATGTTAAAACTTGAGAGTTTATAGGTTAGAAGTGATCATACAGATGCCATGCTTTTGTCTGATCATGCAATTTGTCACTTTTTTATATGGATCCTATAATATTGTTTTATTGATTGAATATTAGTTTTACGTTTTAAGTACATTTTTATCTTCTCCCATGTGGAAGCAGGCAACCTTTTGTTTTGGCATCTTCTGACAGCATCTCTCCCCCCTCTTTTGCTCTTTATTTTTGTTGATTATAGTTCCGCAAGGCACCTGAAGGCTCTGCTAGGAAAATTGAAGCTCAGAAGCAGTTTGTGGAAGCAATGTCCCATAGACTGCATGTTGATAACAGTGTGAAGCTTATTGGAAAGCTGTTATTCGGAATCGAGAAAGGTCCCGAGGTGCTTGATTCCATCCGTCCTGCTGGAAAACCCCTTGTTGATGATTGGACCTGCCTAAAGTCTATGGTAACATCGATACAACCAGATAGTCTTCATTTCTTGCTTTTTTTTTTTGGCTGATTCAAGAAAAAGAGGAAGCAACCTTAAATTTATTCTCAGTTTCATAATTCTAAAATGTCATCCAGGTGAGGATTTTCGAGACTCGTTGTGGATCCATATCCCAGTACGGCATGAAACACATGAGGTCGTTTGCGAATTTCTGCAATGCTGGAACCAGCAAAGAGCAGATGGCCGAGGCATCCGCTCAAGCTTGCGTCAGTGTACCCCCGGGGCCATGGAGCTCTCTGCACCGCGGATTCAGTGCATGATGAATGAAAGCCCCCTTATCCTATTTGAAACATATGGTTGCTTTGCTTATGGTTTCTGACGATTGTTCATAGCATTTGTAAATTATTTGTTCCAATGATGAAGTTTGTAAATAGCAATTAGCATATCTCCATTGCCAGAATGTCGTGTAAGAAAAACGCATGTATACAATTAATATCTGTAATCAAAATATTTCAGTTTATGGTCTTCAATTAGTGTATTGTATCTGTTTTATGAGAAGGAAACTTTGGGGTATCAGTTTTTCCATGTGCGTTCACAAGCTGCACATGAACTCATCATGCATCTTCCCAACCTACTTAAATGTGGAGTGGGAAAGGGAGAAAAATTAAATTATATTTTCTGTCCGTATATTTTGTTTTTCCATGTCAATTTAGATGTTTTTTTTTCTCTCTCGTAATTATTTGTGTATTTTTAGGTAGATTTCATCTATAATGAAAAATTAATAGGGTGAATTTCACTAATAACCAAAAAAATAATGGATATATCAAATATACCGGATGTTTTTATTAAATATCAAAAGTACCCAAAACCGCCACCGGCCAAATTAAATTACATTGTAAAAGAACAAACATGCCCCTGATTTAATTTCTCCTTAATTTGTGTAAAATTTAAGGAAAGTTATAAAATTCCTTAAATTTTACAAAATTAATGGAAAAATCAAATCTAAATAAAAATAAAAACTATAACAAAAATAAAATAAAAAATCTTCAAACTTCAAACTTGTTCTTCAACCTTCTGACTTCTTCTTCATGAAAAAATCGAACATCTTTCTTGTTCGTCATCCTAAAAAAAACAAAGATAAAAAGTAAACTGTTTATTAATGTGCACTTAAAATTGATTTCGGACACAAAAATTGATGAAACAGTTTTGAAAACATATGTAAAAAAGGCTTTCAAAATAAACATTGAATAAAAATAAACATTTCACTAAAAGCAACTTATCTACAAAATACATAAAAAGCAAGTTCACTGAGAATTGAAAATGTAATTTTTTTTATAAACAGTTTACTTTTAGTAAACATTCTTTTTGGAAAAATCAAATGTCTTTCCTAAGATAGCGAATGCACAAAATTGGAGATGAAAAAGAATTGGAAGTTACAAATTTTTATAAACCATTTCTTGTTAGTAAACATTTATTGATGTACCTGGGTCTTCGTTCTTTCTTCCTCGATTGAACAGAAACACGAGCCACAACAACGATCACTTTCGTCTATTTTTCAGATCTCGCAATGAATTTGAATCATGACCGGAAAACCAAACCAGTAAAGAATCATAAGTTTGGTGGCCGAGAAGACGGTCAAATTTTTATAAACAATTGAAAATGTAATTTTTATTATAAACAGTTTATTGTTAGTAAACATTTATTTTGGAAAATTCAAATGTCCTTCCTGAGATAGCGAATGCACAAAATTGGAGATGAAAAAGAATTGGAAGGTACAAATTTTTATAAACAGTTTACTTTTGGTAAACATTTATTTATGAAAATTCAAATGTCCTTCCTGATCGTCCTCTTACAAAATACAGAGATAAAAAATAAAAACGAAAGAGAAAAACAATTCATCCAGAGATAGAGCGAAAGCACAAAATTGGAGATGAAAAAGAGATCAAAGTTTCTATAAATATGTAAATAGAAAAATAAAATAAATGTTGCACAAAAATAAACAGTTTAAAAATTCCTTCAGATCCTGGAAAAAAATTCAAAGAAATTATGCATATTTCTCCAATTTTCGAATCGCATCTATCCCTTTACGAACAAATAACCAATATAAACATTTACCTAAAAGTAACTTTGGGTGTTTTCAAGTGGACAAATGGAAACATTCCGAGAGCGGTGGATCCGAATCATGCGACAAACGGAAACATTCTTGGCCAGGTGATTCTAGTGTATGAGACAGTTGTGAGGTATTTGGAAGGGGAATCAGAGCTGCAATCAATCGGGTTGTGGGTTTCGTCAAGTGGGTTAATGTATTCGAATCGGGGGAATGGAGATTTCGTGATTTCTTCTTATCATCGTGTTTCGTTGGAAAGGACGTCGTCGAGTTCTTCCATGGCTAAGTGTATTCTGTAGGAAGGTCGCAGATTTAGGAGTGAAAATTATATGTAAATATATGGGAAGAAGAAGAAGAAGAAGAATATAAAAGGAAAAATATAATTTAGATTTGGTAACTGACAAATCAAAATCAAATTAATATGATAAAAAAAGAAAGATATCATTCATTAACTAAATCCCAAAAATCATGGAAGCATAGAAAATGATCACGGAAAATTGAAAAAAAAAAAAAAAAAAAAAAGAAAAAACGAATAAAAAAGGGTAAAAATGTAAACTGTATAATTAATAGCTACGGTTGCGCCGCCCGGAATGGGTGTTTTTTGGGTAAAAGTGTAATAGAATCTTAACAACCGGTAATATTGAAATTGGGTGAATTAATCAGGATACTAATGATATTAATCTCAAATTAATATCAATAAAAGATTTAGTGCATGAACTTTGAAAAAAAATAATATAATGGAATTAATATGGATATGTATAACAAATCATAGTTAAAATTTAGGCAAAAGAGGTGTAAAAAACTGTTTGGAACATTATATTTTGAAAAATTTGTAAATTGCTCCCTTGTCATTATGGAATGCTTTACTAGCAAATCATATCTACTTGTTTATTTTAATGGATTATTCTAAAAGTTACTGTTATATTTTTTGGTTTTTTAGTGGAATTAAAATATTCCGAGAATGTATTATGTGTTTTAATACTATATTTTTATAAACTATAAAAGTGTTTAAAAATTATTTTTAGGCTATACAAGTATGATTAAATAACATAAGTCATATAAATGTGATTAAAAATTCCTTACTCAAAGTGAATGTGGAGAACCTCTGCCGTAATGCATTAAATCTTCATATATGAATTTTGATGATGAGAAGATAAAATCTTACTTTTTTACTCCTTTTTTTTCGTGATTTGCTAATCCAGATAGAGAAAGTCTCCGAGAGAGCCCACACGCCTTTGAAATGAGGTTTCGTTTCATCAATTCTCACGCCTTTATAATTTTTTGAACGCATAAACAACTTTTAGTAAATTTTTAAATTAAAAATGTAAAATCTCTGGCTGCTTTTAAATTAGAACAATTATTCTAGAAATTTTTTCAAAAGGTTGATCTAACTAGAGATGGCAACGGGGTGAGATACAATTCTCATCCTCTAACCTGCGGGGATTTTAAATCTCCATACTATACCCTATCTTCTAATAAAAAATCGGGGGCGAGTTCAGGGATCGGGCTCGTGGAGAAAATTCCTCATTTTATATTTTAATTTTTATTTAAAAAAGAATATAAAAATTAAATTTATATTTAAAATATACATTTTTAAGACAAAAAGGAAACACAATACTAAACATTTTATAATTTATTAGTTAATATAACCATATTATATATATATATATATATATATATATATATATATATATATATATATATATATATCAATTAATAAAGATAAAATTAAACAAAATACATAAGATATTATTAAAATATCGGGTTCAGAGTCGGGGCGGTGCGGGAAATGTATTCCCATCCCCATACCCTAAAACAAATTGCGGAAAATTCCCTCCCCCTAACCCTACCCTATAAAATGGGGATTCCCCGCCCCTAACCCGCAAGGAATTTTTCCATCCCTAGATTTAACAAAGGATTGCTCTAAACCACACTTAATTACAAAGTTCCTTATAATTGGACTCTCGAAAATAAAGGTACATAATTATAGGTACTGCATGTTAGTTTTTTTAACCTTTCTTCAATTGTATCGTTTCATATCAGTACAATCTCAAAATTTCTCTCTCATTTTAATGTGGAGTTAATTTACTATGTTCCTCTGCTTAGAAAGTTTACCAAGAGTCAACCCTATCTATGTCTACTCACTACACCGGTGATCATTCCATTCCTTCTTCAGTCTCGAGGATAGGGATGGCAAAAACCCGCAGGGTTAGGGGATGGGAACACATTCCCCACCCCTCCCCGACCCTGATATTTTAATAAATCTTATATATTTTGTTTACTTTTATATTTATTTAGTAGAAAAAAATATATAAAATATGGTTATATTAACTCATAAATTATAAAATGTTTAGTATTATGTTTTTTTTTATCTTAAAAATGTATATTTTAAATATATATTCTTTTTTTATATTTCTTTTTAAATAAGAATTAAAATATAAAAAAGGGAATTTTCTCTGCGGGGAACCCGATCCTGAACGGGGAATCCCAGAACCCGCCCCGATTCTTTGATTAGGGGATAGGTTAGGGTATGAGGATTTAAAATCCCTGCGGGTTAGGGGTCGGGGATGTCGGGTTAGGGGATGGGAATGACATCCCCGACCCCACCCCACCCCGTTGCCATCCCTACTCGAGAATCACAAAGAAGTAGAGAAAAATAAAACGGGACAAACAAGTCTATAAGATATGGGTTTTTATTTGGAGATGAAATTGGATTATATATATTTCAAGTGGGAGATGAAATTTGAGATATCATAAAGGGCTGAATTTAAGATAATATTGGGATAGAATTTAGTGGAGGAATTGGAACTAGTTCATATGTTGGGGCACTATCATATAACAAGTTAGATCCTCAATCTTGTTATTGCGTATTCGCACGCTTTGGCTGCACTTTAAGATTCTCAATATTTGGTTTTTTCTCATTTTTAAATACATTTTTTTTAATACCTTAATCAAATATATCACTATCACTAATCGATTTAATCTAAGTTAATATATAATCTTTGATTTAGTCCAACTCTTTTGAGCTTCAAAATGTCTAATAATCATATGTTATAAACCGAATCTAGTCAGATTAATATACTATTGTATAAATTTGAATCTCACGTCTCTTATCTTTATAAAAAATAAATAATTGAAGTGTTTTTATATAAATATAACATTAAATTATGTTAATGTGGTAAGGTTTTTGAACTTTAGAGGTATGTAATAATGGTACATAAATTGAAACCATAACAATTTTATATAATGTTTCTTTCTTTCTTTTCAACGTTACTAATAATTTTATTATAAAAATCAGCATTCTATGGTTTAAACAGGATTTTAATGTATATATGTTTTGATGATTGTTTATTATGACCTAAAATTTTAAATTTATGAAGGGTGATTTTAAATATATAGAAATATAATTATTTAAAAAAATTTCTTAATTATTTTAAGAATAATCCAAACATTCGTTAATTTTGTTATCGTACAACTTTATTTTTCAATCTACTTTTTTGAGATATTTTTAAATTCTTAATCACGTCTTTAAAATATTAAAAAAGTAGTTTCTCAAAAATATATTTTTCGTTCTTAAAAATAAGTTAAAATTTATAAGTATTTTTCTCAAATTTTCCCCACCTTAACGAGGTTTTTTTTTTAAAAAAAAAAACAACATTATGACATTATATATACGTTATTGATTTTTCTCCATTTTTTTAAGGGACTACAAGACAAGAGAAAAGGCTCAAATTTTTTTACCCCTAGGTTGCTTTTTTTAATTCATTTTAATATTCACAATTCTCACATGGGTAGTCAAATTTTTGAAAATTAGTGATAATTTTACCCATAAATGACTTAAACTCAAACAACACTTTTCCCCAAGGATACATTACAATTAGGTAAGGGTTAAGTAGATGGGTCACGTTGAGCTCAGATTTCTAATGCATTTTCATTTTTTTTATGGACATGCATTTTCATTTTTAAGGGTCCTCTTCTTATTAAATAACTTTTTAGCTTTTAAAATTATTTTGATCCTTAAACTCTTATCAATTTTCTATTTTAGTATCTAAAAGTTAAAAAGTTTAATATTGATCTTTAAATTTGTATTTACTTCCCATTTTGATCATTTAATTTTATAAGATTAAAATAAATAAAATATCCCAAACTTATGAAGAGATTGAGGGCATATCACCTGTTTTTCAATAATATCATGTTAATACAAAAGTAATTCAAGTTCAGACACTACCAACTTAGAAAATGAGGTTGGAGAGTCGAACAATAAAATCGATGTAATATTGAATCTTGAAATTTAATATAATTAAAAACCTTAACTAAAAGAGTATAATATTTTGTTCAAATCAATTTTTTCTACCATATAATTAAATTGGATTTAAATTTTTTAAATTTTAGATAATTTAAGTTCAAATGAAGTTTATTTTCCTCTCTCATTATTATTATTTTTTTGTTAACTTATAGAAAATATAATTGCTTTTTTTTAAAATATCTTTCATTTTAAAATTTTCAATTTTACCTTAAATATTTTAAAATTTTTAATTTTTAGGGTTTAGAAAATCATTAACAAAAGTTTTTTTTTTAAATTGAGACTTGAATTGTAATCTTTGAAACGTTAAGAACAAAATTGAAACAAACCTTATAAATTAGAAGTAACTTGTATAATTTATAAATTTTATAACTTCAATCTCAGTCTTCAAACATGAGGACCTATCATAGAAATAGTAATTAAAATATGATACATAGATGGAACAATTTTGTTTATAAAAAATACCGATCAAGATATGATTACACATTCTCAACAATTGACTAGTTTGAGAACAATTATGTTTTATGTTTTTCTACTTTTACAAATTAAGCATGTTTTTATGTACGATCTCTTTATTTTACAATCTAGTAAAAACATTACTCACAAAGTCATTTTCATTAACTTAGTTTAGTTTTTGAAATTTGAGTAAGTTCTAAAATATTTTTAAATTTAAAATAAATAAATTATTAATAAAACCAGCTTAATAATTTAAGAACGGGGAAATAAAATCGAACGTCTTATTGGAGTTTAGGTCCTCACTTTTATAGTAGAGATTAAATGAAAAATTAAATGTAAATGTAAATTTGAAATTGAAATTGGGAGTCTAAAAGTTAAAAAAAAACTAAAATAGAAAGGAGATAAAAATCAAGTGACCCATCATATGTTTATAAATTTAGAGACCAAAATGAATTATAAAAAAAAGGTAGAATAACATTTTAGTCCCGGAACTTTTTCTCCGATTTCAATTTCGTCACTAATCTTTCAAAAGATAAATTTTTCATCCATGAACTTTACGATTCGTTTCGTTTTAGTCATTTTCATTTGTGTTTTTCTGTCTAGGACTCTAATGGAGAGTTTATATGACATGTAATTGATGATGTGACATTATAGAAACATGCAGTGAGGTTAAATTATATGGAAAACTAAATATACAATGAGGTTAATGTCATCGTTTTCTTCTTAATTGCAGTCCTAAATCTCACTGTATATTCGTTCTTCCACGTCATTTGACTTCATTATACAATTGCGTGCCATATAAGCCCTTCGCTAATGTCCTAAATAGAAGGATTAAAACGAAACGAATCATAAAATTTATGGATGAAAAATATCACTTTTAAAAGTTTAGGGAAGAAAATGAAACCTAAGTGGAAGTTTAAAGACTAAAATGATATTTTAGTTAAATTTTGTCTTTTCATTTGATTCTATTATAAATTTTGTCTCTATAGTTTGTGGTGTATTTCAATTTATTTTCTAGAGTTTTGAAAGATTCAATTTAATTTGAAAAAAAACTCACAAAATATTATTATTATTATATAAGGGTGAATTTCACTAATAACCAAAAAAATTATGGATATATCAAATATATCAGATGTTTTTATTAAATATCAATAGTAGCCAAAACCGCCACCGACCAAATTAAATTACATTGTGAAAGGACAAACATACCCCTGATTTAATTTCTCCTTAATTTGTGTAAAATTGAGGGAAATTTATAAAATCCCTTAAATTTTACAAAATTAATGGAAAAATCAAATCTAAACAAAAATAAAAACTATAGCAAAAGATAAAAATCTTCAAACTTCTAACTTGTTCTTCAACCTTCTAACTTCTTCTTCATGGAAAAATTGAATGTCTTTCTTGTTCGTCATCCTAAAAAATACAGAGATAAAAAGTAAACAGTTTATTAATGTGCACTTCAAATTGATACCAGACAAAAAAAATTGATGAAACAGTTTTGAAAACATATGAAAATAGGCTTTCAAAGTAAACATTGAATAAAAATAAACATTTTACTAAAAGAAACTTATCTACAAAATACATAGAAAGCGAGTTCACCTATAATTGAAAAGGTAATTTTTTATAAACAGTTTACTTTTAGTAAACATTTATTTTCGAAAATTCAAATGTCCTTCCTGATCGTCCTCTTACAAAATACAGAGATAAAAAATAAAAACAAAAGCGTCCAGAGATAGAGCGAAAGCACAAAATTGGAGATGAAAAAGAGATCAAAGTTTCTATAAATATGTAAATAGAAAAATAAAATAAATGTTGCACAAAAATAAACAGTTTAAAAAAACCCTTCAGATCTGGATAAAAAATTCAAAGAAATTATGTATATTTCTCCAATTTTTGAATCGCATCTATCCCTTTACGAACAAATAACCAATTGGGCAAAAGAAAAGGCCAAAAAAACAAGCAAATTCAAGTGGGGGAATACCTAAAAATTTAGAAAAATTCTTTTGCAAAAAAAAATTTAGAAAAAAAAAGAAAAAGATGAGTCATATTTTTTTTTTTGTTTTTTTTTTTTGGGATAAGAGAATAAAAATGGCTTGACCACAAATCCATGTTTCTATTCCACAACCAATCAAAGCACGAAGAATGGTATGAATATAATACCCATAAATTCCAAATGAAGATCAAGCAAAAACAGGAAAGAAAATTTCGTATTCATCGCCGGTGATTCGACCGAGTATGAGACAGATTGTGAGGTATTTAGAAGGGGAATTGCCGTTTCCAAAGTTGCAATCGATCGGGTTGAGGGTTTCGTCAAGTGGGTTAATGTATTCGAATCGGGGGAATGGAGATTTCGTGATTTCTTCTTATCATCCTGTTTCGTTGGAAAGGACGCCGTCGAGTTCTTCCATGGCTGAGTCGGAAGGTCGTGGGAAGAAGAAGAAGAAGAATATAAAAAGAAAAATATAATTTAGATTTGATAACTGACAAATCAAAATCAAAATTAATATGATAAAAAGGAAAGATATCAGTCATTAACTAAATCCCAAGAATCATGGAATCATAGAAAATGATCACGGAAATTGAAAAAAAAAAGGAAAAAAAAAAGGAAAAAACGAATAAAAAAGGGTAAAAATGTAAACTGGATAATTAACAGATACGGTTGTGCCGCCCATAATGGGTGTTTTTTGGGTAAAAGTGTAATAGAATCTTAATAATCGTTAATATTGAAATTGGGTGAATTAATCAGGATACTAGTGATATTAATCTCTTATTATAAAATAATTAACAAATTATTTATGTTTTTATTATTTTTATGAATACAACATTCATATTAGAAAAGAAAAGATTTTTGTATCTTTTTATTAAATTATATTAAAACTTTTAAATGGTAGGAGGTTTTTTTTTTTTTTTTTTTTTTTATGGTAGGAGTTTAATTGAAACTGATCCGAATTAATTTATAATTTATAATTAATCATTTTATTTTGTTTTTTTGGATTTACAGCACCGAATGACAGAAACAAACAACGAATGGATTCAATTCCCGGACTTTTACGTAAAACCGGTTCGGTATTAACCGGTCCGGAAAAGAAAATAAACTAACTATTAAAATTATTAACCGTAGTTACTTCATCATCTAACCATAGTTAAGTTGCTTCCCAATTCTAAGCTACGCCATCACATCGGTTCCACAGAAACAAATATATTTTTCTAAAAAAAAAACATTTTGTTTTTAAAAAATGAATTTCTTATCGGGGGATTCAACGACGTTAAAGATTCCGTTAGATAACATAACGCCGTAACGTCAATGGACGGGGAAGATTGAAGAAACAGTGCACATTAACGGGATTTTAAGAGAGAGAGAGAATAGACGGAAAAGTAGAGTAGAAATCAGAGCCGTAGGATTTTCAATGAACGGCTAGAGATTGATCGTGATAAACGGAAGAGGGTATAAAAACTGGACTTTGAAAGGGTGAGAGGTTATTTCGTTGTATCATTGAGGAAGAACCTCTGTAGTTTTGTTTTTTTTTCTCTCTGCAAATTTTCTTTCATTTTCTCTGGAAACAAACAGAAGAACGAGAACTGGTGTGGACTAGCGGTAATTTTGACGATCTGGGTATGTGAAAACTCACACAGAGGGACTGATTAGAAGCTTTAGAAATCATATAAGAGCCAACTTTTTTGTGGGGTTTGATACATTGAAATTGTTGAGGAAGAGAATTTTGAATCTGGGTCTTGTCGCTGATTGTGTAATTGATTTGAATTCGAACTTGAATTCACAAACAAAGGTCAAAGGAAGAGACTTTTTTAGTTTAAAGGTTTGGAATTTGAAATCAGTTTTTTTTTTTTTTGGGTTATTTCTCTTCTTGATTGATCTTATCTTTTCTCAAGTTAACTCTATATTTTTATCTGACCCAAATGATTTTTATTGTGCAGACGAATCTGAACAATTTCAGTGATTTTCTGATTGTTTGAGAGAGATAGAAGGTTGTTATCATTTTGAAAGTGGAAGAATTTGACTGAGAAATGTCATCATTTTGCTGAAGGATTTGATTTAGATTTAGATTTCCTGCACTAAAAAAAGCAAATATCTTCTTTTTCTGGATACTGATTTTGAGATTGAATTGCAGATCAGAAATTTGAGGTACTGATTTTTCTTTTTATAGGTTGATTCTTCAGCCTCTTGTTATTTTTCAGTTCTAATTATCTTTTCATCTCTCAGTTTGGATTTTCAAACACTGATAATTTGCTATGAGAGTTTAAAGCAATTGATTTTGGATATTTGGATCTCTTTTTTCCAATTATCTTTCTCTCTCTAATCAATTATTTGGTTTTATACCCAGAAATTCTTTCTATTGGGAGATCTTTCTTTCCTTATTCAGATCTTTCTTCAACTTTCCTCTGAATTTCCCAGAAAATTTTCAAAACAAAAGGCTTTGTTTTTAACCTACCTGCTGCTAAGCTTTGTTCATTTTGTTCACTGATTTTGAAAACAATCAAGAAAATCTCATTTCTCTGCTCTTGAAATTGAGTTTTTTTTTTCTTCTCTCTGCCTTCCCCTGTTTTCTTTTCTCAGAATCCAAACATCTCTCCACTTTCAACTTTCCTTTAAAATTACAAAATTTCTCATCCAAATCGAATTCCAAGCTCTGCTTTATCCATTTCTCGTTTCCTTTTTCTACAAATTTTATAATTTTTTTTTCCTTCTCATAATCTTTGGATAACTTTTTAATCAAAACCACCATGGAAATGAAACAGGTGGAAATGGAGAAAGACCATCTCAGAATAAACGAGCATGGCAATTTCGTAAATAACCCAAATGGTAGGGACAGAACCGGAATAGACGGTTCACTGTTAATGAGAGGGAGATCGGAAACGACGCCGTCTGATTTCGTGTTGCAGTGGGGAAACCGGAAACGGCTGAGGTGTATGAAAGTTCAGGTGAAGGGGAAAGACGTTTCCTCCAGACCGGTTCATCGAACCACTGTCCGGGTGGACCGCCGGGTCGTTAGAGCCGAAAAAGAGTCTTTAAACCAAAACCATCAGACCGGAATCAATAACCCTAATCATCATAGTAATGGGTACTTTAATCTCCGTCAACGGACGATTTCTCCTCAACCGCCACCCCCACCGCCGCCAGCACCACCACACCGGATTCTGAGGTACCGCCCTTAATTCCCTATCAACTAAATATTATTTATTCGATACTGTTAATTTAAACATAGTTCAAATGGTTAGGTATCTAATTTCGGATTCTCCAAATTTGATATATGGTTTCAAAAGAAATAAGGTGCGATTTTTTATTCTTCTCTCCTTTTGGAGGCGGTCATGGGATTTGAAATTTTGGTAAAAGCTTTGTTGGGCCATTTGAGTTTTTTTATGGGTTTGGACTTGGACTCTAATTTAAACAAATGGGCTATATAAGCGGTGGGGCTCTGTTGATGGTAAGTAAGAAGTTTTTAAAGTTTTTTTTTATGGTTAGTTGTAATCGAATCCATTTTATTTTAATTTTTGTTTTTATTAATGTTTTAGATTGAATTTGAATGGTTGAGAAAAAATTGAGTTTGGGAAAGTTGTTATGATTAGGATTTAAATTAGATGTTGTTTGGTCCATTATATAAAAGAAAGTTGTTTATTTTGGTTTATATAAAATATGTTTTTTACACTATTTTATGTTATATCGAATATTTAGGATCTATTTATTGAAAGGTAATGGGTTTGGGGGATTCAAATATTTGGATGCCTAAATATTTTTACACTACATATAAAAATTGTTTTTGTTTTTTAGTATTTTTATCGATAATTTTTTTTTCAAAATATTTTAAAATAATTAGATAAATTATTCTTATTAACTATTTGAAATCCAACATGTAGAAGACTACTTTTTTTTTATGAATCCATCTCTCTTTATTATGATTTAATATCTTAAAAATTAAAAAAATACCTTAAATTTTTTTTTTTAAAATAAATAATGGAACGGTCCCACAATACATGAATGAAATGATAGACGGTTTCGTTGGAAGAAAATAGGATACTAATTATTGGATTTATATAATTGCTCATCAATTTCTCTACAATTACCAACTTTACCCCGGGATTGGGACACGAATCATACGATCGTTTAGCCACGTGGCTACTCTTACAATTTTTAGCCGTCGGATAAATCATCGGAGTGTCCACCGTGGGCCCAGCACTTTGTTCCCTCACAAACCCAAATTTCTTCTTCCTCCACTTCCTTAACTTCTCATTCGAAAAAAATTATTAAAAAAAGAAAAAAAAATCGTTTTTTTTTTGGGTTTCTTTTTGACAAAACCCTTTCGGACTTTTACCTCCTTCATACATCAAAGACGAAGAAACCCTCTGATTCTCTCTCTCTCTCACCGATCTGGATTCATCTCAAGGTCAATCACGTAATTTCATCCCTTTTTACGTTTAAAAAAAGTTATTAATTTATAATTTTTTCTTGTTTGTAATTTTTATAAATTATCAGAGCCTTTATTTTTTATTTTTATAAAATTTTGAGTTTTTATTTGTTTTGTTCTGTTTGATTTTTAGAAACTCAGAGATATCAAGTGCGATGAAAGGAAACGGTGTAAGGGCAGCAATTGCATCTCCGGAAAGGGGTGGTGCGCACGATAAGAGATCTTTATCAACTTATAATAATATTAATATTAATTATCACAATAGTGATAATCATCAGCAACCACCACCACCACAAATCAGCCGACGCGGCTCACGATAGCAAGAAGGGTGGGTCATCGTCCGGCAGTGGTGATGCGGCGGCGATACCGGTTTGGCCGCCGAAATTCGTGATTGGTTTAACAAATAAAGAAAAGGAAGAAGATTTTATGGCGATCAAAGGCTCTAAACTTCCTCAAAGACCTAAGAAACGAGCCAAAATTATTCAACGCACCATCAATGTAAGTTTCCTCATTCCTACTTTATTATTATTATTATTATTTTAATTCAATTCAATTTCGTTCTATTTTTTATTATTTATTTTACCCAATAATAATAGTAATAATAATTATAAAAGCAAGACATACTCATGACTTGGTCATATCATAGGCATGCGCTAAAAACAGATTTTTTTTTTATAAATTTAAATGGGATTATCTTCTATAGAATACATATCTTTTATCACTAGATTGTATCCCGAATATTGGACTATATTTGGCAAAAAGAGTATAAAGAATAAAATATCATGATTAATTTATTATTATCGTTTAATCCAATATTTAATACAATGTTCTGATCATTATATTGCAACTTTTATCTCTAAATTAGTAAAAAAAAAAAAATTCCAAATTATTAGTAAAATTAGAGTTGGAAAAATTAGGGATTGATAATTGGATCTTTAATTAATTAAGTTAGGATGAGGATGTTGTGCCAATGGAAGGTGAGTGAGGTGACACGTGGACGATTATAATTTGACAGTTTTTTTTTTTAAAAAAAAAAAACCGGAATTCTCAAACTGTTCAGTAAAGTAAAGCCTTATCAATAAGTAGCCGACAAAAAAGCAGACCTGTGGGCCCCCCTGACCCTAAATCGAATTGTATCGTTTGTTCTGGTAATAATTCTTTAAAGTTAAGGGCATTTTCGTCTCATCGCCTGCTTTTCAATTCCAACAGAGTGGGTCCTCCAATAGCTGGACTGTTTCCCTTTTCTTTTTCTTTTTTCTGTTTTTAATAAAAAACCATAATATTATAAAAAAGGTTGTTTTTATTTGTCCTTCATTTGCAATCAATTTCTCTTTTATTAATTTGTGTGTTTTTTTTTTTTGGTGGGTGGTTTCAGCTGGTATGCCCAGGAACATGGCTATGTGATCTAACCCTGGAGAGATACGAAGTCAGGGAGAAGAAAATTGCCAAAAAGGTAAATAATCATTCATTTTTATTTTTATTTTTTAAAATTCTATTTTCAATTTCTTGTATAAAAATAAAAGTGTGTATATATATATTTGTGGATGCAGAGACCAAGAGGGTTAAAGGCAATAGTGAACATGGAGTCAGATTCGGAGTGAGTGGCAATGCAATGGAGTTTATAATAAAAATGATGTTTTGTGGGTTTTATGTGCAATTTATTATTGTAATTGCCCCAACCAAAAAAATGAGAGTAACTTTCGTTTCTCTCTTTTCTTCGCTCATTGGTTGGAGCAAATCCAATCCCATATAATAGCCATTTTTGTTGTTTCTACATTTTAAGTAGTCTTAAAAATTAATTTTAAAATGGTGTTAAAAAGTTTATTAGAACTAATTCGGATGGTTCTCCTATCCAAGTATATGGTTTAATAAATCACCAAAAGAAAATTTAGTCCAGAAATACAGTTAAATCATCATTGCATTCGAGTTTGCTCGTTATGTTAAAGCCATCTTTGAAATTAAACAAAATCGACACATGTTCTAATGCTGAAACATCATTTATAATTTTTCAATGAAGCGTGCAAAATGAACAATAATAATATGGAAATCTGTAATCAAAATTAACTGTACATCTTTGGCATTACATCCTATCTATAATCCATAGATGGATGATAAAAATTATGTCCAGAATTTAGGACCAAAACCAAATTAAAAAAAAAAAAAAATTTAAAAAATGCCATTGAAGTATTGTAATACATTTTTAGTCATAACTTTTGATACAAGTGTCGGAAAGACGATCCGTTTGTGGCGTTGGAATTGTGACGATATGACGGTCAATAAGAGTTCAAAATTAAATACATATTACTTCACTAATAATATAACAATTCTTCATTGTTTTAACATAAATGGCACAATTTTAAGTTAGTATTATTGCCCGTCGTGTTATCACGAGTCCAACGCCACAAACGGATAGTCTTTTCGACTCTTAGATCCAAAGTTATGATTAAAAAGCTATTTCAATATAATTTAATGGCATTTATCGCAAGTTTGAACTTTTTTTTTTTTTTGAGATTACATCAAAAAGGGGAAGGGGGACTTGAACCTTCGACCTCAAGGAAAGGAAGTAGTATGCGATTTATAATATTTTTCATAATATTTTTATTTATACAATATTTTTGTGATTATTTTTCTTTTTTACCATAGGCCCAAAAAGCCGAAGAATGTAGGTTGGAATTTACTTGTGAGAGAAGAAGAATGTAGTTGTTAGAACTGTATTCTTGACATTTATACTTGAAGGGATGTGAACATTTTTTTTTTTTTTTGAAAAGGATGTGAACATTTTTTAAAAAATATTAATAAATATCAAAAAAAGAGAAGTTACAATTCGGATCAAATTTGAAATAATACAGTCATTTTTGTTCTCAACAAAGATACATCAAATAAAACTTCTTGCATTTACCAATAAAATAGACCAAGATTGACCTTGAAACTATGTCAAAATCAACCAATATGAACTATAAAAAGTATTGATAAAATATACAAATATACTTGGAAAACACATAACAAATACAGGCTATTTTCTATATTTTTTTTCATCTACATCTTATCTTAACAAGCAACTCCATTAATATTTGGCATCTTTCTTAGTTTTGTGTCAGTCATGCGAATTTAATGGAATTATCCCCCCCCCCCACTTCAATAATAGCTTTCGATCTAGATCTCTAATAACCTTTTCGATCTAGATCTCCAATTACTAAATCAAGCATTGTAATCGAAGTAAATTGCAACGGAAAATTCGTAAGGAATCTCAAAAATACATCTCCGATTTCAGATTTCTAAAACTAATCGAACACTAATTGCTTCATAATCATCAGAAATTTGAAATATATCGTTATCAAAATCAGATCGGAAGAAACAGATAATGAAAGAACAAAACAATTTATTTACTGATCATAGATGATAGAATATAACACAAATCAATCATCAAACCATCACAATCTGTCCTATACGTATATAGATTTCAATATAGAATCCGTAAAACAAAATGCCTAACACAAATCACCCGAACTTAAGCAAGAATTAAAAAAACGAATGCACATTCTAGAAAGAATCCATCACCGATTCACCGCCATAATCGAAAACCTCAGATCCTGAGAGAAGATCCGAAAACGAGAGCAACGATGGCGGCAAGGAAAGCCGAGACAAAGGAAGGAGCGATGGAGACGGCCGGAGAAACAGGACTCGGTGCCGGAGCCTCGACGGACTGAGCGGAACATGAAACGACGGCGAAAAGAAGAGCAATGAGAGCCATTAACGAAGCCTTTGTGAGAGAAGAGGCCATTGATTCAGAGGATTTCTTTTTCTACGATTTTAGGGTTTCAAAGAAAGACTCGGCTAAGACTTCGCAAAGACTCTTCGTTTGAAATGAGTATGGGAAATTGGGTTCAAGCATTATATATAGAGAGATGGAGAAGAGAGAAGAGTTCGGGCAGGAGGGGCAGGTAGGGCAGGTGACCTGAGTACGAGCTGGCTATTAGTTGAATGACAGCTAATTGATGTGGTCCCAATCAGCCTCAACGGGAATATGTCCGTTTCTTTCCACTGCATTAAAAATTAAAAAAAAACAAAACAAAACTTTTCCACTCTATATTTTGGCCAACGGAAAAAAGTAAATTTTTTCAAAAAGAAATATCAACTTTTAATCTTAACTTTAAAATAAATAGTTACCCGTTTAACATTCTATCTACATTGGAATCTCCATAATCATTCCTACCCGATTTCTATTTTAATAAAATTTTAAAAAGATTACAACATAAAAAACTATAACAATAATTATCTAATACAAAAATATGAACCACACCAGCCAATCACATATTCATTGTACTAATCACAATATATTTCACACAAAATGATACATCACATACTTTAATTTTATTGTTTACGCACAAACATTAAACAATCAATTAATAGACTTTTATTTTTATATATGTTGGGGTGGAGATTTGAACTAATCTTGAAGATAAAACTATATGTCATCAAGTAATAGACTATAACATGGTTAACCTAACCAATAGAATATTATATTTGTAATTGTGCCTATAATTTAAGGTAATTTATGGAATTGATTTTCTATTCCTCCAATGTTTTGAAGATTTTGGAAACGGCGTCGGTTAAATTCAAGCTACAAGGGTAAGATTCTTAGGCGTGGTGAAGTGAGGTTCGAATATTTCAAGCTACAATTTCATCGAGATGCCCAGTCGACGCGTGGTTCTCACAAACAAGCATCGAACGGCTGTGGAGAAAAATCGGACGGTTTACGAAAGAGGTAGAGAATGGTTCTAATGATACGGAAAGCGACTGAAACAGCAAAATATAAAGGGCATTTGTTTATTTAAAAAATAGAAATAAAAAATGGAGGTGGGGCCCATAAAAACGAGGGGCAATAATGGGAAATGGTGGTTGGGGTTGTGGGGCCCAAGGGTGTAGGGGGGAAGCGCTGGCCGTTGTGTGGTTAAGAAATGACATGTGGGGTTACCTGATTGGGTAGTTGGTTTTGCTATTTTGAAAAATGGTTCCAGAAACTTCTATGAGGCAGGAAATGAACCTTGGATGGAGTTCAATGCGATGGTAAATAAATATCACTTTCTCTTTTTTTTTTAAATGAGTTAAATTATTTAATTGGTTCTTATAATTTATTATTTGTATTAATTTTTTTTTAAACTAAAAGGAGTTATCAATCTATTATGTATTAATTTTAAAAGTAAAATATTCATATTGAAGTTATAAAAATTTCAAAGAGTACGTGTACTTTGTTATTAGTGTCAATGTAATTTTTGTATTTTAAAATTGTACTAAAAGTTTGTTGTTGATTTTGATGAAAAATAGTTAAACTAGATAATTTTATTTTAGATGTATTTATTTTTAAATCTTAATTATATTGAATTTTTTAACTTTAATATGAATTTCACATCAAAATTAATCATATTCCCTAATGTATAGATTTTTATTAGTAATTTTTAATTAAAGTACATCAAAGTTTTAGCAATTCAAAAAACAAAAAACTAGAACGTGGAACATTCAAAATTTTGGAAATATAATAGAAAAAAAAAGAAACAAAATTCCAGGGACCAAAATAGGTTTTAAACCGTTTATGATATACCGTTATCTTATTTTTTCTCTGTTTATAAAATCTAGGGCTAAAATCACTTCAAAATGGGTAGGGCTCTTCAACGTTTAGGAATAAAATTATACTACACGTAGTAAGTTGCCCACCCACGCCCAAGAGGAAGGCCCACAACCCATTCCTTTTTATTTTTTCTTTTCTTTTTTTCTTTTCTTTTTTTCTTTTCTTTTCTTATTCTTCTTTCTTTTTCATGAATGACAGCCGCCTCTCAGCCTCCACTCTAAATTTGGAATCCTTTTTTTAATGCTAATTACTCATATCGCCCAGCCGCCATCGCTGCCTCTCAAACCTCTCAAGTCTCATCTTCTCCACCGCTGCTCTCTCTTCTATCATTCATGCCACGGTTTCTCACTCTGTCATCGGCATTGCTACGAACTTATGGGGCGAGGGCGGGGTAAGGTTTTTCCCCTTAAACGGGGTGGGGGATAAACGGGGGACCCCGCCCCCGCCCCACCCCGCCCCATTTACACCCCTAATAAAATCACTTCTTAAATTGGTACTCTTCAAATTTCCATTACGAAAAGGGATTCTCCCCTTTCATTTTCTATGATTAATTTTTTTCAAGAATACTAAATTAATAAAAAAATAAAATAAAAGGATATTCTCTTAAGAATCCCCACTATAAGATTTTGCTACAACTTAAAGCCTGTTTAGTTACCTTCCAAATTTTTGTTTCTTGTTTCTATTTTTCATTTGTTTAAGAAATGAAGTTATTTGACAACTCTTCTTTTTCTTCTTTTTTTAGAAACACTTCCCAAAATTGTGTACAAATTTTAGAAACAACAAATTTCAGTTTATTATTTCTTTCTTGTTTTCAAAATTTTCAACACATTAATAAATTATTACGTTGTCCCGTTTTGACTTATAAAATATATTATAAATATCCAAAGATTAAATTGATATAATATTTTTAAATATCTCATTTAAAATTGTAATATTTTCAATATTTTTACTTTTGTTAAATGAGAAACAGAAACAAGAAATATTTACAAACACATTTCTATTTATTTTTTCTTCCAAAAACAAGAAATAGAAACGAGAAAGGTTACAAAACCTTTTTAATTTCAAATGAATCAGATGACCTAAAACGAATTGGATTCTCTATCACTCTCTCGTTCATATGAATAGAATGGTAATCATTAAATTCTGAATGGTCCGTTTTAGATCAAGCTCAATTTTCCTGCATTGTTATGTATTGCGAACTTCTAAAGGTGACAAAAAGAAATTAGGGTAAAGTACCCCTTTAGTCCCTGAGTTTTGAAGGTCGTGTCTATTTGGTCCCTGCGTTTTCAATTTGTATCTAAGTGGTCCCTGAGTTTTGGATGTCGTGTCTATTTGGTCTCTGCGTTTCCAATTTGTGTCTAAATGGTCCTGAGTTTTGGATACTATGTCTATTTGGTCCCTAAATTTTCAAAAACTAATTAGAAATAAGTTCAATTGGTGCTTAATTTAACGTATTCGCTAATTTCTTATCATATTATTGACTTAATGCTGACATAACATGTTTAATTGGTCAAAATACGAAGATAGGAATAAATCTTTCATCAATCTAGGTCTAAAATTTGACATAATTATTAATCTCATGTCAGTATTTTGATCAATTAAACATTTTATGTTACCGTTAAGTCGATATTATGTTAATGAGTTAACAAATTAAGAAAAAATTAAACTTATTTCTAATAATCCAGGGACCATTTAGACACAAATTGAAAACTCAGGGACCAAATAGACACAATATTTAAAACTCAAGGACCAAATAGACACAAATTGAAACGTAGGGACCAAATAGACACAATAACCAAAACTCAGGGACCACTTAGACACAAATTGAAAATGTAGGGACCAAATAGACACGAGCTCCAAAACTCAGGGACCAAATAAGTACTTTACCCCAGAAATTATTAGTAAAAGAGAGATGGAAAAAAACGTCAGATGATGTCCATTCAACTCCCCAAACTTCATTCTTATTTCACAAACACAAAGCTGAAGAGAACTGATGGTTAAAAGTACAGTACCATTAGCATCAAAGTCATTCAAAACGATCAAATTTATACATCGAGATTTGGAGGTGGGAATTAGTCTACTACTTTACCGATTCAAATGTGGCTTTTAGATTGGAAATCATGACCGGGCATTCTCCCTTCTCATCATATTCCGCAAAATCGCCTCCAGACAAGTCTATATCCTCAAACTTAGTTCCCTCTATCTGCGAAAAAGAATGCAACTTTAAGTTATGCATTAGAAATCGGACTCTAAAACAATACAAGATACAACTACTTTTCATACTTCAGAATAAAACCGCAAGTTCACAGGCAACATTATTTCTAACACTAGATTGGGAAGGCAAGTGTAAGAGAGATAAAAGACATCAAAAGTAAGACATGCTCCATACATCTCAGATCTAGTTTATCTAATCTAACTATATTAAAGCTCATACCTTACTGCTAAACAGTAAGTTCAAAATTTGTACTTCCCCATCCCCAATGAAAAGGCAGTTTGTCCAAACTTTGAGAGTGGTCTGGCGTACATGGTTTCGAAAAACCTTTGATAGATATTTCAAACCTAGCAATAATGTCAATTAAGAATGCTACTCACTTGAAAGTTGAACCCAGGCAATGGACAAAAAAGTACTGATAATTGTATATTATCCAATGCTATGGACATCTCAATGTAAGGCTCTGACCATGACAATGAGCTAAGATCAAGAATAGTAACTCAACCAAGAAAAATGAGAAGGAAATTAAGAAAGAAGAAGAAGAATGTTCCAGTCTTGTGCCAACTCTATGATGCTGTGCACCAGCATGATCAAAAGGTTATATATATAATAATTGAGTAGTAGAGGAACTTACAGATTCAACTTTCCATCCATGTCCAAAAACATAGTCCACAGGCTCATAACCCCTGCAGTCAAATAACATCAAGGGAGCTGACTTTCCGGATTCACTTATTTCCTGGGTCAATGGTTTACCTCGTCCAGGAATCATTGTAACAGTTCCCTCCCGCCCACAGAACTTGCACTACAAAAGACAAAGGCATGAATATTGCAGTAAAAATTTGAAGATAATAACTGCAGACAAGATATGATTAAAGCTGCTATTTGTAACAAATCATAGTTTGATGTAAAACAATCATGTCTAATTTTCAAGACGTCTGTTCGTCCAAAAACTTTTATTAGATATCAGGACCCCCAAGAAAGATCAGGGCAAGGGTGATGGAAGTGGAAATGAAATTGATCATCAAAGAGATGTCGCTACTAGTTCCCTAAATTTTGAACAGAAAGTCCCACTGAATTGGATATGCTGAAAAACGGTTTGCCTTCATTGTCAAATTATATAAGTAAATTTCAAAAATACTTGTTAAGTTTTAAATCTTTATCAACAAATATCTTCATCTCATTTTGATTCTTGACCTAAATTTTGAAAGCACTATAGCAGTAATGATAAATTACACTATCTGATTTTAATATTTAAATATTATTCTACTCCTTAAACTTTTACACTTTCTAACATGAAAAGAAGTTATTCATGTGATACTTCAGTTCATACTTGGTAACATTACATTTGAATCTCACCACCTCTGAAAACTTGAAAGAAGCCAAACCAGTTTTGTAACACATTTTTCTTTGTGTAATTCATTTCCTATTGTGAGTGGGAAACATGGTAATTTTATGTGTAAACTACAGCAGTTGTGCACATGACAGTAGGTAGAAAGACCACTCCCCTTTCAAGTCTTCAGATGTGTTGAGATGCATAAAATAAATTATTTCTTTCCAACTACTCGTCAACTACAACGATGTCAGGGAAGAACTCTATGAAGGAAATTATGAAAAACTAACAAGAATGATTAAAATGAAATTTTATTCAAAGTTCAAAAGACTAAAATACAACCTCGGAACGGACAATGACAAAAACCGAACAAGTATAAAAGTTTAAAGACTACTATAGTATTTAAATCTATGTGAGAAATGAATTAGAAGCTAACTGAAAATTTTAGAGTATCGAAATTTTCCTTCTCTTTTCCGTCACTTTCTCATCAACAATAGAAAATTCATCTCTATAACAAAAACTACAGTAAAATCTTCAAAATATAACTATTTTTCAGAGAGAGAATTACCTTTTGAACTAGATTAGTGGTTCCTTTTCCAGCTTGAAGAGGAACAGTTTCATTCAACGTCACACACGTTTCTTTCTGGGTCAGCTCTCCACATCTCCCGCATTTCAACTACAATATCAAAATATATACAAGAACAAGCTCAAATCAACCAAATTCAAAAGGAAAATACAGTGAAATAGCAATCTATAACAACAGAGAGAAAGAAAACGAGACAGATTTGAAGATTTTTGGAGAGGATCATAAAAAATAATATGCAGAAAGTTTATTTGTAATACTCTCGAATTCAATAATTTAAACCTAATAACTTGCAAATTGATAGAGCAATTAGAGAAATAATATGAATGAATGAATGAAATTAGATTAGAAGATAAACCTTGAAAAGGTAAGAGAAGTTAGGATCATCGCAACCGTCTTGAGGTTGAAGGTTGGTGAGATTTTCGAGTTCAGCGTTGATCATAAGCAAGAAGTTCACCATTTTTTAGCAGATTTTTCAACCGTCGCGTTCGGAAATGAGTGGATTTTGGAATTTATACTTGGCGAGACGAACTTTGAGCTCTGGATTTTGTATCAGGGTCCTTTGAAAATTTCAACTGGTAATTTTATTTTTTGAAAAAAATAAAATTATAATTCTGAATTTAACATGATGTATTTTTTTTTTTTGAAAGATTAACATGATGTTATATAAGTTTGGATAGTACTTGCTTATCACAATAGTATGATTCACATATTTATGTATTTATTATATACTATCAAATTTGGTCTCATCGAAATATGATATGTATAAAGTTGAGTAAGAGCTCATACTCATCGACTCAGTGAATATACAAATATTTAGGGTTTAGGGTCCCCCGTTTATCCTCCGCCCCGTTTAAGGGTAAAAACCTCACCCTACCCCTGCCCCTGTTAACATTTCCCCCACCCCGTTAATGGAACAGGGGGGGCGAGGGAATATTTAAAAAAAGGCATGAATTTTTTTTTTATAAATTTTAATATTTTCAAATATAAATCTTATATAATATACACATTTTTATTTCTTTCCATTCCATAAACAATGTATTTAACAATAAACTAAAAGTCTCAAACATAATATATATTTTCATTATAAAGTCTTAAGTAACAATTCAAAAACAATTTTCGTAAACATACATAATCAATTTTCATTTTATTCTAATATTATCAAATCAATCCAAATTCTTCTGGGACATTCCCATTACCCCGCCCCGTTTAGTAAACGGGGAATTTTTTCCCCCTACCCGTGGGCCCCATTTACGACGGTTTGAGGGGCGGGGTGGGGAAGCCAAAGGGGAGTTTGCTTTCACCCCTACAAATATTATCCTTTTATTTTGAGATTCAAACATTCTGAAAAGTAGTTTTTTGCTTTTTTTTAAGGGATAAATACAAAATATACCCTTGCACTTTGGGTTATTGTTAAATCATACATTTGCACTTTTTTTTTGTTTTAAAACCCCTGTACATAATGTAAAATTGTAAATCACACTCTTCAGTCGATTAGTTTTAACAAAATTGAGATACATTTATATTCTACGTGTGTCATGTATTCTAATTTCATGAAAATAACAAAAAAAAATTACAGATGTATAAAATTTTAGAATAAACTCTTTTGTTAATAAAATGTAAATTCTATAAATCACACTCAAATGTTCAAAAATTTTAATGGTTTTGGAACACGTGGTATGCGTATAATATAGATGTGTCTGAATTTCGTTTAAACTAAATGATAAAAGAGTGTGATTTGCAATTTTGCTAAAGTGCATGGGTATTTGAAAACAAAAAAAATAGTGCATGGGTATGATTTAATAATAACCCAAAGTGCAGGGGTGTATTTTGCATTTATCAATTTCTTTAAACATGGCGTTAAAAATAGGTTGAATTATACAAAGCACCCCTATACCATGAGGTTGATTTCAACTTTACTCATAACTTTTTAAAAGTTTCAATTCTACCCCACCTTGTAATTTGTTTCAAAAGTACCATTTGTTGGAAAAAATACTCTTTTAAAATATCTTTTCTTTTGAGAAATTATCTTTTATTACAACAATACTCTTTAAAAAAAGCCTCAATCTTTTAATTTCTGTTAAACTCGATCGAAATTGTACACAAATTATATTCTTAAAGTGGTAGTTTCTTCAATAAGGGGTATTTTTGAATCAAAATAAAAGGGTTAAAGGTAGAATGGAAACTTTAAAAACGTTAGGGGTAAAATTGAAACTAACACTATAGTTTAGGGGCATTTTATATAATTTAACCTTAAAAATAGTAATTTATTAAAATGAGAATTAAGTTTTTAATATTATTATAATTTTCAAAATTGCATATGTATGAACATAAAAAAAAAACTTAAAAGCAATTGTCAATAAAACCCAAACAAAACTATAAACTTAATTAAAAAAAAAATTAATAGATCATCAAAATATGGTGACTTTCGAGCACAAACTCGAACATGTGTGATGCGCTAAAAAAATTCGCTCCCTATAATATAATCAACCACTTAAAAAAGTTTTAACCCTACACCAAAATAGTCGAATTGAGTTATAAAAATTGTTCAACACAAACATAAAAATTAAAGTTTTTGAAAATAGTTATCAAATGGGTATGAAATATTTTTAAAATAATATGGAAAAATAAAAAAGAGAAATTCCGTATCCTTCATAGATATCTCAATCTGTTATTGACATGTGATAATGAACATTTTCATTTCTTTGGATACCATTAGGTAAAAGATTTGGAGATTAGAATTGAAATACTTGTTTGATTATAAATTAAGAAGAAAAGTTTAGTAAAGTTTGTATCTAACACTTGAATTTTCTTCATGATGATTGGGATGCTTTGCCTAAAAAGTATTTAGCCATACAAATCCATGAAAGTGAGATTTCATTTTAGTTTTCAAAATTTGTCAAACTTCAACCAACCAGAACATTAAGTTTTTTTATACACCAAATTGGTATGTTTTCATTTCCAAACATATGAGTAAAACCCAAAAAAAAAAAAAAAAAAAAAAAAAAGGGTCTTCTAGATTTCTATATGCCTGATATTCCCACAGTTTTATTTGATCTATTCTTTGAAAATTATTCTTTTTTTTTTAACATAAAAACAATACTTTACTATTTCATGAAGTTACCTAAATCGGCCTTTTGAAATAATGTCATTAGGACTTTCCTATTATATCGGTATTATTTATTATAAAAAAAAAAAAAGAAATAAAAATACACAACTTTTAAATCTACCTTTTTTCCTCTCTGTTATTAATCTCCTCAATGGTGTTTCAGAGGTTGATTCTGAATTATTCCTTATTATCTCTGATATTTTGGATTTGGTTTGGGATTCTCAGTTTGGTGGGTTTCTCTTCTCCCCGCGAGATGATAACGGGGTAGCTCATGCTTTGGCAAATAAAGCTCGCGAGTCTTATGATTTAAAGGCTTGGATTGATGATTTTCCCCCTTGGCTGAAGGGGGCTCTAGTCAAAGATGGCTGTTTGTTTGTTTAAGGTTTTTGTTGTGTTTGGTGTAAAAAAAAAAAAAAAAATCTACCTTTTCCTCAAAATCAACATGTGAGGAAAAGAGCACAAGTGCCTATTGAATATGGGTGAAAAAACACGTAATTATTATTCCAGAGAATATATGAAGGTTAATGTAGTGTTTTTTATCTGTAGGTTAATAATTGGTCATTAATATGATAAATCAACTCCAAGATTTCAAAAAAGAAATAATTGCAAACATAACCACAATAATTCATCATAATCCACTTTTAATGGTGGTTTCTTTTTTATTTCATATATACCCAATAACCACCAGAAGTAGAGTAGATCACGGTTGTTTCCGAAATAACAGTTTACGGATTTGCCCTATGTTATTTTCGTCCGCTTTTTGTGAGACCAAATCATTAATGATATTTTCCTTTTCGATTTAATTTACAATTGCCTTTAATTGAGGGATTTGTAACTGCCTTGTTATGATTTTCTCATTATTCATTTTTCTATCAATCCTTCTCCGTATTCTTCTCTTTCTTTTTTCTTTTTTTCTTTTTTCCTATTCCAATTCTTTCATCGTATTCCTCTTCACCGTTTGCATCTCTTCCGTAATCTTACTCTTCGTGCTTTTATGAGTTATGGTGGTGTTGAGGACACTAGAGGACTAACGATGTCAAGAAATTGTGATTCGGGAAGTAGGAAAATTGGTGGCCGGAGCTTGTCGAGATTTGGCGGTGAACGACGGGACCGATCGGTGTCTCAAGTTTCCATCTCATCGCAATAATTTGTGAAGTCCGAGGTCTGAAACTGATTTCGTTTCTTGCCTTGTGTTCTTTTCATTTTGATAATATTAAAATTTGAGCAGGATTGGATTGTAACTTTTTGTTTGTTTTGTTTTTCCATTTTTTATGGTTTGTTGATATATAGTAAACTATTTATTAAATATAAACATTTTTTATATATTGTTGCTGCTATCTGCTACAAATGTTAATGGTTGCTATTATATGTTTGTTTATCAATAATAAACTGTTTATTAAATATATACAGTTTCCAGGCGGTTTTATTGATTTTTCAATTATACAATGTTTATCAAATATAAACATGTTTAACGATTTATGATTTTGTTCTTCAAAAATGTATTTTTATGTTCTTTTTTCAATTTAACATTTGTATTTGGTTTACTTTTGTTATACTTTTTTTAAAAGAAAATAAATACTTATTACTTTTTTTTGTTTATCAATTATACACAGTGACGGTTAGAGGATGATCGAAGAAGAAAGCAATTCGATATTTATTGGAAGAAAGTCAGAAGCTTGGAGATTTTGTTTTCTTGTATTTTTATATTTTTTAGATTTAATTTTTATAGTTTTATTTATGTTTAGATTTGATTTTTTCATTAATTTTGTAAAATTTAAGGGATTTTAAATTTTTCCTTAAATTTGAAATAAATTAATGAGAAATTAAATCGAGGGTATGTTTTGTCTTTTCACAATCTAATTAATTTAGCCGGCGGCGGTTTTTGGGTAGTTTTGATATAGATATAAAAGATACGATTTTCTTGAAATTTCCATTTATTAAATGGTTATTACTGAAAATTAACCCTTCAAAAAATTACTTGAGATTGAAAAAGAAATCATACTTACCAAATCAACAAAATCTATAGCATTTTTAGGCAAAATTATATGTATATTTTATTTTCTTTATCATTTATTTAATTTCTACAAGGTCCCTAGACTTCAAAGATTCTATTTTAGTTTAGGTACTATAGTTTTTTTTAGGCAGTTTAGGTACTATAGTTAAATCTTACTAATATTAATAATCTCTCTCATTAATGAATGATGATAATTTCGATGAAATTTTGACATTGATAAGAAGTTAATAAATTGGAAGTAATTTTATGAGTGTCAGAGAAAATTATATCTAAAAAAAGTATTGAGCTTAGATCAAATTTTCATTTACTGAGATTTAACTAAAATATAGACATTAAAATGAAAATTTTGAAAGTATAGGAGAGAGATGATGAACGCAAGTGGTAAAATACAAAGACCAGGTGTATTATTTTATCTACATTTTAGCATGACAATGCTAATATATTTTTTTCTTTTTTTAAGGAGAAAAAAGGTCATTTATTTTCTTAAAAGCAGATAAAAAAAGACATTATATTGAATTGGATTTTATAGGCCTATGGGGGACTAGAAGACTAATTTAAACAAATAAAATTATAACCTTTCAAAAGAAAAATGTCCATAATGAAAAAGAGAATCATAATCAAAATCTATGGGAATTGAAGTGAACAAAGCTTTATCCTCAGATTGATGTTCTGTTTCAAAAACATGTATTTTGATACTTCCATCTTAAGAAACAGGATGTTCATCTAAATGGGAAATGGATGACCAAGAAGTTAAGTCATGCAAATTGTGTAATATGATATTTATTAGCCAAAATGCATGCTGAAAACTTACCCAGCTTTACTTCATTTAGAATCAGTTTATAAAAGGTTTCCAAACTACTTCTGAAATGATGTAAAGTTTGAATGATTTTTAAGCGATAAAAACACGATTTAGGCATTGATTTGTGAATTAAGGCATCAAAGAAAGAGAAATCTAGAGAGAGTTTTCCATGGGGAAGGGATTCTCTTGCAATGAATTGAGGTTCAAAATGTTGGTAATGACAGTGATATTCTTAGTTTGTGGAGTTGTGGAGTGTGATTCACTTTCTAAGCAGAAGAGTTTGGAAGTTGAGAGGAAAATTAACTCTCTTAGGAAACAAGCAATAAAAAGTATTCAGGTTTCAATCTGAGTTTCTTCCTTTTCTTCTCATTCACCCCATTGACTTATTTTTCGGTTTTGTAACCAATGTAATCAGTAGAAAGTTTATTTTACCTCAAAATCTTTCGGGGGCGCTTGGCTCGTGGGTTTGGGCCACGCGAGTCTAAAACCTGTTTGTCTCCCGATTTCCCAACCTATCATCCTTAACAGTCTCGTTCTTTTTCATAATTTCAATAAACTTAAAATTGTTTTGCCCCAATTGAGTTCTAAGAATATGAAGAACCTGCTGTTAACTTTTCCACCATTGCCATTTCATTGCTTTAAGTTTTCTAGCTAACATACAAAAAGATTTTCTTGGCCATTATGGTTTTTTAGTTCGTTTTTCTTTCGGTTACTTGTAGAGTGAAGACGGTGACATCATCGATTGTGTTAGGATTTACAAGCAGCCTGCATTTGATCATCCTGCTCTGAGAAATCACACCATCCAGGTCTGCCTTTTTTTATCATTTCACTTTGCTTCCATCAATTAGGACAATTCTAAGTTTCTCTTCTTTACTTGAAAAACTTGATATTCTGATCACAAGTTGAAGAAGATACTATTGTTGATACTTCTTCAAAATCATTGGTTTGGCATAGATGGCACCTACTCATGATCCCGCTGTGGATGTGCACTCGAAGATAAAAACAGAAAAAAGAAAAGGGATGAAGGAAAATGACTTCATGGTTGTGAAACAAACATGGAGAAAAAGCGGCAGTTGCCCCAACGGAACGATACCGATTCGAAGAATCCGAAAAGAAGACCTACTCAAATCTGATTCAGTAGGACTTTATGGAAGAAAGAGATCAAAGTTCTCTGGCAAAATTGCTCAGCTTTCTAGCAACCGAAGCTCCCACCTTCAGCTAATGAATCACTCGGTTTCGACTAATAAACATTCCCACCTTTTGAATTCCATATTTTTCTAATACTTTCAATCTTCTGTTCATCTAAATCACAATATTTTACTTGATAATGGTACAAAACAGAAGGCATTTTTGCATACTGAAGGATTCAACTATAATGCAGCCAAAGGAGACATTCAAGTCTGGAACCCTTCCGTTGAGTCTGATGACGAGTATACTACTTCCCAAGTGGCTCTACTAAATGGCCCTTACAATTATTACGAGTTGATCGAATCGGGATGGGCAGTAAGCATAACTTGACACCAAAGAATTCATATTTTATCATAACTGCATTTTGTACTTTTTACATCAGTAATATAGTTGTCACTCATTTGAATCTCTACTGATTTATAACTTCTATAAATCTTGATTCTTCAACTCTCCAGGTAAATCCGAGCGTGTATGGAGACCGACAGACTCGACTATTTGTGTATTGGACTGTAAGTATATCATATGTGCAGGCCATTTGTTGGATATCATCAGATTGAACAATGCTATTAATAAAGATAACTAATCATAAATCGGTTTCTCTTGATTTTTCTAGACTGATGCTTCCCAGAAAACAGGCTGCTTTGATCTCACTTGTCCTGGTTTTGTCCAAACAAGCAATGAAATTGCTCTTGGTTCTGCAATTTATCCAATCTCAACTACAAATGGACTTCCATATCAAATAACATTGTTACTCTTTAGGGTAAAAGATATAATGCAGTTTCCTTTCTATCCTAATTTTCGATCATATTATAATGTTTTCGATTCATATCGTACCATACTAGAATTTATGATTATTTCTTTTTCATATCAAATAACATTGTTACTCTTTAGGGTAAAAGATATAATGCAGTTTCCTTTCTATCCTAATTTTCGATCATATTATAATGTTTTCGATTCATATCGTACCATACTAGAATTTATGATTATTTCTTTTTCATCTTCACTTTTAGGATCTAAGGACAAATAACTGGTGGGTGCAATATGGTGAAAGTATTAACATAGGCTATTGGCCAGCTAAATTATTTAAAGCACTTAGTCATACTGCAGAAACAGTCCAGTGGGGAGGGGAAGTTTACAGTACAAGGTTAGAAGGGCCTCCCCACACTGCAACAGCCATGGGCAATGGACATTTTCCTGACTTCATTTCGGGCAATTCAGGTGCGATAAAACGAATGCGAATTCGAGACAACTCGATGGTTCTAAAGTTTCCCGGATATGTCGAGCATTACTCTGACGAATATAGATGTTATGATGTCGACTTTGTCCGGGATTACTTGGAAGATCCCGAATTGTACTATGGGGGGCCTGGTAGAAATCCAATGTGCCCTTAAGAGCCTCTAAATGGCCCCTGCAATGAGATGTAATAGGTTGTTCATGTAATGAGAAATAATACTAATGAAGAAGAAAGTGCTCTTTTTTGTTGTGGATTCTTACTTGCATTGCATTCATATATGGCAAAATTGGCTGGTACAAAAGGAATCCAGTTCCTATTTTATGGAGAAAAGTCTCATACTATTTCATATGAATCATGCAAGTGAAATTATTACTCATAAATAATCAGTTTTTTATAATGGGATCTGCTACAATTCTATGTGAATTTTTATTATAGTATGAGAAACTCAATTCAACAACAGTAAGGGTTTTTTTTTTTTTTTAATGTTTTGTATCTCCCCAGAGTTTGACCTTGACGGTGATCAAAGTCATTCATTCATCATTCTTGAGAATGAATACATGATTATGATTTCAATTGACTTGTATAAAATAGATTATGATGCACAAATAAATTATACTTGAGGATTTTATTTTTATTTTTATTTTTATTTTTATTTTAAACTAGAGGATTTTAATTTCTTAACCAATTACTCTACTCCGGTTGGTATAGAAATGAGATACCAAAGATTAAAGATGTCTTAGAAATGATTGGTTCTAAGACATTAATTATTTTTATATGTTTATCAATTAATCAAAATTAAGAACAAAAAACATTGAGTTTTTAATATATTAATTAATTTTAAATAATAAGAAGTAAATAATATGAGACTAAATTAATTATTCAGATGATAAAATATACATAGTAATTAATCACGACAAAATAACATACGAATGAATTTATTTCAACACAAAACTAATCAACTAAATACCCAAAATTAAGAACGTCTCTTTCCTTAGCTACCATGGTTTTTTTACCAAAGTTATCAATTCATACCAAGTTTTAAACAAGTCTGAAAAGAAAAAAAAAATTGGTGTCCCACCAAATAGTGGGTTTCAAGTCGCCTTTTAAAATAGCATTCAACTCAATTGTTCCTATGTGATCATAAATTCGAGTCTCCTTTCCCTCTATAATATTTCGAAAATATAAAACGTTACTTTTTATAATATAAGTCATGGTTTGGTGGACACATTCTCTACAATGTAGTTTTTTTCTTTCCCCCTTTTCAAATATGATGATGGACTTTAATGCCATTTCTGATCCTATGCAAGTCATTTCCTTGAAGGTGACGATTATTTCCTAAAAGAGCTATAAACAGAGAACACTTTTTGATTGGCAGGAAGACTTCACTCACACGACAGGTTGGTTATCTCCAGAAATTTATTTACAGAATACACTATGCGAGGTTAGGAATGGGGGAATGTAAACAAAATATTTTAATCCCAAAAGCACAATGTAAAATAAAACTGATGACCGATCACAAGTAACTAACAAAAAAATGGAGAAACAAAAGAACTTGCTAAGTTGAGTCACACTGTTTTCTCTCATTTTGAATGGATTGGAAAATTCGTGCGGCTGATTCAGTTGCGGATCTTCGATTGTGTGGCACAACTCGGATCACCCTTTTCTTTTGAACAGGTTGAGAACCTTCCTCTACGTGCGGCGTAGCTACAGGGAAAAGTGGAAGAGCATCCCTACTTTCAATAGTTCGTTTGGTCCCGTTAGCTTGCACTATATCAGCAGGACTACTTGCAGTACTCACTTGTTGTACCTCATTCTTTTTGGATGCTTGAACCTCATGATTTTCATTTCTTTGTATTGATATGTCATATGCCACACCCCCTGATAACGGATTAGATTGTCCTGTGTACCAGTTGAGTTGATCAACAGCCAAACCTGACGCGCCTGGATTATTCATGATTGGCATGCCAAAAGGGGGAAAGTAAGTACCACCAACCATGGCAGTACCAGGAAGCGAGCCCATCCCTTGATGAACAGAAGTTGGAAATCCATAGGGCGGATTCATGATTGAACCATAAGGTCCATATCCTCCACAAACGAATCCGGCAGCAGGATATGGCTTATATACAAGTCCTTCAGAAGGAGACATTACAGGGACCAGCCAGTGCTGTGCAGATGTCTGATACCAACCACTCAATTTGTTATCAGCAGCAACAGGAGTTGGTTGAGGATTTCCTAAAAAGGGGCCATTAGTTGAAGGCTGAGAACCAATTGGCACGGAAGGATTCAATGTCTTTTCAACAGCATTTTCTGCTGAACATTCCACATTGTGATTTAGCTTCTTAGGGTTATCACTTGGCTTAAGCTGCACGTGTGATTTCACATTGTAATCCGACCAAAGTTTCTTTGCAGGGAGCGGCCTTGGTGAAGAATTATCCAGAAAAACACCATCTTCAAGTAATAGATGAGGTGATTCAGCAATTAATTGTTGGACCTGTCCATGTATTCAAGTTAAAAACATGTGATTCAATTATGTGTACCTGAGGATAGGAAGAAAGTATTTTACTGAAGTTAAGAGGTCATTATTATACCTTGAGGAGTCTATGCAACTCAAACACTTGCACCTCGAACACTCTTTGTTGACTGTAGAAAGTAATAAAAGTCCAAAGAATAAATTACAAAACATTCACTGAATGGAAACAAATAATTACACATTGAGATATAGCAACAAAAACCAGTTCATATCATTGACACAGAATCAGGCTCATTAGCATCCTTTTGGAAAAAGTAGTGCACATAACAAAACAAGCTGTCACCAGACCTCAGCAATGGATTAAACTGACATTTGCAATTTAACTCATCTAACCTGATTGCAGGACATTTAATCAGCGCTTTTAATCCTCTATTAGAGAAGCTTTACAATTCAGCTGCATACAATTATGATCTATAAAAACCCGAACCTATTTCAACAATCCAAGTGTGAAGCCATTCAACCACAAAATTTTACAACGTCACAGCTATGCTATCACAGCCTTGAAACATTCTAATATGCAGTTATTCCCCAAATATAGCTGCTACTTGTAAAAAACCTCTACATCAAAATTCCAATATGCAATTATTCCTTTTGGGGGGGGTGTTGTTAATGGACTTACATTACATGAATGAACAATCTGCCTGCTACTTGTAACAAAAAATGGAAGTTTTACAACCAGATCTCTCTGCTCACCTCACAAATAGAACTCAGTCATGGAGAAATCTCTACAATAGTATTTGGAAAAGAGGCTCTCCCAAGAAGATTAATTTTTGATGGAACTTAACTCTAGGAGGTTTAAATACCTCGGATATTCTCCAAAGAAGACGGCCTGATCTCTGCATCTCCCTCTGTTTGTTACCTTTCTGCCTAGCGCGAAAACCACGATCACCTTTTCTCCACTGTCCTTTTGCTTCTGAATTTACTTCATGTCAACTTCAATATGGAGTACTAGCTTCTGAACTACGCTAATAGTAACCTGCTAACACCGAAAGACAGGCAAAAACTGTATGCGGTCAATTGGTTGGGATGCTCAAGAATTGTCTCTTCAACAACAAGTACCATTTGGATATTTGGGAGAATATTAATCATGGGCTCCCTAAAATTTTTAACTTGTAACTTTGATATTTTATTGAATGTTTTTTGTATTTTTTGAATATGGGGTTTTTTTTTTTTTTTTTTTTTTTACTTTTTTTTTTTAATTATTATATATTTTTTTTTTTTAAAAAAAAAATACTTACAACTCTTTTAAGGAACTAACTAGTGTTTGGTGAAAATGAGACTTAAAGAAATGAACGTCTGAAACTGAAATAGATGAGCATAAATGAAAACCATCCCAATGCTAGGCATCCTCCAAACAAATTACACCTACTGCATAAAAAAATCTCAACATATGATCAATGAACAGAAAAATCACGAAAAGTCAAGCTCATCTGCATCAACTGTTTCATCAGCAAGAGAAAACCAAGAAAAAAGAGAGATAATAAACAGATGAACTGTCATAGTTCATAGTTCATAAAATGACAGTCATTCTCTATTCCCCTAGATCAAGAAGCATTACACTAAAAGAAAAGTTTGTAAATACAAACTCTTTATACGTGATGAATTCATTAGCGGAAGAGAAAGATCTAAAAGAACACTAGCGATAATCCATAAAAAAACCTTCCCACTAAATCTAAAGATATCTGCACAGTCAAAATATTCTCCACCAAATGCTCTCATGGGAAATCCTTCATATGCTCCATTTCTGCCTCAGCCCCCGAGGGCCATGGAAGGGAACTTTCCAAGTGACTATAGGGAAAAGGATACTGAGCAGTACCAAACCGAGACAGACACATATTTACGAGAAGCAGAATCCAATGGACATTGTCTCGGAGGTTGCCCAGCACAAACTGTATTCACATTGCTCACTTCCCTGCTATAAGATGATCCAGCATCCACGTCAAAATATTATTCAGGCCACATAGATTTACTTAAAGGGAACCTGAGTTTATGAGTTCTTACCTCTTCTAAGGCATAAAGTGAATCGCCATTCAAAAATATCTAGTTCTATACTTCCCACATTAGTACTTGATCACAAAATAAATGAAAGAATAATTTGAGAACATAAAATCATGCAAATTAAAAATATAAATACACTTCGTTGAAAAATAAAGAGAGGGGGTGAGAGAGGACTGTAAGTGCTTGCAATGCACATAATCTGAACTTTTCAATTTAATGTCGTTGCAGAGACAGGTTTCAATTTTATATAATTTATATGTGGCATTTCTTCACCAGAAGACAAGGGAAAACATAAGCAGGGCATCCTAATGGAAATGACAGAAATTAGTGGAAGAAGACTTACTTGATAATTGCTCTTCTAGCTTTCCAGAAATGTTTTTGACCGATTACTCCTACAATATCATCTGGACTAACATCCAAGCCAGAAATTGAGTCTACCATTGAGTTCTCAGAGACAATGTCACTTTTGTCTGCATTTCTGACCTGTATTGAATTGTAAGTCCTATCTACGTTATTCCCAACATTGTCAGCAGGCACAATCAATTTCCCATACTTCTTCAGAGCATGAGAGCCCCCTCTCGAGAAGGGAACATTATCTACCTCTCCATCTCTTGTAGACTCAACAACATCATCAATAAATCCACTCCCATCCAGCGGCACACTGGATCTAGAATGCTGTTGTAAACAAACATCACTAACTCGTGATTTGTCAAAAGTCATATTGGATTTATCTTGAAATACTTGATTTGCAGATACATTAGCTTCCTTCTGAAGTCCTTCAATATTTTCTCTTGATAGATCTTTTGAGGACTTTGCAGAATGAACCCTACTATTGACACTCAATTTATGCCCATTTGTTATTTCTGATCTCGAGTGGGCACTAGAGGAGGCAAAAGGAACTTGACCTTTATCATAACCAGTTTGCAATATTGTAGAACAATCAAAACGTTTAATTCCAGGAGAAGTGTGTTTTTCCCTATGATCGCCATTCTGAACTTTGTTTTTACCAATGCTTGATTGAGTGTATACTGGAACCATAAAATCATCTTCATCTCCTAATTCTGTTGTCTGCTCAAGCTGTGCAAACGTAGGATTTACATTTCTTCCACCAGCTGGGAGAGCTTGAGACTTTCCCACCTGATTAGCAGGAGTTGGTGGAGACAAGTTGGTTGGCAAGAACGAATTTCCATCAGTTCCTGTAGCCTGGAAAGATTTCAGTAGCAGGTATAAGAGATAACCATTTTTCCAAGAATCACATACACAGACCTAGTTATTCTATACATGTAGAATGTTCTAGAGTGTTTGAAAAGCAACTTTTTTCGTTTTTAGCACATTAATTTATTGTTTCAAAGTTTTTTTTTTTCCAATAACATAAATTATAGTTGATTTTAAAAGTTGATGATCAAATAAAAGCAAAAAAAAAATTATAAACACCTACCAAACAGAACCCAATACTTCTCACTAGTGATGTTGGACAATTCTCAAATAATTTCAGGAAAATGGGGACAACATCCAGACATGCTATTGTAAAAGCAATTTTACAGGCTGGGTTTCCTCAAGCCACCACAATTATGGTTAAACTATCCTAAAAACTACGAAAAGAAAGATTAAAAAAACTCATCATTATTGGATTAAGTCAACCAAGAATCAGACAATCAACTTCATATTCCCAAACAACTCTTGATTAAATTACAAGAAGAACACAAAAAAGAGCACAAATTCTTTCTAAACACATTCCCAAACAACTCCTAATCGGTAAAATGCCACGAGATAAAAAAAGAAACATATACCTGGTTTGAAGACGGTGCTTGACCTGAATTGCTGGAGTTATTTGCATTGAGAGGATTCAAATGCGTGGACGGAACACTTAACTGTTCATAGAGAGCCATCTTATTCCTTGGAGGCGCTTTTGGCCCTCCTTTTTCAATGTCATTAACATGAAGCCTGGGAAACATAGGTTTAATAGTCTTCTCCACATCCTTTCCTCTCTTCATCTTTTCTTCTCTCAAATTCAACACCAAATACAATTAGAAAGACAAGTTTTTTCCTTCATTTCAACCTTCCTTCTAGCCCTCCTATACCCATAAACACTTCTATAAGCTCAAGATTCAACTTCATAAGTCAATAAATCATTGGAATCAGTCAAATCTAATCCAAACCCAGATGTTATCTACCTGAAAAATTCTCAAAAAAAAATCCTGAACCCCAAAACCACAGCTCAAAATTTACAAATTTCGTAAAACCCAGAAGCGATACTTCAAAAATAAGCAGAACCCAATTAAGAAAACTGGAGTTTCCTTCTCTTACCTTGACCAAACTTACCAGAAATTCCAATTCTGATCCAGTTTTGGAAACTGGGTTTATAACTAAAACGTACGGCCGAGAAGGCAAAGATTTATGGATCGTTCAAAAACGATGAAAGTGGTGAAATCGATAGCGTGATAACGGAATGGAGAAGAGAGAGAGAGGGGAAAGGGGTAAGGCTTAATTCATGGATTTCTTTCATTGAGAAAGAAAGGGCAAAAGTGCGAAATTGTGGGGCCTGTTTGGATTGTGCAAGAAGATCCTTTTAGATATTAAAAGTGATATTTGTTATCAGCCAAACGCAATACGTAGTAAAAAAAAATTTACAAAAATCTTTCTATCTTTCCTTTAATTACTTTTTTTTTTGTCATTGTAAAGAAACATTTACATTCTTGTCATAATTTAGGAAAATTGGCTAATCTATTAGCTACTGTATCTATTATTTAAACTAATTTTTTTTAAAATCATTTTTTTTATTTAAGATTTAATACATTTTTATTAAAAAAAATTATATGTTTTATATTTATAATTTTTTTTCATGCATTAGATAACTTTTTCTTTCTGACAACAATTTTTATTATTATTATTATTTAAGTTTTATTTATTTTAATGATAATAAATTGATAAATATATTAAGCATTAACATAATAATAATAATAATATTTTACAAATAAATTAGTTTGCATTTATAATTTCATAAAAAGTTAGGGTATACATTTTTTCATCATAGTTACATTTCAATTTTTACTAAGTGTTAATAGTTGTGTTTTTACTTCTTCTTCTTTTTTTTCATAGTTAGAAAATAATGTAATATAGATAAATATTCCTAATTTTTTATGATGTACAAGTGTTTTTATAATATTAAAATATACTAATTTTATTTTGTCAATACATATTCATAGAATGATATTATAATATTTAATTAGTGTTGATTTATAAGTTTAAAAGAGTAGGATCATAATGATACTTATATCTAAATTTTTTTCATTGATTTTTTTTTGTTTTTTATTTTTAATGGAAAATAAAAAAAAAACGTTATTTAATTAGAGTAAAAACAGCATAATCTCTTAATAAATATATTTAAATAATTTGTTAGTATTTGAAAAGTTTTCTATCATACTTTAATTAAAGATTGAGTTTACATTTTCTTTGGCTAATAAAAGAAAAATGTCCTAGAAATAGAGACTGTTTTGATTCACAGTCATTTTAGTAGTATTTTAGACTTTTTATTTATTAATATTTTACATATATGTAAAAGTATTAAGTTGCCATAATTTTTGTATTTAATTGAGATGTACAGTTTTAATTTACAGAATCGAAAGAGATTGATCAAGATCTAAACTCTCATACACCTGAGAATCGATCAGATTGGCCAAATTAAGGTATAAAATTTGTAATTCTATTAAAAGTTATTTGTTTACTTTTTATCCAACGAGGTTAATTTTCTTCGTTCCTCGCCATTTTAGACTATTCACAACAATTACTGCACTTTTTGTGTGTGATTTTCCTTTCTAGTATTCCTTTCTTTTATTGGATTGCATTTTTATTTTTATTTTTATTTCGTTACTTTAAATGTGGAAACTATATTTTGAAATTTTGGATTCGTTTTGGATGGTCACGATTCTGTCTTAATTGATTTTCAAATGAAACATATATAATGATAGGAATTGACTTAGATATTATTGAATAAATATGGGTATATATATATACCATTACAAGGGTAATATAGTAAATATAATACTAGGAATATTAACAAGAATTATAATTTAATATACCCCCTCAAGATGGTGTACAAGAGACACCAATCTTGGTACAAATATCCAAAAGTCGTGGACGTGATAGTGGTTTGGTGAGAGCATCAGCTAGTTGATCTCCAGCTGAAATGTGAACAACACGAAGCTCTGAAGACTGAACCAAATCTCGAACAAAGTGATAGTCAATGGCTAGATGTTTCATGCATGAATGAAATACCAGATTTGTACTCAAATAAGTAGCACCCAAATTATCTGAATATAATGACGATGGAGTTATATCTGGTGTTACATGAAGTTCAAGAAGGAGAGATTTGACCCATTGAATCTCAGCAGCAGCAGCAGCAATAGCCCGATATTTCGCCTCAGTCGAGGAGCGGGCAATCGTGCGTTGTTTGGTAGAACTCCATGAAATAGGATTTGCACCCAAGAAAATAACATAGGCCCCGGTTGAAATCCGATCAGGTAACCATGGATTTGACTTCGCTAAAGCCGAATCCAGTCACGAGTGCCATTAACATAAAGGAGTCTCTTGCTAATTTCGGGGGACTTGCGACAAAATGACACAAAGAGATATCGGTGCGTAGATGTTGTAAGCCCCCAACAACTTGAGGTACATTGTGGCATTAACCAGGGTACCACCATCATGTGCAGTTAAAGAAAGACCAACAGCAAGTGGTGTAGATACAGGTTTGGAGTCAAGCATATTGTGCTTGCGAAGAAGATCCACAATATATTTTTGTTATGAAAGTAAAAAACCAGTAGAAGTTGGTAATACCTCAACACTACAAAAGAAAGATAAAAGGCCCAAATCTTTAGTAGAGAATGTTGAGTCAAGCTGTTTGATAATGTCATCTACAAGAAGAGGATCACTTCCTGTAATAATAAGGTCATCAACATAAATAAGAAAGTAGACAATATGATCTCCACGACATAAGAAAAAAAAAGAGGTATCAGCACGTGAAGTAGAGAAGCCAAGAGAGATCAAAAAATTACGAAGTTCCTGATACCATGCTCGGGGAGCTTGCTTAAGCCCATAAATAGCCTTATGCAAATGACAAACATGATTTGGAAGTGTAGGATCACGCATGCCAGATGGTTGTGACATATAAACTTCCTCCGTGAGATGCCCATTAAGAAATGCATTATTTACATCAAGTTGGCGAAGAACCCATTTGTGATGAAGAGCAATACTAAGCACAGTACGAACAGTCACTGGATTAACAACAGGACTAAAGGTTTCATGGAAATCAATACCAGGACGTTGATGAAAACTTTTAGCTACAAGACGGCCTTTGTACCGTTCAATGGAGCCATCTAGAAGACGCTTGATACGATAAACCCATTTACACCCAACAAGATTTTGACTTGGATCTGGAGGAACAAGTTCCCAAGTCTTATTTCGAATAAGAGCATCATACTCTTTTTGCATTGCCTTAACCCAGACCGGATTTTTGAGAGCCTGGGTCACTGTTTGTGGTTCCGCATCTGTAGAAAGAATAGAAGAAAGACCATACTTTGGGTTTGGTTTAACAATTGCATTTTTTGAGCGAGTAACCATTCGATGACTCGGCAGTAGAGATGAGTCAATAGATTCCACTGAAGGTAATAAAGAAGTAGTTTCCACTGAAGTAACTGGAATTTGCAAAGTCGAATTTTGAGGTGATGAAATCCCCAAATTCGACAAAATAGATGTTGTAGAATGATGAAAAGAGGAATTTCGCATACTTACTTCCGCATTGATTGGAAGAGGTGCAATATGGGCACACAGTGGTGGTGGAACTGGGAACCATAGAGAGGCATCGTGGGAAGTGGTAGTAGGAATAGTGGAAGATACAACATCAAGAAAAGGAAACTCATGCTCAATAAACCGGACATGACGAGAAAAAATAATTTTTGTGTGGATAAATTAAAACAAAAGAATGCACTCTGAGTAAGGGAGTAACCAAAGAAGACACACCGACTAGACTTGGGGTCTAATTTATGTGATGCATAAGGACGAAGTCAAGGGTAGCAAAGACAACCAAAAACTCGTAGTTTTGTCAAGTTTAATGGTAAATGAAAAAGTTTAGCATAAGAAGAAGAGTTAGAAAGATTGACCTTTGGCATACGGTTAATGAGATAAACAGCAGTAGCAAAGGCAAATGGCCAAAATGTGAGTGGAACGGAAGCTTGATTGAGTAAAGTCAGACCAGTTTCAACAATATGTCTGTGCCAACGCTCAGAATATCCATTATGTTCTGGTGTATGGGTGGAGTAGTGAGATGAGAAATACCATTAGTGGAAAGAAAAGGACGAAGTGCAAGATATTCACCACCATTATCAGTAAATAAAGTATGAATAGTGGTTGAAAAATATTTCTCGACTAAACTCTTGAAAGAAACAAAGGTATTATAGACATCAGATTTGCGACAAAGAGGATAAAACCAGACATATTTAGTAAAATGATCAACAAGGATAACATAATATTTAAAGCCATCAAAAGAGGTAATAGGTGATGTCCATACATCAGAATATATAACATCAAGCGGATATTCAGAGACAAGAGTAGAGGTAGAAAAAGGCAACTTCCAACTTTTATTAATATGACAAGAATCACAATTAAAATTGGACAAATGTTTTGGAGAAAATGAAATGTTTAAATGCGATAACAAATGACGAAAGACTTTATTGCGAAGGATGACCTAAACGACTATGCCAAATAGGCAAAAGATCATAAGGTGACAAAACAAATGAAGTTAACGCCTTAGACGACCGAACAGGGGGGAGTGAAACGATGAAAATGGCCAAAGGTAGACACCATCTCTACGAGGTCCAGTTACCAAAATTACCCACGTGTGACGGTCCAGCACCTGAAAACAAGTATCCCAAAAAAGGACAATAACATTGTTAGTAGCACACAAGGCAGAAACAGAAATCAGATTAACAGACATAGTCGAAACATGTAAGACTGATGGAAGAGAAAAAGATCGAATCAACGTATCCAAATTCATAGATCCAATATATGCAATAGAAAGTCGTGTACCATCACCAATAACAACATCATCAGAGGCAGTATAAGGCGAATGCATAGAAAGATTAGCAAGATCACTGGTCACGTGATGTGAAGCACCAGAATCAACAACCCACTCTCGAGGTGTCGGAGCCGAGAAATAATGAGAAGCAGTGTTGGCACGCGGTGTAGCTGGAGCGAAGCGTGTTCCATTGGAAAGAGGCGGTATATTTGACCATGTGGAAGGTGGTACAAGAGTGCATTGACGAGCAGAAGACCCACAACACCACTGACTTGGCATTTGCCAAGATAACGAGAATTGGTCGGCTGTGGGGGTGCCAAAGTGTTAGAGTAAATTAGTGAAGTAGATGATAATTAGTCTTTCATGCTTTATTTTGATTTGTTATTTTCTTTCCACTTATGTAATGACAAGTGTACAAATTTTCTCTATATAATGAATAGCTCACACTCAGCTCAAGTGTGTTGAGCCTTCCCATTTCCATTTTGTTTCTCTCTATTTTCTTTCTCTTTTCTCTGTCTGTTGCTTTCCTTTTCTCTCTTTCTCAAATTTTCACATGGTATCAGAGCTAAAGATGGAGTAACTCCCATTTGATCCTGGGAATGAATTTTTCAAATCAATACCCTTCTTCTTAAAATGGCTCAACATCACAAAAAAAAAAAAAAAAAAAATCTGGGAATGGGTCAAACTTCTCCTTCACATTTCCTAAAAAATGTCTAAGCATCATTTTTTTTTTCCTATGAACTCTCTCTCTCTTAACTCTCTACTTTTCACTTATTCCCCAAATCTCTCTCTTTCTAATTTTTTTTTAGATCTGAACTCCTCTATTCTCAATTTTTTTTTACATCTCTCTTTCCCTTTTACCTTCCTCTTTCATGTTGTCTGGAATTTCCCTATTCTCCGTGCTCTTCTCTCAAATCAGTGGACTAGAAGAAGACTCCACCACCATGGAAATGGGTTTTAGAGCACAGATCATTCCTTAGTTTTTCTCTTTGAAGATTCACGTATTGGTAAGGAAAAGATACACATCAACATTGTGGTCATGGATCATCAGTCAGATCTAAAATCCATTATCTTCTTTTTAATTTTTTTTGTTTTGTCTTTTGATTTTTTTTTTCTCAGATCTGCTTCCCCTTTGATTTTTTTTCTCTTTTTCTCAGATCTGCTTCCTCTTTGATTTTCCTAAGAATTTCTCTAATCTTCATGCTTTTTACTGTTCTTCAAAAAAAAAAAAAAAAATCCAGATCTAGATCTGGAAGTTTTCATCATTCTCTTTTCTTCCAGTAGATCTCAAAATTTCATGTCCCTTGCATTGCTTGGCTCCTCTTCCCTTTCTCAAACCATTTTATTCTCTTTCTATTTTGATCTTTGTACCTTTTTATTTCTAAGAAATTCTCAAAAAAAAAAAAAGGGAAACTTATACTTCTCTTCTTCCCTCCAACTCGATTGGGTGAGTTTTCATATTCAAGTTCTTCTCTAACAACTTTTTGTTCTACTTCCTAAAATGGCTCATCATCAAATCTCTTTTTCATCTCATCGTATTGAAAGATGGTAAATCCCGACATACAATTTTTCGAGCCATGTAAACCATGAGCCATCAAAGATATCTTCAAGAATTTGTTTAAAAGTCTACAAATTTGTTCGGGGGGGTGGATAAACCCCAATCTCTTTTTCTTGATTGAAATATAGGGGGGGGGGGGGGGGGGGGGGGGTTCTTCAAAAAAAAAAAAAAAATCTTTATTTTTAGCCTGTTTTTATTTTTATGGATATGGCCAAAGTGCATCTCTCTCTCTTTCCCTTCTCACGCTATCTCAACCTGTTTTATTATTATTTTTTTTTAATTGTTTAGTCATTTACAGTTTCATCATAGTTCATCATGATCTGGCTTCTTCGATTGCTCCAAGCTCATCGATCATCACTGACCGTTTGGCTTGCGGGGGGATGTTAGAGTTAATAAGAATTTAGAGAGTTATCTTAGAACTTTTAATTTTACTTTATGCTTGTTATTTTATCTACCAATCATGTAATGACACATGTATTGAATTTTCCTATATAATGAAATTTGAGACTCAACACTATTCATGTTGAGCCTTTCCCCTTTTCTCTTTTCATTGTCTCTCTTCCTATCTCAAATTCACATGGTATCAAAGCATAAAAGACCATTAAAATGGCATCTGATTCTGGGAATGAGTTTTTCAATTTCATATCCTTCTTGCTAAATGGCTCAACATCACCAAAAAAAAAAAAATACGATCTCTGTTTCTTCTTCTCTCTTCTCTTTGTTAAATCCATGGAAATATTCCCCTTCTCTTTTTCATAGATTTGCTTTCCCTTTGATTTTATCTTCCGAGAATTTCTCTTATCTTCATGTTTTTTTTTACCGCCCTTCGTAAAAAAAAGATTAGAGGTGTGGGAGGGAATTGGGGGGGGGGGGGGAGATTTGTTAACCCTTTTCTCGGATCGTTAACCATGGATGATCCCTCTGGTCAAGAAGACCAAAATCATGGAAATGGTGAAAAGCCCGTATCCAAAAACTACTCAAATGGCGGATCCAAAAAAAAAAAAAAAAGGCTTTCTTTTATGTCTTTTCTTTTCTTTCTCCTTTTTGCAACTTTCCTTCAATCTTCATGGGTTCAAAAACTCTAATCAATTTTTATATTTGTTTCTATTTGGATCTAAGTTTTTCATATTTAAGTTTTCCGGTCTAAGTTTACCTTCCATTTTTCTGCCTCTTTTCTTCTTTGCAAATTTGAGATCCTGCTTTCTCTTCCTTTTCTGCCTTTTATTCCTATTCAACGTAAAAAAAAAAAAAAAAATCCAGATCTTTCTTTCTTTTCTAGCTATCGTTTTCTCTCTTTTTTCTTTCCCTTTTCTGCTTTCTTTTTCTTTCTGCCTCTTTATTTATTTACTTTTCTCCCTTTCTGTCTTTCCTTTCATGTTTAAAAAAAAAAAAAAAAAAATCCAAGTAACTTTGCCTTCTCCTTGTTCATGTTCTCCTTTCTCAACTTTTTTCAGCTTTGAAGCAATAATGGCATACATAATGATCCAACCTCTTTGATCTCCAAGCTCACCGATCTTTACAGACCGCTTGCTTGCGGGGGGATGTTAGAGTAAATTAGTGAAGTAGATGATAATTAGTCTTTCATGCTTTATTTTGATTTGTTATTTTCTTTCCACTTATGTAATGACAAGTGTACAACTTTTCTCTATATAATGAATAGCTCACACTCAGCTCAAGTGTGTTGAGCCTTCCCATTTCCATTTTGTTTCTCTCTATTTTCTCTCTCTTTTCTCTGTCTGTTGCTTTCCTTTTCTCTCTTTCTCAAATCTTCACACAAAGGTCGTTGTTGTTGTTGCTGAGAAGTAGGATGTTGCTGAGAATTAAAAGGTTGTTGAGAAGTATAAGGGTGCTGGAAAGATTGATTGGGTCTATTGTTTCTAGGTCGAAAAGGCCTATGCTGAACAGCAAGGGCAGTAGCTGGAGGTGGGGAAAAAGCATCAGATCGGGAAGCCAATTGTGCCTCATAATTCAAAAGTTGCTCAAAAAGCTCATCAAAAGTAACAACGGTCTCACGAACTTGAAGCGCATGTGAGATGACTATCATCAAGACCATTCAAGATTCGAATAGAAAGCTCATCAAAATCAACACTAATTCCCATAAGAGCCAGGGAGTCAATATTAATTTTGATATCCTGCATGTAGTCTGTTATAGAACGAGCACCTTTTTGCAGACGAGACAGGTTGCCCCGAAGTTGCATAATTCGACCACGAGTTGGGGAAGCATATGTCTTGGCAAGGGAAGACCAAGCGGCATGAGACGTAGCGGCAGAGGAGATAAATGGCACAAGAGTTGCAGATAGAGACCCAATAATGGCATTGAGTAGTAATTGATCTTGCCGAACCCAATGCTCATACTTCAAATTTGGGACAGAGACAGTTTGGTATAATAGTCGATGGATCAAAGAATTAAATTGAAGACGCCAAGCCGAGAAATTCTTTGAAATCAATTTCAATGGAGCCTGAGCACTAACATTGAAAGCAATCAACGATGGAGTGTTGTTATTGGATGTTGCAGCGGTGGGTGGGACAATCACAGGAACATTGGTGGAAGAAGAGGTCATCTTGAAACTAAAACCTCTAACAATGGATTGATTGCTAATAGAAATATGTATATAAAAACAAAAAACAAAACTTTTGTGAATACAAGTTGACGTGAGGATAGATGGAAACTTGAATCAAAATTTTTATGAAGATTGTCGGCAAGCGGCGTTGGGGTTAGGGTAATTTGGATCAATGCTCTGATACCATGATAGGAATTGACTTAGATATTATTGAATAAATATGGGTATATATATATACCATTACAAGGGTAATATAGTAAATATAATACTAGGAATATTAACAAGAATTATAATCTAATATATAATTCATGTGATGAACTTTGTAACGAGTGTGGAGTTCAAAAGTTACTATTAATCCTAGATGAAGTAAACAATAAATTAAAAATACAATTATTCATAAAGTTTACTCCTATTTATAATTTGATCTCTTTAACCTTTTGTTACTTTCCCAAATTTTAATTATAACAATCGTCGTGAAAAGTTATGTTTATAATTGTAAAAATTGATGTAATTTGTTTTATGGAGGAGCTACCGAAATTGGTGAAAAAAAAATATAATTACATATATAGTATAATTTTTAAAAATTTATCAAAATAGTATAATACTTCTAATTCAATAAATTATAAAAAAAAATATACGATATAATAAATTTTTTTTTTTGGACTGAATAATTGTCATATGAATGAGTTTTATTGAATTATTGAATGTTAATTGTTAATTTAATTTGATAATTTATTCATAGTTTCAATAATTTATTGTTTTGATTTTGATAAATTATTGAACAATTAATTCTTTATTTAAATAAAAAAAATAATAATAATGTCATAAATAAAAATTATATCTAAAATCTTTTTATTTGAGACAATTTTTATTATTTTGTGAATACAAACCCACAATAAAATAGATCATCTATATAAAAATCAATAAAATAGATTATTGTATTCTAATTAAATTCTTACTTGATTTGAATAAGTGTATGAATTTATTTAAAATTGAGAGGTTAAAATATAATTTGAAAAATTAAAACCTCAAGTTAAAGAGGTCGACTTCGGATAAAAGTTGATATCTCTCTAATTTTATTCGATATTGAATGGTATAATCTCCACCGTAGATTTTCTGCTTGGTATCTCAACTCCCAAGCATCCACGTAATACCAGTGCAATATTGACTGCCACATGTCAATACCCTTTATCCGGATTTGGTGGCTCACAGCTGGCAAGTGTAGAAAACTATTTTTTTGGAAAAAAAAATTAAAGATTCCAAATATTTAATATATTTTTCTTTTCTGGATGGATAAGAAGGAAGATTAAAATAACATTTCAAAAAATAGTTGAAATTAAATTAATGATAATAACTAAGGTGCCATATTAAGTTAATACAACCAATTAACAAATAAATTTGCCTTGGATTTCATATAATCAATTTTGAGGGAACCATTACTTGTTAGGTGTAAAATAATCTAATGGGAATCAAAGTTTAATGATAAAAATACTTTCGGAGTATGGAGTTTTAGCTACGGGTATTATTCGTCTAGCTACAAAACAAAAAATGATAAAAATACGTATTCATCTCACAATCAAAATAAATGAAAAATAGTCAGGTGGTCATATTTAAGAACTATATTAAAAGCCATCATATTTTGGTTCAAACTTTCTTGAAATAAACACATATTAATGAAATTATCAAAAATAGTATAAAAACATCTTGTAAATGTAATTACTTACATGACACAATTTAAAAATATTTATCAAAATAATATATTCTTTTTATTTCAATAAATTTTTGAATGATTGAATTTTAATATTTGTTATTTTTTTATTTGACTAATTGTCATCTAAACGAGTATTTAAGAACTAAAACTCACGGTTTAGTATAAGTTAATTGTTAATTTGTTTTCAATAACCTTTTCTATTTTTAATATTATTATTTTGATTTCAAAAAAACTATTGAATAATTGATTTTTTTTAATTAAATAGAAAACTAAAAATCATGACTTGAGTGAAAATACCATGCATTTTATAACCGAAAAAACATAAGTGGTTCCAATGGAACATTCAAGCATGCATCCCTCCCATATAGGGATGCCACATAAGGCTAAATAGTCTTTTAATTATTAATTTTTTATATTTTAGGGATGCATGCTCGTGGAGCACTTAAGTTTTCTCCCTTTATGACACAACTTATAAAAGCAACGTTTTTTTTAATTAAAGTTCTAACCACTTGAAACCTACAATGAAAAATTTTTTTTTTTGTTTAAACATATTTTTTACTCTATTTTTAAAATTTGGAAAATAATAAATGGAGAATGTTGTGCTTATGTTTCTCAATTATTTTCTACGAAATTAGAGGCTTGAATCAGGGCTCTCAACTGTCAACACAATATAGAAGAAAAAAAAATATTATTACCAAATCGTTGCTTAAAATATGTTTTTAACTTGATCAAACCTTTAACCCATGATTTCAACATCCCTTCCATAGACTCATAGGTTCGAACCTCTCCCCATACAGTTTGATTTAATAAGGTACTATCTTCGTTTTCATTTTGTGAGAAACTCTCTTTTCAGCATTGATATCGACAATGTATGTAATCTAACGATATGACTAACCTTGCTTTCTCTTTATTGTGTTCTTCTAGATTTCATATCAAATTGAGAAAACAAATACTTAGAATTAAAAATAAAAATAAAAATAAAAAATATCAGTGCCCAACCAACTGAACCATGCTTAAGTTTATTTAATTACTAATGATATCATTTCTCTTATTTACTGTGATGATATTTCACCCCACACAAACATCACTTTCATTATAGATACTCATTCATATACATATCAATCATATATATCACATTCTCACGATCTCATTTATAATCACTTTTTCTAAGATATCACAATCTCAAACTATACATTCTCATTATGGAGTACCAAATATGTCTTAAAATTTAGTAACTAATATGGTAAAACCCAAAAATCAAACAAAAGCAAAATTAAAAGTTTGTACACACATACCTCCCATAGCTACACTAAAAAAAGCAAAATCAACAAATAATATCACATCAAAATTTTCAATATAAGCCAATTAAAGAAACCAAAAATTCAGAGGAAAACAAATGATTCGCTCAAATGGCCAACACTCAAGCTTCGCACCAGACGTATATTCCTCTCCCATCGGATTCAGGTCACTCTCTCTTTCCCCTCTCTCGTTTCCTCAACTCTCTGCTTCTATTTACGATCGATTTTCATATTTCTGATCTATACTTCTTCCTTTCAATGATCGTTTTGCGTTTCGTTAACTGAATGTTGATATAGTTGAATTGAATTACTCTGATTCAATTCAATTTAGAAGAATCTGTTTCGAATTCGCATTTCAAATTGTTCTTAGCAATTTTAGTATATTCATTCATACCTTACTTTATTCGCCATTTTACACAATTCATCGCATGATTTTGATTTCAGTAATTATGTTGAGGTTTGCAGTGATTGAATTTTCATCGTGGTTTATATTCTGCGCACTATTTCATATCAATTTGAACTAGAGAGATTTCTTATATTTCTTAAACTGGATACGGATATTGTTCCTCAGCTTTCACCGATTCTCATTTTTTTTAATGATAATTTTATTTGGAGATTTTTAGCATTGAAGATTTTCCGTAGCGTATTTCAATGAGTTTTATTTCCTGTGGATATCAGGTGAAAATAAGACTAATCCCGAAGACAACTTGACTTTGGTTCCTATTCATATTGTTACTCATGCATCTCAACTTCCTAATGAATTCATTGATCCATCACCTGAAAAGCATTTGGTAGTTGGCTTTGATTGTGAGGGTGTTGACCTGTGTCGACATGGAAACCTATGTATCATGCAGGTAAACGAATTTTAAGAACAAATCGATTGTAGAGTCCTTGTGAAGAATTCGGACATTTTCTATTTATATCGAGTCATCTTCATAGTACAGTTGCATATTAGGCTGTTAGCCTACCTGCCTAAGGGAATCGATGATTTTAACTTTTTATTTAATCTGTTTAACCGTTTGGTACTATTCAAAGCTGCTATCTAGTAGTGAATGACTGATATTGCAGCTTAATCAATGAAAGGCAACATACAGACAATTTCCCTTTCGTCTTACCTCCTCCAAAGTACAGTTTCAGGGGTTGATGGATGCTGTATATTTAGTCATTCAAGAACATCAAGTCTATATCATAAAATTCAGTGATTAAAACTAGTTCACATTATATGTGCATCCGTGATAATTTTTTTGTTGTTGTTGGCAGATTGCTTTTCCAGATGCTATATATCTGGTTGATGCTGTTCAGGGAGGAGAGGACCTTGTGAAAGTCTGTAAGCCTGCACTTGAGTCCAAATATGTCACAAAAGTTATTCATGACTGCAAACGAGATAGTGAGGTCTCTTTCTGGCTCTGACTCTTTTTATCATAGATACCTCTCAGCAATATGGCAAGTTTTAGCCAATATTTACTTTATCATTCTTTTTTCCTTCAGGCATTGTACTTTCAGTTTGGCATCAAGTTGAACAATGTTGTTGATACACAGGTAACTATCGTATGAGAAGCGAAAACTTCACTTTTTCTTACCAGTTGTTTGCACTTTATGATTATGATTGCAATGCGGTTAGCCATTCAGTATGCCAGTTTAATGTTACTAACATTACAAACGTATTGTTATGTTGTTCATCTTTTCTGTTTCCATTAGATAGAAATAGAAATTACCATTTCATGAACATGGCATCCACTGATTATTGACCACAATGTTCTGGTCTTGGTGCCTAAAAACTTTCATGGTTATATGTATATATGTGTATGTATGTATATTTGCATTTGTATGATTTGAACTGCAATCTGCCAGTCATCAATTCATCACGATCAAGCACTCAGTATTTCTATAGCCTTACCGGCTTCCCGGGGTTTGATTATAAACTTACTTACCTGTTTTAATGTTTACGTGAATGTAATCTCTCAATATCCTGTATTCTCAACTTATTATGGGATTCAGAGCTGATTTAAGCAACATCTTATAAATTTTAACATTTATAAAGAAAATCGAAAAACATGATTTCTCCATGAGCTTCATTTTGAGTAGTTTGGGTTATAGTTTTTTTAAAGTTATTGTTTAGGCTACAACACAGAGGAAAATTAGTCTTCCTGCTTTAATTTTTATATATATTATTGGATTCAGATTGCATATTCACTTATAGAGGAGCAAGAGGGACGGACAAAGTCACCAGATGATTATATATCCTTTGTTGGCCTTCTTGCGGATCCACGTTATTGTGGTATTATATATGCATCCTGGTAGTTATTAAATCCATTTTTGGTCACAGAAATTTATGCATTTTCTTAAAAAAAAAGGGATGAAATTACCCATGCTCTCTGAAAATTATTAATGAATAATTGCCTTTAAACTTTTAAAGTTGAGAATCTTGATCTCTTTCCAGCTGTTTTCATGTTATGGCAATTCAGTACTTATTTTGATGTTAATATTTCCATGAGTTGGATTGGTTGGGGATGGATAACCAGAAGAACCTACTGCCAGAAACGGTAAATAATAATAGTGCAATTTGTATTTGGAAATCCTCACCCTTAATCCATATCCCCTATTTGCACTACAGTGTCTCGTTGAGACACTAAAATAATTTGAAGGACACCTATTGCATTAATAACACTTTTGTGCTGTATTCCTTGCTTTTATATGTTTATCTGATACTGAATCATCTTAAAATTCTTGAGTACAGTTAAGTCATTCTATTATTTCTCATTGTTCAAGATCCTCTTGAAAGTAACAGAAAACAATGGAGATGTTGATAAGGAATTTAATACGGGAAGGTGTGGAAGAAAGAAAAGGGCCACCTTAGTGAATTGGGTCTGTATCTCTAAGCCTAAGAAGCCAAGCTTGTAGGTGGTCTTGGAGTTGAAAAATAAATAGAGAACTTGGCTTTAGTTGGGAAAATAATTTTGGAGATTTCCCGTACAAAAGGGCATCCTATAATCACAAGTATGTATAGGCTTTATGACAATGGGCAGTACGAAATAATAAGGAATTTATTACGGGAAGGTGTGGAAGAAAGAAAAGGGCAACCTTAGTGAATTGGATTTGTATCTCTAAAGCCTAAGAAGCCAAGCTTGTAGGTGGTCTTGGAGTTGAAAACTAAATAGAGAACTTGGCTTTAGTTGGGAAAATGGTTTTGGAGATTTCTCGTACAAAAGGGCATCCTATAATCACAAGTATATATAAACTTTAATACAATGGGCAGTACGAAATAATAAGGAATTTATTACAGGAAGGTGTGGAAGAAAGAAAAGGGCCACCTTAGTGAATTGGGTCTGTATCTCTAAGCCTAAGAAGCCAAGCTTGTAGATGGTCTTGGAGTTAAAAACTAAATAGAGAACTTGGCTTTAATTGGGAAAATGATTTTGGAGGTTTCCTGAACAAAAGGGCATCCTTTAATCACAAGTATATGTAGGCTTCATGACAATAGGCAGGACTTGAGGTGGGGGAGGGGTTAGAACCCCCCTTCTTTCTTGGATTTAGTATAAGCTTGAGAATATTGAAAAAAAAAATATGGAGATTGGAGAGGACATGTGGATTGCATATTCATCTTTTGCATTCTTTATAATAAGTACAACACAGATAAATGGAATTTTTTTGATATATTGACAGGCATCTCTATGAATAACTACTAATTCTTCATCTCGTCTAGTTGTTGTAATTCTCTTAAAATTTTCTTTTCACTTTTTGTTTGTCTTGAAACTTTGAGGAATCTAAATGATTGAGCATGGTTTATACCTTTCCTTGTTACTGAATTGTTTGAAGCCATGCAAAGAATTCTAAAATCTAGGCTATCGACAATTAGGGTCAATGCTCTTTTGCTGCCGAGGAGAACCATTTCGGATTGCATTTTCCAAGTAGAAGTGCCTATAGTGATGTGATTATTCACTTGCTTGGTGGCCTTCAGAAAGATATGCATTTGGATTAAAAGAGGAACCACCATGTGCAATTGCAATTTCAAGGATATGTTATCACGAGCAGATAGATCCCTCTTCATTCATTCCTCCTTTTCTCTCATCAATATGTAGAAGGCTTCTTTAACCATTTTTAAGTATGTTAGAGTTGCTGGTGGTATTTGCTGAATTTATAGTTCAAACCGTGTAAATTTTAAGGAGAGAGCCTAGTCTATTTGGGTGAATATTGTGATGAGAAATTTTCTTGATACATGGAAGGAGAGAAACTAAAGAATTTTGAAGATAGTTCTTCTTGGAGTGTACTTGGAGTAGGGCACACGATTTTGGTCACTTTACATTCCCCACTCACCACATGCAAAGACTTTCATAGTTTTCTTAATTTTATCATGACAATTGGTGAGCATTTTGTCATCTCCAGTCTAATTATTAATTAGGAATGGACATTTTTTAGGTATAAAGCTCAGGAGCTCAACTTTCATTAAGAAAATGAAAGAAACAAAGAGGGAAAATGAAAGTAGTTGGGAATTGGACATTTTGTTCCCTTTCTCATCAACTTACTTTTTTTTTCTGTTTGAAATGAAATGGTATTGTTATAAAAAAAAATTTAGAAGTATTCACAATGATTTTATTAAAAATAAAGTATGTACATGAGGTTGAGTGAAACTCCAAAAGAAATTACATGGATAAAAAGGAGTGCCAAGGTAAGTACAAGAAGAAAAAGTTAAACCAAAATCTAAGTGCGAATTGAATTATAAATTATAAATGACGTGTTATTTAATAAATTATAAAGTAAATTTGATTGTATAACGGGATGTCGGGATCCTTATTGTTTGGCCTGCCAATTGAATTATTAAAAAAAATTCAGAAAGGGGTATTGAAGAATCCATACTCTTTTGTAATATGAAAATGCATTTTTTGATTACTCTAAAACTTAATACTTCGTGCTGCTAATGTTTACCTTTTTATTCTCTTTCCAAATTTGTAACCCCACATGCTTTAATACAGGTGTGTCATATCTTGAGAAGGAAGAAGTCCGCCTTCTTCTTAGGCAGGTTAGTTTGGGTATAATAATATTGTTGTGGATGGTTTGGTATTTTATGATAGTTTCTGTTATTCTAGATATTGAAAATTGCCTTTTAATTTCTTATGTGGTGCTTTGTTGGCCAAATGTTGTGCCTGGATTCTCAATTCTATATCCTTCTTTGGAGTAGCATGGGTAATTAATTTAGAGACACTTTCAAGTCTTTAGTTGACTAAATTAACAAAGAAAGTATAGATTTCCATCCAAAATGTTTTGTGCTATCGTGTATTTTTGACATATTGCTTAGTGTGAATTTATAATATTACTTTTTAGACCTTGAGGGGTTGTTCATGTCTACTCCTATGTATCTCTATGTTTGAGAATCTTGTACTCGGGTATAAAATTCTTGGGATGCAAAAATGTTGTGTTCATTTGTAGGTTGTAATTAAAATTATGCTGTAGAAATATTAAAATATTATGATGTGCGTGTATCTAAATTATATATTACACGACTTAGGTTGTGATAACTGATAGGGCTCGTAGTAAAGAAATTCTAAATTATAAAAGTAGAAAAAATGCAGCATAATAGGTTCAATATTATGGTAGCTATTTAAAATTGAATTTTTCGTTTTTATAGGGCTACTTGAGTTTGCATTCTAAATGTTAGAGTTTCCTCAGTTTTGAAATCGAGAATACCAAAAATAGTACATTCTGTGCAAAAGAATTACATTTGATAATGTTGTATTTTACACTTACAGGACCCCAACTTTTGGACTTATAGACCATTGTCTGAACTGATGGTCCGTGCAGCTGCTGATGATGTACGCTTTCTTCTTCACATCTATCACAAGATGATGGAGAAATTAAATCAACGATCTTTGTGGTACCTTGCAGTTCGTGGTGCTCTGTACTGTAGGTGTTTTTGCATCAGTGATAATGCTTATGCTGACTGGCCACCTCTCCCTTCTGTTCCAGGTTATATTTTAAAGGGTTATGCATGAATTACCTCTTCATTTTCAAGGTTTTTTAATTTACACCCTTGCACTTTTAATTTGTAAAAAATCACCCCTACACTTTAAAAGCTATTATCTGTTATTGATTCCATCCAAACTAATGGTGAGAAATTTTTTAATATTTTTTAAAACCCTATCAATATAATATTCATAAAATCTGGCTATGTGTTGTTTGTATAACGAGAATAATGCCATAGGGAAGGTTTCAACATTGTAATCTTTTTGACGTTTTTTAACAGAAAAAGGATTAAGATATTGCAGAAGCAATCACACAATAGTAAAAATATCAATATATTGTCAAACAAAGAGAGAAAAGTGGAAATATGAGATGTTGAAATCTTGAAAGAAAACTTCTTATTGTCCGCCTTTTAAATTCATGCTGCAATTTTAATGCATTAAAAGCTAGAAAATATTAATTGTAGATGTTTTGCATGTTGAAATTAGAATGTATGAAAGTCAAACTTCAGTTGCAATGGAGAACATAGATGACAAACAAAACAACTGAAAATTATATCAACTTCAATTAAACCGTTTCATTATTATTAATATAAATTGTTTGAGGCCTCTATCGTTAGGGTTCTTAGACTTGACCATATGATGGGACTAAAACCATTTGTTGCATGTCAATTGAATACTTATCCAGGTCTTAAATGGCTTTGTAGATAACCTTGTAGTAGACGGCAATGCTCCTGAAGAAGAAATCCTTTCAGTATTAGATGTTCCTCCCAGAAAAATGGGATGTGTAATTGGGAAGAGAGGAGCCTCAATTTTATCAATAAAGGAATCTTGCAAGTAAGTTTTCATTACTGAAGTTGCCTTCGGGCTCAAAAATATCATATCTGTTCTTGTTTTCACCTTGGATGCATGAAATGCAGCGCGGAAATTCTTATTGGAGGTTCTAAGGGCCCACCTGACAAGGTTAGTCTCCCTTATAGTTTCCTATAAGAAGCCAATAAAATCTTTAATTTTTTTTGCGTAAAATTCCTACAAGCATTTGTCTCTATTTGCTTCAAGCTGTTCGGAAACATGACTCGAGTTTTTCCCTCAAGCCGGATTCAGTCTGCCAGCCTCTTTGTTAAACGTGCGGCCAAAAAGCTGTTAATGAACATTATAAGATGTATATTCTTGATTGTAATTTTGGTGATGTAGGTTTTCATCATCGGATCAGTGAAGCAGGTGAGGAAGGCTGAAGCCATGCTAAGGGGAAGAATGCTGGAATTATACTAAAGAAAACTGTGTTGTCTTGAACTTGATCCTTAATAAAATTTCTCTATTTCAATATTAAAATGTTGTCTTGTTTCTGTTTCGCTTTTGCAAGAATGAATGGGGAAATATGAGGTTGCAACTTCTATTCATGTATGTATATATAAGATGCGCTAATAACCAAGGGATTGCTTTACCTCTGGGGGAGTCTCTTTGATTTTCGTCCAGTGGCCTTTGGAAAATTTCCAGTACTCGTTGTAGGTACTCCCTATAATATTTAGTCTCGAGGAACTGATGATAAATGTTGGACCTTATTATTTCTTTATGATTGATAAGCGGATGCACTTGATAAGATATTAAAGAGAAAGAGATGTATGAAAAAATGTTTTTCTTTATGATTGATAATGGATGCACTTGGATAGACATTAAAGAGAGATGTATAAAAAATGTTAGATATAAATATTATAACTTATCTCTAAGTTTAATGATATAAAAAACTAAAAAGATCATTTTAGAATAATAAAATTTAAGAGACCAGTAGCGTCGAATAATATTTTAGGTGAGGTATGTTATGTTGGAACTTGGAACTAAAACGAAGGCCTTTAGTCACTTCGTCAGTAATTGGCCACTGATAAAATTCTGGACGCTCATAATTTTGGTTTTGGCTGTTACTATACTGAACAGCGATCAAGGTTTCTGATTTTGGGAAATATTGGAAGAGCTATTCAATTATCTACTTTTTCTGCCAAATTAATTTATTGTTATAGATATTTAGTATTATTTATCAATTTTTTTTTTTTTGAGATTTTTTTTTCCAATTAACGTACTAAACAATTCTATATAAGTAACTATTACAAAAAAAAAAAAAAAACCACGCCTTTAATCGTGGGGGAAAAGCGCGCCTTTAATTTTGGGGAAAAAACGCATTCTTTACTTCCTTATTTTAATAGGGTTAGTCAATTTTAACCTCAGTTTAAATTTAATTAAAATTGAACTCTAAACTTAATCATCTTGCCACAAGAATGTTCAAAGAACAATTAAATTTAGATTTAAATGTAAAATACATCACTATACAAGATTATTTGTATACTAGTTAAATGCATCAATGATCCCATGAAAAGAAATGAAGAAGAAGAGAGAAAGATGATATGAGCGGAAAGAAAAAAAAAAAGGGAAAAATAGCTTGCATGTGAAAAGAGGAGAGAGAGAAGTGATTTGACACAAGAATATTTTACTACTTTTATAACTCTATGTTGCTGTTTTTTACCAAAATAAAAAAGTGGCTATTGATTAAAAAAGGAGTGAAAAAAGTGTCATTTAAGTAATTATCCCTTTTAAATTTTCTGGCTATATATATAATTTTTTATTCTTGGGAATAGTCCATTATTTTTATGTTTTTTTTTGTCTTTAATTAAATCAGTGATGGTTCATATGGAAAGTTGTTGGTTTGTATCTTGTTTGTGTTTCTACTACATGTGGTTACAAGTCAATGGTGGTCCACCTATGTTTATAAAGTACATGGGTCATTTACGCATTTAAATCATACTCCTGTATTTTAAAAATAATTTTAAACATCTCTATAGTTTCGTAAAATTTTAAATCAAATTCTTCTATCAATTAGTTTTAACAAAATTAAGACATACATAATTTACACATGCTACATGTTTTAATTTTGTTAAAAATAACATAACATTTCGAAAAATGAGTAGAAGTTGTAGAACAAACCGATATGTTAGTTAGATGTAGAATCTATAAATTATATAAATGTTCAAATTTTCCGTTCTTTTTTAATAGTATTGAAACATGTGGTATGCATAAAGTATGTATGTGTCTCAATTTCATTGATACAAATAAACTCATAGAAGTGTGTGAGATTAACAATTTTACAAAATTACAAGGGGCGTTTAAAATCAATTTTAAAATATATGAGTTATGATATAACAATAATTTGAATTTCAAGGGGTATTTTGCATTCTAACTCTTAATTTTTTAAAGGATATCAATCTTATCACTAGTTAAAGTTTATGGTTCAATAAGATAAAGCCCAAAATTTAAAGTTTAGGAGGCCAAAAGTGTACTGATAATCTATGTTGTTTTTTTTAACAATGATAGATGGTAGAGACTTGAATCCCCAATGAGTTCTTAGTGTCACAATCATAGATTTCTTGGTTTATACAAACACGATTGTGTGACGCTTGTCTCCTCTCACGAGCAAGCCAGCCGAAACGCTAGGGCCTAGCCCGCCCTATACAATGACCTCCACACATGTTTAGCGGGAAATTGTTTTATAAAACGTGTTTGGAAAAATACATTTGAGAAAGTTTTGATTGCATCGAAAAAAGAGAGTACATTGTAGACAATAGCATTGAGAAAGAAGAAAGCTTACTTGCATACAATGATGTCAGGGGATACTAAGTTGAGACTCTTCACAAACCCCTATAGTACATTTTGAAGCATTTTTGGTTTGGCAAGCCTAGACGTCAAAAGTGGCAAGGAGTCACTCGCTTACAAAAATAAATAAAAGCATAATTAAAAACTTAATCTATTTACAATGCTTAATTAAGATGGGGAGGACAATGTAGTGGGCATACGGCCATAGGCAAATAAGACCCTGGACAAGCATGATCATGACACTTAGCATACCAATTGGCTGGTAATTTACCAGTGAACAAAATATGAATCTAAGAGTAGATGTGGAAGAAATAACATTGTTGAATTCTTACAAATGACCTGCAGTATAAAAGTTCGACGGTCAACTATGCGCATTCGATAGATTGGCAAACAATTCACTTCTTATAATTGCAAGTGTTAGGGGTTCAAACCCCAACCTCATAATTTTTAAATGATGAATCGCAATCACATTCGTTCCATTCTATTAAGGACTTAAAACGCTCAAGGAAATCTCTCTCGCAACATATATTAAACAAAAGGGAGAGTTTGTTTCTTCATTCACAGTATAAGAATTGACCAAACCTTCAAAAGCAATTCAGCAACCCACGGTAAATTATTTAGGTAGTTTCCTTTCCTCAAAATCAAATAATAAGGGGCCTATATGCAAAAAACCACTCACACCAAAAGGCTCAAGGCTTCCACACTCTTGGCAAATTAATAGGAAAAAAGGAGGGAGGGGGTAACGGCAAATTTACTTCTGGAAAGCGCCGAACTGGTATTGTTGACCAGACAGTTGTGAAAAGAAATCATCGTCGATCGCCTGTTGTGCACCCGGTCTGCCAATACCAGATCCTGTGCCCATTGCTTTCCCCATATGATAAGTAGGTGGTGGTCCTTTCTCCCTCACATCTGATAAATCGCTCAGTGCACCCACAACGCCGACATCTACCAGGGATACCTTCTTGGCTGCAAGCAATCAACTGATAGATTAAAAGGACAAATAAAACAACCCAAAAAATGCCTTCTTGGCTGCAAGTAATCAGGGATACCTTCTTGATGTTTACCACTAAACAAGGAAGATATAAAGAAAAGTTTCTACACAGTAAAGCACACTTCTGAAGAAATCAAATAACTACAAACATTAAGCTAATATATCTCATTTTGTTAGAAGAAAATAATATTAAGATTCTAGAGATGGTACAGTCTATTTCAGAGGACTATAATTATATCTCAAGTAGTTCCCCAAAAAAAAAATAACATGACATTCTGAAGTTGGTACAATCTATGGTAGAAACTGTAGGCTATTATCAAGACTCCGCTCCCATTTCTTTCATTTTTCAGATCTAAAAGGCACATTCATGGACAAAAAAAAGGAAAGAAGATACCAGATTAATTATAAAACAGAGTTTCACATTAATTATAAAACGGGGAGCAGATACCAGATTCTCCCTACAAATTTACGTGCTGCCAATTATATCATTTACTAAATACTTGCAATAAATATGTCAAGTTTAGAAATCCCAAATACTCTTGGCAGTCTACAGACATTATGTTATGACCTTTGAGCAAATCAAATAATCACGATGTTCAGAAATTGTACTGAGTGACAGTTAAGTTAGACTTACGAGCAGATATATTAAGATCAATCAATCCTCGACTTAGTGAATCTGCCCAAATTCCAGATTTGACCTGGAAAGTATTCTTCTTGGCTGGAGACATTGAACTCTCAATAGATTTTCCATCCGAATGATTAGAAGAGCTATTGACAGGATTTAGGGTAGGTTCTGATGACACTGAATTGGAATTGGAAGTGGTTGCACCCAAAAGATCTGATCCATCAAAATAGTTGAGGGGGAGAGCAGCAAACGGATCCACAGCTTTATTGTCTGTTGTCGCGTTGGCTTCTGTCTGCACAACTGGCTCAGGAGAGGCAAAAAAATCAACTGTTGCAGTAACTGAAGCAGGTTGTGAAGCAAAAAGATCAACCTCAGTCTGTAGAAAAGGGCATGAAAGTTTTTTAAGGGAAAGAAAAAGAAAATAAATCATCAGAGAAGTATCTATGATTTCCAGTTACTTTTACGAGTAGATTTTTTTAAATAACATAATTAGTAGATTGAGAAGTAACGAGCTCACATCAACTTAGAACGTCAAAATGATGCCTAAAAAAGAAAACGCCAAAAGAAAAAAAAGTGGTAGAGAAGGATAAGCAAAACTGACCCTAGAGTAGAATGAAAGAGAAAAATGTTCCTTTTTTGGAGGTTTTTTCCTAAATTGTACATGTAGAAATGTATATAAAGATGGCTCAAACAAATCTCAGAAATGAGATTTAGTGGACAACTAGATTTCAAACACAACTGTGACTACTGCACATTATGCAGGAGGAAAACATCCAAACATACTTCAGAGGATTACAAAAGCAATGCAACTGCAAAGAAATAGAAGATTCCACTGAAAGGTGAATCCTTACTTTAGCTAATGTAAGACAACTATTGCATTATTGCAATAACAAAATGATATTTTTTTCACTGTCTAAAGAAGCATATATTGATTCTGGAATTTAATGATATCATTAGAAGCCCTAAAGTATAGTCAATTGTATGTGTTACTCAAGAAAGTAATTAAAAAATAAAGGAGTGATAGTTAGCAGATTCAATGCAATGAAGTTCCAAAATTATACATTGAGATGTGCTAACAAAAATGACAGATTTATAACCTTTAACTGGGAATTCGGTTCCTTGTCTAACTGGGGTGAAGCTGATACAAAAGTAGCATCTGCAAACAGATCAACCTCCGATGAATTGATGTCAACATTTTCTGAAGAAACTGGTGTTGGAGCATCCATGAGATCCCCAATTAAACTATCTCCAAAAAGATCCACCTCATTTGGGCTTGATACAGCAGCTTCTGTCAAAATTTTAAATTCAGAATGAGGAAATAAATCAGGTCCATCTGTTTGATGCAACATTAGCATGAAAAGACAAGTGTCAAACCAAAATTGCTGGAGAATCAGATGAGGAATCAAATTTATTGCAACAATATTTGAACTTATCAAATGTAACTGTCAATGAACTAAGAAATTAATGTGGAAGGCATGTTTTTACGCATATATGGGAAATGTATCAACTGTAAGTTGTAACACAAACTACCTAGTCAAAGTCTTTTATTACCAGACTTGAGTAGTTAAAATTGCCAGCAGGTTAATGAGTAAAATTACCTAGTCCTTTAGCAAATGCCAAGAAAAAACATTTCAACAGAAACTCATCTGAGATCAGCAAAAACATAAACGTAACCTCTGAGAATTTTGAAGGATTCTAAAATCTAATTAAATATAAAAAAACCACATGAATAGAATTTAAGTATCAACCAGAACACGTGGGTTATATTCTCCTAGTATCAGCCATACAAACAACATATACCAAAGGCTCTTATAGTAGTTAGTAACATCCCTCTATATGTAGATAGTGCTTCATCTGCTCCCTCTATTCAAAAGATAAAAATGTAACGACAAACCAGAGGACCTCAAAAAAGATACATATCTAAGGAACTTGTGGGAAGACCAAACTTGGAGGGTGCTTCCTAATAGGAATGACAACAGGTCGGGGATGCACTTCTCTTCCATGTCTGGGTCCCCACCCCATTACCAGAATCATGGGGGAATTGTAGGGCAGCTTCAAGGAGTGATCCAAAGGAAACACCCTAATCATCGTCTTTCTCCCTATTATCCAACGGTTGAAGTTGTTTAACCCTGAGAATAAAGAGAGGCCGGAGACATATGGGGAAATTATATTCTTGTTCTTCCTTAGTGCACAACTTAAGGATTTTTGTAATTGTGGCCCTTATGTGATTTATGCCATTGGCAAAAGTAATGAATTATCTAAAAGGTACATCTACATGAAAATATTGATTGAGAAATTAAAGCACAAAAATAAACTGCATTTACCTATAAGAATTTCACTAATCATCTTCTTATTGCAACAACCATTCCAAATACTTACTGGTGGTGGAAGTCCCGCGAGGATCAAAATCATCAAAATCTTCCTCGGAATTATTCGTAAGGATGGCAGAGTTGTGGGTGGCACTCTGATTTGCAGAGTCATTTGATTTTTTTGATGCACCAAATGCAGATTTACTTTGATCCTTGCTGAAAAAAAAAATACTACATATCAGAAAGCAATACAACATAAAATTAACGAGGCAACGTCTGCTTCTATGAGAGCATTGTTTTAAAAGGTGCTAGGCGCAAAAAAACGATGAAGTCTCCCGAGGCTTAAGCGCAAGGAGCAAAAAAAAAAAACGAGGGCATTTTTTTACAAGGCGCATAATTTATAAATAAAAAATAAATATTAGTATTGTCAAGAATAATATTATGAAAATTTATTGAATTGAAAGGTTTTTTCTTAGTTATTGATTAAAAATAAAGTCATATCTATGTATTTTTGCATTTCATCCCTTGCAAAACACAATAACATTGATGAAAAAATAATAAAATGAAAAACAGAAAAGGAAAAAGACTGTTAAGGCAGAAAAGTGGTTGAAAAGACAGCAAGCAGAAAAGACAGAAAAATGTCAAAAATTGGCTGAGGCATGCACCTCTTGGCCTAGGCGCGTGCCTTCTGATAACGCTCGCCTCGGGTAAGGCGAAGCCTAGGCCTTCCTAGGCGTGCGCTTATAGGGATTTTTAAAACACTGTATGAGAGGCCAATGATCAACATTGAAGCATCGTTGAACCTCTCCAAACTCAGAAACTCCCATTACAGATTCAATAACTACTGATCAACTTCTCATTCTAATAAGATTAACCACAGAAATTTCTTCAGCAGCATAATTCCCCCACCATATGACAGAAATCAATCAAAACTCGACCAAACAAATAGATTTATTGATTACAAAACCTTCTCCCATAATATTAGTCTGCACCTTATTAGCAAGTAAAGAATCAAGTAAAAAGGTATATATTTGATTCGACAAAGATGTACCTGGTGTTGTGTGCAGAACCCTTGCCATAATTTTGCGTAGTGGTTCCCCGACTTGACTTTCGAAACTCATCCTGATCATCTTTTTCCTTTCTAAAGGAATCATTGTCACTGCTCCTATCTTGAAATCTATCACCTTTTATGCTACTTTGACCTTGATAACTATCACTGCTATTATAGCTACCGCTACCGTATGAGGCTGAACCTGACTTGTAAGTAATTCCAGTAGATGAAAGCCCAAAGTACCTAAACATGGATGCATACACTAGAAATTATTCGGAAAAATGAATTTATATCATATATATAATTAGAATTCTTAAAATGTGAACTTACTTCTCACGATTGGTAGCTGCTTTATTTCTCACTTCTTGTATTTTATCTTTATTATTCAATAAGGGCTACAATGTTTTCAGCTTTCTTCCTGACATTTATCCCCATGTCCTTTCCACTAGGCTCAACATATTCGAAACTTGAAAGTGACTATTCAACACAGAAAAAATCGTGGGACTAGAATAAGAGTCTGTAAAGATACAAACAACTGCATCTCAGAGCAAATGTTATAATATTCTTACAGAGATCTGGAAAGTATGTTCAATAATGTCATCCACCGCACGTTCAGATCCATTTCCCACCAAATACTCTATAACAGTCAAAGCCTGAAGGAGTTGATTGTGAAGGGCTCATGAACAGTTGAGTGAAATATAAACATATTTTTATCAGAAACTAAGAATAGAATCAACTGGGAATAGACATAATTTTACCTTATAGACAAGACGCCAGTTCTTACCAGTTTCACTCAATCTTGTCCATAGAACATTCATAACCATCTGAGTTTCAGAACTGAAAAATTAAAATCAATCACAAAACTAAGGTGTGTGATATTTGGTTATAGAAACAAGTGCTTGATTGAAGATGGAAAGGAGAATAATGAAAAGAAAAGAGTTGTAGCTTTACAATTTCTTTGTAGCTTGTGCTATCTCTGCCAATGCAGTTCCATGAGGACCCCATGGTTCATCATCGGTTGCATCCAACACCTGTAGCAGTGACGACGACAAGTCATGTAAGTTACAAAATCACACAGAGAGCTCCTAACTTCCAACAACATCATATTAAACACTTCATAGAAGTACAAACGCCTTCTCTGAAACTTAATTCAGCTGAAGTCTAGGTTCATTCAAAACATGACACACCAAATTGAAAAAAATCCCACTTAAAAAGGCACAAAGATTCAAGGAAATGTACTTGTTGTATGATTTTTCAGTTAAATTGAGAACATATATTTGCAGTTTCCCACACACCCAGCTAACCGCAATCATGGAAATCGAATGCTACAACATTAAACAACATCAACATCCCTCCAAATTCGACCAAACTTATGCTGGAAAATAACAAACCAATGATGTTTACAGAGCATTAAATCAACTTTCGTAATACGCAATTCAATGATTAAATTTCATTCCTATTGAGGTAAAATATGTCTCCCTGCAAGGAGGGTGCGGGACAATTATAATAATTGAATAAACGTTGGATCAATTAAAGGCTCCATGGAATTAAAGATTCATAACAATAGCAAGCTGGACATTTAAATTCAAGATATCAGCGAAAAGCAAAGGCAATATTCAAACCTTCTGTTCAATTTCAGGAACCTTCAGAACCTTCAAATTCACCTCCCTCTTTCTATAACAAAAAAAAAAAAAAACGTTTAAAGCCTATCAGAGACGGTCAAATTACATCCAAAAACGTATAAATATTTTTTAAAAAAAAGATGAAAATTTCAAAATGACAAAGATCAACTGGTTCGAGCCTCACATTTCACGAACAGTTTGATCGAAAACCTTCATGAAATCCATAACGGATCTGAGAAATCTATCCAAAGAAAAGAAATGTAACAGAATCAGAATAAAAATATATCGGCAATTACAGAAAAGATCTGCGATACGAGATCGAAAAATACCGAAATAAAAACTAAAAAAAAAGTAGCTGATTTGAGAAAGAACAAAAACTTAACGATTCAGAAAAAAAAGAGGAAGAGAGAAGAAAAAGGGATGAACCTTTGAGTATCAGAGAAGCTTTAGATCTTGGGAGAGACGGAAATCAAGTGGCTGTTTTGTTGTAGATTTTTTTTTTCCCAACTTTCTTTATAAAATTATTATACCAGTTAATGATGAAGGAGAAGGAGATAATTGCCGATCAAGCAGACAACGAAGGCAGCTATATTGCGTAATTGGAAATTGACTGTTTTATTTAATATAACTATAAATTTATAGAAAACATTTTTTTTTCCCACTTTCAATTTTTTTTTTTTTTTAAAAACTCTACTTTCATATTAAATATATCAAAAATTGAGTTTATTTTTTAAATATTATAACTTAAAAAAATTTCATACATTAATGCTGGTAATGTCACCCTACAAATTTATTTACTCTTAAAATTTTAAAATTTTCACAAGTCTTTTTAACCTTATTTTTTAGTCTTAAAAAAAAAAACCTTATTTTTGTTAACTTTTTTCATTAATTTTTAATTTATTCTCTTTCAATGAGTTATTAGTCTTTAAACATTAAAAAAAATTGCAATACGAACATAAGTCAAGTGGTTAAACACCCGCTCTCTGTATATGAACTTGAAGGTTCTAGTCTCCACTCTTCCAATTTGATGTAATATCTAAAAATAAAATATTTACCAGAATAAACGAAAATTAATTTGTTATTTTGATAATTTCATATTAATAAGTAGGGTTGTAAGCAAAACCGATGAACCAGAAACCGGACTGGAACCAGTGGTAACCGAACCGGAACCGATTGTCATTTTGGAACCGATAATTAAACCGGTTAGTAGTAAAGAAATGATAAGAAAACGGGAACCGAATCGGTTTAATGTTAATTAAAATATATATATATAAGCCCAATCTGAACACCTAAGCCCAATTCGTCTAAAGGCCAAAACCTACTGATTTTTATTAGGGAAATTTTCATAACTACTTCTTTGAAAAACCAGGTTTTCAAATTTAGCTTATGCATGTGGAAGTTATTAAAATTACCCCTAATTTTATATATGGAAGCTAGCCAATTAAGGTTAGTGGGATGACTATAATTAACAAAAAGGTAAAAATGAAAGTATCATAAAGATAGGAGGTATTTTTATAACACATTAAATTTGGAATATATATGATAAAATTCCTTTTTATTACATTCAGTTAAAGTTGAAAAAAAAAAAGGGAAAACGAATTGCAAACGAAACGAAAGGAGAAAAGGGAAACAAATCTATGGCTTAGACTCAGACCACGAACACGAAGAAGGAGTAGAAAAATCTAGGGCGAATCGCGAAGTGAGAAACACGAAGAAGAAGAAGAATTTTGAAGAGAATTTCGAAGCTGCTGTCTGAGGTTTCTTTCTGACGTTTTTTCTTTCAATGTTTTGTTAAATTGAATCAAACATGTTAATTAAGAGGTTTTACACAATTTTCTGATTCTTTCTATGGCCCTAACGTTACTGACCTGACAGTGGTGTTATCGTTTTACACATTTTTTTTCCATTTCAAAAAATTGATCATATACCAAGAAACCAAAAAATTGATTATATATAATCTAATTCTATCCCCTTTCGTTGCTGTTATAATCTAATTCTAGCCCCTTTGATCAATTTTTTTTTTTGTTGTTAAAAATTGATGAACCTTTTTCTTTTTTCTTTTTGCTTAATTAAGAGGTTTTTGTCTTCAGTTTCTGTCTCTGTTCCTGTTTACCTTTTGATTTCAATTCAGGTTTAATTCCTTTGATAAAATTAGGCTGCTCGGTTGAACTAATTTTATTTGGTTGCCTCTTTTGATCATATACACTAAGAAACCAAACACTATTAATATGGAAATTCTTTGTTATGAATATGAAAGTAAGTGACATGACCAAAAGAGGCTTCTTGTTCTTGTTCTTCATCAGCTTGAACTCATGAACTATGGAACTTTGCTTGAACTCTTGAACTATGGAACTTTGTTTTATGAATTGATTTTAGGAGTTTGGATCAATTTATTTGATATTATTATGGATTTTATGATCATATTCATAAATATATGAATTTTAGAATGGATTTTTTGAGTTTCTATTGATTTTATTTGTGGTAATTTGATTATGTATGAAGTTAGGATTTCATTGGCAATTTCTTTTGAAAATATTTCTGTGGGACCCGGTTTGGACCATTTTTTACTTCTCTGCCTGCTTGCTTTGGGAAAGGGGGGGGGGGTGGGGGGGTAGGGAAATTCCCCAAATTTATTTTCGGGTTAGGGAGGGAACACGCCCTACCCGAACCGAACCGAACCCGATATTAATAACATCTCGATTTGTTACTTTTATATTTATTTATTAGAAAAAAATATATAAAATAAAGGTATATTAACTTATAAATTAAAAATGTAATATATGTTTCTTTTTTATCTTAAAAAGTATATTTTAAATATATATATATATTTTTTATTTCTTTTAAATAAGAATTAAAATATAAAAAGGAATTTTCCCATGGGAACCGATCCCGAACCCGCCCGATTCTTTGATTAGGGGATAGGGTGGGTATGGGGGGTTAAATAAAATCCCCCGGGGCAAGGGATGGGAATGACATCCCCGACCCCGCCCCGCCCCGTTGCCATCCCTACCGGTTAGGAACCGATACTCCATGGAGAACCGGAACCGGTAGCAAGAACCGGTTAGGAATCGGAACCGGACCGGTAATACCGGTTTGGTTCCTATCCTGGTTCTTAAGGGAACCGGTAGGAACCGAACCGGTAACACCCCTATTAATAAGGATGGCATGAGCCCCTCCATTAAATTAATAAAAGTCAAAAGAAGTGTGAGTGATGAGAATTTTTGGTACAAAAGACATACTATACATAATAAATTCCCGAAACACTAATTTCATAGAATTAACGAAGAACCGAAAGGGATTTCGGAAGCTCTCTCTCACTTCCCTGAAAAATTCAAACCTATCTATCTTTCATATTTCCAAATCTCAACTTGTATTAATTAAATTAAAACCCTAGCTCTCCTCTGGTTTCAACTTGTGGGTAAGTTTCTATTCATGAAAGAGACCAAATTATGCTTAAAATATTCATGTTTCAGTCAAAAGATTTCATTGAACTTTCATCAGTGATTTAGTATCTTGAAAGGAGATTTTTTTCTTCCCTTTTTCCATATATATTTGATTAAAGTGCTGAACTTTCTGATTTTTAACTCTGTTTCAGTGAGCTTGTTCTTCTTTCGAGTTCAATCTTGTGGGAAAGAAGACAATTGGGTGAAATCTTGTTTCAGAGAGTTTGTGGGAAACCAAAAATGGATATTAACCCCCTTTCCACTTTAGGGAAATTAAACGAGGTGTTAATTTAATTCACAACCCTCTCTGTGTTTTTTTTTTTAATTTTTGTTTGGTCCAACGGGAACTTAACACTTATAAAATTGTCTCGGACTTATTAATGTTTTACTAAGTGTCGGGATAACTTTTGGAAGTGTTTCTAAATGGGCTCGAAATAATCAAATTGAAATTATTCATTAATAATTATAGAGGCTGATAATATAATATATTTTAACTAAAAGAATAAAGGCGAAATTGACACCAGTATGTATGAAAATTGAAAAGAAGTGGAAGAATTTTTCAGCTTTTATTTTGTTGCTTACAAACTATTTGGTGCATGATTAGTGGGAACTTTAACTTCAATTTGTTAAGATTTCTCATGTCATTTCTTGGTTTAACTTCTTCAAAGTGACCTTTGTAGTGCTTTCACTTAGCCCTCTTAGTTCCAGAATCTACTAACAGGGAGGTGTTTTTGGACAGCCAGATAGTACAAACTAGGGAAAAGGGAAGCTAGCGTAGCCTCTCCCACCCAAGCATGTTCCCAAAATAAAACAGTCTCACCTCTGCCAACAACAAACGAGCAATTCTCCTCCAAAATCTTTTTGAGCTTGTAAATTTGCTTCCAAGGGCTTCTGTTAGTACTCTTGGCCGCAAAACACCACCCCCACTTCTCCAACCCATGGATGCCTACAATAACCTTGTGCCAAAGGGGATTAGAGTCACGGGGGAACCGCCATAGCCACTTTGAGAAGGAGCGCCTCATCCTTTTTCTTAAGACCACCGAAGGCCAACCCACCATTATTGAATTACATATTTCACTCCCCCCTCTTCCCTTTTATACCTTATCAACCATCTTCTTATCCGTTTTGATCATGTAATTCATTATTCAATTATGCTTTATGCGTTTATCAGCCATTTAAAAAAAATATTGTGGACATGATAGAATTGCCGTAATTTCATTATGGAGAGTGTTATTTCACTTCATATTATAATGTCCTCTGCAGAAATGGTAACGACGTTGACAAGATTTTTGATGAAATCAGTGACCAAACTGACAACTTTTAACAAATTCAAGAGGCCCTGTCTGTACCCCACTGGCCCATCATCAGATTTTGATGAAGTATTTTCTTTTGGACTCTTTCTCTAAATATGAAACTTCATTTGATTCTTCCTTTTCCACATTTTTTACTTGGAAAATAAGTTGTTCCATTTGATGTTGCGGGATGAATTGGAAGGAGCTGAGGTGGAGGAACACCTCATCCAGCCTGCTACATCTGCCCGAAGCATCAGTAGCTACTTCAGCAGGGAAACCGCCTAACCGATCAGTACATCGCAAGAACACAGCTGAGGAAGATGAGCTTGCTACCTTACAAGTTACAAGTAGAGATGGCTCTTTAAAGGTTCTTCATGAATGTGCAGGTTTGAACTTCCGTTTTGTCTATTATAATCTTCTAATGTTTTGATCATGTTTTTTCCCAAAAGAAACTCTTTATCAATAATTTCTCATTGGATTTATTTAATTAAGTTGTATATTTTTTTATACTATCTATAACATATGCAAACTGGTAATATGATGGTTATGTCTTACTCTTTCTGGTGTTCATTAATTCTAAGGCAACTTGCTAAAGAAATTTTGGTGTGATTGATTCTCATCTCTTATTTCATATTTCTACATATTATCTGATTGTAATGCCTTTCTTCCTGTTGGATACATGTAAAGTAGACAAAACGGAAGAGAAAAAAAGGGAAAATGAAAATTAAAAAAGAAAGAGAAAAAAATTATTATTAGAATAAGTCGAAGTACAAAACAAATATTAAACCTAAAAATAAATATGGTCATATATCAGGTTTTTCTTTAGAAGTAGAGCACTCTCTTGCCACCATTTTCTTGAGAGAATCGAAACTCGTAGACTCTAATTCAACGATCCAATAGACACTCCAGTGTTCAATGTTGATAATTCGTCTTGAACACACATCTTTTGGATCATACCAATACAAATAATGCCCATTTATAAAACACAAGATCTCTCCATCCTTAGCCTCTTTGATCAATTCAAATCTTATAATACTCCCTAAAGGTTGTTGTATTTCTTCAACAACAATTTCTTTAACCCAACCATTATTTCGCAAGAACCAGGCTTCAACATCACGTGACATCAATTTATTTTCCTCCTAAAGTGTTGCACATAGGCAACCCCTAAAAACTTGAAGGAACACGGAAGAAACATTTGTCCAATCAACCGTTGGCAAATGAACGATTTCAAAAATTTCATCTTCAACATCAAATCTGTCTAGGATTTTCTTCTTTTTGTTGTCTTTGCCTTCTTCCCCTACCCAATAGAGGCCTGCATTAAAGTACATACCTCTAACTTTACCACAGAGATCAAAGGGTAAATCAGTGACTTGTCTCCAATCTTCACTAAAACCTAAGGTGAACACCTCTACCTTCTTGTACCCAAACTTATCTCTAACTTTATTTAGAGTGGAATTAATAGCCACTGCTTTGTCCTGCGTAGTCTTTAAGCTCAAACTGAATCCATACAATGGATATCACCAAGCTTTGGATCGGGGAAGTATGATATGCTCATTTGTCATTGGATTTAATATTGCACAATGGTCCTGGGTACCAATTGCAATTTGTAACTGGAGCAATCCATTGTATGGATTTATTACACCCATGATTTCCTAGGTAGTATCAAGTTTAAATAATGCAACAAGCTTGAATACGATGAGAGCAAGGTTGTAACAATACATGTTCAGACGTGGGTTATTCCTTGGAAGCTTAGTAGGACCATATAAAAAAAAGTGTTAGGGTTTGGAAAATACTTAGAAGTGGAAGAATGATCTAAAATCATATCATTCCAATATTTGCAAATGGCTCTGCAACAGGCCAAATTAACTGAGGGAGTTTCCCAAATATCGCCTGAGTTACATTCTATGGAAGCATTGAGATTATGTTACCTTTCGTCTTCTCCATCTCCATTATACTCTTCCCTTTTCTGTCCATTGCAGTAAACGATCTTGATCTCAGTTTTCTTGAATCTGAAATTTTTCTTTTCTTGAATCTGAATTTTATTGAATATGAATTTCTTCTTTTCTTGAATCTTCAGTCAAGAATACACAGATGATATTTGGAAAACTCCCTCCGGTGAATTTGCCCTGTCACAGAGCCATCTGCAAAGATTGGAATGATATGATTTTATCCAAACCCTATCACTTTCTTTTTTTTATATGCTCCTAAGCTCCCAAAGAATAACGCATGTCTCAACATGTGTTGTTACGACCTTGCTCTCACTGTATTTAAGCGTGTTGCATTATTTAAACTTGATATTACTTGGCGGATCATGAATGTAAATCCATGCAATGGATTGCTTTAGTTATACACATTGTAATTGGTACCAAGGAATATTGTGCAATATTAAATTCAATGTCAGATGAGTATATCATACTTCCCCGATCCAAAACTGGCTATCAATTGTATGGATTTGGTTTAAGCTTACAGACTAAGACTAAGACTAAGCAGTACAAAGTAGTGACTATTAATTCCACTCTATATAAAGCTAGGATAAGTTTTGGTACAAGAACGTAAAAGGGTTCACCTTAGGGTTTAGTGAAGATGAACCCTTTGATCTCTGTGGTATAGTCAACAATGTGTACCTTAATGGAGGCCTCTACTGGGTAGGGGAAGAAGGTGAGACAACAAAAAGAAGAAAATCCTAGGCAGATTTGATGTTGAAGATGATATTTTTAAAATCGCTCCTTTGCCAACGGTTGATTGGACAAATGTTTCTTCTGTGTTCCTTCAAGTGTTTAGAGGTTGCCTATGTGCAACACTTTACAATGAAAAGAAATTGACGTCACATGATGTTGAAGCCTGGTTCTTGCGAAGTAATGGTTGGGTTAAAGAAATTGTTGTGGAAGAAATACGACCAACTTTACGGAGTTTTACAAGATTTGAATTCATCAAAAAGGCCGAGGATGGAGAGATCTTGTGTTTTATACATGGGCATTATTTGTACTAGTATGATCCAAAAGATGTGTGGTCAAGATGAATTATCAACATTGAAAACTTTTGTGCCTATTGGATCGTTGAATTAGAGTCTCTGAGTTTCGACTTTCTCAAGAAAATTGTGGCAGAAGAGTGCTCTACCTTTTAAAGAAGACCCTGATATATGACCATATTTTTTTAGGTTTAATAATTGTTTTGTACTTTGACTTATTCTAATAATAGTTTTTTTCTTTTTTTTTTTAAAATTTTAATTTTCCTTTTTTTTTTCTCTTCCGTTTTGTCTTCTTTACATGTATCCAAAAGCAAGAAAGGCATTATAATCAGATAATATGTAGAAATATGAAATAAGAGATGTGAATCAATTACAACGAAATTTTTTTAGCAAGTTGTCTTAAAATAGGAGTAAGATCAGATTACCAGTTTGCATATGTTACAAATAGTATAAAAAATATACAACTTAAGTAAATAAATCCAATGAGAAATTCTTGATAAAGAGTTTCTTTTGGGAAAAAAACATGATCATAACATTAGAAGATTATAATAGAGAATGATGTCCTTGATGAAGTTTGAGAATCTATATATTAAGAATCTGCAAATTGGGTTTGGTGCCTTCGAAGTCTGATTCAAATACAAAATTTGGTATGAATAAAGGGTTCTACCAAACTAAAAACTTAAGAGGTTGTTGTGTAGAAGATTTCTAATGAATCAAGACAAATAATGATTTTTTTCTGTTATTGCATCAAATCAAGAATCATCTTGTATATTTCAATCATTGGATTGAATGAAAAAAAAAGTATTAGAGTTTGTGGCTTATCGCGAAAAATTAAGAATGGATTTGGACCCTCAAAGCTTTAAAGTTTCAATCGCCAGCTCCAATGTTCCAAGCCAGACTCGAGATCCACGACGATTTGGATCCCGAATCTCCACCACAAATTTTTCCCCAATGCATCTGACGAACACCTCTTTAGTCTAGTGAAAATGAAAGTGACAATGAAGAAAAGTGTTGGGTTTGGTTTGGAAGGAGATAGAGTTCCTCTTTCTTTTCACATTTTTTCTTTTTAAACTTTTTTGGGTTTTCGTTTATGAAAAAAGCATAGTGGAAAGATCAGAATGAGAGTTTGGGCAAAAAATTTGGATTGGAAGCTAACAAAAAAAAGTTTAGTTTTATGAGTTTTGGATTCAAAATTTGTTAGGATTTGAAGCTTCATCCAAGATGAGGTACGGAAGAAAATGAATATAGGGGAGAGAAAAATGAAATGCCACATAATTTTAAAAAAATGATATACTCACATAAGTAATACTGAAGATAAAAAGTAATGTCACGTCAGAAAACAGAAATCTGACTAGATGACGCTTAATTGAAATGCATGGTATTTTTGTCTAGTTTGAAAATATAAGGTTTTTTTGTCAGAGTTTGAAAACATAGGGCCAAATCGAATGCAAAGTGAAAACCCAAAAACCAAAAGTGTAATTTTCCCTTGAATTTAGTATATATTAATTTTTAAGTAAAATATTATTTGTAAATTTAATTTAATTTTATACCATTATTTAATTTATGAAATATATAATGAGTTATTAAATAAAAAATTAAACTGCATCTTAAACTCTTATTTCTACAAACCAACACTGACCTCACATTCTCATTGACCCTTAAAAATAACAAGTGCGAGTTTATTTTTAACTTCTTTTAAAGTTTTTAATATAAAAATCAAATTTATAACCACGAATTAAACATGGGACACAAACTAAAAAAAATAAACTTAATTTTTTTTTTTATATCCATATACAATTCAAATTTCACAACTCAAAATCTCCAACTATCATACATAAATCACTAAACACATAAAAGACTTAATGTCGGATTATAATAACTTTTGAAAATGTTTTTGATAAATAATAAAAAAACACTTTTAAACTAGTTTAAAAAGTATTTCAAACTACCGTTAGAAAAAATCTATTGTAACATTTGGATCAAATGAGTGAAAGGGGAAAAGGCCCAAATACAATAAAGGGAATAATGCTTTGGTGTTAAACAATACAATACAACCCAAGTTTTTAGTCTGCAAAATTGAGACATTACATTTATTTATCTGCAAATCACAAGATATACTTCTCTTACCAACCTCCTGCACCAATCTTATCCATCCGAATTTGTACGGATGTTTTAACTTTACAAGAAGGTGAAAGCCAGCCAGATCTCATGTCATTATTATTGGTTTCCGATTCAGTTGTTTGGCTTTATCTAAATATTTTTAAATAGCTAAAAATAAATATTCTCTCTCTATTTGGGACACTAAAATTCTATTGATTTTTATTTTTTTATATAATAAATCGTTTTTGTTATTGAATCAGAAAATTTAGAGTGGGTTTGGTAATCCTCCTCGTTTTCATTTCTTGTTTCTTATTTTTATTTCTTGTTTTTTGTTCCTGTTTTTTAAAAAGAGAAACAGAAACATGTTTGGTAAATGTTTTTTATTTCTTGTTTCTGAAAGAAAAAAGAAATAGAATTGTGCTTGGTAACTATTTCTTGTTTTTGTTTCTCATTTAAAAAAAATAAAAATATTTTGAAAATATTACAATTTTAAATGACATATTTAAAAATATTATATCAATATAATTTTTAGATATTTATAATATATTTTTTAAGTCAAAACGGGACAACATTATAATCTATCAATCTGTAGAAAATTTTGGAAACTAGAAAGAGAAATAAGAAACTATAATTTGTTGTTTCTAAAATTTCTACACAATTTTGGGAAGTGTTTCTAAAAAAAAGAAACAAGAAAAGTTACCAAACAATTTCATTTCTTAAAAAATGAGAAATAGAAACAAAAATAAATAAATTAGGAAGGTTATCAAACGGGTCCTTAATTACTCGTGCAATTAATAATTTGTGTCTATGGATTTTTTTTTTTAGATTTATAATTAGTTTTCAACTTTTATAGTTGGATGAATTCATTTTATAGATTTTTTTTTAATATATATTGTATTGAACATGTTTTATGGTTAAATTGCTCTATTTTGATGTCAAATTTAAACCTTTTTTTACTGTTTGATTTTATGATAGTAATTCAGTATTTTGTGGTTGAGATCGGATATATTTATGAGGATTAACCTCAATAATAGTCATTTTTAACCTACCAATTCAAAATCTAGCAAAATTCTATTTTAAATCTAAAACTAGTCATTTTCAATTATTTTCTAAAATTATTTTGCAATTTTATTCATCATGTCATTTTCTCTCCTTAGACTAAATTTACCTTCTTGTTCAAAATTTCCAAGTAAACTGCTTCTTCTTTTTCTATCTTTTTTTCACGTTCTTGCTCCAATCTTCTGCACTTTTCATTTGGCTGCTTCTAATTTTTCATATTTTTACATTCAAAGTTGTGCTTTTCTCGAATTTTACATTTTATCCTTTATATTTTTTATTCATTGATATTTTAAATTTCACAAAACCAATTTTTTGTTCTTATTATTAAAAAGGATGGCGTGGAAATAGGTATGGGATGGGAGCCACCACTAGGGGTGAGCACGGTTCGGTTCGGTCGGTTTTCTCATTATTATTAAACCGAACCAAATCATTCGGTTTTGCTAAAATCAGAACCAAACCAGACATGTTACTTTGCTGATCCAGATCAAGACCGAATCGTTCGGTTCGGTTTGGATCGGTTCGGTTCATCGGTTCTTTGAAATGTTGTGCCCTGATTAAAATTATTACAAAATTTATGATATTTTTTTTCAATCAATACTCTGACCCTATAAATACAAGAATTGTGAACTAGTGAGAAAGGAAATGATGAATTTAAGAATTAGAACAGAGAGTAAAAAAATATTAGAGACCAAGATAGAGCAAAATACCTCTTTTGAGTTCGTCTGTTGTAGAAACACAATGGAGATATATGAGAGATTGATACTGATATGCTATTTAGTTAGAGATAGAGATTGAGAAGTGAAGGAAAAGAGATAGAAGAAGATGTTAGGGTTTTCTTCGAATCGCACGCATGGTGAAGATGAGGTAAACGAACGGCAGAATAGGGAATGAAAAAATGAGATGAGGGGATAATAAGATTTATATACTTAGGGTTATTTATCCGGTTCGGTTCGGTTTTTATATGGTTTTTAAATATAAAAACCGGACCAAAACCGGTTCACTCGGTTTTTAAGCCATCTAAACCAAAAGAACCACTGGTTTTTATATTTATGAAGCAATCCAGTCGGTTCGTTCCAGGTTCGTCCGTTTTTTTTTGGACATTTTGAACACCCCTAACCACCACCACCTACCCTACCCAAACTCTTCTTTCGTCCCTCCACTTTGTCTGCCTTTTTTGCTTCAATTCTCTTCCTTCCCATGTCTCCTCAAACTCCGTATTTCCTCCTTTGTTATGTGTTTGGAAAGTTTGAGTCTATTTAGTTTATGTTCGTGAAGTCTAGATTTATGAAGGTATGTAATAACTTTTGTTTATGTGAAAAAAATGAAAAAATATGTATAATATTAAATCTATATGGATTTAAAAATAACATATACAGGTGTAAATACATAATTTAGTGCCCGTTTCAGATAATTTTTAAAAGTTATCTCAAACCGACAAACCTACACTATACTTACAAGTCATGAAGTAAACTTTTTTTAAGGGTAAAATGCAAATGAGATTCCTGTGGTTTGTTTCAAATGCATAAACATCCTCTGTGGTTTGTAAATGGCAAATCACACGCCTATGGTTCCAAAAATTTCAATCAAACCCCTCCCTTTCAAGACTATTAATTTTCTTTTAATCATAACTTCTTCGTTTGAACTCTGATTTGGATAATTCAAGATGTTTTGAAATCCTCATTTCAATCTCTACACTACGGTTACTTAAAAACTTTTAAATCATCAATAACTAAAAGAGTTAACGGTGTCAATCATACCTAGTAATTTGATATTAATAAACTCTTTTATTTATTAATCATTTCAAAGTTTTAAAGTGACTATTATGTAGCGCCTTAAATGAGGATTCTAAAACATCTTGAATCATCCAAATCGGAGTCCAGCATTGAAGGAGAGATGTCTGATTGAAAATTTTTGGAATCACGGGGGTGTGATTTGCCATTTTTAAACCACGAAGGGTGTTCATACATTTAAAACAAACCACATATGTCTCATTTACATTTTACTTTTTTTTTTTTAAATTAGAGGGCCCTACTTTCAAGTGATGCTCCCCCTTTGACCTTATCCTCATTTCTTCAAATCCTATCCCATTATTATCAGTACCTTCACTCTATACAATGAGTCAAATATACCATAACTGGCTGGTCTATAAATGTTTTAAAATGAATATAAAATTATGCATTACATTCTATGTATCCATGATATTCGAAAATAGTTTAAATTACATAAACTATTTCAGAGGGACCGGAATTTAATAGATATATTTGTTAATTAAATAATTTAATAGATTATGAAAATGAAATTCATTATAAAGATTTAGTCAATATAATCCAAGTAATTAGACATCCATTTTATTCTTGTAAGGTCGAAAATTTAAAAAAATTGATAGAGTGAACAAAATTTCAAATCACTTCTTATTATTTTAAAAATGATCTCATTTCCCGATACAAGTGTTGTAGAGTATTATCCGTTAAGAGTTATAAGAGCATTATTATACGAATTTACAAACATAACTTATGTAGGATGGAGTGTACACAAACCGGATCATATATATATATATATATACGAAGAAAAAAATGGATTGAGGAAGCCGGAATTTTAAAAAGTTATTCCATTCATTTTATAAACACTAGGTCCATCATCTGTTATCATTAACCATTTACATTAAACTTGAAAAGAAAGAAAGAAAGAAAAAAACCATAAAAAATTTAAGAAAAAATCACAGTAAAAGAAAATAAAAAAGAAATCAATCAAAACGACTTTAATTCTCTCAATCAGCTCAGCTCCAAGACCCAGCCGAAATCATCGGCTGATACGATCGAACTCGTTCCAAGGAATTATCTTTCATCAATTTCGCATACATTTTAGCTCTTAAATCTCTCCCAGATTCCACCCTTTCCATTACAGGCTCTTCTTCCTCTACTCCATATCCAGAATTACGGGTCGAAACCCGAGGGGATCCATACCCGGATCCGGATCCAAGCTGAACATTCTTCATTAATGAAACTAATTCATCCCCGGGGATTTTCGGAATCCGAAGTTGCTCCGATGTGTGAGCGAAGAAACAAACACGACGGCGACAGCTTATCCCGTCACGACACGGCTGAGTCCGGTAACGATCTGGGTGAAGCCAACTTTCGAAAACTCCATGAGAAAACTCGCAAGAATCGCCTTTCCGACAGGTGTTGTTTCCTTGTCGTGAATCGGGACATTCTGTGCCGGAATATTGGAACAACCTCGGATCTCTCCGACGAGCCTTCTCGCCGGGATGGACGTAGGGACATTTGGTCCAATCATGTGATCTCCCACGTGGGCAAGTTCGGATTTTGAATTCAAACATACGAAAATGGTCGGAAGAGTCTATGGCCACCGCCGACATGTCTTCCTCGGAGGAATCGAAAATGGCGGCGTTGAGAAGATAAGGATTGGTTAAATAAAGTGGGTCCCATTTGGGGATTTGGATGTTTGGTTTAAGAAGCATTGCTTCGGCGATGAACGGAGAGAAAGAAAATGGGTTTCAAATTACAATTCGAGTGTGATCGGTTGCTGAACCAATTCGTCTATTTTCTCTGGTTTAAATATCCTTGCGATTTTGTGGGAGAATAATCCTCTGTTTGCACCTCTATGGTAACTTATATGCTGCACCACACTTTTTTTTTTCTCTTTCTCTTTGGCTTGCTTCAACTTGAAGCTTATGACTCATGACTTGAGGGCAATTTTTTTTTAATAAGTTTTTCATTTTTTTAGTATCTAATATATCACGATTAAAAATATTCAGTCAATGAACGAAAGGACTATTATCCATGTAGAGAAGTTATTAAGATGATAAAAAATGTCATTATCATTATCATTGTTTTTTATTTTGTTTTAATTACTTTTGACGAGTAAAAAATCAATGTTCGATTAAAAAATGTATATTTATTGAGATGAAATGAAAAAAATTACTTACTTTAATTATTAAAAATTAAGGTTATAAAAATATATTCTACATTTTTAAGAAAATATTTTTTGTTTCATATAATCTATGATAGTATAGAATGTGATATGTGGGTTGTTATGGTAAAAACTTGGTTATTAACGTAGCTTCAAATTAAAGAAGAAATTAAATTGGCTTTTAATCGTGAAGAAGTTGTAATTGATTAAATGGATTTTTTTTTTCATTTTAATTATGTGAGAGTCGATCACATCTATAATAGATAGAAAATTAGCTCGATTGGTATAAAACTTTTCAAACACTTAACTCCTCTTAATTAGCAACACTATCATGGCTGAGGTGGTTAGATACTTGTTCTCTTTCCATGAGATCGAATGTTTGAGTCTCTCCTCCTTTAATTTGATATAATTTCTCAAAAAAAAAAAAAAATCCTCCTAATTATTAAATCATTTTTTTTTCTATAATCAATGTAGGGAATATATATAAAAGGTAATTAGAAAAGAGAAATAAAAATCTTGTTTTACATCTATTCTATAACATTTTCCAATTTTATCCATCACATCTTAATGTTATGTTTTAATATTTAAATAATCATAATTTAATAATGAGATTTTTAAGAATGACATTTATCAGACTGAGATCCACCAATCTATAAATGTCATTTTTACTATTTTAAAATAATCATAAAAGAACTGTATCTATGGAAATTTCTATTTAATAAATCAAATTAAATTTAATCTTTGATCCATTGCATCCTTGTTGATTATTAAAAATTATATTTTCATTCTCTGTCATTTTTAAAATATTTCAAAACATTTATTATTTTTAAAATTACTCATAAAAGAACGGTATTTATTGAAATTTCTATTTAATAAATTCAATTCAATTTCATCATTGATCCATTGAATCCTCTTTGATTCTTAAAAATTATATTTTCATTATTAATCTCCTATAATTAATTGTAAATCAAGAATTTTCCAAATACATCCCTATTAACATCAAGATAATTTTTTTTTTTTGAAAAAGGAGTGAAATATAAATTTTATTATTTTAAATTAAATTAATTACACTAATAACCATTTTAATTCACCTAATTTCAGTTTTAATGATTGTTCATCGTTTTAACCAAAAAACACCATTTATGGTGGCGATTCTAGTGGATTCGATTTGACATATTACCCTTTTATATCTCCTAATACATCTCTTTAATTTTTTTAATTAAGAAAATTTGGGGGAGGTTTCATCATTAATTTAATTTTGCAGTGGGGGTTGGGGGGTGTTGTTGTATATATGTATATATATATATATATATATATATATATATATATATAAAAGATAGATATATATATAAATTTAGTTTTTTTAAATAAACAACATGAAATTAGCCCTTTAAATTTAGGTTAAGTTCCCAAATTTCATAAAGTTGATTTTTGGGATTAAGTGGTATCAAAGACGTGGACAAATAACCTCAATGTCACATGCTTAATGGACACTTGGAGAGAATAGGATGGACAGAGGAAAATTTCTTTTTAATTTATTTAAAGCTTCCATAAAGAGCCAAAAAAGAAAATAATATATATTCGTTTTATCCACGTGGAAGAAGATCATGTTCCCAAAGGCAGATATATTTCCACGTGGCAGTTGCAACCTAGCGGTGATGGATTTGATCCCACATGATTCTTTGATCCTCCAAATCAAGAACTAGCCACGTGGCACCTCTACATCTCTCCAGCTTTTTCCATCCTCGAGATTCCCATGATCTTGACCGTTGACTACACTTTTTTTTTAATTAAAAAAAATGTAATTTGATCTTTATCCGAAACAACATACTTACGTGTAAAATGGTCGGAGGATTATCCAGAACAAGGAAACACGTGGCTGAATCATATTGGGCAATTGGCTAAGTACAATGATATATTATAATATATCATATGATGATCGAACGGAACATTGTCACACCATTGGTTTTGATCTCTAATTTTAAGCTTAGTTGATAAGTTCAAAGTTACTTTCAGGCCTGCAAATTATGTGTCTTATTCTTTGTGTTTTGTGTTCGTGATTGCTTTAACACTAAGAATGATTTTCACCAATCAAATTGGTTTGTTTAATTTAAATTCAAATCCTATTTTTAATATGTCAATTTTTGTGTCACTTTAAAATAAATATATAAACAATACATATTATCTAAGTTTCTTAAATGATAACTAATAAATTATCTTGAAAAAATTTAAATGATTTTTATATAAAATTGAAGGATTCGAATAAATTCTTAAAAGTTGAATAAACCAAAAAATGAAAAAAAAAATGAAAATTAAGAGATCAAAATAAGATTTAAGCTTTAATTTTATTCAATTCATATATGAATATGATATAAATATTATAAACTTTTTTTTTTCATTGGATGAATTGACTTATAAGAAGTTAAAAAAATGTACCAACTTGGATATATAAAACGTTCAAGCATACTTCTATGAAGATAAGATTAAAAATGGAAGGGTTTTCTTGTTTCTAAGACAATTTAAGAACTTAGTGTGAAGATGCTTCAAGTTTAAACTAGTTTTATGTACAAAGAAAAACAATGCGTTATTTACTTATAGTAAAAAATCATTTTTATTTATTCTTTGACTTGTTTTTTGGTTAACAAAGAAAAATAAACCTTGTTTTGGTTGCAGTAAAAATGTTTTGAGATGAAAGAAACACCATACTAGAAGGTGGATTTTTTTTATATAGACATTCGTCAAATTAAATGGGATTATTTTCATATTTATCATTCACATCCACCATATTGATAAAGAAAAAGACCCATACTAAAAATAAAAAGACCTAGAAAAATAAGAATTGATGACAATACAACCAAACTCGTAGTTAGGTGAGCTCGGTGAGTTTTTTATAACTTTCTGTTGAAGTGTTTTTAGTTTGATCTTTTTTTTAAAAAAAAGTGTTATTTTAGTTTGATGTCTCTTGATATTGACGACGTTAAAGAAAATATGAAATATCTAATTTTAAAATGAAAAAAAAAATTGTCAATCAGGTTTTAACTCAGTGATAATATCGATTCAAATCCTTTTCTCTTATACAATATAAAAAAAAAAGTGTAGAAGTGACGAGCTAGGTAGGACATACTCGATTGCAATTTTTATAATAATCACAGTGATAGATAGATAAATTTTGGCAGTTAAATGATGTTCGAGTATAGACCCTCTTTGTATTTTTTATTCATCAAATTTTAGATCATTTTATGATTAACTATGAGGGTGGAAATTTAAAGGGAAATTGGGGTATATAGCCCAAATTCAAAAAACTTAAAGCATAATAGCCCCAAAGAAAAAAATAAAACAAAATGACCCCAGAGAATTTTCAAATGAGAATGAAAATATAATAATACCCTTCTAAAGTTAAGGAAAAAAAATAAAGAAGAAAGAGAAAAAAAATTGAATATACTAAAATCAAGGAAACATTAAATATGAAAAAATCATATAAGAAAATAAGAGAGAAAATTTGAAATTAAATAAAAAATAAAAACTAAACAAAAAAAAAATCTAACTTTTCAAAATTGATAACTAATTTTTCCCCAGAATCTTCAAAAAATTCTTTTACGCACATCCAGTATTATAATGTACAGTATAATATAATATAATATATTTATGTACAATACGAAAAAGTGTAATAAAGTAATATAATATATTGTATATAATATTATATATTTATATACAGTATGAAAAAGATGCAATAAAGTAGTAATATATAATGTACATAATATTAATATTTAAAAAAAGGTGTAATGAAATGATATATAATATACATAATATAATATATTATACACACTACGAAAAAGATGTAATAAAGTAATATAATATACTGTACACAATATTATATTATGTATAGTACACGAAAAGGCTAAAGCGAACGCAGGAAAAAAAAAACAAAAAGAAGAAGAAAAACCATATTCATGTACAATATAGTAAAAAAACTTGTACTGTACAGTGAACGCTTGAAAAAACAAGAAGATGAAGAAAAACCATATTCATGTACAGTATAATAAAAAAAAACTTGAACTGTAGAGCGAACCCAGAAAATAAATAAGAAGAAGAAGAAAAATCATATTCATGTACAATATAATAAAAAAAAACGCGTACTGTACATCGAACCCAGAAAAAAAAGAGAAAAATAAGAAGAAGAAGCAAAACCTTCGACCTTGGCCATCGGAAAATTGCACATCTAAGGAATCGTGATTAAAAAAAAATTACCGCAAATCTTAACTCAACAAATGAAGAACATCCCAAGAACCAAAAAATTAAAAAAAAAGCCATCCAAAGAAGAAGACGAAGAAGAAAGAGAATAAGAAGGCGAAGAAGGAGGAGGAGAAGAAGAAGGAGAAGAGAAACCCTAAAAATCCCAGAAAAAATGATGAAACGTGAAACTATAGAAAAAAGAAAAAAGAAATACAAAATTCCATGATTTGTGTGGAGCAATTAAACCAAAAAGAAAATAAACGCTGTAAAGATTGGAGAGAGAGTCAGTTACCAAATCAATCACTGACAAATCAACAATTAAACAAAAAAAAAACAAATTAAATAAGGGTCAAATGGGTATATATAAAAAAGAGATACTCTAAAAAGGCTAAAAAAACATAAGGAATTAAAAAGCCTATAAAAACATATGGTGTAGTCAAAATTGGCTATATAGTGGATTATCCCAGATTTAAATCTCACTTGGGTCAAATTTCCTCAAAAGATTATCATAAATACTTTTTAATTAACTGTGGCTTTCAAAACTACCCTAATAAAAAAATTAGTTTCTTTTCTACCCTTAATTAGTAGTTTTTACATAGTTAGTTAGTATCTCACCAATCAATTGTAGCCACTTGTTAATTTTAGGATAGTTTTGAAAAGTCTTATGACATTAGGATAGTTTTGAATTGATAACTTAAAGTATAAAAGGGGTAGTTATGAAAATTACCCAATTTCCTCTCCGACCAAACAGACTGACTTGCTTTGGTCGGTTTTGGCTTACACCCATATATATATATGGGATAATCTAGTATATATACTAGTTTTTTAATATGCTAATACTTTATGGCCTATTGTTATTTTTTTAATACTTTTTAGCCTAAATTAGATTTTATTATAATTTTCGTACCAGATTTGTCCTTATTAATTACAGATTTTTTATTTTTTTCCTTTTCAATTTGATTTGTTTCCTTGATTTTAGTTATTTTTTCCTTTTTAATTTAATTTTAGTTTCCTTGATTTTACAATTTAAAATCATACAACCGTGCTACTCTAAAAAAAAATAATTGCCTTCATCTATCTCTTCCTCTCTCCCTTCGACATCAATGAAGCGTTTCTCTTACTTTCTCCGTTTTGTTCTTGTTTTCAATCCCCATTTTCATCGAAACCCAGGATGTTGGCAACCCTGGGGGGGTAGGGTTTTAGGTTAATTTAAAACTTTTTCGATATGACTCTAATTAACAAGTTAATTAGACTTTTAAGCTCAAATACTTAATATGAATTTTATCCTAAAATCCCTTTAACAAAAGTAAACAAATTGAATAATTCTTGGAAATATTAAACACAATTAATTTAACAACCAATAATTTCCAATTTAATTCAAACAAAAAATGTCAAGCATTTTTCCAATTATTGATATTCAATGATCCCTAATAAAAATGCACAATAAATATTTAAGCAATTTATATTGGTGCGATAAGTAAAGAGGAAAGGGTTAGAGAAATGACACCAAGATGTATAGTGGTTCGCCAAAAGAATCCGGCTACGATGAATTTATTACTTTTGGGGGGCCGGGGTAAAATAAAACCTTTTCGGGATCAAACCCGACTTTTACACGGATCAAAGTCAAACCCAAACTGCCTTTTTCCGGCTCAAGAACAAACCCAACGGTGAATTATAATTTTTCACACAAATACAAACTCTCCCAAAAGAAAGAGATTACAAGTTTAAATCTCACAACAAATGGAGAAATCACTCCCCATAAAGCCCTTACAATGGTATGTAATTACACTTTAATGCTCACAAAAAGGCTCAAAAAGGATGACTAAAAAATGAAGAATTTTAGAACTCAACAATATGAAATTTGCCTCTGTTTTTGGTTGTTTTTGAATCTGTCATTTTCGAGCTTCTTAAATAGGCAATAAAAATATTACCGTTTTTATACTGTTCATCCACCTTCATAAATAAATTTGACTTCAATGGTGTGAATTGAAGAAAAGGAGGCTCCATTTTTTTGACAAAAGGAAGTGGTGAAACTGCCATTTTCGAACTGATAAATTTCCAGAAATGAAGCTGAAGGAGAAGGGCCTGAAATGACTTAATCACCCTTTTTGTCTTCAAAGAAATTCAAATCAGTGAAGGGCATTATTGTAATCAACCCAATGTAGTGTAATAATTGCTTCAGAAAAGTCAATAGAGATATCCACGTGTCAATCATTCGTTGGCTGAAGCAAATCTGATTTGAAATTAATAATAATAATATTATTAATAAAAACTTCGGTCAGCAGGGGCAATCCGGGCAGCAGACCGTTGTGAAGAGATTTAAAAATTCGGTCAGCAGGAGATAAAGTAATGGTCAGGACATAGAAGGCATTGACCAAAAGACCAGGGGTATATAGGACAAATCACCAAATCTGGAAAAAGCAAACAGCTGGTGGAGGAGACAACACGGACACGTGTCGCGCAGCGAATGGCGGAGGCAGAAACGCGTGGGACCCGCGTGCAGGGCGTGCGGCAGGCGCGTCAGCGTCTGGGGTCACGCGCGGAGACGTGGCGTCTTCTGGACCGTTGGATGGCGAGCTGAGGCGAGATCAACGGCTGCCAACGATTCTGATTTTTCCTTTTTCTTTTATTTAATTTATTTCCAAAATATATATATAATAATGGAAAAAATCCTGGAGCGTCAGATGACTGTTGACCTTCAATCGGACGGTGCTCATTAATTCAGAATTTCATTTTCCTTTTTCCTTTATTTTATAAATCTGAATAAATCTGATCCATTGATTCATAAAGCAGGTAGATCTGACGGCTGGAATAAATATGAATATTTCCTTTTCTTTAAATCATAATTATGAATAATCTGGGCCACTGAATTTGAATTTCATCTGATCTGACGGATGAGAATTTGAGCGCATAATAAGATCCATGAAGCTTGCCATATACGATCCGATTTAAATAATTAATTTAATTCCAATCTTCTAAAATCAATATCTCATTCGTTTGAAGTCCGATTGAGTCGATTCCAATTGCGTTGGACTCGTTATAATTTTCTCTACGCATAGGACTATCAAAACACAGAAAATTGATTAATAATAAAAACACGTTTGTTATCATCAAAATAAGAATAAGATTAATTGGCTTAGAAAGTCAACAGAAACAATCTTCATCGAAATCTGGAAGTTTTCGCCGAAAGTTTGAGTTTTTCCTCACCTATTATCGAGTTCTTGAGCGGGTTTCAAGTTGTTTTTTTCTCTTCAAGTTTCTCATTTTACTTCAATCCCTAACAATTTTGATCAATACCGAGCCTTTTTCCCTTCGCCAGAGATACCGTCGTCACAAAAAGATGTGTTTTATGCAATTTTTTGCATTTTGTATTTTTCTGCATTATGTAATTACATCAGTATAATACAATACATATTGATAAATGTATACAGTATTATGAGTATTGTGTATGTTACGTACAATATAGTACACTACATATTGATAAATCTATATTATTATGTATATTATATATTGTACACAAAATATGGAGAACATGTATAGGTATATTTTATCAATATGTATGGTCTGTACGTAATATATAAATATATTATATTATGTACAATACCGTATAGTACATATTGTACATGTAATATACACTGTTGTATTATCTTTCATTTTTCACTTTAATTTTCATTTCAGTGTATTGTATAAAGAAATAAACTATACATTATATCTTTTAACTATTACTTTTCGTACATAAGTACTCTATTTTTGTTGGTATATTTTTTTATAATGTTTTTACATCAATGTACTCTAATTCATCTCTGGATTCTTTTTCATTTTTTATTTCTCATACTTTTCATTGATTTTCTATTTTTTCATATAAATTCTCTCTCTTCAATTTTTTTTTGTCTAATACATTTTTTAGTTTTTAAAATCCCTCTTTCTTTCCTATCAAATTTTGAAATTAAAAGCTTCCTTTATTCATGCTTGCTTGATTTAAGGATTTTTTTTTTTAAATATTTATTCTCTTTCTTCTTTTATAAGGGTATTTTCGTCAGAAAATGTAACCTCTTTCTTTCCTAAAATCCTGGATGGGCTAAATTTTTTTTTTTTAAATTGGTTGGCCAAAAAGTATTATTTCTCTAAAAAAGAGGGTATCTACTTGAATAACTCTAATATATATACCATTAGTTAATAGTTGAATATCTTGGGAAAAGTTAAGTTTATACCCCTAAATTTGACAATGTGTATTAATTTAAGAACTTTTAGTATTTTCTAAATAAACCATTAACTTTGCATAGTATGTAAATTTAAACCTTGAACTTTCATAAGTTATAGAGTTTATAAAATTTTGTTAGTTAAATTACGATTATTTTTTAAGACTTGTAGTTGGGTGTTTCATTTGTAATTTGATGAACTCATTTTTGTGGAATATTGCTTTTTATACTTATGTTGAATATTTTTTATGGCTAGATTGAGCTATTTTAGTGTCGGCTCTTAATTTTTTTTTAACAGTTTGAATTTATGATTGAGATTGAGTAATTTGTAAATTGAGATCGAGCGTTGTTGTGATTAAGTTATACACGTTTTATTAGCTTCATTTTCTTATGATTGGCTGGTTATTTTATAATTTTATTAGTTGTTTCTTTGAGTATATAAATTACACCACTTATGAAAATTCAAGGTTTCAACAAAATTAAGAGTATGAGGCTTTGACACTCTCAAGTTCAAGGGTATGAATATAATTTTTCTCAATATTTTATAAGGGTCAATGGCAAATTTAGCAAATTTTTTCCGTAATATTTATTTAAAAAAATTAGCTCATAAAAATATTTATAAATATGATAAATTTTGATTGGGTAAATCATTGATTAATATTAAATTACATATTTTTATAATAAATTAATCGTTCATTCGCAATATAATAAATGTTAATCACTAAAGTGTAGTGAACCCTCTATTTAGATATTATTAATACACTTCCTTCCTTCCTCCTTCTTTATTTTAGAGATAATATATTTGCATTCAAATCACTAATCAAAATGGAACATAATAATTAGAAGGAAAAGAAAAAAAGAAGCAAAAGCTAACATATCAATAGTATTATATTCACTGATATAGCATTTTGGAAAAGGAATATTCACCATGGAAAGAGAGCCCCCCATGGCTACATAAAATTAATCAACAAACACATTATCTATTGATTTCTCCAGATATTCATATGATAATGTTATGGGCCAAGACGATAGGGCCCGTCAGCCATATAATGGCCATCAATATAGAAAGCAGCATTGGGATGGTAAAAGCCTTCCATTCCCATGAACTGCATATCTTCAGAAGGCTTCCAATGCCTTTTCCTTTGGTTTATAAACCAATTGTTTATCTGTTTCTGGTCCAACCCTGTCGATTCCGCCAACGCTAACTTTTCTGCTTCCTGTAAAACCGCCCCATATCAGTATTTGTTTCTTTCAGGATTTTTAACAAACAGCTTCTGTGCATCTCCAAGTGTTTTTAAAAATAGTACTTTATGCTATTTACACCAAGTGTTTTTAAAAATAGTATTTTACCTTTATTTAAAAAATAGTTTTTTAAAATCAACTTCCGAATGATTTGAAAATAATTATATTATTAAATATCATAGTCGGAATAAACAAATTTACAATTTCAAAAGAAAAATCTTCTGGTTCTAAAAATAAAAATATTTTTTCAAGACACTACCAAATATCTTCAATAGAATGATGAATTGGAAGTCAAATGTTTATAGTTTGCCTGATTTATAAAATTCAAGCTAATATAGTTTTAAAATGATTTTATACATCTTATAGTTTATAAAATTATAAAACACACCCTCACGTAAAGTTAAAATGAAATTGGGACACGTGTTAATCTTACGTCTATCACGTGTCTAAATTCAATTTTATAAACGACGGTAGCAAATAGAGAGTAATATTACCGAAGGATAGGGCCATTTATTGTGCAATTCCCACCAACGAAGAAGCTCTTGTCTGGCATCTTTGGGTAATTTGCCTTTCTTCTTTTTCTTAGAAAGTTCTTGCTTAAGGCTACTTAAATAGCCGCTGTATTTCTTAAGCAAATGGGTTTTGAGCTCTCGCTCTTCGGCACGAGGGTCTACTTGATCTGTCGATACATCTCTTTCAACGCTCCCGCTGTTCTCTTGTTCCTCCTCCGATGACCCCATTCCTTCACATTTCTCATCTGTAATTTTTCTTTTTATTCAACTTTCTTTTACGTCAAGAAAAATTAATAAATGAAGGGAAAAAAAAATCAATTTATTAAGAATGTTAAGAACAATTTAGATTACTCGGGTAAGTGACAGATCCAGAAATTGAGTTTTGAGGGGCACTACCTAGTTGAATTATAAAATTATTTTCTTCTAAAAACTATAAATTTATTTATGTTCTAACTTTTATAATTATTATTTTATTACTTAATTGAAATTGTAGACATTAGTATTGTGGATTTTTTTATAACATTTATTTATGAAAATATTCAAACATTATTAGTCTCATAATCAATGGAAAGTTAAAAAAATTAAAATCAAAATAGAAAATACTACGTCATACTATTCATTTTAATGTTTTCAAAATTTTCTCTATGGGTAATGAAACAATTAAAAAGTTAATAATCTAAATTATTTATTTAATATTTTATAATTGAACCAGTAACAAATTATTTATGTGGCATGACTTCTAAAATAAAACTAAAACTATTTATTTCATATATTAGTCATACATTCATTATCTTCAAATTGGGAAGGCGTTAGGTGGTGAAAATAATATCCAACTATTTAAATAAATAATAAGAAGATAAACTTTAATCTTAATATTATTGAAATTGAAATATAAAATTAAAAGTTGATATAAATTAAATATATGGAAAAATACAAAATACACCCCTGTATTGTGGGTTATTGTTAAATCATACCCCTGCACTTTTTTTCTTTTAAAATACTATACCACTACACTTTAGTAAAATTATAAATCACACCCTTAAATCGATTAATTTTATAGAAATTGAGTTACATTTATATTTTACGTATGTCATGTATTCTGATTTTATGAAGAAAAAAAATTGACAGATGTATAGAGTTTTAGAATAAACTCTTATGTTAATAAGATGTAAAATCTATAAATACCATTCAAATGTTCAAAATTTTCAAAAAATTTTATGGTTTTGGAGCACATGGTATGTGTATAATACAAATATGTCTATAGGAATGTGAGCAACAACAGAAGTTCATTTGTCCCAAGACACTGATTCTTTTGTCATTTTGTTTATAAACCTTTTTAAAAGTTCAATTTATCCATAGGGTATAAGCATCTGTGATTCTAAGAGTGTAGAACAAAAACTAACTTTTTAACCTTGCCAAAAACAAAACAAAAACTAACTTTTAACCATTAAAAAAACTTAAGTGGGAAGTGTTTTTTTTTTTTGAAACATTTATAAATATGGAAAATATAAAAAGTAATTGGAAATAAAGGTTTTTTTTTTTTAATTATAATTTTAGATATACATTTTTTAAAATCTTATTAATCATCTATTTAATTTAGATAATGATAACTTTTTTTTCAACTTTTTGTGATAATATCATCGATTGATCTAGATAAGGTTAATTGAAAATAATTATAATATATTCATAGATCTATGTCTTTTTTTTTTCCAAACTATATGTACATTATTTATAATATTTTATTTTAATTTTCCTAGATCTACAATGACTCCAAAATTGAACCTTATGGGAAAAGGAAAACACAAAGGAAAAAAAAAGGTGAGAAAGTGCCACACACAAAAATAAGGGTTTTTTTTTTTTTTTTTTAAAAAAAAAAAGAGATTTTAAGAATTGATAATTTTTATAAAAAAAATAACAAAAGTTTTGAAATTTTTTTAAAATGGCATTTCTCAGAATTAGATCCACCAATGAAATTGATCTAATTGAGATTGGTGAAATCACAATATGAAAAATGTCATTTTTTGAAATATTTCAAAACATTTTCTATTTTTGAAATTATTAAAAAAAAATGAGCAAAATGCAAAAGACATCCATGTGGTTTTGGTCAAAGACAAACACACCCCCTTATAGTTTGAAAATGAATGTTTATACCCCTATAGTTTCAAAATTGTGCAAATTAACCTCTCCTTTACGCCGTTGATTTTCTTTTAGTCATAACTTTTTCTTTTGAACGTTGATTTGAATGATTTAAGATGTTATGAAATCCTCGTTTCGAGCTCTATGTTGTAGTCACCAAAAATTTCCGTATCATCAGTATATAAAAATATTTACGACTTCAACCCGATTAAATATTTTGATGATGATAACTATTTTATACACTTTTGATTTCTTAGTGTTTAAGTGACTAAAACATGTAGCTCGAAACGAGGATTCATAACATTTTGAATCATTCAAATCGGAATTCAAACGAAAAAATTATGACTAAAAGAAAATCAACGGTATAAATGAGAGGAGTTAATTTGCACAATTATGAAACTATAGTGGTATAAATATTCATTTTCAATTTATAAATGATGTGTTTGTCTTTTTTTCATTTTTAAACTATAGTGTTTTTTGCATTTTGCCAAAAAAAAAAGTGTTATCTATTAAAATTTCCTATAAAATAACTCTTTGAGATCGAATTAGGGTTTCAGCGGTAGTTGTTTTCATCCCCTTAAATCACCAAGAAGTGACATCTCATGTTTCTCAATTCTCACCAAAAATTAAAAAAAAAAAACGCTATATTTTTTATGAACATCAAAAGGATGAATATAATTAGGATTAAGAAAGAAATACCAGAGGCTAAGATTTGGAGGGATCCATTGCAGAGAGTAATGAGCTGAGATTCAATTCTTTGCATGAAATCTTCAGCTTCTTGAATTGGTCTAGTCAGCTCCTCTCGATACTTCACCAACACCCCATAATAAGCTTCCTGTTCTCCATTTTGAGATCCAAAAAATTGCAGGGAAAAATAATATCTTAGCAATCGATTAGTCTCCAATTAGAGCTCATGATTTGCCTTTTAATGAGAACACAAGCTTTAACCATATACCCCCATGTGAAAATTATTAATAGATGACCTGAACTCTATTTATGACTTGACTGGAAAATCTCGGTGTGATGAGTGCTAAAAAACTGAAGATTGTGTTAGATTTTGGGGATCGAGTTTATAGATTTGACTTTTTAGTATAAAACTATTTTAAACGGAAGCGGTCATTCTCATATCTTGTATCTATTTTTTAAAATCGGTATGGTTTTCGATTTAATCTTTCATTTTTATGGTATATTTTAAAAAAAAATATTTGAATAATGATAATTAAAAAACAAAGAAGTAATCAATATGATTGATGGATTCACCATGAACTGATCGAGTTCTGGATCTTTAGAACCTCCACCGGACGCCATTGATGATTGCCGCCGTTCCTCGAATTCCTTACATGCTGAAGCAAGCTGAGCCGCCACATCCGGAGGAGCTCCGACCTAAAGTACACTTATTGAGTAAAATGTAAGCATGAAGTACAGACACAAACACCTCACCAAAAAAAAAAAAAAAGTAATCCACTTCTATGTTTTATTATCCATTAACTATTCTCGAGATTCGAACTTCTAACTTAATAGAGAGAATTACATCCGTCTCGTCTAAACCCGAATTAACATATTCATTAATTCTTCAAAAGTATTACCTTTTGACAATCCAAGAAAGCTTGGAGAAGGTTGGAAAATTGAGAGTGAGAGACAATTTTAGCCTTCATATCCTCAACATCATTTTCTTTCAGCTGCCGGTGACCGGAACTAATCTGATACTCTGTCAACAAATGATGTTGAAAATCATGAACACGTTGCGATTGAGATTGCGATCCCGTTTCCGCCTTAACGAGCTGAAACCCATGATCAGAAGTCTCACCGGAAACATTACAAGTATTATTATTATGATTTAAAACCATATGATGATTGGCAAAGTTAATATTAGAAGACCCTCCATTAGTAGAAGAAGATCTAATAACGAAATTGCCACTAAGGGAAGAAGAATGAGTAGCAAGAACAGGAGAAGAAGAAGAAGAAGTGTATAAGAAATTTCCCCTAGGAGCTAAGCTTTCACCAAGAGAATCGTACTCTTCCATAAAAACCAGTACAAAAAAAAAAAAAAAAAAAAACCTAAAGTGGGAGAATAATTTTTTTTAAAAAAAAACAGTGGAAGTTATGGAGAAAAAGCTAATGGTCAAATTCTGAAAGGACAAAGCTAAAAAAAGCTATGAGCTGGAGATGGGTTTCTGTTTTTGCTTGCTTCCCATTAATGGGAGATCAAAATTTTATATGGATTTCTTTTTTTTTTTTTTTTTTTTAAGGTTTTCCATCAAAAAAAGGAGTAAAAGGAAAGAGGGAAAAAGGGTTTAAGTGTGAAGGAGACAGAAACAAAGTCGTGGCCGGAGAAGACGACATCACCGGTTTCTTTGGTGGTTGACAAGACTTCTTTCTTCTTTCAAAAGGACGAATTATTAAAATACTTTGAAATATTATCAAAGTTTGAAAGAAAAGCTAAAAGATTAGACACCTAAATATTTTCGATTATATCTATGTGTATTTATAATATATCATATCATATCAAATCATAAATCAGTATATTATACATATGTACTATGTTTTTTTTAATAATAATAAAAAAAATCCTATAAATTGTTGCTACCAATATTTTTTTAAAATTTTTTTTTATCATGATTTGTGAATATTTGTAATGCTTGTTTGTGTATTAAAATTACTTTTGATTTTAGAAAGTGAAAACAAACTACATTTTCTTGAAAATAGGCATCTAGGAAAACAAAATTAGGTAAAATATAGAATACCACTTTTTATAAAGTAATTTTTATTCTAAAAAATTAAAACTAACCAAACAAGTTTGTTTTGAAATTATTTTTGATATATTGGTTTTGTTAAGATTTTTATATGCATAAATTATCTCAAATAGCATATTTTAGATTATTATTGTATACTCAAATATACTATCAATATCAGTATGACACTGTCAATTTCAAATATAAACACATGAAAACTTATTTTTGAACTATGATAAAACTACTTCTAATTACATAATTAACAGTTTTTTAACATCATATTTTTTAAATTTATTAACGAAAAGTTACTTATTAATTCACATAAATAATCAAAACAAACATTATATCAAAATAAGAGATGTCATTTCTTATTCTCTCTTTTCCTTCTTCATTTCTCTTTTTAGGTTTTTTTTTTTTTTTGCTGAAAAAAAAAAACAGTACATGGGTTAAGGGATGGTATTTTTAAAGTGGAGATTGAGAATAAAAGGGTACAAAAATTTGAAGGGCAAACAGTGAAAAAGGGTAACGAAACAAAACATGTACCAAAACTGAATGAAGTGATGGCCGAATTCAGGAAAAGCCTGAGACTTTGTACAAAAGAGAGGGGGCTGCACCCTATAATGTAGAGAGGAAAATAAGAAAGACAAAACACTGACTTCCCCTATACACGCTTCTTCTTTTATTAACTAATCCTTGGATTTTTGCTAAGTAATAATAATTAGTATTTCCCTATTCATTTTCTTACTTTGAGCTCTCTTTTAAAATATTACATCAAATTGATCGAGGAAGTCATAAAGTATGTTCAGACTTTGTTCTTGACTATTTAGTTTTGAGCTTTTTTTAAAGGTATGTTTTCAACTGAGCTTATAAATATTCTAATTTTTTGAGCGGATTAAAAATGACTAATCTCTAAATTAGAATAGATTTTTTATTTTTTATTTTTTTATTTTAGGTGTTGAATCATTGATAAAAACATGGAAATATCTTCTATCTTTAATCCATAATATATCTTCCTTTGTTTTATAACTTTATCATTTTTGTCAACACAAATCCCAAAGTCAAAAAAAAAAAAGGTTGATTAAAAAGAAATGAGAATACAATGATGAAGGCGAAAGAATATCATCAAATGAAAGATTATAATCTAGGGTTTGATACTACTCTTACCGTTGTATTAAATAGGTTAAATCACCATTTGACCCAAAAATTTAAGCTAGTGGATAAACGTAAATTTAATCATATATCTCAACACTCTCTTTCACATATGAGTTTGAATATTTTACACAAAATCTAAACATGTGAAATATTTAACAAATAGGGAGGAAAGTCATTACAGGGGTACAAACTCAGAATCCTCTACTCTGATACCATATTAAATATGTAAAATCACCACTAGACCCAAAAGCTTAAATTAATAGGTAAAGGTAGATTTAATCATATATCTTAACACTTTGATTAGGTTGTTCATTAATGCATCAATTATATAATCTTTACTTATTTACAGAGGTAGGTTGAGGTTTAAACTTTTACTTTGTTTATAATTCAATTAATTAGATATTAATATTTTTTCTATAAAATTTTCAAATGAACACTCTCTTTATTTTATGTAATATTTATAAAAAAAAAATTAAACAAGTAAATTTAGTACTTCATTAAATACGTTTTATAATGTTATTACAATGCATGATGCATCGATCGAGCATCTAAACTATAAACACGATTAACAAAACATGGAGACCATTATTCACTCCATTGTTGTGTTGTGGTCAAATCAGATATATCTTTTTTCCAAGTATTCCATCCTCTTCACTTCACATCTTCCTCCATTTAAGTTTTACAACTTTTAAAATTCTTCTCACTTTATTGACATTTTTCATTCTCCTTTTTTTAAATCAATGAGAAACGCAGTGACGTAATATGTAGAGAATATTGGAATTTTTTTCGTCTACCCGAAGTTTTAATTTTATCAAATTAAACTATAAACTAAAATAAATGATAAAAAGTAATACCTTCTTCAAAATAAAAATAGAAATTAACTGAAAATTAATTAATAAATCAATTTAAAATTTAACTAACACAGCCACAAAATCTAATAAGAAAAATGCCTAAATTTAGCCTATAAAACCCAACCACAAAATTAAGTGTGAGAAAAAGTTGAAACTCAACACTAGGGTCTCGTTTGGAATCATTTTATTTTGGGCTTTGATTTTTTTTTATTTTTTAATTTTTGAAAAACATGATCGTTTGATAACTATTTGATTTGTTTTGTTTTTATTTTTTTAATTAGAAATAAAAAAAACTAATAAATAAATAACTATTTATTTTTTTCGCATCAATAACGTCTTTTTTCTTTTTTGATACAATATCAATAACTTTTTACAAGTATAAATACTATATCATTACAAAATAAAAGCAAGAATACCAACATGATAAAGAAAAAAAAATACAAAATTAAATATTTATGAATTCATAAAATTATGTAAAAATAATATTTACCTGCAGTTAAAGTGTAAAGATACTATCCCCCACCCACTAATCCCATAAAAAAATTTATTTAATTTTTCTCTTCCCCACCTCCACAACAGTGAGTCCATTATTGGTGCTTATACCATTCTTTCCTATCAAATCATCTATCTACCTTTTTATGGCCATTACACATGAATGAGCTGTTGCTGTCATATCAAAACCAAGTTGCTAAATAAAGATAAAAATATTTTTTTTATGAAAGTAAAAGTATTGCTGTTTTTGATATTTTTGGCGAAACCTAAATGTTAACAAATATGTAATATTTTGATAATAATAATAATAATACCTGAGATTGTCAGTTAGAGACAACAGTCTAAGGTGGCTGCTGGAAGTATTTATTTCCATTTAATAAATGTGATGTTGTATTGTGCTTTATCTGGTGAGATTTAGAAATCTACTGTCCTTTTCTAATTATGTTGGATTTGAAAGAGGTTTATGGTTTCTTGTCCTTGTTATAATTTTATTTTTTTAAATATCATTGGGTCTTTGGAGTATTATATTCTTTAATTTTTATGGTTTAAAACTTTTTCATTTCATTTTTAAAGAAGGAACATAATCAATATCTTTTTCGATTAATATGGCTTTAAAAAACTATATGGGATTGAGAATGAATAGTAGAAATATTATGAGTGTGTTGGAATGAGATATCAAATCCAATAATAAACATGAGAATATGATGTCAATGCCAATGAAAAATATGGTGTGAAACAAACATGAGAATTTGTGAAACCTATTCTCATCCACAATTCCTAAACCCCCAACCAAACACCCCCTATAGAGTGTTTGATTGGGAGCTTTGGGATTTGTATTTGTTTTCTTTTGGGAATGAGTTTCACACTCACATCATTAGGGACGAGGCCAAAATTTTTATTAAAGGTGGGTAAAAATATATATGTACAGAAAGTGTTGTGAGCGGATCGGTTTAACATCTATTTGCTAGTTTACAAACCAATCAAAAAAGCTAACCATTTTTTTTTACTAAAGTTGATTGTTGATTTTTTTTGGTTTTTTACTTTATTAAAACTCAATAATTTTACTCTAAGGAGTTTCTATTAATGGTTAAAATGCGTTTTTACAATATAGACATAGTTTAAAATAATTCTTGTTTTTTTAAACTTCATTCCTTATACTATAAATTTTATAATTTATTTTCCTTGTTTTTTTTATATGTTTTGTGTCAACAATAAAAAAGTTTCCATAACTCCCTTTGATTTAGTTTTTCCCCACTTGAAAATGAGTTCACTATCATAATTTTTATAATTCAAAGCAACAAAAAAGTAGATTTCTAATTTTAATATTTATAAATAAATATATTCAGTCTTTGTCTAAGATTATTGCGAATTAATTTTTCATTCTAATAAATCTTTTAATAAAACCTAGTCCTAAGAATCACAATCTAAATTGATTAAATTTTATATTCTAGAATGATACGACTAATTTTCATAACAATTAATAAAGTATAAAATAAAAACCTTAAAAAAAATTAGTTTAAGTTTAATAATACGAATGAAAAATTAAAATAGTTATAATATCAATTTAATTTTTAATTTTAATAAGTAAATTTATTTAGGTGGATTATATAAACAAATTAAAGAAAAGAAAAGAATATTTTACTAAACTGGCTTTTTAATTTAATAAGAGATCATTTTTCATAAGAGATCATTTAAAAAAATAATTACGAGAGGGGGTAATTTTAAAAATTTCATCTTAAGGGTGCAATTTAACCAAAAAAGACATTGAAAAAGACCATTCTTATTTTTGCCTTAAAAAAACTACATATATAATATAAAATTTATAAAATCAAAGGGGGGCAATGGTCCCCAAGCTATCAAGTGACCTCGTCCCTGCACATCATCGTATTATACATCTTTAGACATCACATTCTCAAACTCCTTAATAAAAATATGTGAGAGAAGAATTTAAAAAATATTAATTTTATATCATAAATTTCCATCAAATGTTGATTTAGGTATTATTACTATTAGTCTATTATTATTACTAAGATAAGAGTTTGTGATCTTTATAAGTAGGATTTCATGGAACTCACGGTTAGAGCAAACTCTACAAAACTAGGTTGTCTATTTTCCAAATAAAATGGATAATTAACTTTATAAATGGACCAATTCATCAAAAATAATATTTTTTAAACCTCACGTCACAATTCCATTACCTTTTAATAATACTATTGGACAAATATCGGATTAAGAAATATTGATATATATTAGGAATGAAATTAAAACTTTCAAAAAATTAAAATTATATTGAAAAATGGTATATATATATATATATATATATTTCAGGACCATATCACATATTTAATCTTTTTAAAAAATACAAATGTTATAATAAATAAAATGAACCAGAAATGTGAGATGTTTTCATGAGATTGTCTTGATAGTTTATTAATGGGAAAACATTATGCTTGACATGAGTTGATTTGAGAACCTTAAGAACAGGAGCCTATTGTCAAATTAAGCAGATGCAGATCTAGATTCTCTCTCATCAAATACACCCTGAATGAAACAAATTCCATCATGTTAGATTCTATATCTTTTTTCTTAATAATAATAATAATAATAAAATGTGAAATGTGACAAAAAGAATCATAGGATGAATTCATACAATATGCACCCCAATATTCAGGGTTGGAGGATGATTCATTTTAGAGGAAAAAATGGTACCAATCTCTCTTCATAAATAAAAGGAAGATGCCTGCCTCTGGTCAAGAGGGGCTCCTCCTGACTTTTATTGTATTCTCTTTTTTATTGGTAAAAAAATAATAATAGATAATAAATATATTAAATTTTATTAATTACATAGGAACCACTTATTTGTTTTAACCCATGAGAATAAAATATATAGAAAAGTGGAGGTGGTGGACCAGTGAGAAGGTAAGTATTTTCCCAAATAAAAAGGGATAACATATAGTAAAAATAGAAGAAGAAAAAAAAAATTAATACCCTTCCTTCCTTAGATACGCCTCTATCTATATGTTTTGTACAATTCATATATATTTAAATATAGTGGAAGATGTTGCTAAAAAACAAAGAGGAAGATGGAGGGTTTAATCACTTCAATTGGAAGCAAACGGAAATGAGCACTAATTTTTTTGACAATTACATGTGAATATAAATGGTACCATTAGAATTATTCATTGACCTAGAAAAAAAATAAGAAAATAAAATAAAGATTTGGCTTGTGATTGAAGGTTTGGTGAAGTAAAATGAAGAGTCCCACGTGACTTTAATTTCATAAAATAAAAAATATATAATAAATGAGATGAGAATGTATGCCAACACGAGCAAGCTCAATTGATTAGGCACCTGATCTCTTTCCGTTTGAGGTCGAAAGTTCGAGTCTTCTCTTCCACAATTTAATGTAATATCTATAAAAAAAAATTAATACGATGAGAATGACATCTTATTAAAATTAATCACAAATGCATAACTTTTTTCTCGACATTTATTTTTCTTTCAAATGTTTTCTTTTATGCCAAAGTAAAGGAAAATAATATTTTTCACAATTTGATCTTATATATGACATTTTATTGAATGATTGAATTTTGAAATCCTGCACATAGATAAATAGATTTTTCTTTCTGAATTTAAATATAGCTCAATTAAACAAAACATCAATATTCCTTAAGTTCAAGTCTCCTCTAATATAATATTTAAAAGAAAAAAACGTCGATTTTTTTTCACAAGTGAAGAAAAATATATTATTGCACATCTGGCAAAGACTTTTAGTTTTTTTTTTCACATATATTTTGAAAGAAAAAATAAGTTTTTTTTAATCTTCTTTCTAAAAATATTTTTTAAACCTTAGTTAGATATTAAATTCTCTTTCCAAATTTTGTTGTAAATATATGTAGTGATTTTAATTTGAATAATATTGCTAACATTAGTATAACTTAACTGGTACCTACTCATTTTTTTTTTAACTCGAAGATTTGAGTTACCTCCTCCAATTTGTTTTAACATCTAACAAAAATTGAATTATCTTAGTGATACTTAAATGAGAGTAAAAGGAATTTAATCACGTGACAATCAAATAAATGAGAAAGATATAAAATTAATTAATTGTTAGGTTAAGTATTGTGAGATTGAGGTCCCACACGAGATTTGTTTGGATTCGATAATGGCGCCCCCGGAAACCCCGCGGGAGCTGTTTTTACCAATTACCATTCCACTTCATGCACCGCCGCCACCGTCACCGTCACCGCCACCGCCACCACCGTCTTGTCTCTTCTCTTATTTTTTATTTTTTAGCTTAAACAGCCAGCATGATTTCTCTCTCCAGCAGCCATCAAATCACACTTGCTAAAATTGAACTAATATTAATCTAGGAATCTCAGAAACTCTAACTCTTCTCATTAACTTGAACTAAAATTTATCTAGGAATCTCAGAAACGCATGGAACAGGATTCCCCACAAAGCCATCAAATCACACTTGCTAGAGTGTTTGTAGGTGGTGTTGGTCCACAACGAGAAGCTTTTTAAATCTATTTTCTATATATATTTGAGTTGATTTTGGTTCGATCGTTTATTTATTTTTTAAAATTTATAAAAACTAAAAAATTAAATAATATATTTTAAAATTTTAATTGCTTACTTTTATACATTAATAGTTCAATATTATATTTTATGACACGAAAATTGAACTTGAACTAATTAATTATTTGATAATAAGTATTATAAAAATAACAAAAAAAAAATTTAATTTATATGAAATCAAATAATTAATACTTGTAATTAATTATAAGTTTAAACTCATGTGGGTGTTCAAATTAAACTAATTTAAGAATAATTTTAAACCAAGTTGGATTAGATTAATACGATTTTTGGAGTCATCGGTTTTTTAACACATCCCCTACCATTATAGAAACGAAAAAATGACGTAGGAAAGAAAGAACCCTATTTCTCTGAGCTTTTTCTAATCAAGTTAGAGAGAGAGAGAGAGAAGGCGGCAAGGAAGACTATGGAGCATGTGGCGGCGGGTCCGAGAGGAATCGTTATTTCTCGACAGAGTGGTGACTTTGCGTCTTTTCACTCTTTTTTTTTTCTTTTTATTTTTTACACCAAAGCCAAAACGTATTTTATTATTTTATAATTAATTCATTTATACATTTTTTTTTGGAAGAGTTTGAAGGCAGTAGTACCTGGTGGACGTCTTTCACCTTGATGGGATGCCGGGTCGGGCTCCACCCATACTAATTACCCCCTTTCAAATCATTATCTTTCTCTTACCTAAAAAAAATCCAAAAATTGAGATCCAAAAATTCATTCTAAGGTTTGTTGACCCTCCCCTTCACTTATTTTACTTTATTGACCTTTTTAAAAAGCTTGAATTTTAAACTCTTTATACTTCCAAATATAACTTGTATTATTTCATTATTATCTTACTTTTTGCTTTTCTCTCAAATTTTCTCTCATACAACTTTTACAAATAAATATGATATTTTAACGTTGCAACAAATTTGTCTAGGTTTTTTGGACTAAGATTGGAATATTGGTATGGGATGAGAATTTTTTATCAATCTCAAATTCAAGATTACGTATTTCGATTCAAGATTGAAATTTTCGTTCGAGATGATTTTATTTTTTTTACCAATCTCGAATATGAGATTATGCATTTTCAATTCTAGATTAGAATTTTAGGTCGAGATATCGGTTCGAGATCGCCTATTTTCAATTAGAGATGGAATTTGGGTCCAATATATTAGTTCGAGATTGCCTATTTTCTATTTGAGATTGGAATTTAAGTTCGAGATGATAATTTTTTACAAATCTCGAATTCAAGATTGAAATTTTGGTACGAGATGAGAATTTTATACCAATCTCAAATCCGAGATTATGCATTTTCAATACGATATTGAAATTTTGGTTCGAGATCGCCTATTTTTTTTTATTAAAGATTGGAATTTTCATTCGAGATGAAAATTTTATACCAATCTCGAATCCAAGATTATACATTTTCGATTAGAGATTGGAATTTTGGTCCGAGATCTCAGTTGAAGATCACCTTTTTTCTATTCGAGATTGAAATTTTGATCTGAGATCTAGGTTTGAAATTTATTTTTCTCTTACTTTGAGATTGAAATTTTGGTTCGAGGGTTGCCCATTTAAGCTCAGGTATTGGAATTTTTGTCCAACATCTTAAAAACAACATTAAACAAAAGAACATATAAGAACACAATGGAAGGGGAAATGGAAGATAAAAAGAGAGAGGATATTTTTGGAATTTCATAGGATAATGACATCATCATAAGTTAATATAATTTAATAAGTGAGAGGAGGGTCAACAAACCTTATAATAAATTTGTGAAGGTCATGTTTCCCAATTTCCTAAAAAAATTATTCTCTCTCTACTTAGTTTTGTGGGGTTTTTATAAAAAAATTAAGTTACTTTTCAAAATATCGTCCACATGTAAAATTGTCTACTCACAAATCGCAAAATCTTTTTGTTCTCAATTTGGATTTGGAAAAAACTAGGCTTCATCCTCTTAAAAAGCTAAACCTCTTTGTTGTGATTAGATTTTAGACATATAAATCAAAATCTATTTTTATATATATTTTTTCACTTTTATTATATTTTCTTACATATTTGTGTATAAGTGATGTGATTGAAGGCTTGACTCCTTGAAAGATTAGAGCTTAAGTCTAGTAGACTGGGATATCGGAGAGGTATAGACAGAGGCCCAAAACCTCCCTCCAAGTCTGGTTCATCGTCACACTCATTTGGGTCTTTACAGAATGAGCTCCTAACTCATGAGAAGCTCAACGAGGATCTCCTCTCTATTGAGGCACTTAATGAGCGTGAATTACTACACAAAGAAGAATATAAGATGGTGAATTGCAACGCGAAGAAGAATATAAGAAGATTCAAGAAGATATGAACGTGCTCATGAGATTTTTTAAATCTCAAGGGGGTGGGGTCAGAGCAAAGGTAGTGGAGGCGGTGATGCATAATTAGAGACGTTTTAGTTTGTAATTTATAAAAACAGTGTTCTTTATGTTCCAAACTCTTCTTTGACTCAAGTAAACCGTGTTTTTTATGTTGTAAACTCTTATTTGACTTTAAAACTGCTTATTCTTTGAAATATAATGACTTAGCTTTACAAAAGCTTGTCCGCTGTTTAGAGTTCTGAATATGTATATGTTTGTTACAGGGTTACATTTGGGGAGTCTATAAACAACTAGCTTTTTTTTAATGCCTATTAGCTATGCAATCACGTCACTAATGAGGTACCCTATAAAAAAAAATAAAACTCAGGTAGCCACTCAATCATGTGGCTATTGGTGAGAATTAGCCACACTTTACCTGCGTGGAAAATGCTTATAAATCATTCACCAAGCAGGCCAAGCATGGTAGATACAGGCCATTAGCCACGTCTTGTCTTCATGGCTAATAGTAAGCATTAGCCACGCAGTCCACGCGTGGTAGATGCTGGAAAGCATCAGTAACGCGATGTGATAGTGCGTCATAGATGCTCAAAATGGGTATTCATGACGTGGTATTGATGATGTGTGTGGCGACGCGTGGGTCATGTCAGCAAAGATTATTGGTGACGCAAAGATATAGTATTTGTGACGCTAAGGCGCGTAGCTAGAGGCAGAGATTTTTGTAGTGTTAAGTGAGTGAATTCTCCATTTTGATAATAACATAATATAAAAAATTATATCCATTAAATTTAGTTATAAATATGATGTGGGATTTACTAATATTTGACACTCCAAATCGTATCTTATCAATTTTTTTTAACTAGTTTTTAAATTGGTTACTTGTTAAGAAAAAATGATATTTTGATTTTATAAGTTCAAAAATTATTTAAAATGGTTGGTTAAAAATATAAAATCTCTAAGTAAAAGTTTTGCTAAAATAGTCATTATCACAATTTCTAAATGAGGGGAAAAAAGACATTGATGAAACAAAATGTATATAATTCATTTTCAAACAAAATACAAGGATTGTAACAAAAGAACCGGGCTGACTTCACAAACGATGAAACATCTGGGCTGGGCATCATATATTTTAGCCCAAAAATGTTGGCCCATCTTCTTTTCTTAAGCCCACTAAACTAGGCTAACTTGGCAAAGCAAACAAGAATATAAGTAGGGTTATTCAAGTAGATAGCCTCTTTTATAGAGAAATAATACTTTTTGGCCAACCAATTTAAAATAAAACTTTTTAGCCCATCCAGAATTTTAAGAAAGAAAGAGGTTATATTTTCTGACGAAAATACCCTTATAAAAGAAGAAAGAAAATAAATATTTAAAAAAAATTTCCTTAAATCAAGCAAACATGAATAAAAGGAAGCTTTTAATTTCAAATTTTGATAGGAAAGAGAGATCTTAAAAACTAAAAAACGAATCAGACAAAAAAAATTGAAGAGAGAGAATTTATATGAAAAAATAAAAAATCAATGAAAAGTATGAGAAAGAAAAAATGAAAAGGAATCCAGAGATGAACTAGAGTACATTGATGTAAAAGCATTATAAAAAAATATACCAACAAAAATAGAGTACTTATGTACAAAAAGTAATAGTTAAAAGATATAGTGTATAGCTTATTTGTTTATACAATATACTGAAATGAAAATTAAAGTGAAAAATGAAAGATAATACAATAGTGTATATTACATGTACACTATGTACTATACGGTATTGTACATAATATAATATATTTATATATTACGTATAGTACCAGACATATTGATAAAATATACCAATATATGTACTCCATATTTTGTGTACAATATATAATATACATAATAGTGTAGATTTATCAATACGTAGTGTACTATATTGTACGTAACATACACAATACTCATAATACTGTGTACATTTATCAATATGTATTGTATTATACTGTACGTAATTACAAAATTCAAAAAAATACAAAATGCAAAAAATTGCATAAAACACATCTTTTTGTGATGACGGTATCTCTGGCGAAGGGAAAAAGGCTTGGTATTGATCAAAATCGTTAGGGATTGAAGTAAAATGAGAAAATTGAAGAATAAAAAACTTGAAACCCGCTCAAGAACTCGATAAATGGTGAGGAAAAACTCAAACTTTCGGCGAAAAATTCCAGATTCCGATGAAAATGGGGATTGAAAACAAGAACAAAACGGAGAAAGTAAGAGAAACGCTTCATTGATGTCGAAGGGAGAGAGGAAGAGATAGATGAAGGCAATTAATCTTTTTTAGAGTAGCACGGTTGTATGATTTTAAATTCTAAAATCAAATTAAAAGGGAAAAAATAACTAAAATAATGGAAACAAATCAAATTGAAAAGGAAAAAATAAAAATAAAAAATCTGTAATTAATAAGGACAATTCTGGTATGAAAATTATAATCAAATCCAATTTAGGCTAAAAAGTATTAAAAATAACAATAGGCCATAAAGTAGTAGCATATTAAAAAGGAATTTTATCATATCTACCCCAAATTTAAGGTGTGTTATCAAAAATACCCCCTCTCCTATGATACTTTCATTTTTACCCCTTGGTTAGTTATAGTCATCCCACTAACTTTGAATGGCTAGCCTCCATGTGTAAAATTAAGGGTAATTTTGATAACTTCTACATACATAGGGTAAATTTGAAAACTAATTTTTCTAACGGGGTAGTTATGAAAATTCCCCTATTAAAAAACTGATATATATACTAGATTATGCCTTTATAGTTATAATAAAAACTAAAGGAGAAAAGACGAAGATTCGGGCCTCTTCCAAAAGAACTATGGGCCTCTTCCCATATAGTATCCTGTGGTTTAAAGGTGCGAACCATACTCCTGTAAACATTGAGCCCAAAATGTAAGTTATGTAAGAATTGAAGATTATTATAACTTTTTAATGGAAAAAAAAGAAGTTAAAATGCACTACGGACCCCTGCACTTTCAGCCATTCTCAATTAACACCCCTATACTTTCAATTTGATATTTTTCACCCCTGTACTTTCTTCCTTCCAATTTCCATCCAATAAAAAATTAAATATAACAGACCTCTTTATTTTATTCCAATAGGTTTGGAAAAGATATAATAAAATAAAGAGGTATGTTATATTTAATATTTTTATTGGAAGAAAGAAAGTGTATGGGTGAAAAATACCAAATTGAAAGTGCATGGGTGTAAATTGAGAATGACTGAAAGTGCAAGGGTCACTGATGCATTTAATCATAAAATCTATATAAATCAGTGACATCTGATTGTTGTTTATTTAGACCTTATTTAAATATATATATTTTAAAAAAAATAGTTTCTGTTTTTATCTTCAAAACAATTTTTAACAACAATGCTTAAATATGGTTAGAATTTTGAATTTTTGAGTAACAATTCACAATTCATGTCTGGGAAGAAAAACTAACTTCAATTAATCTAAAAAATAAGTGACGCATAAAAAAAATTAAAAAGAGAAAAATAACTTTATAAAAAGCTTAATCTAAAAATGTTTTCACTTAATTTAATTATACAAAATAGAAACTATTTTTTAAAATAGTAGTCTTATTTTTGTATAACAAATGAACAATAAAAAAAAAAAAAATCTCAAATTGGGGTTGTAAGAACCTACGAAAAAAAAAAATCTCATATTAACTCATTTCTAGGTAAAATATTGAACAGTTAAAAATATTAATTATTATTGGTAAAAAATATTAAATATTAGTCACAAAATGTAATCTCATCGTTGAGGGATATATATTGATGTACGTAGGATATTTTTTTTAAAAATAATATAAAGTTTTCTACTAAATATTATTAACGTACTCTACTATTTCTTATTATTACATGTTTCGTGGCTTTCTTTCTTTCTTAAATGTTAGGTATTTTCGTCATATAAAAAAAGTTAGGTATTTTCATTGGAAAAAAAAGGAAAATAAAATCAAATCCCATGTTTAGGGAATAGGCGTGAGAGAAATTTAAAAGGAAAGGAAACTAATCTCTTTATTTTCATTCTCTGTTTACTATTTATATCAAGAAATCGAGATTTACATTAACCAAATTATAAAGTACTATCATTAATTTATAGTGGGTATGATGTACTCAAAATAGAATAAAATTTATTAGTGGGTATGATGTTTTCTTCATTTTGATGGTCCACCATTTATCTTTTCATTATTTTATTTGTCTCCAACTTTTTTTAATTTCAATCGGATATTTGTTTGAACTCTGATTTCTATTCCATTTCATTGATTTTGACGTAATAATAGAAAATATATAATTATATGACTCAAAATTTATTATATTTACGAATATTTTTAAATCATGATATATGAAAATTATTAAAAATTTTGGTAGATTTAATATAAAAGATAACAATACTTTTCATTCTAATTCCAATTGAAAAAAGTTTTCATATAAAAAAAAACTTATTTCCATGCCATATAATTTTAATGCTAACTATTTTTTCTTAGTGTCATTTCCATTAAATAAAACGGATCCAATTCAATAACACAATATATCTTAATTCCTAACATATCTAAACACATACTATTCAACCCGGGATTTTACAATATCAGACTTAACAATATCTTATACTAAACATCCCGGATTCTATCCAATGAAAAACATGGCATTAATTTTTTTGTATACGGTGACTTGGACTTCTGAGCCACAGGACAATGCTTATGCAAATACAAGCTGTACTTGCGATAAAACCGATCCAGAGTGTTCCTTATCCGGTTATCACACCCACCCGCTATTATTACTTAATAGAATATTATAATAATATAACTAAAGTCTCTTCCTTATCTTTCACAAAAAAGATGGCTTGGTTTTCGTGTTCTAATTTGCTATTGTTTTCTTTTGGTAGTTGCTAGCTACCATTTCATTTCTCTCAATTCTCCTTTAATAATATTATTCAATTTTTTTTCATTCAAATAATATTGTTAAAATTAAGGTTCAACAGCCAAAACCAAGCTCACTATGATCCAAAGCAGACTCTTATTTCGTTCTTTTCTCCAATCTTGCAGCAGCAGCTGGTTTCGTTCTTCCTCTTCTTCTTCCATTTCTCTCTAAGGTTTGGAAGGAAACAAAAACAAATAATTCGTCTTAGTTTTCTTGAATTGTTCTTGAAAAAGTTTTTTTTTTTTTTAAATCACAAATCTAGTGTTTACAGTATCATCCACTCTTATCGTAGATTACTAATTCATTTTGGATATAAAATCTTAACAAAGTTCTGTGTTTTTTAGATTAAGATAATTGAGCAGAGGAATTTGAACCACTATCAAATAAACTGATTTTTAATTCTTGCATTGTTGTAAACAATGTTATTGTGTGAATGATCTTTGATTTGATATTACTTTAAATTATAAGTTATAAGAGAATTTATCACCGACTAGACGTTTATATGAAAGATTGATCGAATTAAACAGAATCTTGTTTTTTTTTTCCTTTGGAAAATAACTAGTTTTCTTTTGTCCTTTTATCATTAGGATTTACCACATGCGTCGTATGTGATATTCTATCAAATATAGAATAATTTAAAAGTTTAGCATATTTTTTCTTTTATAAATCTTTTTTTATCATTAAATAATTTTTCTTTTATCAATTTTTTTAATTATTAAACGTACTATTATTTTCTATTTAGGATTTAAATTATTGTATACTTTACTATTTCAATGAATTATATGTAGTTCATAGACATTTTTTTTCTTCATATATACTACCAAATAAAAATAAACCGTTTGTTCTAAATATATATACTTCTTTTTTAAGTTAATTTATTCATTTCTATTTTTAATTATAATTAAAAAATTATATTAGTTTTTTAAACGTGATTTTAAGTTATAAATTTTTATAAACATTTCTTATTAAAAAATATAAAGTTTATTTTAATATTAAATTATACCCTTACAAATTCAATAAATTATATTTTGTTGTAATTGTTTTTTTATATTAACTTAAAAAAAAAAATTTATTTTTTTAGTTATTTTAAAATTAAATTACCATCACCTTTATTAAATCATTTAATATTTAAATACTTGAATATAATTTATTTATTTTAAATGTGTGATAAATCTAAATAAATAATAGTTATTCTAATATCACATTCAATTTCACATATTGTACATAATTTTTCAACTATTTTATAATTTGATGTTGTGAAAGCAATAAAAATCCATTGAATTTATTAAAAAAATTGACAATTTCTTATTAATTGATTGATAAATATTTTAATATTATAAAGAAAAAAAATCAAATTAGGTTAATATATGAGAAAAGTAAAAATATGAAGAGAAAAAAAAGTATCATCATTATGCAAAAAAATGTCACTTTACAATGTAAATCTATTATTTTTTACATCTCCAAAATTTATTTTTCTAAAAGTATAAGAAATGTGGCATGCAAGGGAAGATAAAAAGTGGGCATAATAATATAAAAATGTGATATTTAATAGAAAGTGGAGTATTAATAGCAATGACATATTTAGTAATTTTGATATTTTAAAAGGTTATTTATATAATGATATTGTAGTAATTTCAAGATTTAAAAAAAAGATATAATTGTCCAAAAATATTTATCAACCTTCCTCACTTTTATATATTAGAGATATTTGATTATTTAATATTATTAGATTTTTTTATTATTTATGTGACAATAATGATGTTTTGAAAATGAAATTCCGCACATGGAGAAGTTATTTAATGTACCGGATCCAATGACACTGTCTACCAATTAGATGACACGTGGCTCTTGTAATTGCATTAGCAAAAAGATAACGTTATTTATATTTAATTATGGGGATATTTTTTAAAGTTTAAAATAATATCTAGTCTATCTATGGAATATCATTTCAAATCATTTTTTATACTTTTAAAATCCATTCGAAGAGTTAATGATATAAAGATTCAATTAAAAAAAAAAAACACATTATTTGAGATAGAGGCAGAGAGTCAAAGTTATCAGATCTATGTTGATTACATTCAGAGATACAATGCCGATAATTGAAGGAGTAAAGTAAAACAAAATTTAAGAGGAGACCAAAAAAAAAAAAAAGTTAGCAGGTTTTTATGTTATTAAAAGTTGTAAATTATTTCTTATGATTTGATTAAAACTCACAAAATATTCTATCAATGTCAAATTAACTCGTAAAATAACCTTAATCTTTTCATATGTTAGTTAAAGGATTTAAAAGATTTCAATCAATTTTAAAGGAATCAAGGTGGTTTAATGGGGGAAAGAAACCCCATTAAGAATTAGTGATTGGTTTTGTCAATTTTAACAAAATGGTGAAAATTGGTTATAAGATGTCTGAAAAAGGGATTTTTTTTTCTTCCTTTTTCTGGGTAATTGCAGCTTGGAAGAGACTTCCATGGCTACTCATCAAGGACCATATCTTCTATGCCAGAGCCTTGTGAATCTTCTACTTTCAGGTACTCCATTCTCTACCCATTTTTGTTTTAAGCTGTTCAATTAGAAATTGCTGATAATTTGTTTTTTTTTTTTTTTGGGTTAAAATTCCATATGATTTCAGTGAGGATGAGAGCTGTGATGTTGATTGGGATAATCTTGGATTTGGGTTAATGCCAACTGATTTCATGTATAGTATGAAATGCTCAAAAGATGAGAATTTTGAGAAAGGTCAGCTAAGCCCTTATGGAAATATTGAGTTAAGCCCTTCTGCTGGAGTTTTAAATTATGGCCAGGTATTGCTTCTGTTTCATTTTTGTCCCCAAATTCATATCGGGTTTTCTGTGTTCTTAAATCTATCTGGACTGGATTCAGTGCCATCTAATGGAATTTCTTGTTTGTTATTAGTTATCACTTAATGCCCGGTGTTTAAAATTGTTTTTTTTTAATGGTTATCAAAAACATTTTCTTTATTCAAAAACACTTTTAAACACTTCCAATAGTTATTCGAAACTGGCACTTAGTTATGATTTGTAATTTTATTAAGAGAGGATGATAGTACTTGCCTTGGAAATTTTGTTCACCAATTCCTGATTTGAGCTTGGGATCTTCCACATATTTCTTTGCTTTGCTTTGCGCTTCTGTGGAGAGAGACTGCGGTTTTTGGAAGAATATGATGGATATAGAACATATTTTTCAAGTACTGTGGTTCAGAATTCTTTTCCCAAAATATTAAAAACTATTCATTACGCAATGAATTTGAATGTTTAAAATCAAGATGAAATTAAAAACCCATGAAAGTTGCTTTACAATTTCCTCTGCCTATAAGTATATTATCAGACTGTATGATCAAGCCTTAAGTTCTTGCTGAGTGAGGAAGAGGAAGGAATTGGAAAAAACCTTGAAATCCTCTCTTGGATATGGCTTCTGTGGTGAGAGAGGGATTGAGTTTGGGGGAAAATTTGAGTGCACTTCCAAAGCTTTATGGACACCTGCTCTAATTGAGAAGGATTCCTCTCAGTAAAATCTTCTTGCTAGTGAATTTGGTGGGATATATTTCCTGGCTGTGAAAACTTGCATTGGTGAGCTATGAAAGAATTTATGTTTTAAATCTTGGGAGGGAGAGAGATAGTGGGGCGGAAAAGATGAGGGACAAAAACTGAAAGAAAGAAGAGAGGACGAGATACCACTCGGAAGTGTGTGTGTGAGAGAGAGGGGTGGAGGGAGGGGACTGATTTCAGCTTTAAACGAAAAACATAAGATGTAAGTGATGATTTTCTTCAATTACGCAAAATCTTCTTGTGAATTGATTTCTGCATATGCACATTCTTGCGCTCAACCATAACTGATCAAAATTTACTTTTTGAATATATGATGAACCAAGATTCACTCTTGGGTTGAGTGCGAGTATGTGTATTTTCTCAGTTTCTTGTCTCTTCTCCTCTTTATTTTTTTCTATTCCTCTTCCAATTATACATCAAGAATATTGCTGGATCTAAGGTTAAAGAGTGCGTTCCCATCTATATAATTGACCTAGCGGCTAGCATTTATAGAACCAGAGGGTCTTCTTGCTCATTAGAAACCATATAAGAGATAAATAACACATAGAGAATCAATATAGTCTAAGGGAACTGACATGATGTTGAATATATATACAGGGATTGTTTGAAGGTACAAAAGCATATAGGAAAAAAGATGGAGGTCTTCTTCTTTTTCGTCTCGATCAAAATGCTATTCGCATGAGGACTGGTGCTGAAAGGATGTGCATGCCCTCACCCTCCCCTGAACAATTTGTTGAGGCAGTGAAGCAAACTGTCATTGCTAATCGACGTTGGGTAATCCTTTCTCTACGTATTTCAGCTACTTGTCTAAGTAAATTTTATATTAAAAAAAGTAACTGTATAGTTTGGTTCCCCCCCTCCCTCCACTTCATGACTGCACATGCAGGTCCCTCCACCAGGGAAAGGGTCACTATACATAAGGCCTTTGCTCATTGGAAGTGGTCCTGTACTGGGCTTGGCACCTGCTCCCGAGTATACTTTCCTAATTTATGCTTCCCCAGTTCGCAACTATTTCAAGGTGGGAATTCTTTTATCGAAGCTAACTTTTCTTCCTATCAAAGTTACAAGATTAATAAGCCACTGGTTTCCAAAACAGGAAGGTTCAGCTCCCTTGAACTTATTTGTTGAGGGAGAGTTTGATCGTGCGTCTCCTGGTGGAACTGGAGGCGTGAAAACAATTTCAAATTATGCTCCAGTAAGTGATTAGCTTTGTTCTCTTTATCTTTGAAAAAAAACAAAAAATAAACTTTCTTCCCGAAGGAGAGCTCATTTTTTAGTTCAATCACTTGATTGACAATGGCGACGACTTTGACATTTGACTTTTGAAGGAAGTTCATCGATTTCAAGTAACCTTGTCTTACTCTTTTCACTTGTAGGTCTTAAAAGCTCTGACCAGAGCAAAAAGCCGAGGATATTCTGATGTCTTATACCTTGATTCAGTGAACAAGAGAAATCTGGAGGAAGTTTCTTCTTGCAACATTTTTCTTGTAAAGGTAACTTTGCTATAAAAAAGTATTCTTTTCATTTAAATTGCATGTTCTTGTAAGCTTTATCAGTAAAACTTAAGATAGTGATAAATAAAAAGGAACGTTAATACTGAGGGAGAAACCGGTCGTTTCGTTGCAATTATTAAAAGACGGTGTCGGGTTGATATAGGAACGCGGGGGTTTTGAACGGGGTTTACTGATTTTCGGTTTTCCGGTTTTTCTAGTATAGGCCATTTGCATTTAGTTTTAAAAAAATCCTCCAACATTGAAGGATGAAACAAAAAAATCAAACATAAACAAAAGCTTAGTTGAAAAAAATAGATTAATAAATATATAAAATATAAATTAAAATAAAGTGATAAATAAATATATAAAATAAAACAAATAAATAAAAATTTGGGGGAAATAGGGAAGTGGTATGAGATTTTTACTTGTTTTTTAGAAGCCGGTTCGGTTCCGGTTTTAGCCGGTTCGGTTCAGTTTTTGAATAATGAAAACCGAGACGGATCGGTTTTTTACGGTTTCAGCCCCATTTATTTTTCCGGTTTTTTCTTTCACCCATGTAGTCAAAATGTTTTTTTTTAATGAACCACTAGATATGTATACCCATCGAGTTGTTACTTTAAGGATGATCTTCACATCAACCAACAGAAATAAAAAACCTAAAGATTGTGAAGCATGAAATTGACAAGACAAGAAGCAACGGGAGAAAAGATTTATGGATCTGCATAAGAATCAGTATTGTGTTATTAAGAACATTATTAGAACAATACAGATGTGAAAGTGAAAGTAAATTATGATTAGAAACTTTTGTAAATGTAATAATCTAATCATGGTGTTTGCTCTTCAGTTCCTAGACCTTAAAAATTCTACATTCATTGTCATTAAACTTATCCCTACTTGAATTTGAAAGTTCTTTAGTTGATCTCGTGTAATCATTCTCCATTTCTACAGGGTAATGTTATTTCAACTCCTTCTACAAGTGGAACAATTCTTTCAGGAGTAACCCGGAAAAGCATTATCGACATTGCTTGTGATCGTGGTTACCAGGTGATTATTACATTCTGAAGTAGAAATCTAGCAGCCAGGATTCTGACAGATTGTTTTGTAATCAAATGTTCAATAAAGAAAGCTATTATTTTCCATGCAGACCTACTTATCTTATCGTATAAATCTCTTCATCTTACCTTTTCAACATATTTCCCTTTAATTATTAATTATTGTGCAACTTCACCAGCTCGAAGCTAAAAGATATTTCATCTTTTGCCATTCTTCTGAGCTTTTCTTGAGTAGTGTTAGTATGTGATATGTTCTCAGGATCATCAAGATCAAATTTGTTCAAATGATTTAATATCACTATCTAATCTCTTCTTCAAATAGTCGATTGGTATTCCCGCTGCTGTACTTATCCTTCTTGACACATGTTGCCAATATAACACATGTTCAGGTCGAGGAACAAGCGATTACTGTGGACGAATTGTTCGAAGCAAACGAAGTATTCTGCACAGGAACAGCTGTGGGTGTGGCCCCTGTTGGCAGTATCACATATGTGAATAAAAGGTAACTGCTTATTCCCTGTTATTGCTCAAAATATATCCATTTATTTCTACTAATTAGCGAAGGATCACTTATGGAAATGATTTGTTAAATTTCATTGCTTATAAGATTATGTCCAATTTCTTATCAACATTAATGGATTTAGTCATAATTCTGCAGAATAGAATACCAAATAGGTCCTCACTCAGTGTGCCAGGAACTACATTCAACTCTTGTTGGGATTCAAACTGGAACCATTGAGGATAAGATGGGTTGGACAGTTGAGATTCACTGAGTTCTCATCTATCCCCATTGACGAACGACACGTCGATACTTGATCGTTTGCCATCAAGCGCTCATTGTAGTTTTTCTAAGTTTGGCAGTATATCTCCTCACTTTCCAAGCTGTAAACAAATACAGAACATTCATCAAGCCTTCCCTCGGTTCATACCAAAAGAGTTGGTAAAAAAGAAATCTTTTTTCAACTGATCGGATTCTGATGCAAATCAGTCCTGGAGATGATGATGTTCTAATTACACTCTTACATTTCATGAATGTATTAATACATTATATCCTCTCATCGTGTGAAGATTATTGATTTTGACTTTGGCATACTCCTGAGAGCAGCGTGTATGGTTTTATGGTAGCTTATCTAGGTCACACTTAACTTCAGATTTTTTTTTAATATCGATAAGTGTATGGGTAACTTGCGCACACCTCAACTAATCTCATGGGATGGGACATGACACAATTCTACGACGCTTGGCGTTAAGAAACTGGTAAGATAATATTGTTGACAGGTGGTCACATATGGTTTGAACCTATGACCCTCGAGGAAAAGCCCTTTGACAACTAGGCCAACCCATAATTAATTATACTCTTACACCTAACTTTAGATTTTATGACCAACATTTATAATATGTTATCCAATCTTATCACAATCAAAGCAATGTTTGAGAGATGATGCATGTTGAATTGAATATGATAAAGTGTTATTGACCAAAATTGGGGACATCCATTGAAAATGAAATGGTGCTATTGAAAAAATTGTGAATAAAGTTTTTTCATTAACTACATTGTGGGCGAGTTATACTAATTGGGTAAGCATGTGCTAATGTGGACTTTATATGACAATAATTAAGTGTCATAATTAAGGTTATGTGAAGATAGTGATATGTGCATTTAATTTTAATCCATATTTTTTTTATGTTCCAATGAGCCTCATTTTCTCTGGTTATTCTCTATTATAAGAATAAAATAAAATCTAGATAGAAAATATATTTGAAACTAGAAGAATAATAAAATGCGGGGTACTTTAGCAATCAAAAATTCAAATTAGTACATCTTCCATTCCTTTGCTTTTTGGAGTAGTCTTTCTTCCACTTTTGCAACCAAAAGTACTTGAACTTTTGACCCTAAAGCAACGAAATTTATAACTTACTAAACATTACACTTATGGATCATAAATTAAAAAATCTTCACATATAATTGATTGGATTGCTTGGAAATAATAACAAATTACAGCTCTAAGCTATCAGGCTAATCAACTTCAAAATAAATAATTGATTGGATTGTGAAGGACACTTTTTTCCCACAAGCTGGTTTTCCGAAATCCTGTCATATCAATAAGATTTTATCTATTTTGAGTTTAAATTTACAGACTTGTTTTTCGTTTCTACCCGATTAAAAGATGTCTCGTACTAGTGAAGATGTGACTTGTAAACTTATAAACTTTGCTATTTCTAACCAATGTGACACTTTGACCATACCTTTAATAGTACTCACGGTTGCCACCCGAACTTTTGATATAAGAGCTTTATCAACAAGTCTAATTTAATTGATTCACAATCATCATTACTTTATTTGTATATCTGTACTTTAATGTTCAGGATCTCTAATTATGTTTGTCCAACTCAACAATGCCTACATAGTATAGTTTTGGGTTTATATAAATTTATATATTCATCGATTTTTTTTCCTTCTTCTTGGGTCGGATCCCATTTTTGAACCGAATATTCTATTGGGTTTGTTAGACTCTCTGATACCATATTTGATATCATGGGGTTCCATCTTACAACCAATTGACAATGAGAGAATTAACTCATGTATGTTATTGAGGTTCTCAATAATTCTAACAAATTTATTCTTCTGCATAATCCAAACTCAAATATAATAAAACCGGACTTAACAAAACCAGATTTAACAAATCTAGATTTAATAAATCTAATCAAAATCGTGAGTCAAACATAACTTCAAGAAAGTCTCAATAGTAACATGTGACATAAAATGTAGTACAAAAACTTAGCAAACCTTGAATTATGTTCATTGGACTTGTAAATGGGGTTCATGTATTCTCCTTGCGTTCTACTTCTCGAGCATTAATGGCAAGTTGGCAACCGAAGAGTCCAAGAATTTGAGCATAAATTTCAACTGATTTTAAGAGTGTAAAAGATCTGTTGACCCACAATTGATACGTTTGGGATATTTGGAACCTTGAATTATGTTCATTGCATAAAACCCATTTATAAGTTATGCTTATTTTCTACCATTGATAGTGTGATTCTTTTGTCTTTTATGCATTTTTAAGCCCCAAACTTTGGAATGTAATTTTCATTCAATTGAGCCGTCTCCAATCTATCTTGGCTGTCAAACCTCAAGTAAATGAAAATGAGGGAATTATCCAAATAATTACCTTAACACAACTTTTTAAAATTTAATAAAATAACATATTGTTTCTATTTTAATAAATTATCAAAATTAAATGAGTTGTTAAGAATTAAAATTCTTATTTTATTACAAGTTAATTATAAATTAATTTTGATAATCTATTCCTAGTTCTAATAATTCATCGGTTTTGATTTTAATAAATTATTAAAATAATTAAATATGTTATTTAAATAAATAAAAAAATGGAAGTTAATGATTAATGAAAATACATATCTAAAAGATAATTTTTGTACAATAAAATGAATATTTATTTAATACATAATTTTTTATGAAAGAAACAATGACATATATTTAATGGTTATGAATAAAAGAGACACAGACATATCCAAGAATTTCTCATCCATCACATGGTTAGTTAATGATATCTCATTATTTTAAATTTATTAAAATTATGGAGCCTAGTTTTCATAGGAGAGAATTTTAGAATAGATTGGCATAACGATGCACCTTTAGAAAAAAACACAAAAAAAAAAAAAAAAAAAAGAGACACAAGAGACAAAAATAGCTTACTTGCTAGAGTGTTGGTAAGGACAATATACGGTGAAAGAATATGTTATTTCTTTCTTCTCTAATTGAATGTTCATCATCCATAATCGAATTTGCATAAGATATAATATATTGTTTATGTTAGAATTGAACATTTTTAAGAGAACGTACATTGGTATAATTATTTCTCCTCTATTGTTATTTTTATTTATTTATTGGTTTAAAAACAATTTTGGTCTTCATATATTTTGACACTTTTCTTATTTTCATCTTTAAACTTTTCACAATTTTTTTAATCCCTTAGGTTTGCATAACAGTATATTTTAATAAAAAATTCATATGACACTATTTTACATTTACTTGGATCATATGATAGAAATTATGATCCTCTCATTTTCTCCATCAAATGAACTATAAGTCTTATCTCACCATTTTTCATTTCTCTTTTGATTGAACTTTGAACCTACATAGTTTTCTTCATCAATTTACTTGTTTCCCCTTTCGATTCAAATAAGCAACATTTATCAATCCAACAATGAAACCCGACTTATATACTCAATAGTAGTGTCATCTGAGTTTTTTAAGGAAGAAAACTGAAATATATAATGAGGGTAAAATTTAAGTGTTAAATGAAACTTTTAAAAGTTTAATTGCAAATTAGTTTGTAACTTTATTAATTTACGTCATTGTCAAATAGCTGTTCAATATTTACTAAACTATTTTGTTTTTTTTATTATTTTTAATGATTAATTTTTCTTCCGTTTTTAGCTTTTTTTTAGTTCAATAATCTATTATCAAACTCTTCATGCAATATGTTTTTTTTAAACCCACAAAGGATCACTCATAGTAAAGCCTGGAGAAGGGAAAGATGGGTTTTAGCTGTAAATTAGAAAGTAAAGTAAGATTTGTCAAACAAGTTTACTTTTCAATTAAGTAGGCCCATTTTCTCTTGGAAATGAGAGAGAGATAGTTATTGGTGGGTGGCTGCTTTCTACTTATAAATAAACTGTTTTTGTCTTTCCACTTTCAAATAATTGTCATTATTTTATGAATTTTTGCAGCTTTTATTTATCTTTGGATTTGTTTGAACCTCTCTAGCCTATATCTGCTTTTATAGAATTTCAATAATTTTTTTTAGTAATTATTATAATATAATGTAATATAATCATCTCCTCCCCTTTAATTGACAACTAATTTTCAATCACTCAAGATAATTGAAAAGTAAAACTAATAAGAGAAAAATTCTCTAGATATTTATGACCCAATAATTACTAGTTTTCATTCATGAAAAAAGAGAGCTATCTAAGTCAAAGGTCATTGAAGCTTCTAATAATGAGTCAAATTACTCATTTATGACCCTATAACTGTCATTCAAATTGAAAGTTAGATCAATACTCTTTTCAAAAGATGGAAATATACAACATCAATAAAGGTACATTTTGAATGAGGGGCCAAAAAAAACTTATGTATTGAAATTGAATAAGATATGACAGTGGCCCATGAATGAGGATAAGATCCCTTTTAGAGAGAAGGTCAAATAATATAAAGAAAAATTACACTATGAAGGTTGCACAATTTCGTGGTAGAATTAATTTTTAATCTGAATAATTATATTTTTAAATTCGATAAAATATTGAAATTAAACTCTTTTTTTTATTCTATTATCTTCATCTCACATAAATAAACATGTATGACGAGTTTTTATAGTCACTCTTATGTTTCTCTTCATTCATTTTCTTTTATTTAAAAATGTGAAAATTTTATTTTATTTTAGTTGTTGAGATACATGATTAAATTTATCTTTACTCATACGTTAAACTTTTGAGTATGTGCTGATTTAACATATTTAATATGCAGGGCCGCCCTAGGCATGTTCAACGTGCTTGACGGAACAGGGCCCCCAAATATCGAGGGCCCCAAAATAAGAGACGGGTCTATTTAGTGTTTCAAATTAGTATCTATTTAAATATAATTTACAAATACGGAATTCTTACAAAAAATGGTTAATGGCGCATTGGTTTCCTTACCAACTCTAATCTATTTATATATAGATTATTTTAGATTTTAAAAAATAAAATTTTAAATATGATTAATAATTTATCTCTAATTTTTTCTCTTCTAAATCTCACTTTATTTATTTCATTATTTTGTTAGTATGTTAGTTTGATCTTATTATAAATTTATTGATTTAATATTTTATTTGATAATTTTTTCGAAAAAAATGTACCTCTCACTTTATCTATTTCAAATTTATCATATATAATGAAAAATTTCGCCCAATAAATTTTTAACCTCAATTTATAATATAAGAGTAAAAAATTGTTTTTATTTTTTAAATCTCACTTTATCTATTTCATTAATTTTTTTAAGTTTGTTAGTTTGATATGTTGTTATAAATATATTGATTTAATATTTTTCTTTCATCCATTAAACGTTAAAAAATATAATTTTATAACATTCTAAAATATTATGCTATTATTTGAAATATACTTAGAAAAAGCTATCATTTAAAATGTAAGTATTATAGTTATACTAGTTATACTAAGTTAAATATGTATGCATATCGTAATCATTGTACTCTTAAACCTAAATCATATATTTGTTAATGCCTAAAATAGAGTTTTATTAAATAAATTGAAAAAAAATATTTTATATATTTTTGAAAAATAAAACTTCATTTTTTTAAGAGGAAAACTTCATTTTTTATTTATGTGGAATAAGGAAAAATATATTTCTAAAATTCAATTTTCTAAAATCTTTATACTCTATAATTTTTTTGTTATTGCGTTTTAATTAAAAAAAATTAGTTTTTTTTTATAATTTTTTATATTCAGAATTATATGATAGAGGGTTAGAAACTATATTTTCACATCGGGCCCTTATTTTCTTAGGACCGGCCATGTTAATATGGCAATTGTAATTATCCGACCCAAAATAACTAAAAATCAGTAAATAATGACTCATTTAAAATATAAATAAATCAGACTAAAACCAAATAGTTGCGGAAGCGTTTATTTAATAATCAATGATATGATAAAAATAGAACATTTTTTGTGGCACCAATATAAAGAATAAATTCTAAATAAAATAATTAAATGTATAAAATAGTCCAACTAAAAATTTAAAAGGACCATAAAATGTAGCTCTCGAAAAACAAAGAAATAAAACAACTTCTAAGGGCCTCCATGTGTAGCGCCATCCTTGTCACGCGCCATAATCACCGTTATTAATAATGTTACCTGCAAAATAAAAGTTTGTAGGGTATTCGAATACCGTGAGTTTTTAGATCAGCGGATTAAATACCAACTCAAAATTAAATTAAACACGTCTCATATATAAAAACTTATGAATACTCATCCATTATCACCAGTTATCAATAATTAGTACTTAACCTACGACGTCATCTCTTAATTTCTATTAAATTTGCATCTAAGTATCATAGTGGGGTATAATAAGGCCACCCATGATACGGGCCATACTATGCAGCTTGAAAATATGTATCATAGTGGGGTATAACTTATAAAGGCCACCCATGATACGTGTCACATGTATGCAGCTCTACAAATTTAATAGGTGTTTATCATGTTAGTCTAAACTTAAACCATTATTAAGCCCTAATTATAGCACCTAACCAACTAACGAACATAAACTAAATAAATACAATATTTGTAAATCAAACGAGCACATAATAATAATATTTAAAATCAATAAATCATCTCCCAAAAATATCATAATAATCACACAATAAACACGCAAGCACAAGGAATTTAATTTAACTTCTAAGTAGGAATTAACCTACCTTAATTGCAAATTGAACAAGCAAACATCCTTGAAATAAATCCAATAATAATCCTAACGATGCCCAAGACCTGTATAATCATTGATTTAAAGTCAATTAAATTTACCTTTACTCATACGTTAAACTTTTGAGTAAGGTGGTGATTTAACATATTTAATATGGTATCAGAGCAGAAAGTCATGAGTTCGAATTCATGTTATAACATTTTTTTTCATTTAAATTCGACATGTTTGACTCTTACGGAAGAGCTCAATTTATCTCCTTTAAGTAAATTTAGGGGTTCAAGACTCATTTGTACTTTTTTTTTACAACTTTGATCAACAAATTAAGCTTGCATATCTTCATGGCTTCTCAAATCCTAAATAAAGCAATGTAACTCCTCAACATTAGGTTTAAAAAGCAAATAATTGGAAAACTACGCTCATGGCTCCCCAGAAAATTCTAAATTTCATCCTACAAAATAATTAGAATTTTCTAAAAAGATCCTTAAAAATAAGGAGATCCTTTCTTGTGGTGCCCTAAATGGAGATTATGAAGACCAACGTTAATTAAGTCATTAATTAATATATACCTTAGGTTTTCAAACGGTATTCTTTCATATATCTCGTTGGTCATTTGGTCACCTACCAAGATGGAAAAACAAGCAAACAAAAATTTCCACACAATTTCAATATCAGTTAGTGGTAATTAATGACTTAATCATCTTTCTTTGGCTTCTAGAACCCTATAGCTATAGGATTTATTATTATTTTTTTATTTTTTATGAAACAGCTATTAGTTAGCTAGCTTAGATTGGCCCTTAGATGTTACCATCACTAAAATGTAAACGTTTGACCTTTTTTTTTTTCTTTTCTAAATTGATTTCTGTAGTATATTACTTGAAAGAAACTTATGTTTCTCTTTCTTCCTTAAATTTCATAAAGAAAAGTAAAATACTTTAGTTTCAATTATAGGGTATTTTGAGACAGAAACCTTTCATTATTTTCATCTTAATTATACCTAAGTAGGCATCAGATGGTCTGTCTCAAATGCATTATTTTTCTTTATATGAATCAGGGGTAGATATTATTTATATGTTTGGGGTGAATGGTCAAAATTTGAGTATTGTAATTAGGTTTTTTTTTTTTTTAATATATTGGCTAAATACTTTTTTATCTCTAAATTTTGAAGTTGATGTCTATTTAATCCATGAGTTTTTAATTTCTGTCTATTAAAATTTGAGAAAACTTTGGTCTGAAATAGACATAAATTGAAAACTCAGGAATCAAATAAAATTATTTCTCAAAACTTTGGTACTAAATTGACACAAATTAAATCTCATAGACCAGAAAGATAATTTCTCCTAAAAATATTTTAGATTAGTTAAATGGTGAGAGTGCCTATTGTTGTATGCGATATTTGATGGAGATTTCTTAATACACCTATTTAATTCTTATCCCCAATATTAAAAAAAATAACGAGATCAAGAAGGTATCATATTTAACTGTAATATTAGACTTTGTTGAATTTTTCACTCTCTTTTTAATTATTCATAAAGTTAGATGATGAGAGTGCTGATTAGTCATAATTGTGTCAACCCTTGATGAGATTTCTTCATGTACCAAGCTCACACTAATTTGTTTTCTTAAATGAGAATTTTAATGAGATCAAGAGGGGCGGTCATTGTCATTTTGAAAATTTTCAAAACTTTTGCTATTTTTGAAAAAATCTATTAAGGGCAAATTACCTCAAATAACATATTATATATATATATATATATATATATATATATATATATATATTAATATAAATATATTACATCATAAAAAAAAGGCATTTTTTTACAATTTTTTTACTCCTATCATTCCATAACAGACTTGTTTTTTTTCAAAGAAGCATTTTTGGGATCTTCAGCTCTTTATGTTTTCTATGAGTCTTCTTTTAGTTTATGTTTTGTGTGAGTCTTTTAGTTTATTATTTTATATTATTCATTTTAATGTTTTGGTTCATCAATTTTGTTTTTACTTGTTCCTAATTAGGTCATTTAAGGAATCCTTTAAGAATATTTGTAAGGTTAGAAAATGCATTTGAGTAATATTTAAAAAGTAAGTACATACAAGTAAATATAATCCAATAATATGATATTCTAGACAATTCTTTATAATTTAAAATATAGAACAGCGTGATTGATTTTTAATTGTTTTAAATATGAAAAAAGAAATATACTGAATCAATAAGAATTGAATAGAAACAACTTAGGATCTATTTTGGATATTATTATTTTCAAAAGCACTGCTCCCTTTTAGATAGTTAGTTTTATGAGTATTATTCGAAGTCATTTCATGATTCTAAAAGGAGATACAATTATTATATTTCTAAAAATTAGGGCCAGAAAAAAAGTTATTTTCAAAATTGACAATATTTAATACTTAATTTCAAAAATAAATAAATTTTTTAAAAAATAACATTTTTTAACATTATCAATTTAATGAAGGAAAATAATTAAATTAAAGAATTTACCAAACTAGTAAAACAAATAAAATTTAAAAAGAAATATATTGATTTTTAATTCAAAACATTCCAATAAATCATCTTAATTCATTGTTGTTGGGGTGCGAACAAAATCCCACTTCGGTGAGGAAAAGAGATGATCAAGGAAGAGCACATTCTCATTGGTATGAATCATTTTGGATGAAACCAAAAGTAAAGTCATGAGGGCTTTATCATAAAGTGGACAATATCATATCAATATGGAGTTGTGGAGGTCCGTTTTCCCCTAACAAGTGGTATCAAAGTCATGCCCCGATCATAACCATGTGGGTGGAATCTAGGTGCCGAACAAAGTGATGAGTCTCGGAGACCCGATCTGTGGTGAGTTCTATCAGATAGGCGGTACACTCCGGAAGAAAGGGAGTTGACCTGGATAGAGTGGACAATGTATATTTTGTTTGAGGGGAGGATTGTTTGGGTGCGAACAAAATTTCACATCGGTTAGGGAAGGAGATGATCACGAGTGTATAAGAGGAAAAACACATCTCTATTGGTATGAAACTTTTTGAGTGAAACCAAAAGTAAAGTCATGCGGACTTTGGCCTAAAATAGACAATATCATACCAATATTGAGTTGTAGAGGCCTAGTGTCCCCTAATAATGATTAAAAATTAACAAGTGAGTTTTTTTTTATGAAAAGAATTCATTTATTTAGTGAAAACATATCAAAATGCTATTAAGTTTTTTTTTTCTTTTTTTTTGAAATTAATAGAAAAGTAAAATTGAATATTATTTTTTTTATAAAAGAGTAATTTTTCTAAAAACAATTATCCAAATGACAAAAGGGGTAAGTAAATTTTTTACCTTAAAAGCATAGAAAGGAGGGAAGTTTGCTACACAAAAGTAAAAAGTGTAATAATAGAAACACACAAAATTACTTGGGTGTATGGAGACAAATCACATACGGCAGAAGGACATCTTAAAACATTCTGGTTTCTGAAACTCTATTATAAACTAATGACATGTTATTGGTTGGATTACATGTGGATTCTTCCTCCTTTTTTAAAATTATTATTTTTAATTCCTTCCCAATATATATATATATATCAATATAAAGAATTTTTTTTTTTTATAATAGCTCATGTTTTCCAATACATATATTAAAAAAAGAACCAATTGGATTAGCATTTCCTTTTTAAAATGAATAAATCAGAATCGTATGTTATTATGCAGTTAATTATTATTATTATTATTATTGCATACAAATGAAGACAAGGAGAAACATGCATTTTCATTTTTATTTATTTAATTATTTTTCAGTTGCATTATGGCACACCCTCCCTTTTATATTTAGTCAGATGGGTCTTTTCCAGGAACCATGTTTTTCTCTCTCTCTCTCTCTCTCTCTCTCTAACATAATTCTTGTTGTGGATTAATAAGAGAGAGAAAGGGAAAAGAAGAAGAAAAGAAATTCAGGTTTGAAAGAAACAGGCAAAGAAAAGAAAAATGGGGAGAGCTCCTTGTTGTGATAAAGCTAATGTTAAGAAAGGTCCATGGTCTCCTGAAGAAGATACCAAGCTCAAGTCTTATATTGAGCAACATGGAACTGGTGGAAACTGGATTGCTTTGCCTCAAAAGATAGGTACTTTTACTTGTACTTCTTTTTCTTTTTCTTGCTTTTTAGTCATGGGATCCGGCGGGGTGGTCATGGTCGAGTAACTTGACTTGACCTGACCACCACGACTCGTCTCTCTTCTCGAGAATCCATACATCCCTTATCAGTATACGAACTACTTGTTTTTTTCTTTCTTGATTTTTTTTTGGTTATTGGGGTTAATAGGGTAAAAACTAAAAGTGAGGGATTTTGAAATTAGGTCTCAAGAGATGTGGGAAAAGCTGCCGCTTGAGATGGTTGAATTATCTGAGACCTAATATCAAGCATGGAGGCTTCTCTGAAGAAGAAGATAGAATAATTTGTAGCCTTTATGTCAGTATTGGAAGCAGGTAACATATTTTAATCCAATTTTCAAACCCCATATATTCATATCATATCGTTTCATTTTTTAATTTAGGGTTTTAACTCAAATGAAAGAAAATATCAAATCTTGATATTTGTATATACCTTAAATTTTAAAGGGTTCAATCTCGAAGTCACTAAGAAAATGAGAGATGTAATTTATAATCTTATAAAAACCATTACGATCTTTCATCTTTCCGATGTAGGATCTTAACGGTATATATATATGTATTTGTTGTGGTATATATAGGTGGTCTATAATTGCAGCACAATTACCAGGAAGAACAGATAATGACATAAAGAATTATTGGAACACAAGATTGAAGAAGAAGCTATTTGGGAAGCAAAGGAAAGAACATCATCATCATCAATCGACAACTCGCCGGGGAGTTAGTAGTCTAAAGCAATCTATGCAGATTAAGAGGGAGGTTAATAATACTTCTAATTATAGTAACAATGGGAATAACAGTGCTATATTTTCAGTAAGCCATAGCCCAAACAATATTCCTTATTGGCCTGAGCCTCTTCCTATGGAAATGGCTCCACAGTATAGCAATGATCAAGCCTCCATTAGAAAACTGCTCATCAAGTTGGGAGGAAGATTTTCTGCTGATGAACAAGAAATCATTTCCAACAATGGATTTAACTCTTCTCAACAACTTGAACTCGATCATCAGCCTGCATCGGCATCGGGATCGGCATCGGCATCAGCATCCTATATTCCCTCTTCTATCCCATTTATAGAAGGGAACTTGTATAATTCAGCTAATGATGGGGGTGGAAATTTGCCAATTTTACAAGGGCAAAGCAGTCAAATATGTGAGCTTGATCATGAGCAAAACTATAACTTTCAGGGTTTCAATGGACTAGAGTTTTTATATGGGGATGAACAAAGAAGTGAATTGGAATTGGGTTCTCTGATTTGCCCTAATTCAGCAAACTATGAAGGAATATTGCTGCAAGGTTTGAATGATCAGTTTGAAGATTTCAATGAGCTGAGGAATATATCAGGTGCTGCACAATGATTATATATATTTCATGGTGCTATTATGTAAATGAAATATTAATAATAGACTCTTATTTAGCTAGAAATGGGGAAGGTGGTGGATTTGGATTTTCAAGTGTGAGAACAAAATAAATTTAAACTTGTTTTCCTTTTTCTTTTGTTGATTTGATCCCATACCTGATTAATTACATGAATCTTCTGTTTATCTTCATTAACTGAAAATTAAGGAGTTGTAGGTGCTGCTTTGTTTTTTCACCAAACTTTTGTAGACATTCAAAGTGTTTGGATTAGAGGGATTTGGGAAACTCGAGAAGTATATCGTGTAAGCAAATATTTAAAAGATTAAATTTACCTTATCCTACTAGTTTAAGATTTTGAGTCTTCTAATGCGGTATGAGAATATAAGATCTGAGTTCAAATCTTCCGTTGTTTATTTCGTTTTTCATTTATTAAAGTGCATGTGTTTGACTCTGCTGCTAGTATATGAACTCATGTGTGAAGAATATTGAACACAGATAAAATAGATTAAATTCCTTCTGATTTTTAAGATTTTAGGTCTGATTTAGTTACTATGTAACAAGGAAGTTTTTTACTCTTTTAACTTTTATCATTGAATCTAGAATGATTAGTTTGTTTAAATTTCTCTTTCTTCTCAATGATAAATGTGTACTTACTTAATTTCAAGTGGAAAAAAAAAAACATTTAAATAATACCAATATCATAGAAATTAGTATTGAAAGTTAAGACTAATTCGACCAGTATAATAATTTCTGGTTAAAAATAGAATAGCCGTTTAGAAAGTAGGGTTTCATGTCAAGGAATACAGCTAGAAGATTTACAATATGGGGGTCTAGAAGTTCCTTGGAAACCGCAATTTGACCTTAATAAGATCTCTTGAAATTAGGGCACCACCTAACTTTTACTGCTTTACAGACTCATATGGATGTAGACAGTTAATCATATTTAGATCTCTCTTAGTTCTTTCTTTATTTATATATATGATCTGACTTTCTCATATTTTGGTTACTTTTTCCAAAAGGGAAAAGCATAAGAAAGGTGAATTTGTTTATTTATTTTTATACGCAAGGTATTTAGTCAATTTATTTACACCTTGATTATGAGAGAATCACACGACCCGATAATATTTGACATCAAGAGACTTATAAGATAACATTTGAAGGAGCTAAGTAGACACAGATTTGAACTCATGAACTTAGGTTAATCTTGTTTTAGATTAATAAAATCATTGATAGGTTTATTAAGTTTATAACTAAAAATAGTAAAATTAATTCCAATGTTCTAATTTGCTAGAATTGAGTCAAGATTTAATGAGTCTTTTTATTGAAAAGCCTGGATTTTATATGTATAGAATTTTTCCTTCATGTGAGATATATTTTATAATTGACGTGAAATAGTACACATTTGGTTCACTGATAATTTGATGCTAGAAGCAAATAAATCAATCTATAGTTATATAATTAGATGAAGATTTTTCTTTTTTCCAGATTAGCTATATACATTTTGATAATCTCCCATGTATTTATAAGAGAAATCGTTGATGTTATATAACCTAAAGTTTTGAATATTTTTCAACATATATTTACAAATGACCAAAATATTGGGAAAGAAGGTATATGGGTTGTTTTTATCTTTTCTATTGACATGTTTTGAGAAATTTAGATTATAGAATGAAAAAGAAATTTAAATAAGTCTTCTTGGTGAAGCTCTTGAACGTAACACATTGATCTATATGTATGATGGCGATGAAACTTTGAATTATAAAAGCAATTTCAATTAAGTATTAGACAATATTTTCCATCAATTTTTTATCCGAAATTCATTCATATATGGGTGCATGGCCAAAATTCTGTAAGGATAAATCACAGTGAATATTCACATCATATATATATCTTTTCGAATGAAATAGTTATTAGGGCTTGTAAATAAATCTCATGTCAATTAGAAATATGAACAATCTTTAGTATATAAATGAGGATAACATTTTCATTAGTATAAAGTATTCTTTTATACTAAAAAATATGAAACCATTTAGACAATATATTATCTCTTTGGACTCACATCAAGATTAGATTTATAACAAATATCAATCTAAAGGGAAAAAAAAAAACTTAACCCTTATGAAGGGTTAGAAAAATGTGCACTTACAATATTAATACACACTCAAATTCAATTTAATAAAGGTCTCGTTGATAACTATTTTATTTTAATATTATGTTTTTCAAAAGTAAATTTGTCCACTAAACGATTTATTCATCTCGTTTTCAAATTTTTACAACTCTTTGAAATCTAACCCAAATTAAAAAAACTAAGCTAAACCAAACCAAACCATATCTTTTTAAGTTTTTAAAACTTTATAGCATTTAAAAAATTGAATTGCAACAAAAATTGTTTATAGCTAGGCTGTTATTGATCTATACCATTCACAATGCTCAATTATACAAAAAGTTCCAAAATAATAACATTGAAGCAATTATCAAACTTGAAATAGGTAACCAGCCGCCCTATTGTTTGTGACTGATCATATATATGCCTTATTGTTTTTAAGTTCTTTGAGAGAAGGGTCAAAGAAACTATCCCTAACGTTTTGGCTGACTTAAAAGTACTATAATTGATTACAGTTGTCTGCTTTTGGATCAAATTAATAATGTTTTTTTCTTACCCTTTGACTGTGTTTTTTGTTTTGTAATAAAACGGTCATGATTTGTTGGAATTGGTTGACAGAATTTTGAAAATTCCTAAAATAATTAGCTGTTTTTTTTTTTTAATGTCATCATATGATTTCCTAGTGCTGACCTATTGATTGATCAACCAAACTCTTCAAAAGGGTTCTTATTAATAACCATAGATTCCAAAGGAAAGAATGAGATTTATTCATATGTATATTTGGACTGTGCATCAACAAGAGTTAGGGAAGGTTCTAACTGTTTTTCTTCGATTTGCATAACTTTGATTTGCCCTTAAATCCCATAAAATATATAGGAAAAAACTGTTTTCCTTTAGAAATGATATACTAAATTAGGAACAATTACTGAAATAACATATTTTTACATATTAATTACTGAAATATTAGAACCTTTCAAAATTTACTAAAATATAATAATTATATTTCAATAATTTAATGAACTAAAAAAATAAAATAACTAACAAATTCATTGAAAATAATAATAATGAAAGATAAATAAATAGTTCGATAAATTATTGAACTTGAACTTAAAAAAGCAAAAAAAAATACAAATTCATTAAATACCCAAGAAAAATAGTTCAATAATTTATTGAATTATAATTATGTTATTTGAGTAATTTTAAAAAAAATATATGATATTTTAATAATTAATATGCAGATTTATGCTATTTGAGATAAATTCTAATTAAATTATATGAGAGAAAAGACTCGAACTTTCAACTTTATAAAAATGAATACAGATATCTAATCAGTTGAAATATGCTCAGGTTAACATAGAAAAAACTATTATAATAGAGAAAATAATGGGATTAAAAGAAACTGTAACTAATTCTTGAGGTTTAATTGTTTTTTAATTAAGGGTGTTTTGCAAGTAATTGAAAGTTGAGAATTTGGAAAGCTAGCTTTTGTGAACTGCATTATGTGTGCAAATAACTTATAATACAATTACCTCCTAATTTATAGGTATTTGAATAATAACTCTGTGATCATACTCAAGATTTGAGAGTCCAATTTAGATTGCAATCAATGTTACAAATACAAGATTTCATCGGCTATACTTCTTGAAACTCAAGAGTATGATAAGCCCATTTGTAATTTTTTGAATATTCCACAAAGAAATTAGTCATACTAAAGTAATTTTAGTATTAAAAAAAAAACTAATACACCTACCTAATTAAAAGGATGTTTTGTTTAGAGAGCATATCGATTATATTTTTAAATGTTGGATTTAGGTTTTTTATTAAGTGAGTTTTAGACCAAGAGTTGGTAACTTAATAATAGAGAGATCAAATAACTTTAAAATGCCCAAAAAGTGAAGACTTTTCATTACTCCCAAGGGGAATTTCAATCCCAATATCCCATTATCAAGGTTTTCTTCACATCCCTAAAGTAATTTAGGGCCGGTTTGATAATCTTCTCAATTTTCATTTCTTGTTTTTATTTATCATTTTTTAATAAATGAATTGTTTGGTAACTCTTTTTGTTTCTTGTTTATCTATTTTTTAGAAACACTTTTTAAAATTGTGTAGAAATTGTAGAAATAACAAATTCTAGTTTCTTATTTCTCTTTCTTGTTTTCAAAATTTTCAACACATTAATAAATTGTTACGTTGTCCCGTTTTGACTTATAAAATATATTATAATATCCAAAGATTATATTATTATAATATTTTTAAATATGTCATTTAAAATTGTAATATTTTCAAAATATTTTTATTTTTTAAAATGAGAAACGGAAACAAGAAATGGTTACCAAACACATTTTTGTTTCTCTTTTCCTCCAGAAACAAGAAATAAAAATAATTACCAAACATGTTTCTTTTTCTCTTTTTAAAAAAATATGAACAAAAATAAGAAATAGAAGTAAGAAATGGAAACGAGGAAAGTTACCAAACGAGTACTTAATGTGAAAAAAATCAAACCAATTTAATGTAAAAAATAAATAAAATCAAAGCAATATTTTTGTAGTTATGATTAAGCAGCTTTTCTTTCATTGGTTAGTG